>OY757315.1:121694365-122929983 GCA_963583905.1 Stenurella melanura | reverse complement strand
GTGGTATTATAATTATTGTAACTATATCTGGAATCCACAATACAATATTCATATCCTTAATTTGCAAAGAGTTCAGAGAACGCTCGTTAAATCTCTCCCTCAAAGCTTACGGAATTTATTCTCCCAGAGAAACTACTAACAAGTGAGATAGACTGCCCAGATATTCTTAGTTCCATACATTTCAATGTTCCATCATTTTAGACTCGCTCATATGCCCTATTTTACTTAGCTACGCCAAGGACGAATGTACTAAAATCATCTCCAATTGAGCACTATGTGCTCAAACTATTTAAGCTATCAGTCGAACCTTAATATTTGTAATTGTAGCATTAATAATATAAAGCAATGTACTTTAAATCACTCTTAAATTAACCTAACTAAACAATGATATAGTAGGAACTAATCCTACTATATCATTGTTTAGTTTTAACTATATTCTCACGTTACTTTGTATTTCCATTTTTAATTTAATAAGGAGTGCTCGAATCACATCTGGTTTATCAAACAGTGTCTAGTGAATCAAGTGATACCTAACCATATGAAAATTCAGTCATAAGTCCTACATATCACAACAGGCTGTTAATACAGCATAAAAAAATTGGCAACAGTTGGAACAAAAATATTGGCATACGAGGAGAGACAACATAGGTCTTCATTTGAAACTAATACACACAGAGTTAATCCAGAAAGAAAGTTATTTTGTATTTCAATATTTGGACCGGCAAATCAGGGAATCTATTCAAGAAAAAATAAGACTACTACATCAAAGACAGGTAACTAAACTCAACAGTTTAATAAGGGCTAAGAACATTACAATAACCAGGACCACTCCACGAATGGATCAACATTTTACATTTTATGCGAGAGTAAATAATTTAACGGATGTTAATTTTTCCGACCAAGAATTAAGCCTCCTACAAAAAGGTTTGAAGTATTCATCACAAAATGTAAACAAAAAAGAATTTGAACTTCTCGCTGTCAACACAGAGTTAGCTATTAGCTCAAGAGAGAACATTTCGGGGTTTGATATATACAGTTTAGCCAACGTATTCAACCAAATAAAATTTAAAATGTGACTCTAACAGGGGAGAAAGGAACTTATTGAAGGGCATAAAACAAAAATTGGAGGACAATAATTTGATACTCTGTAAAGCGGATAAAGGTAACACAATAACAATTTTAAATAAATTAGAATATCATGAAAAGTTACAAGCAATTTTAAATTGCGATGACTTTGAAAAAATTAACAAAAATCCTACCAATAAATATCAATCAGAAATTGTCTCTAGTTTAAAAAATACACTACAATTTTCCAAAACAATGCATTGTATAGATTAAAAGTTATGAACCCCTCACCACCTTTACTCTACGGCCTCCCAAAAATTCACAAGGAGAATATACCTATACGACCAGCAGCATCATATATTAATGCACCTTCTTATAAAGTTTGCAAAGAACTAAATTACATCCTACCGAAGTTAACCAATTTCAAATCTATATATTCAATCAAAAACTCCTTCGAATTTATTAAAAACACAGAAAATCTTATCTTACCGGATAACGCTAAATTAATCTCATTTGATGTTAAAAGTTTATTTACCTCTATCCCGCTTACGGAACTAAAATTAATTCTAAGTAATTTAATAGATAATTCACAGATTGATATAACTGAAAAAATAGAATTAAAAAATATACTAAGAATTTGCATTGAACAAAATTATTTTCAATTTGACGGTGAATTTTATAAACAAAAAGACGGCTTACCAATGGGTTCCCCTATTTCTCCGTTGTTAGCAGAGATATTTATGGCAAACTTTGAAAATGTAGTTTTTAGTAGTAATAGCAACAACCTAAATTTACATGTTTTCTATTGGACTCGTTATGTTGATGATATTTTTTGCATATGGACCGGTACAGAACGGAATTTAAGTAGTTTCCTTAATTTATTGAATTCATTTAACAGTAAAATCCAGTTCACATTAGAGAAAGAAAAAAATGGCCAATTAAACTTTTTAGATATGAATATAAAAAAACATCGTAATCAATTAAAATTTAGTATTTATCGAAAACCCACTACAACAGACACAGTCATACATTATAATTCACAACAATCTTGGCAAATTAAACTCTCTCCCTTTCATAGCCTAACACATAGACTCACAAATTTCCCCTTAGACGAAGATGAGTTTAATAAAGAATTAAACATAATCAAACAGATTGCAATAAATAATAATGGATATAAGGAGTCACTAATAGAGAACATGGTTAAAAACAAACAGCGAAAATTACTTCAAAAGGAACTTTTTACAACAAAACAACAAAGTACAATTTTATTAATTATATTCCTAGGTTTAGTGATAAAATAAGTAGAAAATTAAATAAGTTAAGCATCTCCACAATAAGTGTAAACAAAACAAATTTAGGAAGTATTTTAGTCAACGATAAAGAAAAAATAAGTAAAGTCAACAAATCGGGGGTTTATGAAATTAAATGTAAGGACTGTAACGCAGTATATATTGGCCAGAGTGGTAGAAGTATAGCTAATAGGGTAAAAGAACATAAACAATCTATTTTAAACAACACCAAAAACACAGGAATGTCAACAGAGAATATTAATTTAATCCATTCAGAAAGAAAAGGAAAACGCTTAAACCTCCTCGAACAATTAGAAATAAAAAAATCCCTTAAAAGCAACACTTGTACCACCAATGACCAACTAAATTTCATAAACACTCTTATAATAGACAAGGTTTTAAGAATAGCCCATTGAATTATATTCCGAGTAGGTAGATCCTTAGTTTTATTACTTGAAATCCCCGTAATTTCACAGGTTTGGGTATTATTGCATTTATTTTTAGAACAACCGCCCTCATAGCTTTAGTATTCATCTGTAATGCTTTTGAGAAAGGCCTAACAAGCCGAAACATATGTAGAGTGTATAAAAATACAGTTTTTATTTGAAACATCAAAAAGCATTGTTTTTCCCTTTTCTAAAAATAATTGATCTATTTGCTGTAAAATACTTAATTTTAAGTTTGAACTCTGTACTGTGTACATATTCACTTGTATTTTTCGATTTTTAAATGGAACACCCTATATATTTTTACATTTTTGGAATCTAGAGGAAATTTTGAATACAATACATCCATTTTGGTCACTTTTTGATAAACATTAAAAATTTTATTAAAAAATCTATTTCTGAATCCAGAGGGCTGTGGTGCCCAAAATATATTTTAGTTTGTGTGCTACGTTACCATAAAAATAAAAAGAGCAATATGATTGCATTACTTAATTCTCTAGAGGCGTTTAAAATTTTTAAATGTGATTTTCACCCACTAACTCGTTTTTTTTAAATGGGAATTTAATCGTTCACCAACATTTTTAAATACCTCATTTTCATACAAATCTAATGATACCAAAATTTTGAAAATCCGCTCAGAAATATTTGAGATTTCAGTCAAAATACAATGCAACCAAGCTTTTAGAAACATGCGGCTAATAGATAATAGATTAGTGGGCTTTGGAAACTAAAATGGCACATTCCTGTGTAAATCTGGTAACCTAATAACATTGGAAAAATCATAGTAGCCGCTGAATGTAATAAAACAATATCAGCTGTCAGACAGACTCGTGTAGTTATAGGCAATCTTGAGCTATCAAACATTTAATAATTGTGAGCGCAAAGAACGTTACAATTAAGTTTAGCATAGGTATGTGGAGGTAAACACAATTACATCCACAAGGACATTTGCAATAGAATGCGACATCAGTTCGGTTTTCAGAGTTTTATTTAAATGAACATAAATATCGGGCCTATAAATAAATAAAAATCAATTCCGTTTGAACAATTAAACTTAAACTAGGTAACAGTAGGTATCTTTAAAATAATTAATATAATTAAACCATAAATTGACATTTATAGATATTGTTCAAAATGTCCACCATTTTTTTCTATTCACAATTCGGCTCTGCGTACAGTTGCTTGAATGGCTCTACGCAATTCAGCCGGCGTTATTTCATTAAGAGCCCGTACAACTTTATTTTGCAGCTCTTCACGGGTATTTGAAGAAGTTTTATAAACTTTATTTTTGAGAGTCCCCATACATAATAGTCGAGGGGTGTTGAGTCAGGTGACCTAGGAGGCCACCTGATATGACCTTGATTTGCGATAAGGCGTTCACCATGCAAGTTGTTTAAATATTCCATCACTCTTCTGGAATTATGTATGGGAGCACCATATTGTTGGAAAAACAGATTTTGTAAATAGGCAAGAGGAAGTAAGTCAAGAAATTCTGCTGTCTGGTTTTGTAAAAAGAATAAATATCGTTTGCCAGTAAGTGTTCCATCAAAAAATATGGGTCCAATTATTCGATCTCCAAGTACTCCAAGCCAACAGTTAAACCCAAATCTTTCCTGAATATTCCCCCGCCCTACCAACCTCGGATTTTCTTGAGCCCAGTACCTAGTATTATTTC
This sequence comes from Stenurella melanura, assembly GCA_963583905.1. Lineage (NCBI taxonomy): Eukaryota > Metazoa > Arthropoda > Insecta > Coleoptera > Cerambycidae > Stenurella > Stenurella melanura. The sequence continues at coordinate 122,925,508 of OY757315.1, read as the reverse complement.
TGTTAAACATACCTTGGTTCGTAAATCTACTATCATCTGAATATAAAATATGAAAAGGAAAACCTGGGTTTTGTTGTACTGCATTTAAGAACCAGTTGCAATATACTAGCCTCTTGTCGTTATCATCTCCATAAAGATGTTGGTGTATTTGGTATTTATAAGACCGAAACTTATGTTTCTTTAAAATTCTGCAAACCGAAGGTTGACTAATGTCGTATTCCATTGACAATTCCCTTGTTGATGTTGTTGGGTGTACCATCACAAATCCTAATACATCAATTTCTTTGTCCTCACTTACAATAAATGTTTGATGGTCATCTTGTTGATTGGGTTCGTTTCTTAATTCTTGTTCCACTCTGGCAAACAAGCGTCTGCTTGGATGACGTCTGTTGGGATATCGTTGCTGATACAGTTCTGCAGCTGCAGTTGAATTTTTGAGACGCTCTCCATATATCAGTAACATATCAACCATTTCATTTCTACTAAAATTATTCGTTTTCTTTAATTTTTACTCAAAGAGATTTCCGCAACGCTTTATTTTGTATCTGTGTGACAGCTGATATTGTTTTATTAAATTCAATGGCTACTATAATTTTTCCAATGTTATTAGGTTACCAGATTTACACAGAAATGTGCCATTTTAGTTTCCAAAGCCCACTAATCTATAATCTATTAGCCGCATGTTTCTAAAAGCTTGGTTGAATTGTATTTTGGCTGAAATCTCAAATATTTCTGAGCGGATTTTCAAAATTTTGGTATCATTAGAGTCGTATGAAAATGAGGTATTTAAAAATGTTGGTGAACGATTAAATTCCCATTTAAAAAAACCGAGTTAGTGGGTAAAAATCACATTTAAAAATTTTAAACGCCTCTAGAGAATTAAGTAATGCAATCATATTGCTCCTTTTATTTTTATAGTAACGTAGCACACAAACTAAAATATATTTTGGGCACCACAGCACTCTGGATTCAGAAATAGATTTTTTAATAAAATTTTTAATGTTTATCAAAAAGTGACCAAAATGGATGTATTGTATTCAAAATTTCCTCTAGATTCCAAAAATGTAAAAATATATAGGGTGTTCCATTTAAAAATCGAAAGTTGTGGGCATTTCCGGTCAAACCGGATGTGCACCAAACTTGATTTTTTATTGAAAAGATGGCATTTTAGTCGTGTAATAAGGCCTCCAAATTTTAATTTTCTATTCCAAATATTTTAGGAAATATCGGGGCGAGCGCAATTCGTGACTCACCCGGTATATTGTTGCATTTTTGAATTCTGCCTAATTTTTTAAATTCAACAATGCCAAATAAGTGACATTTCAAACACCATTTTTTTTTATAATATAACTTTTAGTTTTCCATTTAAGTGTGCCATGGGGGTTCCGATTTATTCTAAATGACCCGTGTAAGGCTACAAAAATCGAAGTCCCTTTAAAAACACTAAATTACGTGATTTATGAGCAAATAAAATTCACCAAAATTGTTTTTGGGGCAAAACTCAATTTTTTCAAATGGAACCATATCGGTAGGTACCGCGGTACCATTTACTAGTACTATGAGGAATTTATTCATATGCCGTATTAAAATGTGTGATAAATACATACAAAATTACAACTAAAAGAAAATAAGAAAATACAATTTTGTTCTAATTAAATGTTAAGAAGTTACTAAGGTGGATTTGAAAACAATGAAATATTTGGCTTGTCAAACTTTTGTTGGTTTAACGGTGTTTTTATTGTGTCTTTAAAAATTGTTTAATATTCTTGTTAATTGTATACAAAATGCCGCAAAATGATACAAGAGAAGAAAAAGTGGGCATGTTAAAAAAATTGATGTTTGAAATGTCACTTATTTAGCATGATTGGGTTCAGAAAATTGTGCAGAATTCAAAAATGCAATAATATATAGGGTTATATTGAAACATTCTTTATAGGATTTTGCAAACAGCAGAAAAAATAACTATCTATAACTAAAGAAAAACTTTGTGTAGAAATATTAATGAAATCTTTGCATTCTTTCGATAACCTGAATTCTGGTTATGCTAGCAAATTAAAATCCTAAAATGAATTTGTCTAATTTCTTATTTGACAATTCTCATTCTAACACTAGCATCCACACAGTCCCCTACGGCCATGCAGATTAAACTAGTATCCACATAACCCCCTACGATTATGAAGATTCAGTTAAAAATGAGAACAAAGACCTAAAATGAATTTATTTATCTACCTTGTAGGGGGTTATGTGGATACTAGTTTAATCTGCATGGCCGTAGGGGACTGTGTGGATGCTAGTGTTAGAATGAGAATTGTCAAATAAGAAATTAGACAAATTCATTTTAGGATTTTAATTTGCTAGCATAACCAGAATTCAGGTTATCGAAAGAATGCAAAGATTTCATTAATATTTCTACACAAAGTTTTTCTTTAGTTATAGATAGTTATTTTTTCTGCTGTTTACAAAATCCTATAAAGAATGTTTCAATACAATTATAAGCAAACAAATAATAATTCATTTTTAAAAAATATATAGGGTGTTCCATTTAAAAAGTTAGTGTCACTTCTGGCGAAACTGGAAGTGAAAAAAAAAATCAATTGTATGTTAAAAAGTGCCGCTTACTATGTATGTAATACATCCTGAGTTTCAATCAATTATCTTCAAAACTGAAGGTATAAAAAAAATTTCGGTGTTTAATTCAAAAAATCCAAGTATTAGCTTGGCACCATTATATGAAACATCTTGTAGATTTAAAAATAATTTTAAAATATGATTTCTATTTTTATCTACACTATTTACATTTTTTTTTAAACTTCAAACGGTTGAGGTGATATTAACTGTTCACGAACTACTGGATCGCTATGAGAATTGGAAAAAAAATGATCAATAATATTTTCCACTGAAGGGAAGACCCAGTGGTTTATACAAAATTACGTAAATATGATTTTTACTATACAACAAGGGGTTCATATTAACTGTTAAAATAATTACCTCTGACTGCCTGCAATACAGCTTGTAGGAAAGAAATGAAAACATGTTAGAATACAGTGAGGAATAGAATACAGGGTGTTCTGTGAGTGACTGGCCATATGTTAGTGAGGAGTACAGTATCCTGAGACAATTTCAAAATGGTCTGTATTACATCCCCGGTGCACTTCATTCCTGATATACAGTGCGTTTTCTACTTTTTGAAAAAATTTGATTGGCCGTATTTTTTTTGGCTTCACCAAATTGTGAGGTTAGAAATCGAAATAATAAACATTATTAAAGATTGTTTTAGTCCAGTAGAAGTATATTTTAGTTAAGGAAAAGTATTGTGTAGTTCCGAGAAGTTATTAAATAAAGTGTTAGTGGTTACACCTTGTTAAAATTATTTAAAACCTACGGATTCTTACAGGGCGTTTCCTAGGGGCAGAAACACGCGACAATATTATATTAAGTATATCATTTGGTTTAAATACATTATTAGATTATTTTCAAAATCGGTATTGGAAAATTATCAAAATTTATATATAAGACGGCACTTTTAAACAAATGTCAAAAAAATGCCCCTATATTTTTTTCGTTTGCGGTAATGAATTGTAAAGATATTTATTACTGAAATAAGCCTACTAAATTTGGTTCAATTTGGTTAAGCCAATAAAAAATATGGGGAATCGAAATTTTGGCAAAACATAGAAAACAAGCTGTATATCAGAAAGGAACAGCACTAAAGATATATTAAAGACCATTTTGAAATTGTCTCGGGGTATTGTACTCCTCACTAGCATATGACCAGTCACTCACGAAACACCCTGTATACATAATTCAAAAAATAATAAAAATGTAAAACAAGAATGATTGCTTCAAATCCTAGTAAAAGACAATCGGGCAGCTATTAATGGAGTCAATAAATAGAGGTTTTCATTTCGGAAAAATTCCGGGACGCGGTAACTTTTGAGAAAACATCTCTGAACATGTCCGGAACAACATACCAAAAGTTGCCAACAATAGTCCTTGAGCGTCATTTGTTATTAAACAAATTAGTAAAATAATTTTTTCTTCGGCGCGCCACACTAAATTGTTGTAACTTTTGTACTAATTAATTCAATTGAGCTCAACAAAGCTTAAATGAAAGAAGAAACATGCGGCTATTGGATTATTATATTTTCAAATATTAAAATGAATGTATGTAGGAATAGTATGTAAGTCGGAACATAAAGATATTTCCGATGAAATCGGTAAAAGCTCTATTTCTACAACTCTTAAGATAGAAACCTGGAACTTTCACATATTACTCTTGAAGTAACGTTTAAAAAGATCGGGTGAGTGAGAAAAATCTCAAAAGTTTATTTTTGGAGACGTACACTTCCAAATTTTTTTTTTGTTTAAATAACTAACAAACAATTTCCTCACAATTATACATTTATAACTTTATTTTAATCTCTGTAAAAGTGATATCAAATGATTTTAGGAAAATCGAAGCTTTCCGTAATATGGACACATATAAAATATTCTGCACGGTGATGTCGGTCCAAAAGAAATAAAATTCTTATAAATTTTTGTATATATTCTTGTTTTACACTTTTTGTAAGACTCCATCAACTTTTGCTTTCTTTTGTTGATAATAATTTTCTTTTTACCTGTTCCCAACAAAGCTGCACAAAACCAAAAGAGAAATATTAACACTCTAAACTAACTAGCCGACTGGAAGAATGCTTACCTGGATACTGAGGAATTCCAGGATACTGCGTCGGATAAACGCCAGGTATCGGAGGCATAGGAGGCGGCACCGTGGTCGGTGGATTTGGTGGCAATGGTGGAGGCGGCGGGTCGGGTTTAACCTCTTCGATCTTCGTGTCGTTGCTGCTTAGCGACGACAAACTCATCCTGTCATCGTCCTTTTCCATTTTGAACTCATTCTTGAACTCCATCCTTTCTATCGGACTGTAGTTATTTTCGATGCTGTCGCCTGTGAGTAGTTCGTCCTCGCTGGACGAGATGTCGCTGCCAATCTTGTTCATTTCAATGTGAACTTTCTTCAAAAGGGCCGTCGTTTCCAGAGCTTCGCGCTGCCGCGCCACCACAGCCTACATTCCAAAACATTTTTATTATTCATGTATCGATATTAACAAAATAAAATTGGTCGAGTCATCGGAGGTTCTTACTTCGACACCAACAAGAACAAAACAGATTTTTATGAAACATATTATTTGAAATCAGAAACATGCCAGACAAAAATTCTGTTCCTGAGGGGTTTTAAGGTTCATCGACCGTATTATTAAGTTATGCTGTGAGTAACTTGATAAGATGAACCAAAAAAAAATCTGAAAGTCGGTAGGTAACAATATAATTTTCCAAACGGTGCAAACACTACATGTGATTTTTAATTTAAAAAAAACCGCTGCCTAAGGAATCACTACTTCCACATCCAGATTATTCGTCCAAGTCACTTTAAAGGAAACATCTTGACTATATTTGCACTCTAGTATGTGGAAATTATTGGTCATAGAATTTTAATAATATTTGGGGTAGATGTCATAGAAAAGTTTGAGGAGTTGGTTTCTACCATATACGTTAAAAATGAAGTTTCTAGTTTACCGTACTTATTTTCCACTATTTACAACCTACCACCTCAATGGAGTCGTCTCAATCAGATGTCACTACAATACATACGTGTACTAACTTTCAAGTGAATATCTCAATATGATGTTATCAATCCCATTAATAATGAAGCGGAGGTGGTAGAGTTTGAAAAATATTAGAAAGAAATCTGAGGCCTTGGTTTCTAGTATATACACCGAATCCTAAATTTCTGTAGTCTCTGCTTTACTTATTTTCCCCTATTTGCCCCTGGGGGTGGTGGGGGGGGAGGTTGAAAAATACTATAAAAAAATCTGAGGCCTTAACTTCTTGTACATACACCGAATTTCAAGTTTCTGTACTCATACCAGCTTGCTTTACTTATTTCCCCATATTGACCCCTAAATAACCCCCAACCCTTCAACGGAATCATCTCAAAGTATAATCTAGTTCCAGATGTTGTTATAATTCATACGTGTACCAAATTTCAAATGAATATCTCGATTTTATTTTATCAACCCTTTTAATAATGAAGTAGGGGTGGTGGGGGTTGAAAAATATTATAAATAATCTGAGACCTTGGCTTCTAGTACATACACCGAATTTCAAGTTTCTGTAGTCTCACCAGCTTGCTTTATTTATTTTTCCCTATTTACCCCTATTTAACCCCCAACCCTTCAACGGAATTATCTCAAAATATAATCTAGTTCCAGATGTCGTTATAATACATACGTGTAGAAAATTTCAAATGAATATCTCAATTTTATTTTATCAACCCTTTTCAAATTGGAGTAGGGGTGGTGGGGGTTGAAAAATATTATTAAAAAAATCTGACGCTTTGGCTTCTAGTACATACACCGAATTTCAAGTTTCTGTACTCTTACCAACTTGTTTTACTTATATTCCTCTATTTACCCCAAATTAACCCCCAAGCCTTCAACGGAATCATCCCAAAATATAATCTAATTCTAGACATCGTTATAATACATACGTGTACGAAATTTCAAATGAATATCTCAACTTTATTTTATCAACCCCTTTAATGGGGTAGGGGTGGTGGGGGGTTGAAAAATATTATAAAGAAATCTGAGGCCTTAACTTCTAGTACATACACCGAATTTCAAGTTTCTGTACTCTTACAAGCTTGCTTTACTTATTTCCCTCTATTTACCCCTATTTAACCCCCAACCCTTCACCGGATTTCCTCAAAAAACAATCCAGTTCCAGATCTCGTTATAATATATACGTGTACAAAATTTCAGGTCAATATCTTCAACCGTTCCGCAGAAAGCGTGCGGACAAAAAAAGTTACAGTCGCTTAATCAGACAGACAGAAATTTTTTTTTCGCTCAAATTTAAAATCTCGACGTTTCATGACATTCTAAACCTATTTCACGAATAAAAATTTTTGAAAATTTTTTTGCGACTACTATACTTCCAATCCACTACGTGGATGTGGAAGTAATATAAAATATTAGAACCAAATTATTAATAGGATGTCATGACTCACCTGCTCGATCGCCTGTCGATGACACTCCAAGTAAATCTCCTTGGACAAGAACGGCGACGGGGGCACCGACAGAGGAGAATTTTCATCGTCCCTCGACGCAAACTCAAAGTCAAAATCTGGCGCTGGAGGATTGATAGGCATGTCGCTCAGTGAAATGCTGGAACGATCGTCGTCGTCGCTATCGAGTGAGGTAGGAATGGGAACAGACTTCGGAAGCTTGTCGGACGACTTGGATTCGTCGTCGGAGTCGACGCCGAGAGCCAAGAAAGGGGGCGCCATGCCACCCGAACCTTTCTCCTTCAGCAGCAGCGCTATCCTCGTGTCCAAGTCCAGAGGTTTATCTTCCTCCACCTGGGAATTCACCTTTAATTGATATCGTTAAATATACTGGCAGTCCAAAAAAAGTTAATAAACCCTTTGAAAGAAAGAAAATTGCTTATTAGCAGGTATACCTCTGTTGAGGCTTTTACTACCAAAATGTACCTTTGGTTGTTGACAGTTTCTATTTTTTTTGCGCTAAAATTTAAAATCTCGACGTTTTATGACATTCTAAGCCTCTTTCAACAAAAAAAAGTTATTTTTTTTTCGATTATGGATTTAAAGTTAGAAAAAATCATGTAAAAGTTATTATAAAATATTACCTACATTAATTTTGTCATAAATCTGTCACTATTTAATATTTTTTCATGAAATTTTGGATGTATCTAATATAATCTATAAGTGAAAAATTGTATGTATTAAATAACGGTCATAAACCTAAAAGTTTTAACCCTAACATTATCTGCGAATAAAGAGTTCATGAATGTCTTTGCCCCAGCATTACTCTAAAATACAATGTCTTAAGGGTAAATGTCTGCCATCTTGGAAAAATGGTGTTACGATTCAAAATGCAACAGATAGGTGTGGGGACTTTTAGAATGTTCAAACTAGTCCTGAATGATCATCTCTGCCTTGATTAAAAAATGTATCAATTTTTTCCATAACTTTTCCGACAAAATATGTTCCAATTTGATTAGAATAAAAGTGAAAAATCTCTTAGTCTATTTGACGGCATACATTCACATACCAACCTTTTCTTTATCTTTCTCCTTCTCTTTCCGACTCCTACTACTCGACGTGATGCTATTACTCCTCTTCCTTTCCCTCTCCCTGTCTTTGTCTCTCTCCCTCTCCCTGTCCCGGTCCTTGTCTCGCTCCCTATCCCTGCCGTCTCTCTCCTTCCAGTCTTTCTCCTTGCTTTTATAAGAGTGCTTGTCCTCTGGCCACTTAGGAGGAGGAGCCAGGCCAGCTGGCGACCTCTCCCAACTGTCTTGTGGCCACTGGGGTGTGGCTATCGGCCAGACGGTGGGGGGAGGTGCGCCCATCGGGTGGTAGGTGGGCGTAGCGAACGGGTACTGATTGGGAATGGGCGGTATGCTGTGGGTGTGGTAGTCGTAACTGAAAGAGAAATGTTAGGTATAGTGGTATTATCTTACGATGGTGAAGTCAGCAACAAAACATGAGACGAAGGAAAATGCATACCTGACCTTATTTTATTTAATCATACATCATCCAACAGTACAAAACCATTTATAGGATGGAAATCTAAACTAACTTAACCTAACTCAATTAAGAAGTACAAATGGAAATTATGAAGGCCATTAGACTGCACGAACGTAGATGAAATTTCGTGCTGCTAGGCAAATATGTCCAATTCACTGCAATGAGTTTCATAACTAGTACAAATATTAAACAAAACAAAACTTTAATACGTGTTAGATCTAGAAGTGGACAAATAAAAGCTATGAGAATGACGAGAATTAATCCGTGGGACATAGAAGTTCAGTTGGCTTAATATTTCACTACAAACTATTTTATTATTCATAATTTTATCTAGAAAACGCAAAGCAAAGGACTCACGCCTTTTGGAAATACTGGTAATATAAAATTTTTCAAGTAATCGATTTTGAGAAGCTCCAATTGGTGGATATGTACCTTCAGTTTTCCAGTTTAAAAATTTCAGGAGGCGGTGCTGAATATTTTCCAATTTATCTTTATGCGTGTTATACCCAGATTGTCAGACAAGTGAAGCATACTCCAGCTTAGATCGAGAGAAAGTAAAATAAAGCATCTTTAATGTTTTCGCATCATTAAAACCATGGCTGTTACGCAAAATGAAGCCTAACATTCTGTATGCATGCGAAATTACAGCATCAATATGGTTAGTGAAGGTTAATTTATTATCAAAAGTTACACCTAGATCCTTGAACGTAGATGGTCTGTTCAGCGTGTCGCCATTAACATTATAATTATACATAATTGGAGACTCCTTGGTTGTATAACTCATAACATTGTACTTGTCAATATTTAGTGACGAATACTGCAAATACGTAACTTTAAAGTTATATTTACCACAAATCTGCGAATGGAACTGTAGCATCACTTCAAAGTCGTAGCAAAGTTGTGACTACCACAAATTACCTCTTCAAAGTTACCACGGCCACTTCATGGTTACATTTTTCCCGATATTGATTCGGAACGTACGTGTTAGCCGTACGTTGAGGTCTAGACTGAACGCGTTCCTAGCTTTTGCTGTTTATCATTTACCTAACTTCACATTGAAAAACCTATCAGCTGTCGCAATTTACTTTTATGCAGCCATATATCAACGACCTAATAAACATAAACCTTGTTGGTATAATATACTATTACAGTGAGAGATAACATAGAAGAAAAGGTAGGTGTAATAAAACTGTGTTGAAATATTTAATTTTGTTGCCTTATTTTGATCATAAAATGTTGCATAGTATAATATAGCAGCATATAATTCTAGTCTAGGTTAGGCAAACATATAGGTTAGGTTTGTTGCATTAACTTTATCTATGGTCAACATTGGGAACTAGATGGTGAAATTTACTTCATGGTAAATTGCAGAGGTGATGTGCACTTTGTAGTATCCGTACACAGTTCTGTAGGTAGCAGTAACATCATTAACACCTATGAATATTACTTACAAGTTCCACTACTTTAAAGAAATAGTGAAGGTTCCCAGAACGTCGCGGCAACTATTAAAGCTACTTGAAGGTGATTGCAACTTTGAAGTCACATTTCAGTGATGCGAATTAGTTGCTGCTACTATAGTTTACCACCTTCAAGTTCTGAAAACCCGAAAGTCGTCCCACTGGTAACTAACACGTTCCCATGTACCATGAAAGTTACGTAGAAGTTGCATAACTATAAAGTAATCATTAGTGGTAGAAACTACAAGGCAGGGACTGTAGACTTGTCAAATGAAGTTATTTTTACACCAAAGTCGTAAATTTAGTAGCAGTTACGTAATGGTTACTCATACAAACTTCCTATCTCAGTTACTGTCACTTTGGTGCTAGTTGGGATGCAACATCTTGACGTCATCGGCATATATTAAGAAATATATGTCTAACTGATTACTGATGTCGTTAATAAAAATATTAAAGAAAAGGGGTACAGGTATAATCCCTGGGGTACTCCTAACGTGGCTCGGTATTCAACAAATTTATATCCATTATAAGTTACGCACATGCAATCAAAGAAAATGTACTTAGGCCCAACTCTAAATCAACTGAACAACTCTAACAAACATTTTTTTAAACTTACATTAATCAGACAAAGAAAGCAAATATTGAGAGTTTCGATAACTATACTATTTTCAATGACATACAGTTTTACAGCCAAACTATCAGAAGTACCCTTTTAAACAAAATTTCAGTTTTTCTGCAATATCTTCCGACTCCATTAAAATTTCAAATTCATATCTTAAACTTAGTCATAGGCTAGCTGGACATTAGTTTACGTGGTATCAGTCAAATCCTCTCTTCTGTTTAAGGTATAGTTTTAGGGAGCGATTGTCAGTATTTTCCTCATAACTTTTCAATTTTTTAAAAATTTGTAAAAATTATTGTAAAAAACTAATTTTCAGTCATTAGAAATAAAAAAGGTATTCTTATTGCATTTCGATAAACCAAACTGTTCTTGAGTTACTTGTGTTTAAAAAACAGTGTGCACAATTAACGTTATTAAACATAGAAAATAACTAATTATCAATTACAAAAATTGTTCGAAATGCCCTTCATTTTTCTTTATGCACAATCCAAGTATTTTTTTTTAAAGAACGTTGAACACCCTGTAAAATTCCTTCATCATTCTGTAGCGTTGTAAACTCTTGATCGATTTTTTCTCTCAACTGTTCAATCGTGTCAATCTGAGACACGTCTTTTTAGATAACAATGAAATTAAGGGGAGTTAGGTCAGGTGACCAAGCAGGAAACTTAATCAGTGCATCTGCACCGCACCCCCGGTCAATCCATCTATTAGGATAGTTGTTGCAGAACCATGTTCTATATGTTCTGGTATAATGCGGTGTTGCACCGGCATGCATAAAAAACATATTTCTTCTATTTCGCAATGAAATATATAATATTTCATGCAAGGTGTTTTCCAAAAAATCATACGTAACACATATCGCCATTTAAATTTCCAGGAAATAGATGGTATTCCCCAGAGTTGCTATTCATATTTTGAAAGTATGTTGAAAATGGGTTTGTATTATTGTATTTTCCCAATCTTATCCATTTTCGGAAATAAGATTATATAAAAGACTACTATTATTTTTGGATATACTATACTATCACCTGTATCAATGTTTTTAATACCTGCCACTGAAAACGAAATTATTAAACATATAGTCTCCTTAATAAAAGACAGTTCTCCAGGTATATCAGTAAAACTTATTAAATTAGTACATTTAGAAATATTAACTCCAATAACGCTATATGCGTTATTGGAGTTAATATTAATAATACAGTAATATCAATATAAAGTTCAAAACTGGCACAGTTCCCTCATATTTTAAAAATACGATTGTAACCCCTATACATAAAGGTGGTTCAAAAAATTATATACAAAATTACCGTCCAATGAGTCTCATTAATAACATTGCCAAAATCTTTGAAGAGTGCCTTAAAGACAGATTAATAAGTTTTTTTAGATGAAATGATACCATATCCAAGAAACAATTTGGTTTTATAGAGGGGGTTAGTACCAGTGATGCGATGTACAATTTTATTTCTAAAGTCACAAATAATCTCAATATCAGCAAGAAATGTATAACTGTTTTTATAGATCTTGCTAAAGCATTTGACACAGTACGACATGATAAGCTCCTTGATGTGCTATCACATTGTGGAGTTCATGGTACTGTGTTGAATATTCTTAAAAGCTACTTAAATAACAGACATCAACGTGTAAGAATAAATAACATAATAAGTAATTCACAGGTAATAAAGATTGGAGTACCACAGGGCACCGTTTTGGGCCCTATTTTATTCATAGCCTATATAAACTCATTATTAAATCTAAAAATAAATGGAGAATTTGTATCATATGCTGATGATACAGCCATAGTATTTTAAGGAAACACACGGGAAGAAACCAAATAATTTGTTTTTCAAGGCATAGCGAAAATAAAAAATTGGGTTGACTCATACAAACTACAACTACAAGGACTTCGGTCAATGGCCATTTGCTTTTTTACACAATAAAGAAGTTTTGTTATTATTATTATTAAAAGAAAGTATTACTAGGCTATTGTAAGGTAACATAATAATTATACTGCTGTTATGAAAATACAATAGTAGGTATCTATTGGCATATGTGCGGAAGTTGATATGGCAGTCAACATAATCAAGATTGTCTCTTTCCCAAATCAATTTCAGGAATTGTTGGCTTTAATATACGTCTTTAAGCAATATTAATACCATGAACAAACACTTAACACAACTATAAGTATGTTAAATGCTATTAGTAATAAATATCAAATGTGAAAACTTACGTTAGTGGAGTCGTGCCGGCCGATCCAAAACTAGCAGAAAATTCACTGGGCGCTGTTCCATAACCCATATCTCCGCTGCTAGGCGTCGCAAACTCGCTACCTCTATAACTTCTCCCACTGTACCTATCCCTCTCCCTGTCCCTACTATCCCGGTCCCTATCCCTATCTCGTTCCCTCTCTCTCGCCTTCTTACCGGAATCATACTCGTCTACCTCCTTCTCCTTTTCCTTCCCCTTGTAACGATCCTTCTCGTCGAAGTCATTGTCGGCAGGATCGTACGGCTTATCGTCATTGTTTTTAGGCTTCTCCTCTACCACCGGCGTAGCTTCCACGACCGGTACCACAGGTATAGGTGCCTTCTTGTCCACAGTATACTCCTCGAACTTCTTCTTGCACTGTTCGCCGAACGGGTCCAGGAACACCTCCAGGATTTTGCCCATCACGCTGGTTTTGTTCAGCTTCTCCACGCATGCTTTGGCGCCCTTTATCGATTCGAATACCGCCCTGCCGATGCCGAGGTGCTTGTTGGTGGTGGGGTGGTAGTATATGAATAGTTCCTCTATGACACCAAACTTCTGCACCATATCACGCAGGAACTGCTTGTCGATGTTGTCATTTAAGTGGAATATAGTGACTTCTATCGAGGGCGGCTCGCCTATGTAATTTAAGTCAATTTTAAACCTAAAAATAAGTCACTCTTGTTATTGATTGACCACACTTTCAAGATTCTAAAAATGTACTTTAAAAACAATAAATATACAATGAAAAATAGGTAATCTGTCAGTCTGACATGTTTCAAAATGATGAACGATGATGTGCTTTTGTTTCTGTCAATAAAAAAAGACTTCAACAGTGTAGGATTTCAAATGTATTGGTTAATAATTTTTAAGAGATTATTTCTCAAGGAAGTAGTACCTGTATTTAAAAAATCTACTTTGCGGGAAAAAAGCATTTTTAAGTAAAATATTTTATCCTAAAAAATTGATCAAGTTAGGTTACATTTTTAATACAATATATCCTGTTTTAATAATAGTGAAAACTGTCTTCATATTTTTTGACTTAATGAAAGAGCAATTTGAAATTTATTCCTAACAAAGAAGGAAGGAATGTCCAATGAAAAACCTTTGTACTATTTAGTGCATAGCACAGTTTTAATGTTTCTTTTTTAAATTCACTTTTAATTGCTCACATCGAAAATGTCTTTTTTTTACTTTATTAAGCAGTACTTGGTAACGATAATTTTAGAACTTATAATTCATGGAGTCTTTTCATGACTCCCTATGGTTTCAACTCATAACAATCCATTCTGGCCCAGTTCCTTCGGAAAAAAAATAAAATGGTAGTAAAAAGTAAAGTAAAAAAAGCACATAAAATTTCTAGAGAAAATGCACTGCAAGATATATATGTCTGCTGTGAGATTGCACACGTTACCGCTGTTCATCAGCAGATTTTACTCCCTCATGCTTATTCACTTCATGGCACATGTTACATAGTACAAGAATATTTCAATATTTTGAAGTAGTGTAATTTTCTTGTTTTTTTTTAAAATTTATATTAATAATTACATATTTATACATATGTCCAAATACATTTTTTACATTAATTGCATGAAAATTATGTAACAGTTTTATTTTCAATTACATTTATAATTCAATAATGTTACTATGGTTCAGCTACGTTTAAATATTTTTCAGGCGACAGTTTATTTAAAGTTTCATATTTCTTAAAGTTGAAATAAAAGTTATTAAAGTGTAACTGAAAGTTTTTAAAGGTCAATGTTTTTTTTTTTAATTTTGAAAAGGAAATTTTTGATAGTAGATGACGTTACCATTGATGGGAAACAAACAACAGGAGAGTTGAAAAGGGTGAGGAGGAAAATTAAAATTGAACAAAGAAAGCTTTTCAGCATTTTTTCTCATTCTTTAATTCTTCTTATTTTCAAGTTTGTTTGCAAGAAAATTTTTAAAAATATAAATTTATAGACACATTTTATTTTTGCACCTTCTTAAAATCCATTTTATTTAAAAAATACATATCCTACAAAAAAAAATCATGAGACCTATTTTCTAATAAATCTTGTCTAGATGTGCCTAAATATTTGTATTTTTAAGTAATATACTATTAAAATTAACATACTAACAGGTCTATTCTGTAACATTTTTGTTAAGCTTTAACGGCAAGGTTACTGTTAAAATAATTAGCGAAATGAAGTTAACGGTCAGTGGTAGTCTGTACACTTTTTTTAAGGTTAAATTTAACCAACATCGTTTAAAATTAGAGGCGACTTTGGACCTGATACTAAAAGTTAACGGTACCGTTAAAGAGGCAAAAACACCGTATTTTATTTTTGGTTCATAAAATTTTGTATATCATTCAGTAAATGGCACTTTATTTATATTTGTCAATGAGTTTGAGATTCTTTTGGGGACCCATTTCCTCATTTATATTCAGTAATTATTTTTCCGCCTTCAAATAATCGTAATCATAACCTCAAATAGAAGCGCGGTCGTTAAAAACTTATGACTTTAACAGATCCGTTAAATGGTCGCTACAGAATAGAAAAATGAGTTATTATTTTTAGCATTCCGTTAAAATTAAAAATTCAGCAGGGCGTTTATTTTTAACCAAAAAATTACAGAATAGACCTGTAAGCAAGTTATGCATTGTACGAGACCCGGGCATACAGGCAAAATATAAGTACCCGGAGAAAACCACATGGGAACACATACAAGAACTTCACAATGACAACTGATTTTTTTTTTTTTGTAATGTAGTATGTATTATAACAATGTAATTAAGGAAAAAACAAAGTTATCCAAAACGGTCTGAAGGACTTCGGTCAATGGCCCTTGCTCTATTTGGCAATAAAGTACTTTATTATATTATTATTATTACTATTAAAATATCATGTGTCAACTTTAAGCCATCTTGATGGTAACTTTTCGGCGTCGAATTTCACGCCATTTCCCTAACTATAATTCGTACTGTAGCGGTCAAAAAAAAAAAAATTGGACTATTATTTTTTTCTAATGTAAATCTGTCTCTATTTGAATATGTAATGGTAGCCGAAATAAAACAGTTAGCACTTTTATTATATTTTTTATTGTAATGCTGTAGTTATTGCTAAAACAGAAGATAGATTGTCAATGAGATATATTGCACTGCGTTATAACATTAACAAAAATTCTGTGTTTGACATTTTAAAAAAGTGAAGAATAAACGGTACAATTAGTAGAAATCCTAGATCAGGGCAACAAAGGATATCCAACTTAACAAGAAGCTTACTATTAACATTTTGTTATTGCACCATTTCTATTTATAACACCAGGACCACGTGCCGGTATCCAAGCCCATACGTTAACGGAAAATCTACCACTTTTGTCATTGTTAGATATATACTTCTCATCGAATTGAGTATTCGGAGGTCAGTAAACACGACTTTCAAAATATTTTCTAGGGTCCATAAATCGAAAAGTTAAGAGTTTTTTTTTTTTTGTCGGTCGAACCACCGACATTGTTATATGAACAAATTAAGTTAACATTTGAATAACTTCCCGAATAATTATTCAAAATGGCTGAATTTTTTAGGGGTGTTTTGGGGGTCGCTGATTACATACATAAACTTAAAAATTCATAAAAAGTATTTGTTTATTAACAAAAAATGTATTAAGATACAAATATCCGCGCGCATTTCCAAATAAACGATGATCTTTAAATTCCTATAGAATAGAATAGAATAGAATAGAATAGAAATTTATTCACCAATAATAGATACACATTTGGTACATTTGGCAAGTCAACACATGTATAGATAAAAATGTATATCAACAAATCGAAACTTACACATGTATACACATATATACATACATACACACATACAAGTAATGGAAATATATATTATACAACATAATAAATAAATACATAACAAATAAATAACAAAATATGTCAGTGGCCCTATAGGGGCAAAGTCATTGGAAATATAACAAGTAGTAAAAAAAGATTTAGTTTTTTTAATCAGACAACCAGTTAATAGAAACAATCCTTAATTATCTTGTTTGTTCAGAAAATCAGTAATTGTATAATAGCCATTTCTTAGCAGATTTGTTTTTATTTCTTTTTTAAATGTGTTCGGTGGAAGATCTCTTATGTTATGTGGTAGACTATTATATACGAAGTATAATATATTATCATAGGCATATATTTATGTGAATCTTATAGATACATCGTAAGTAGGTATAGACCAAAAATAGAATTCCACATATACCACATATTCTGGAAAATACATACAAAAATTTTTTCGTTGGAAAAGCGAACTTAAATAATTAAAGAACTCAACGTGATTTTGGACTATAACAACAAATGATAAAAATCGGCTAGAAACTAAGAATATTCGAAGGTGCGTTCATTAGAAACATTTTGTTTTTTGTTTCATTCAAAAAATCGAATCCGTTTTCCAGAAATTTAAAAAAGAACAAAGCGGTGAAACGGGTGCTTGCGAGGAGTCGCATTTGAAAACAATTACACGTATTGGTTCCAAACAAAAAGCAGTCGAAAGGTACGTTTATTGGCTTCATTTTGCATTTCGTTTCATTAAAAAATTCGTTTTCTAGATATTGAAAAAAAAACAGAGCAATTTTCCGACCTCGCGCCGGTGGGATAGGTGCTTGTGAGGGGTCACATTTGAAAACAATCGACTTCAAACAAAAAACAGTCGAAAGGTACGTTTATTAGCTTAACTTTGCATTTAATTTCATTTAAAAATTCTGAAGTTTTCCAGAATTTCGAAAAAAACGGAGCGATTTTCCGACCACACGCTGGTGTGATTGATAGGTGTTTGTGAGGGGTCGCATTTGAAAGCAATTATAGATATCGATTTCAAACAAAAAACAGTCGAAAGGTATGCTTATTGGTTTAACTTTGCATTTTATTTCATTCAAAAATTCTAAACCGTTTTCAAGAAATAAAAAAAAAGAAACGGGGCCATTTTCCCACCGTACGTTCGTGGAGTAGATGCTTATTAGTAACGGCCTTTGAATACAATAACTGATTTGGACTCCAAACCAATAACATTTGAAACGTACGTTAAGCATGGTCATATTTAACTTTTGGTTATATTAAAAAATTCGGTTTCTCTGAGAGTTATCATTTTTTTAGAATGAGATTTACAAAAATATTAAAAATAATGGATGATATTTCGGCCATTTTGAATCCGCCATTTTTAATTCTGACTTTTCCATGTTAAATTAATAATTTGCGACCTAAGAAGCTTTTCTGGAAATTTTCCGATACAATTACGAATATTCACACAGAATATTTCAAACAATTATTGTCACAACCGCCATCTTGAATTTACCATTTTGATTTTGGACTCAAATCAAATTCAAATTCGTAATCGGCGACCTCTGCCCCCCCAAAAACAAGTTTCGGCCATTTTCAGTTATCTTTCTCGCAGTTATTCAATTGTTAGTTAAAAATATACGGAATAATTAATAACATATGCGACATTTTGAATTTGAACTCTTTAATATCAAATTCGTAATCAGCGACCCCCAAAACCGCCCTAAAAAAAAATTCAGCCATTTTGAATAATTATTCAGGAAGTTATTCATGTGTTTATTATACAATGTCGGAGGTTCGTCCGACAAAAAGAAACTCTTAACTTTTCAATTTATGGACCCATGCAAGAAGATATTTCCAAAGTTTCAGAAAAATCGGTAAAGTATTGAAAATTTTTTGTTTTTTTTTTTTAATTTTGATACAGCGACTCCACTATATGGGGCATATTAGTTTTGGCACACTTGCAACGAATTTTGACAACTAACTGACAATGTCACAAAAATTAAAGTTAGTAGTACACAACCAGATTTTAGAAAAAATACGTTATAAAACTTGTCTTATTTTTTTTCCTCACGACAGTACAAAGTCAATCATATGTTAAAAACTTACCAATATTCCTCCCCTATTTCCTACTTCTATTTAAACCAATTCTATTTGTAGTACAAAATGTAACAGCCCCAAATATTATATAAAATTTTTCTCTAAAATTCTATGTATCATATGCGTGTATCAATTACAAACAGCAAAACTTTTAAACCATCAATTACTATCTAAATATTTAAAGCGCACAATTATTCACTCCTTCCTCTTATTTACTACTTCATTGGAGAAAGTGAAACCGTCATAGCATTTAATATTATTTATCAGCTTTTACGAAAAATATCATTATAGATTATATATGGTTCTTCACGCAGCATGGGTCATCCTTTAACTAATTAAAGTTAATTTAACATTGTGAATAAATGAAAAGAAATTAATAAGTAAATAAGTGAGGTTATATAAATTTTTACAGCTTTCAAATTAGATTTATATACGAGAATTATGTTTTTAAAGGCATTAGATTTATCAGCTCTCAAAATGAATTCCATCAAGACCAAATTTTGTTAGCCAAAGATAACTAATTAAAAAAAAAAGGTAAATCATGTTTTTCTCACATCGGGCACGTATAATGGCAAATAATTGTAAAAATGTCGGCGAAAATTAGCCTGCTATATTTAGTGTGTACGTTTTCTACAAAATTTCTTTAAAACAATTGAGTTAACTGATGAAAATTTCTAAAAAGTAAAAGTGTGGTTATGTCAATTGTCCTGAAAACAAAAGATCTCATTTTGAAGCAAATTGTATCTGAGATGTTATAAACTGCGTCTTTTAAATTAAAACCGCACTAGATTTTGATAATGTACTTCCAAGCAAGTTGCCATTTGTAAATATTTATGAAAATTGTCATTTCACAACCAAAAAATGTTAACCAACTCAGGGTTGTCACTAATGCTATTAAAAATGAAACATGTTTACCACTTATTTCAGTATCAAGTGCTAAGAATTTTGTTTTTAAGGTATTACTACCACTTTTTACATTAACAAATTTACTAATCTTGATAATAATCACTAAAGAAAATCTCTAGTATACAAATTAGGAAAGTGACAAGTTATTAAGGTTAACGATAAAAAAAGTAAATTTAAGACATTTCGCTCCCAAAATAATACTTACTTAGGTACAGGTAGGTCCAACGTCTCCAATCTGGTCCAGATGCGAGTTAAGTGTGACCTCGGATCTCTAGGAATAACCGGAGGGTAAGACGGATCGTTTGGCACCACCCCATCATATCTGTAGAGTTTGGCCGCCCCCTTAACTAGGAATGGATCGACAAGGAGTTTGTAGTTCCTCGGTTGCTTAGGATTGACTTGTCCGTGACGGTCCATCGTGGTTCCATTCATAATTCTGCAAAATGATGGAAGACTTTACGGTTATATTACAAAGTCGACTTGATTTTACACCGAATACTTACCAGAACTGATCAATTTAAAGGTAAAACTATAAAATTAATAAATAAATATAATAGTAAACATTCAGGAATCAACTGGGTTCGTAAATAAAAAAGGCGGGCATGTTAATATCACCGAAATAATTATAAAGGATCCGCTAACAAAGTATATATCATTAATTTGTAATTCAGAAATCTATTTGTATTCTTAAAAAACACGCGATTTACGTAAAAAATACACACCGAGATGCACAAAACTTCATAACCTCCGTTTGTGTCAAAAATGTACTCACCTAGTCATAACACACACCATTACACAAAACTAAGTAATTTTAACATACTTTGTGAAATATCACTAGAATGCAGTGCGACTTATGAAATAAATAGTCAGAGAATTCGCTTGGAGCAATTTTCTGATAATTAAAGTCTTTTTAATTAAGGTTTGTTTAAATATCAGGAATATCGTTGATTAAAGTCGTCTGTCATTTGAGCCAATCCAAATAGTTCATTACGGAATAAGGGTCACTATAGCATATTCGCCGCTAGCACCTCACGAAACACCAAGACGGAGAAATAGGAAGGAGCGCTCAATCTTAAGAATCTAAAAAACATTATTTTTCCAGTATTTTATTCTTGTTTTATGTTCTAATTAAAGGTTAAAAAAATTATTTACTACAGCTGTCAATTTAACTGCGTTTAAATGGAGAAGTTTCCGCGCTACTTGTGTATGACGTCATCGGGCACATCGCACCGACGGAAAACGTATTGTGATTGCGAATGTGTGGATTTTCCTATTATATTCTGTTGTAGAATTTAGTTGTAAAGTTGTAGTTTATAGTTTAGTGGTCATTATAGTGAATTTAGACTTACTAATCATAGTCGGAAGAATAATTAAAATTATTAATTATAAATTAAACACTGCTTTTAGATGAATCAAGTAACGTATTACTCTGCATATGTTTTACGTTTAAATCTTCTTAAACAACTAGAAATCAAAAAATCTTTCAAAAACAATCCTTGTGCCACGAATGACCAGCAAAATTTCTTGAATACCCCTATAATAAATAAATTGCTGAGAACTATCCATTGATTTATATATATGCAGTTTAGATCTACGCAAAGAAATCCCATGATTAAGGATTAAGTCTCAAATACTCATAAATAGATTAAGGCATAAATACATTTAGGTATTAATTAGAATAACTTTAGCATTCATACTTTGTAATACTCTTGATAAAGGCCTATCAAGCCGAAACATATGCCATATGCAAAGCATTTATTGTCTGATTCATCTAAAAGCAGTGTTTAATTTATAATTAACAATTATTTTCAAGATGTTTCACAAGGTACTTACCACAAATTCAGTTCAGTGTATAATTAAAAGTGTCTATTTTGATGTCAATTCGCTTCCTTTGTTTTAATTGGCTACTGTCCGATTGTGTAGTGTAAATTAACGAGAAGATTAAATAATAAAAAATAGGCCGGTAGCCAGCAGGGTACCAGAGACAGAGATAAAAAAATCAAAACAAAGCAATGGAAATGACATCAAAATATATACATTGCTAAAATATTCTGATTATTATTTGAACGCGAATAAGAAAACAGTCTAGCAGTCTAAATTTACTCAAATAAACTGTGTCTAACAACATTTAAAACTAAGCATTTCTTCCTGCTCAACCTTCTTGGTGTTCGTTAAGATGAAAGCCAATCAAGACAAAACAAGCGAGAATGTCATCAAATAGACATTTTAAAATATTCTTCTGATTACTCAACAACGACATTAGTACACACATGAGTAAACAGTCTAAATTAACTAAAATGAAGCCTAAAAACTCTACATCCAAACATATTAGATAAAATATATCTTATAAACCGAACTAGTCTCCAGATACTTCTAGCCATACTGTGAAATTTTGTCTACAATGCCGTTACAAAATGCTAGTTGTCTTTGCCTAACAAATGTTATAATTGAGCACTCCTGTTTATCCTTCTCGGTCGTCATCTAAATTGAAGTATTCCCTAGCTAATAATAATACTGAAATTTGTTGTCTTTGCCTAACAAATGTTATAATTGAGCACTCCTGTTTATCCTTCTCGGTCGTCATCTAAATTGAAGTATTCCCTAGCTAATAATAATACTGAAATTTGTTGTAGAGCTTACAACATTTTACACTCAAATTAAATACAGAACCATTCATTTTCCTGTTCGTAAATAGCCAGAACCGTGTGTCTTTGGTTATTTTCACTTGTGGTCCGTATTCATGTTATACATGTTTGACCAATCACAAATCGTTGTTAGTTTTGGACAGCCCTAGCTGAACGGGGGAGGAGAGATTATAATTTTATTATTACGTAAAAGTCTATTTTCTCCGAGAGACATTTCACGCGAATTACAAACATGTTTTTTGATAAATTTATTCCAAAGTTACCATTAGTAAAGGCTCAAGAGGAGGAGGAACTGGAAGATCCCCAGCAAATTCTAAGGGTAAACCTTCATAACCTCATCTCTCGAATGTGTTTAGTTAATAAGTCTTTTTCCTTAGGACAAATGTAAAGAGACAGAACATTGTCAGCATTTATATGAGAAGTATGAAAAATGCAATGAGAGAGTCCATTCTAAAAAGCGCACTACTGAAATTTGCACCGAAGAGCTTTTCGATTTCCTGCATGCCCTTGATCATTGCGTTACTAAAGACCTTTTCAGTAAATTGAAGTAATCGCTTGGATAACAACGTTGTACGAGTTTGTAGGTTTTATTATTTAAATGGTGTCACTGTTATTAGAGCGAATAAATTTTAAAAATATGTAAGTTATCTTCTTATTTAGTTTAAACCCTCTTATGAGTAGTCTATGGCTAAACTTCGCCTTAATAAAGACGTTTTATTATTATTACTATTATGTGCAGGGAACGAGCTGTCGAACTATATTGGTCGTATCATAAATTAGATAAATTTTCTGTAATTTATAGCGTAGCTATAATGAACAATTCAGTTAAAGTTCTCGATCTGTTCATTGAATAGTTCCAGTGGCGGCTCGTGATATTGTCTGCAGAGGAGGCTTGATATTCTGAAAGACAACTGACGTGCAATATGACTACAATTTGTACATTTCCCCACCACCCCTGAGGTAGTACAACGGCGCGTTACATTTTTTTGCCGTGGGTTGTTTGCCAGGATACCGAATCACGACTTGAGAGAATAGAACTAATAAAAGAATAGAAAGAAAAGGAAATAGAAAATATGATGAGATGAAAAAATCATTCTCATGAAATTCTCGTTCCTACGACTCGAGTATCGGTATCCAAAGGAGCCCTACTATCCCACTTGTAATTAAATTATATAACTTTTAATAAAAATAAAAACAGGTTTGGTAAAAAAATTAAAGTGTTTTTATACAAACAAAAAATTGTATTCATTATCACTGCCAGGAGTGTAAAATTATAACTTTTAATAAAAATTAAAATAGTTTTGAGACAGAAGTTATATAAAAAAATATAACCGCGGAACTCTATATAATGGAGAATTAAAAAATATTTCCTAAAAAATAAATAACATAAATAAATATTTTTTCTAAAATAACAACTACCTATATTAATCTCTGCTTTAAAGCCTAAATATTTTTATAAATGAGTGGTAACCTGCGATTTTCGGAACTGGCAAAATGGTTGATTACTTCATCATAAAATGAATCGTGTTTCTTCAATTCTGACAAAAAACGTTTTTGAAATAAGCGATACATTTGAGAGGCGGTCTTGACTCATTTTGTTTCTAGTAAATGTTTTTATGCGTTTAAGTGCTGAAAATGATCGTTCTACAGAAGCTGAGGTTACCGGAATTGTTGACACTAATGACAAAAGTTTGTACAGTTCGGGGAGACAGCTTTTTAAATTGTTATTATATATAAAAGTAAGCATTTCTTGAGATGATTTTGAATTTGCTAAAAGTTGCTGGTCAGAATACAACACGCATAGTTCATTTCTTAACGAAATACGGTCAAAAAAAGGATAATGGTCCATTAATTTCTCCATTAGACTAGTAGGAAATGATTTAGAATATGTTGTAAAATTATTGGGATTTACTAAATCGAAACATTGCAAAGAATTTAAATCAGAAAATCTCATTTCAATTTGGACTAAAATGGTGTCCAAAATTTCTATAAAAATTTGTTTGTAATGTGTATCTGCCCTGTCAAAGTTATATGTTGTCTTTCTCTTTTTACATTGTGGCTCAGGCTCATCGTCATCGTCTACTTTTTCAACATTTTCTAAAAAAATGCTGTATAAAGTATTGAAATGTATTTCGGTATTGCGAAATTCTTTTAATTTAGATATAAGTGAATTAAGTCTAATTTTAGAATATGTTACATCAGTTAGTTTATTCTGTAAAATTTGGAAAACAACATCAGTTTGCTCAAAAATCATTTTAAAAGCCTTTAGAAAAAATATGAAATTTTTATCCAACAATAACGATTTTAATCCGTAAGCTGCTCGTAAAGTCTGATCGTCATTTAAAAAATCTTCACTTTCCGAAATAAAATTAAAAACGTCAATAAGTTCTTTCCTGTATTTGTCAACAGTGAAAACAACTCTAGATGAAAAATTCCAACGAGTGGGAGCGTTTGTCGGAATTCTATGTTTCATATTAATTCTATTTAAAACATCAGTTCTTTTGGTAGATTTTGAAAAAAATGACGAAAAACCAGTAATATTGGAAAAAAATATTCTAACTTCTTTAATTCCGTTACATGCTTTACTCAGAACTAAATTTAATTGGTGTGCGTAAGAGTGAATAAAGTAAGCTTGAGGAGCAATATCTTTTATTTTTGTTTGGAGTCCATTAAGATGCCCTGACATAACTGCAGCGCCGTCATAAGTTTGTGCTATTAATTTATTTTTCAAATCAAATTTACCAAATTCATCGATTAATAATTTAAATAAACTCTCCGCCTTTGTTCCACTACTCACATCAAAAAAACCAACAAACCTTTCAATAACTTCTCCGTGCATTACATATCTAAAAATTACAGAAAGTTGAGATTTACAAGTAACGTCCGTCGTTTCGTCAATTTGCCACGAGAAAAATTCGCAATTATATAGTTCTTCATGACAGTTCCTTGTACTGTCACCGGTTTAGGTGCGGGCACTCGATCGGCGAAGTTAAGCTACGTCGGTCGAGCATACGCTAAAGTGCACAAGGTACACGGGATCTGCGCATGCGTCACGGTGATTTTGGGGAATTTCTTTATTCAGTTTGTCACTAGATCAAAGGCCCAACCTGTTTGAATTTTTAGCGCGTAAAGCTATATATAAATTAAATGACACATCATATTCTTGAATATTGCTCTGTGTGTGAATTATTTGTGAATTTATTCCAGTTAATAGCAAAGCTTTCATACGTAATTTATTTAATTTCCATCAGCAATTAGTATTGCTATCTCTCCACATTTTACTCATTAATTAATACTAACACTTTTATTTTCAGTGTTTACATTTTCATTATTACTGTTTAGATATTTATTTATTTATTGTATATACATATTAATAAAAAAAATGTTATAACTTTTGTAAAATATTTTTAAAGCATATATTTACTATTGTGTCTTCTTGGTTCTTCTTATACAAGCAGTAATCGAATCCTGCCTTTCTTAATGTACCATATACATATCCCAAGTGTTTTATTTATAAAACTTTTAGATTGGACAAATTAAAACTGTCAAAACTTTATCTATTTGTAGCGAAACAGTATGTCTCACTTTTCATGACTCCCATATGGGGACGGTAGTTCAATGGTTTAGCGCATCTAGCTTGCATACTGGCATATACCTAGCGAAGCAGGTTCAATATGTTCAATCCCTGCTTACCCCGAAATAAGTTTAATTATAAAATTATCCCCATGATGTGGGGCCTAGTTTCTCTTTACCTAACACAAAATTATTCTGAATTTTCAAGGAGTTACCTCGGTGACTTGAGAAGTGGATAAGAAAACATTTATCCCATTTCCTTTATTAACACTGCGTTTAAAAAAAAAATTTTAGTGGAAGATATACTTACTGATCAGATTGTTTCACGGTAAAATATTTAAAAATCAACCAGCGCGGAGTTCGTCCTTATGAAGAAAAATGAACCTAATTTTCCAAAAAAGATGTTAGGCAAAGTTTTAACTGTGAAATAATCTCATAATCTTATTTGTTGTTATCAAAAACTCACTAATACCGAATATGAATAAGACGGTGTACTTATGGTGTTCATGTAATAAACAAATAATAATATGTCCCTTTTAAAGGCATTTATTATTTATTATTATTGTTGTTATAATAACTAAATGACAGTTTGCTCAATAATTGTCATGACCATAACTGACCAACTTATTATATTTAAATGGTAGATGTTATAGAAATTTAATCCCACTGAAAAAAATTTCGTTGCTGTTATGAATATGATTTTAGAAAATATAAGAAATTGGATATCGACCAAATCTCGTTAAAGTTGCACTTATGGTAGGTACTTATTTAAAATGTTAAATTCGTTTGAAATTGACGAATGCCACTGGTGAATTTTTAAATATTTTACCGTGACACAATCTCCTGATGGGTAAATATATCCCACATAAGATTTTAAAAAATCGCATTGTTAATAAGGGCGCTGTGATATGGGAGTCATGAAAAGTGACACATATACTGTATAGTAAATTGGAATTTATATTTGCTCTTTAAGTTTATAAACTTTTGCATTCAATACCTAAATAGGTAAGTAAACTTTATATTTTTTTATATATATATGTACCATAACGATGAAATAAAAGTAGAAAATTTATTCTTAAGAGTAATTCGAGATTTAAAATAAAGAAATTATTTATGAAATAAAAAATGTATGGACTTGCATTCACAATTTTCTTCATTTATATTTCCTAACAGATTCTTTATTCTGCAATATTATAAATTCATTAGTAATCCAATCAAGCTCCATTTGAGTTTCCATTCAGGCCAAAACATCAAAATTTAAGAACAACTTTGAAATTACACAGATAAAATTTATTCCGTCAAATGCATATATATTACTAATAAATAAACATAAACAGTGAAACTATATACAATACTTTAATTTTATATTTGATACTACTAGTAACACATAATTAACTAGTGACCCGTCCCTTCGCATGATGTCATTTTAAGCGCAGTTTCTCTATAACGAATTCACTGTAGATATCATTTGATGTTTGTCTATCTTTAATACACTGCTACATAGAATCAATAGAAATTTTTTCTTGACTTATTGTACCGTGACATCACAAACTATTTTCGTCACATATGGTCATGGAATTAAAAACTGCTATGTCTTAGCTTAGACACTCCGTTCGCTATAAAAAAAATATCAGTCTGGACGTTTTGCTTGCTCTTTGTCAGTAGGTGCAGGGAAAGGAGGTGAACAAGGTCCACTATGTCCGGGCGGTGGATGCGGTCATGTGACCTGATAAAATCTAGTTGAACTTTCACAACGATGCTTTGTTGGGACATTTTGATTGCAATGTGATATATATGTTACCAAACGTCGAGAACAATCCAAAAATACCCCTGCCAGCATTTTCTGTCGTCAGGTTCGGCCCTAGGCTCATCCGTTGCTCTGGGATTTCCGGAACTTGGACCCTAGGGCTCAATTCTTTGTTCCAGTTCTTGCAAATTAGGTCCAGGAGTTATGAAAATCCTACTTTTCATATGCCATTCAAGCATCAACTTTTTAAAGATGTAATGAAGATTCAATATTTTGAGATTTGACATACCCTGAAAGATGAAACCATGCTTCATCAGAAATAAATGGCAATTAAGCAGGACGTCATTCATTAAATTATTGACAAACTACTGGAGTATGCAGGATGTTTAAAGTATAGCCTGTCGGCAAAAGTGATTGATATGATTGCATGCCCAAGTTCTTCTTTACAATTCTTCCGCATGTTCCATAAGAAGTCCAATTTCCTGGGAGAGGAGTTTCAAAGGTTTTACAGGCTCTTGTACCACACGTTGACGGACATATAATTAACAACTTGTTCAGTATGTATAGTTGGCCTACCAACACCTTGTTAATGGGTTACACACCCAGTGTTGGGAAAAACACTAACACAATAGCGGAATGGCGGAATCTGCATTAATATTAGTTCAGCGGTTCTTGAGATTCTGCCTTCATATAGAATACACAGTGACACTTCCTTCCATATTATATAATGATTTGATCTCTTAGCTGTTGATAACAACATTCAGCAAGATACTTCACATACCTTCAAGAAATAATTTGTCTTTCCACCTGCTGTCAAAACGTAATTTGATATTCTTGTTTTTTTTATCTATAACAAACAGACAAAGTTTTAATATATAATACCGTCGGTGAAATATGTTAACCTGCTAACTCCGTTTAGCCTAACTTTACAGGAGAGCATTAAAACTGCATAGGAAATTTTAATTACATATTTTAAATCAAAACTTGGCTTCAAATAATATATAGGTATTTATTATGCAATTTTATAAACGAGAATACCCAGAGGCTAAATAAGGTTTAATAGCAAAATAAAGGAGTTGGCAGGATTACATTTCTAAAAAATATAATATATATATCTAGCGAAATGGTTGCTAAATTTAAATAACTTACCTTCCAGTACATTTTTATTTAAAATCCTAAATTTCATTTAGCTGTTTGATTCGAGGCTTCCAGTGCAAATTATCATTTAATTTAATTATGTCTCTCTGTTTACTTAACTTGATTATTTACATATTACATAACCTCGAAGTTTGCATTCTGCGATTCTTCTGTCAGGGAATATTAATCTGGGCGGTTTTAAAATCGGCGCATGCGCATATCCCGTGTCCCTTGTGCACTTTAGCGTATGCTCGTCGGTCGGGTCCAGCGCATGGATGGGTGAGTTCTCGTTCAGGTACGTCATGAGCTGAATAGCCTTGGCTGGACTGAGACGACTTGGCGAGACAATAAAAATAAGGACTGATAACTTTACCAAGGAGCTCCTTATCAACAGACTCGAAGTCTTGTGAGGACCATGTCTGGATAAGGAGCCCTAAGGTATAAAATGGAGTACTACAATAGACCTATACTGGTCGCAGTAGGCAAGGCCAATCGCCAACTCCTCCATCTAAAATCTAAATCTAATCTAGTTCTTCATAAATTTTGCCTTTAATAATCGAGCTAACACTCTCAATTAGATCATTTTGAATTGATTTAGACGTTCCGGAAAAAACAGTGGTGTTATTCAAAAAGTTCTCTAATTTTGGGTCATGTTTTTAAAAAATTTATCAGCTCTTTGAAATTTCCTTTATTACACGATTCTCGTTTTTCGTCATGTCCTCGGAAAGAATTTTCTTGTGAAGATAAATATATAACGGCATCTATTAACCTCCTTAATATTTCCCTATTTTCACGTACCTTTTCGTTAAAATTTTCTATTTCTCTCTTATGTGCAGAATCCAAGAAATTTACAATATTTTGTTTACCAAACATTTCGAATTTAATGCAAGATGAAATGTGCTCCTGGGATTTTTCGTACCTTTCTAAACCTCGCGATAAATGGGCCTTTTCAGCATATTTTTTTTATTGCGGAATCATAAATTTTATGAAAAATTAAAATACCCGTATTTTTTCAATTTCTATTTTGATGCAGATTAGAGCCAGAAAAAAATAATTAAAATCACCTATTTACAAGTCCAATTTAAACGATTATCCGTAACGCGCCATTAACACGTCAGCAATCCCAAGCCAATAGTGTAAAAGGCGACTCGGCAACGTCGTACAAAATCAGCTTTCAATTGACATTTGTAGTGATGGACGATATCGCGATTTTCCAATCACTCCTTAACGGCGACTTATATTTTTCACTTTCGGTGGTTTTAAACTAACGCCATCACAATCTGCAAGCTGATATGTTTACCGTTCGCCGTAATTTGTTTGTGTGAATGTATGGCTGCATTAAGCAGCAATGGACAAGTATGAATTGAAAGTAAAACGATGTAAATTACACTTTATATTAATATTTTATATAATCACGGTGGTTTAGTCACGGTGATTTAATCACCGGCAGTGACATATCGCTCATGACTAGACGTTTGACAGCTTGTTGATGTTAACATTTTGGTTTTGAGGTTAGCGTAAATTGAAAGCCTCCGATTTCGATTAAAATGTCTAGCAAGCAGTGTTTTGTTCCATTCTGTGAAAATACGACCGAAAATGCCCCAGAAAAGACGACAGCTCAAATGAAAGTTTATGGTTATCCGCTATCCACACGCTCGGTGATCGCAGTGTTGTCGGTTTGCAAGTTCTTCTGTTGTGTCCTCGATGATGATTGGTGGGATTACGTGTGCAACCAAGGCGCGTGAAACTCGAGCGTTTGAAATACCCCGTGAAAGTTGTTGTATTTCGCTAATTTATTTCTCAGAGATTGCTGTTCTAAGACGCCTCATTTTTAGATAAAAAATTATTTTATTTTCCCCAAATGACACCCACCATATTTAAATGTCAAAATTCGAATGTACTGTAAAGGCCCATTTTGCAAATTATTAAACCCGGCCCTGCCCCAAATTGAGGATTGATCATTAATAAATAATAAACATCTCCAACAATATAATTTGTTTCTAACTGTTGATGCCGTTAACCACTCGACTTTTTTATAATTGTTATCACAAAACCCTCTGTTTTGTTTACCACTTTTAAAAACTAACGAAGTCATTGCTGGTGTAGGCCTGGCATTTCTTTTAATTCTTACCTTTTCGTCGTAAGTAAGAGTAGTAAATCCATTTAATAACAAATAATCCACCACGTCTGGACAACAAGACATATTTTCACCTAGAGCACTCATTTTTAGCCCGCCTATCAAATGTTTTATGTATTTTTACGTCAACATAACCGGCTAACCGCAACTAACAGTTCGTTTTCTTTGTGAATCACCTGAACGACCTGTGCACAATGTGCACATGCGCTATAAAGAACTGAGATCGGAGGCTGGCTTCCTTTGGCTATTCGAAGTGCTCTGCTATTTTACACAGCGCAAAGAAATTCAAGGTCATTCATGTTATAAGTAAATGCATAAATGCGTTAAAGTTGGAAGCTATTTCGTATTAGCCTCCAGCGAACCGCAGTGTTCGTTCAGTAAAAGACCGGCCGACCGGGAAATATGCATACAAAGACTATCCGGACTGTAACGTTATAGGTATGTTTGTGGAAAGGAAATGCGAAACTTTTATATATACACTGAACATTAATTAATGAATTATAAACAATAAAAAATATTAAAAATTGAGATATACCTAATTGAAATTTCTTAAGATATTACTTTTGAAGATATGGTGGTTCTTCCAAGGGGAGGCTCAGCCTCCCCTGCCTCCCCTGACGAGCCGCCACTGAATAGTTCAAAATCAACAGCATTAAATCATAAAGCAAAGTGCTAAGATTACCAAAGGGCTTTTTCTACACCAAAGTTGCATGAGCAAGTCGGATGTATCTAAAAGAATTTTTAATTAAACAGTTGATTTTTCAATAATCGTAAAACCGTTATTTTAACAAATTATATTTTCAACGTTACGATCGACAATTTCTGTTTACTGTTGGGCATATTTTTCTGGATAAAATCTTCAATGCTATCATTTTCTTGTGATTCGTCTTCAACAGGCGCCAACACTAAGTAAGTAGTAATAAAACTTCCTATAAACAGTTTAACACAATTTTTTTAAGCTTGGTTCACGGTTTTGCATTATCATACTCTTTGCAAATACAAAACGAAGAGTATATTGCATTCGATTGGCACATTTCTAACACCGGTAATATTGCTTGTAGGGAAAAAATGTTTATATATCAGTGTTGGTTTTCGAATTCAAAACAACTTTCAAAATGTCCGTCCATCCGTCACGTTTCTTATAAGCACAATAACTATTGCTATTTTCCAAGATGGCTACTGGGTAGGGGGTTTGCTCAGAGCTCTCTGACAATAAAAGTGAAGATAATAGCAAAAATCAGTGTGCTTTCTGTAATAGTTGTAGCTAGTGGTGTGAAATGTAGTGCTTGTAAACCACAACTCTTGTGCAACTAGCGTTGTTGGATTAGAAATAACTGGTAGAGGGATTGTGGATTTCTGTAGAAAAAACAGTAATCAGTCAATCCATAGGAGCATGATATAACACCAACTGATTCTCCTAAAGATTGTCAGTTAGAAGTAATTTATTTAAACCAAGTATTAGAAGAAAGAAATACAGTAAATTGTTAATTAAGAAATGTTATAAAATATCAGGCACAACTTATTGATATCTTAAAAGACAAAAAGAATGAGAAAAGGCATTCTACTTTAAACAAAAACTCTTCGGTGCAAAAAAGAGGAGATAAGATGAACATGAATTTACTTCTCCAAGACAACAAAAAAGTAGGCAATCCACTCGGCACTGATGAGAATGGGACAAAAGTAGGGACAACTTATGCTCAGATTTCTGCCTCTCCGGTTAGAACTGCTGTAAATAATCATCTGTTTTAGTTTAGTTCGAATTTAGTTTCGTGGGTTCAAGTTCGGTAACTTGCATTTCGGTTCCTTTAGTTAAGTAAGGATATCTGTAAACAGTGGTTTATAGAGTATAAAATAATGACTGCCATCTTGCATAATTTATTACAATTTAATATACATCAAAGATCATCTTGATGACTACTCTAGAGATTGTGAAAATCACAGTTACCTCACCCGCAATAGAAATGATATTAGATACCACAGCAAAGATTAACACATAAAAAGAAACAATTTCGGAATTGCATTCTTTAATTCTTTTCCGTTATCACTAAAACATGCACCACCGACATTATTTAAACAAAAACTGAAAATCCATCTTATAGCCAAGGCTTATGATAGCACCAATGAATTTAATGATATAGATTTGTAATTATACTAAATTAATTACGCCTCGACTTAGTCCAAATGTTTAATACTATTTGTTATCTATGTTTAGTGATTATCATATGCACTTATAACTTACGCCTAGTTAGTTAAATTTTTAAGTTATTTGTTATCTACGTTTAGCGTTTGTTACCAGAAATTTCAAGAAGTTCGAGAAAAAAGAAAGCGACTTCGAGTTGGAAATGGAGAAGGTGATGGTGAATTCCATGGAAAAAACGAGGAGAAAAATCTGGTTGTTTATCACTAAAGTTCTAGATGACGTAAACGAGGGAAACATTAAAAAATATATTGAATCCCGAACAAACACAAATGATGTTCAAGTTAAAAAATTAGCCACCCATAATACAAACCCGGATAACCAATCCTTTATGGATGGAGTTCAACTTCACCTACTAACAATAATATATGATTCAAAGTTCTGGCCAAGGAAAATAGCCTTCGACCGTTTCAATTTTAGACGAGGAAAACGTTTCTTGGATACCTCTCAAAATGAGGCCGATATTAAAGTCAATAGAATAGAATAGTCTCTATTAGTTCAAATTGTGGTAAAAAAAGAAAATAACCACTTACAAATACCCAATGGGCGTTGAACATGTCAAAACATATACATATATATAAATACTAAAATATTAGAGACAATGTAAATAAACAATATTAAATAGGACAGTACAGGATAGTTAAGATCTACTGACATAAAATTTACACAAACAAAATTTCAAGTAAATACGTAAACTAGGAGTCAAAAGTTACAGAATTAAAATTCATAATTAAAATCAGGTTAGACATCTCATATCTTTGTCGTTAAAATATTCATCCATTGTATAATAGGCCTTATTTATTAGAATTTTGTGCAGTTGTAGTTTTAGGTTCCTATCAGGAAGGATTATAATTTCATTTGGAAGTGTATTATATATTTTTATTATAGAAAATTGTACATTTTTCTGAACGTAGCTAAAGTTAGGCATGTTAGGCACTATGAGTTCATGTTTGTTTGTGGTGTTATGTGGATGTACTCTAACACAGTCCTTAAATAATTATTTATTTTCTAAAACAAAAGTCATAGCTTCTAAAATATACTGACCGATGAGGGTAAGGATTCTTCTTCTACTGTTCATGTCATATATATATATATATACATTAATTGTGAAATAGCAGCTATTGCTCCTTTTAATCACAACTTCTAATATAACGCCCTTTCATTCTGTTTAGATCTGTGTAAGACTAAATTGTTTGAAATAAAGTACTATTCTATTCTAGTCTATATACACCTATGTCTATAAGATTGTACATTTTTACGAATTATCTTTTGTTGTATTTGACGTATCAAAGCCCCACCGTGCCAATAAAATCTATCAATTTATCTATCCATCTATCTAGCTGCTTAGCCACAATAACTTGCTCTAATAAAACACTTTTCTTTAAAAAAAAATCTTATTACATAAAAAATGGTATCACCTTGTAATTACATTAACCTAACGAAAGAACTTAACGTACAATGAATCAACATAATTTGGGTACATTGAGGTCGCCTTGGAGATCACTTGCCACACCGTTTTGCCTGCATCTCAAAACAGACGATGTATTTGTAAGTATACAAAAATGAAAAAGTGCCGGTATCACCAAGATTTATCATTCTTTTCCTCCAGTCACAGCCTTTGTGAGGTGCTGCATGTCAAGCTGTGCTTGGGCAATATCGCTAAGGGCAGCTTGGATTTTCTCCAGCAGGTCCTGGCCATTTCTAACGACAGCCTCTAAGCACTCTGCGGCCATTTGGTTTTCCTTTTCCAGGTCTTTCAAACTCGCCAACTAAAAAGGAATTAACCATATAACACTAAATTTCCTATAATTACGTAATATACTAATCCCCTACAGTACCGCCCTAAAGCATAGTACTTATACAAACGTTCGAATGCTCGAGAGCAGGAGTAAAAATATTTTTAGAAAGCGCATACATTTTCACACAAAAAATGTATCTACAAAAATTTCGTTTAATGCCACATATTCTCCATAAAAAATTAGTGAAGCGGAGATATTGGATGAACAGGCAAACTTGTACCCCGCATGCAAGGTTGTTCGTGTCCGAACATACATTTTGCAGTACTCGGCGCATGAAAAACCCTTTTTGCTTAGACAAACAACATTTACACAAGAAAAAAACTAAGGAATCACTTTAAAGGGGCCGTCCATAAAATATGTTCAGAATTTCACCTTTTTGGGACCCCCCCCCTCCTTCGTCATACTAAGTCACACTTTCAGAGACCCCCCTAACAAACAAACGATTTCTTGTGATTAAAAATAGCACATTTACAGGCCTTTAAGTACTTGCGAATGACTCTATTGTAATGATTTTTTTTAAAGGTACCAATTTAAGAAAAAAATTAAAATAAAATTGATGAACTGCGAACGTCACATTTCCTTAGACTCCCCGCCTCCCCCTTGTCATATCTCGTCACGTTAAGTAATACCCCTCCTTCCCCCTTATTTGCAAACATATTTTATGAACAACCCCAAAGTTGGAAGTCTCACCTTCCTGATTGTATATTAATATAAGGCTAAGATATAGCAACAACATCATATTGTATTTCGAAAATGACCTCATTTTTGTATATTGTATGATAATCCGTAGGAAATGTTCAAAATTTTTCTGGCTCTACAAGAAACTTTCGAGAAATGTTTCAGTTTGAACCTCATTAAATTACATTTGCTGAAGTTAATGAAGTTTAAATGAATACTATTCAAATTATAATTTCGTAATTTCAGAATTTGTGGAACAAATACATACCGGGTGCGACAAGTAAGTGGCACACCCTTATATTTCCTTTATTTTTTAACTTATTCATTTGAAATTTGGGGTGTATAAACTACCTGTAAAAATGGATTTTTGGACATGAAAATTGGTATGAAACCATTTCCGGTTTACCCGGAAATGACCGCAACTTTCGAATTTTAAATGGAACACCCTGTATATTCCTACAAATTTGGATTCAAGACAACATTCTGAGTATACCATGAGAATTTCGCGAATTTTTGAGTCGACGTTCAGTTTTTTTTAAGCATTTTAAGATATTCGTCTAGAGTATATACTTTGGAATACCAAAATTTGTTCTACGGCATGTAAAGTCCAAGGGAAAAATGTAATTTTTCATTTAATTTCATTAATAACCATTTACGAAGCCTCCAAAGTTCAACATATCACTTTTTTATCGAAAACTTTTTTTTTTTTTCAAATGGAAAGGTGGTGGCTCATTGTGTTCAATAAATTATAGATTTTTTTCTGAATTCATTGATATCCATTTCAAATCTATGCTATTTGTTTTTCTATTTTATTTAATTTGTTTAAAAATAAAAAATCCACACAAAGTAGTGGCTCACCCCTATAACTTTTTTATTTTTGAACATATCAAAATGAAACTAGGGGGGGAACTTAGGTCATACAGAAAACTGCATTTTTTGACATATGAAGTAATTTAATACCACTTCCGGTTTCGCAGGAAATAACCCTAATTTCTGATTTTCAAATGGAACACCCTGTATATTATTACATTTTTGGATTCAGAATGAATTTTTGAACATGTGTGTTGATTTTTATAAATTTATGGCAAGTTGTTATTTTTTATAGCAATTATAAATTTCAATCTAGACTGCTATGAAATAAAAAAAATAAGTACTTTGTCATTTTAGATTGTACAGAAAAAAATATTTATACATAGTTACTATTATTAACCATTTTGTAGGCATTTTAATGCAAGTAATTTAGTTTTTTTGAAATAACTCTTTTTTTCAAATGGGACGGTGGTGGCTCCTTATATCCATTAAATTCCCCTTTTCTACGAATCCATTGATATCACTATGCTTGAGTTTTTATTACCATTTATTTAAAAAACTGTAAAAACAGATTGTACTTGTGGTATTTTAAATCTAGTTATTATTATACGGCTATCAAAAAATTTCGTATCAAGTTACCTTTGCATTTTAAAGAAAAAAAAACATGTTTATTATTATTTAAAATTCTAAATCAAAATTTCTAAATAACAACAACACATTGTAAGAAAACTGAATCAATAATTAAAATATTTACAATTAACAAAAATTACAAGTATTGTTCAAAGTGGCCTCCCCCACGAGCTATACACTCTCTTGCTCGATGTTCTGTCTCTCGAATGACGTTTTCCAATATTTCAGGTGGTATAGTATTGAATGCGGCTCTTATTCTATTTTCTAGATTTTCTAATGTCAAAACTGGTATCCCGTACTCTTTATCCTTGAAATATCTCCATAAATAAAAATCCAAACAGGTTAAGTCCGGAGACCTGGCAGGCCACCGTACTGGACCATGAGTTGCTATCACTTGTTCACCATACGTCTCAGTGAGGTGATTTAAAACAATTCTGCTATTGTGCGGAGGAGCGCCATCTTGTTGAAAGTATAAGTTCCTAAATTGAGCTAATGGTAGCTCTGCAACTTCATCCCATATCTCATTTTGTAGAAACTCGAGGTATCTTTCACCCGATAATGTTCCTTGAAACAAAATAGGCCCTTACTATGCGGTGTTCCAGCCCATACATGTATGCCAAAACGTTCTTG
Organism: Stenurella melanura; assembly: GCA_963583905.1. Classification (NCBI taxonomy): domain Eukaryota; kingdom Metazoa; phylum Arthropoda; class Insecta; order Coleoptera; family Cerambycidae; genus Stenurella; species Stenurella melanura. Next base: position 122,887,765 of record OY757315.1, on the reverse strand, counting down.
AAAATGATTGGTTCTGACTAAATGTTGATTTTCTTGAGACCAGTATCTAGTGTTGTGTCGATTAAACATTCCATTATTTGTGAATCTAGATTCATCTGAGAATAACACATTTTCTAAAAATCTGTTGTTCACATTTATTAAGTAACCACTCACAGTATTGTACCCTTCGATCATTATCAGCTTCATAAAGATGCTGGTGTATGTTGTATTTAAAAGAATGATAATTGTGTTTTTTTAATATGCGTCTTACAGTTTCCTTATTTGAACCCAATTCCTCTGCGATTTGTCTCGTAGAAGCAGTTTGATCATAGTTTGCTATGGCTAGCACATTAATTTGCATTTCCTCACTTACTACGAAAGTTGGGTTGCGTACCCTTGGTTCCCGTCGCATTTTCCTTTCAAATTCTTAAAATAATGTCGGGATGGACTTATTCTTTCTGGAAATCTTTCATTATAAATTTCGTGTGCACGCTTTCCATTTTTACGATATTCCGCGTAAATAAGAAGCACGTCAACTTTTTCGTTATTTGTATACACCATTATTGCAATACTTAACTAAAAGTTTCAATTAGAGAACTGTCATTTCAATTATTTTGTTTCTCTTTTAAAATGCAAGGGTAACTTGATGGGTAATTGCAATAGTTAACTAAAAGTTTCAGTTAGAGAACTGTCATTTTGTTTATTTTGTTTCTCTTTTAAAATACAAGGGTAACTTGATGTGAAATTTCTTGATAGCCGTATAATAATAACTGTAGATTTAAAATACCTCAAGTACAATCTGTTTTTATAGTTTTTTAAACAAATGTTAATAAAAACCCAAGCATAGTGATATCAATGGATTCGTAGAAAAGGGCAATTTAATGGATATAAGAAGCCACCACCCATTTGGAAAAAAGAGTTATTTCAAAAAAACTAAATTACTTGCATTAAAATGTCTACAAAATGGTTAATAATAGTAACTATGTATAAATATTTTTTCTGTACAATCTAAAATGAAAAAGTACTTATTTTTTTATTTCACAGCAGTCTAGATTAAAATTTATAACTGCTATAAAAAATAACAACTTGCCATAAATTTATAAAAAGTACCCACACATGTTCAAAAATTCATTCTGAATCCAAAAATGTAATAATATATAGGGTGTTCCATTTGAAAATCAGAAGTTAGGGTTATTTCCTGCGAAACCGGAAGTGGTATTAAATTACTTCATATGTCAAAAAATGCAGTTTTCTGTATGACCCTAGGCCCCCTAGTTTCATTTTGATATGTTCAAAAATAAAAAAGTTATAGGGGTGAGCCACTACTTTGTATAGATTTTTTATTTTGAAACAAATTAAATAAAACAGAAAAACAAATAACATAGATTTGAAATGGATATCAATGAATTCAGAAAAAAATCTATAATTTATTGAACACAATGAGCCAACACCTTTCTATTTGAAAAAAAAAGTTTTCGATAAGAAAGTGATATGTTCAACTTTGGAGGCTTCGTAAATGGTTATTAATGAAATTAAATGAAAAGTTATATTTTTCTCTTGGTCTTTACATGCCGTAGAACAAATTTTGGTATTCCAAAGCACTCTAGACGAATATCTTAAAATGCTTCAAAAAAACTGAACATCAACTCAAAAATTCGCGAAATTCTCATGGTAGGTATACTCAGAATCTTGTCTTGAATCCAAATATGTAAAAATATACAGGGTGTTCCATTTAAAAATCGAAAGTTGCGGTAATTTCCGGGTAAACCGAAAATGGTCTCATACCAATTTTCATGTCCAAAAATCCATTTTTACTGGTAGTTTATGCACCCTAAATTTAAAATGAATAAGTTAAAAAATAAAGGAAATATAAGGGTGAGCTACTTACTTGTGGCACCCGATATACCTACACGTTATCAGAACTCAGAGAAAAAGTTACTTAGATACATAAAACAAATTCAGTTATAAAGGAAAAGATATCAGCTTTTCAAATAGTAAAAAAAAATATTAAGTAAATCCAAATGTTTATCTTAATCTTCAGTGCATCTCGTGATAAGCAAAAGTATCGATATTTACAGTCTCGGGAATGTAGTTTGCTAAAAAATGCAATATAAATTCTGATACTTGCAGTTTAAGTAGACAAGAGTATCACAATACACAGAATATTCTCTATTATTTCCTCTAACAAATATTGTTGAATAATGTAATTTTCATAACATATTTCATACCTGGGATAATATTTTGTGAATATAGCACGATGCAGATTCGCATCTCGTTTGCTCCGCTACTTCTACTTCAATAATTTCTTACCGAAAACCTGCGACTTTAACAAAAACATTTGTAGAGACATTCTTTGCTTAGAAATGTATTAGCGTAAGATCCCAGAGCCGCCAGACCTACGTCATTTTAGCAAAGCTAATATTGTGGCAATAAATAGTGTGACATGTGGTTAAGAATGTATGCATAATTGCCAGGTTGAAATCGGGGCCCTTTTACAGGTAACCAAGTGCTAAAGATACATAAAAACACTACAAACCTATGTCATAGTATGACGGCTGGTTTTTATATACGTTTGTGAGAATACTATTAACCAACATTCACTTTTTGGAATCGTTGGAAAAACGAGTATCTCTCATCCCTTCAACAAAGAAACAAGTGCAGACAAAACCAATCCAACGATATAAAGATTGGAGCAATTGTTTTGCTGAGAGAAGAAAATGTACCGCCATTATGTTGGCCTGTAGGAACAATTATAAAATTACATCCAGGAGTTGATAACAAAGTGCGTAGGGTGACTCTAAAAACTACGAATAACACAGTGCAGCTCGCAATAACAAAAATATGCGTTCTTCCAATAGAGAAGTTTATCCGTAAAGAATATTTAATAATGCCTTTTTGAAGAACTCTTTTCCTATTTAATAGAGTCTAAGATGTATTAATTTTGTCATGTTTTATGTATATTTTATTTTGAAAGTCCAGCCTTTCAAAGACGGCGGTATGTTCAGTTATTTCTATGTTTAATCATAGTGAACAATTGTCATTAATATTTTTACTAAGAAATGTCAATGCATTTTGCAATAACAATCAACAATTAAAAATAGTATATTATTCAACGAGCATATAATGATGGCTATTATTCACGATGGTGAAGTTTAAGACACGAGCCGCAGGCGAGTGTCCTAAATTACCAGAGTGAATAATAGCCATTATATGCGAGTAGAATACTATACTTTGTCCACGACTAATAAATAAGTATTTAATATTTATTTAATTCATCTTCATTTAATTTCTCCTATTTAAGAAAGATTCATAAGTCACTATACAGGGTGATTCACGTAGGCCATTCATTAGAAGTTTTTCAACTTGCAGTTGGATTAGAAACTTGAAATTTGGTATGCAGCCATAATCGATCATGCCCGTTCTATCTAAAATATTTTCAGTCCTCCAACTATACAGGGTGTGCCAAAAATTGGTACCAACTCTCTTATTTTAAATGGAAACCTATATTTTTCTTTACATGGTTCGATTGGTCTTCTAATTCTGAGTTTAGAGAACCTAAGTTATGTTAACTTATCTATTACAATTTTTGACATATGTCCAATTTTTTGAAAAAAATTGCCGCTGTAGTAGTTTACGAACAAATTTGTATCTCGCAAACCTTTCAAAATTATGAAACCAAATTTGTGAAGCAGTTAGCTGGAAGTCCAGGCTAACTTTTGATGTCCCATCGGTGGTCCCATTTTGTACCATATGGGCGCAGTCGATTTTCAAATGTCGCAATCAAAAATTGTCAAAAAGTCAATTTTTTCAAATGGCACCTACTATTTTTTTTCACACCATTTGAAAGAAAATTGAATTTTAGGGTGAGTTACTTAAGCATTCCCTATACCTAACTTCACCCCATATCGAGTTATTCAATAAAAATCAAGAAATACCTTATCTTGCCGAGAGATTCCTTACTTCATCAAGTATGCCATGGAAACAAAAGAGTTTTAATAATTTTTAAAGAAAAATATGGATTCTTATTTAATTACACACAACACCAACAAATTACTATAAACGAACAAGAACAATGTTGACGAAATTCTGACGTAAATGTTCAATGTGACCACCATATTTTTGTTCAAATATTCTATTATTCTACTTTCAACAGATTGCGTAGCACATCTTTGCGCCTACCATTTCTGACGCCAGAAATCAATGCAAAATTGAATTTTAGGGCCACTTTTATTAACATTGTGTATGTCTATCTACAGTCGTTTTTGAGTTATTGGCATTTTTTGAAAAAAATATTGTTTTTTTTCTCAATGCGTCAGAAATAGTAGGCGCAAAGATGTACTACGCAATCTGTTGAAAGTAGAATAATAGAATATTTGAACAAAAATATGGTGGTCACATTGAACATTTACGTCAGAATTTCGTCAACATTGTTCTTGTTCGTTAATAATAATTTGTTGGTGATGTGTGTAATTAAATAAAAATCCATATTTTTCTTTAAAAATTATTAAAACTGTCTTTTGTTTCCATGGCATACTTGATGAAGTAAGGAATCTCTCAGCAAGATAAGGTATTTCTTGATTTTCATTGAATAACTCGATATGGGGTGAAGTTAGGTAATGCTTAAGTAACTCACCCTAAAATTCAATTTTCTTTCGAATGGTGTGAAAAAAGATAGTAGGTGCCATTTGAAAAAATTGACTTTTTGACAATTTTTGTTTGCGACATTTGAAAATCGACTGCGCCCATATGGTACAAAATGGGACCACCGATGGGACACCAAAAGTTAGCCTGGACTTCCAGCTAACTGATTCACAAATTTGGTTTCATAATTTTGAAAGGTTTGCGAGATACAAATTTGTTCGTAAACTACTACAGCGGCAATTTTTTAAAAAAAATTGGACATATGTCAAAAATTGTAATAGATAAGTTAACATAACTTAGGTTCTCTAAACTCAGAATTAGAAGACCAATCGAACCATGTAAAGAAAAATATAGGTTTCCATTTAAAATAAGAAAGTTGGTACCAATTTTTGGCACACCCTGTATAGTTGGAGGACTGAAAATATTTTAGATAGAACCGGCATGATCGATTATGGCTGCATACCAAATTTCAAGTTTCTAATCCAACTGCAAGTTGAAAAACTTCTAATGAATGGCCCACGTGAAACACCCTGTATATAATTTTCCGATTTTTCGGGTAACAAGTTTAATGAGGCGATTTTTGCAGCTTCCCTTGTCTCTGACGGTGTCAAAAAAATCTCGTTTTCACTGTCAGTATCAATTTATTTAATTATATTATTCTTCTTGAGTCCCTAATATGTAAAATTATTGTAAATAACGTTGGCGTTGAAATCGCACAAATTTTGACGTTTCAAATTAATTACAGAATACGCTTTGACACATTGGCATGGCTTAATAATAAAATAATACAGTTTGTAGACACGTAGCTAAATGGTTTCAAAAACAATGGGGATTGCCGCGTGTTGCTAATAGATGATGCTTTGAAAAAAACTTACTAATGTAGCTTTTGACTGTTCATTAAAGTACCTCTTCTGCATATACCATTTGAGTGCTTCCTAGAAAACTTAGAAAAACAACACTTGTTTTTTGGTTGCTGCAATTTTGACATTTTAAATTATTAGTAAAAAGTCACTAATGTCATTTCTTATAAATAACTGACTGTCCTTATTATTCACTGCAAGGAATAATGGATAGCATTATTCTTGAGAAAACACATACATAATGAGTACATTATTTACTAGTCGTGGACAAATAAATAAAGTATACAGTCCAAAACTCTCGTTTAATTCACAAAAAGAGAAAAGAAGGGGCAATCGCCTCAACAGTCTATATGCTTTTTCTGAAAATATCGTTTATTTTTCCATACTGCGACTCATGTTAAAAATTTTGAAAAAATACAGAAACAGAAGTCTTAATTATTTTTTTTAATGCTGGCGGTCTGGAAATCATGAAAACTTTACATATTCTTATTAATTACACTTTAGAGAGAACTCATAAAACAAGCCTCTGAGCATGTTTGAGAGGTTATAGACAAAATTAGCACCACCAGGGCGAAAGGGGATCAGGAAAAATCCTGTAATTACAAGCACTTTTCATCAGTGCTCGGCACAGCTCTGGTTCCTTACTTGCAATTCGGTGGAGTTCTCCTCACTTGGCAATGACTCGATAAGCGTATCAATGTCTTTCGCACATCGTGCTATCAAAGTCGTGAACAACTGAACATAATCCTCTTGAGTTTGTTGCTGTTGTGGAGTTTGCGACCCGCTTCTATCGAAATTTGGAAACTTACTAGGTGGAGCAAACTGCTGTAGTATTCCGATACTGTTACAAAAGTGCTCTGCTTGCTGAAACCGAAAAGACAGTAAATGAAGTATGAAAATGTGTTTACTGTTTTGTTCCTTCTTCGCACCTGATTAATGCAGTCTTGTAATTGGGTCAGTCTATCTGCCATTTGTTATTCTTATATAAATTCGGTGAATAAAGAAAAATAAAAATAAATGTGTAAACATTTATAAAACACAAATGACGGAAAATGAGGTTAACGACTAGCGATCGGCGATGAACGACATTGCACGAAGTAGAATAACTGATATTAGATAATGATTCCTAGTAACTGTTACTAATGCTGCTAGAAAGCTGTCAAGTTATCACGACTTTCTGTAGTTTCGAATACATAAACACGGATCAGGATCAGATTTGAGTCCACCTTTACATTAGACCATTTATATGAATTACTAGGACAAGCGATTTTGTGCTTGAAGTTTAAAGCTTATTTCATTAATAAATGAATATCAACTCATTTCATGTACAGACAAAGTCACGATTTAATATAACAATAGCAATTCACGTGGTGATTGACATGTCACGATATCTGATCATTGAACATTTGGCAGCACCGAGCACTGTATAAACCACAACAGCACTGACATATGCGGCGGAGGCAACAAAATCCCCTATCGCAGAAATTTTGACAGAAATTTGACATTTGTTTTTATTTTACTTTTTACCGCCCAGCAAACAAACTTTCGATAGAGATATTAAAAAAATATATGATAGATTTAGCCGTAAGCATTCCAATAATTGTGATATATATTAGTGAAAATGGCAACCAATAGCGATAAAAATTGGAACCGGCCATGGAGTATGGAAGAGATTATAGAAAACTCTGAAAATTGGTCTCTGGCAGGAGACGTGGCTCTTTTAAACAGTATAAAAGCGTTTGCAGATGTAAGTTCTCGATAAGAATTCTTTGTTATAGTTTCAAAATCCATTTTAAACGTGTTGCAAATATATAATCTGCTTGACACTGCAACATTTTGATGAACGTTCTTGTATTTCTAGAATATGTTAACAAAAACTGTAGCGATCAGCGATAATGTAGATGATCTATTGAACAATCTAAACGAGGTTAGTTTAAAACTGGACATATCCCAGAATGAATTTCAGAGTTTGCGAAATACACAGTTCATCGAAAGCCGGGTGTATGAGGACGATGAGACACTGCATAGTAGACAAGAGGTTAAGGTCAGTATCAAGAGCATTGCACGGCTGTTTTAGAACGCTGATCTCTTTATTTCTAGATAGAAGAGAAGGAACCTTCCGAAGAAGAAAAAGAGAAAATGATTAAGGAGTCCATAGTTCAAGGACTGGCGGTGGTCGACAAATATTTCGATAGAATTGAGGTTTCGATAAGTGATAGTGAGGAAGAATCAGAAAAAAGGTATTAATGTTTGCACTGCTTACAATTTAAAATCTATGCATTAATTTAGTAAAAAAAAATTGAGTTGGTTCAATGTAGAAACATATGTTGATTTTTTTCTAGCTACGTTTTACAAGCCAAAGATTTATATGCAAATCGTCCTTTACCGCTTATTATCGGAACCGAGGAATGGTACAAAAAGTGGCATGTGGGTCTGGCCGAGTCGTCCAGTGAGAGCGAAACTGATAATGTTTCTGAGACCTACAGCGATTCCGATTCAGGAGATGATTTACCGAAAGATATGGTGAGTTGTAACCACTTTTATAGAGAGCTGTAATAATGATGTATCTGGCCGATTGTATTTGAAAAAAATCGGTAAAGGTGTTTACACAGAACTTCCCTCTTTATTTGTGCATGGCGGTCACTCTAAAAAATTAATAATTACGAAATGACACTGAAAATAATAATCGGAATATGGTTATCACTATTATTACAAAGAAAACCTGATAAGTTTTGATCAAAAAATATACAGAGTGCTCATCCAACAACAAAGGTTCAATACTAACTGATAGGTGCCAAATATGGAAGGGTTGCGCAAATACCTTTACAAACAGGCGCGGATCCAGCCCTCAAAATGGGTTGTGGGCACGGCCATCTGAAAATCGGCCAAGTGCGAGTCGGACTACGGACTCGCTTACGATATATTGCATTCCTACAAAGGAGACATTTACAAAATGTATAACGCCCCGGCCAAGACAACGTTTTGCGTAAATGGCTTTTTTAGAGAGTTCCTGAACAGCACCTTTTACGTCGGATGCCATCACTGAACAGCTGTCAGTTCCTATCTCTACACAGAGTGATAAATCTACATCAAATTTGTGGCAAAGATTTTCCACGATTTTCGATAATGCGATGCCTGTTAACCGTAATTCTTTTGTGCCGTTTGAGCTATCTCCTTTTTCACATTGAAGCATTTTATAAGCATCGCAAAAGCATACAAAATCTTCCATAATAACACTATTATTCAAATATCTGAATGATAGACTCATCTGTTCGGTATGAGAAATATCTGTAGTATCGTCAAACGGTCAAACAGAATAGCGAAAAACGTTGATTTTTTTACGCTTTGTAAAATGGTTTCCTGAATCTTTTTATTACAAATATCTATAAGTTCGTTTTGCATAGTTTTGCTTATGTAAGTTGTTGTAGAATTTGTTGATGATAAATGGTGCTCAAAAACTGAGTCGCCTGCATCTATTCTAAATTTCAACAGAGCTAGGAAAGGACCCCGCAGTTTTTTATAGTAAAAATGGGCTTCAGTCGATTGTTCTGAAACTTGAGGAAAATGTTCTCCTGGGTCCCCACCAGTCCGCCCGAATTCGATTTTTTGATCTAGAAGCGATTGAAACTGAACATCTGCGAAGGTCTGCTTAAATGTTCCATAAATATTCTGAAAATATTCAGGCTCATTTTTTGGAGAAAAATAAGCATCTTTTGTCTGTCGTGTTTTTTTTAGTGCTTCCTTCTCCGGGAAAAAAAATAAAAAACAAAAAAATTATTTTCTTTGTAATTTTTTTACGGGGAAAGGAAGCACTTTGAAGAAACAGTTGGGGGGGGGGGGGCATAAGTTGATTATTTTTGTTCAAAGATCACGCCTGCCGGCTTTCAGAATTTCTTAGATAAAAATAATTTCGACCAAGGAATAAAATAATTTACGATAAACAAAATGATCACCGGTCAGTGATCATCAGAAAAAAAGAAGTGTTTAATTCTAAGCGATTTGTCGCTACTCCGCTTACATTTCAATGTATTTTTACTACTACTACGACTAAAATTTGATCACGTGGTTCATTTGTCGCTGGTCGCAGCGACTGAGCGACTAGCAAGAAAATGTAAGTACTGATATAATCGCTCACAATGTGTGTGTGTAATGCGCTGCGTTCCAAATTACGCACGGTTCATTGTTTTTCTTTTCTAATTCTAACAAAAGGCATTGGATATAAATAACATCGACCTCAATTAGGGTTGTGGGCATGCCCACCGTGCCCACAACGGTGGATCCGCGCTTGTTTACAAATGTCCACCATGACTGAATTATTTCTTGGGATGACCACCCTGAACATTTTTCAATAAAAGTATATGTGCATATGCCAAATAGTATTGCCATGTGTCACATTTTCAATTCCTCATTCACGTTGTGTGGAAGTATAGTGGTGGTTAAAAAATTATTTTTTTTTTAATTTTTCAAAAATGGTAAAAAAATTTTCATAATTTTTTTCTTCTGAAATATGTTTAGAATGTCATGAAACGTGGAAATTTTAAATTTGTGCAAAAATAAATTTTTTCCATCTATTCTAGTGGTAAAATATTTTTCCAAGAACATTTTTTTTCCGAAATAGGTTTGGAATGTCATGAAACGTGGAAATTTTAATTTTGAGCAAAAACAAATTTTTCGTCTATTCTATAGTAGTGATACATAGATTAAAACTATTTTCAAAAAAATTTTTTAATTTAAAAAAAATATTTTTAAATTTGTTTTTGTTGAATTACATGTATTTAAGGATCGATCAATTTGAGCGATTCTCTGCCACGTGCTTTGTAACAATTTTATGGACTTTATTCTTTTCATGATAAGCTCAGTGTAGTGAGTGAATGGTACAATTAGACATTCACCAAATTAACAATCACACATTAATGGTGTTAAAAATGATTCCACGGTAAATTATACGAATTTACACACCTTTTAGCATTACATTTATCGCTTCAGTGCTCCCACAACCCAAATTAATAAAGAAGGTACTTAATTAAATCAGTGACCACAGTTAATAGACACATAAATCTATTAGTAAACATCTGGGCTTTATTTCATGGTCTAGAGTCGTTTTTTTAATAGTTGTTGGTGCTCGGCAAAAGCTGTTAGACAAAAAAATCCTTTGACTATATCGGAGTATCTCCTACGTGGTTTTGAGGAACAAATCTAGTTTTGTGATGGGAAACATTCTGTTCTTCTTCTTTCAGTTCAGGGGGTCCGAGACTAGTTCCGAGTTGGACTTTTCGAGCCAAGCGAGCGAGAATCGGCCTGTTGCCAACTCAACGTTCAACGATTCTGTGAAGAAACCGGACATATTTGCTTCGGATGAGGAAAGCGATGAACAGGGCTCTTTGCCGGTCAAGGTAAGAACACATTCTCTTGATAAGCTTTAATTAATTAATTAATTTATTACGGACATGCCCAATATTACAAAAATTCTTATAAAAACATACAAAAAGTTAGGGATATAATAAACACAAATCGTTTATTATTCAACAGTAAAACCAATTAGAGGGTAAAACATAGATATAATCAAGATATATACAGAGTACTATGAGACAAACTAGAACATAATTTTTAGGATTCCACAAAAGTATTCAAATAGGATATCATTACATATCAATATTATCACAATATAATATAGAGTATACCGGGTGGCCACGAGTCAATGTACGCCTCCAATATTTTGGTTGTTTTTGTATTTAAAAATTTGGTTTTTGGTACAAATAAATAAGACAATAATATGCTACTTTTAGACTAACAGGAATGAAAATATCACTTCCGGTTGAACCGGAAGTGACATCAACTTTTTTTTCTTAAATGGAACGACTATATTTTTTTGATGGTTTCTTATTAAGCATAAATTTCTAAGTGCAACAGTTTTTTCAGATGTAAAAATTCCAAAAAATAAGTGAGATACGAACAATGTTTTAATTTTCTCAAAATTTTTTCAGATGAATGCGATGTAAGAAAATTACTAAGTAAGCTATGGAAATTATTAGTAAGGTTGTAGACTTATCTGTAAAGAAGAAAATAGTTGTTTGAATTGCTGATAGGTACCAGTATTTTTAGTTTTTAAAAAAAAAAATGGAATTTCATTTTCATTTCCGTAGGGGTCCTATGGAATTTTTTTTAATGAAACTGTACTATTTCTTTTATTAATCAGAAATAATGATTCATAAGCTATAATTTTTTTGCCATTAATCATTTCTTAACGATATTCTTCGTAATAATAGAAGTATTTTTAAAAAGTAACGCCAACAAATCATTTTAATAAGGTACCTATCTACATTTAAATGCAAAATTGCAGATAGCCATGAAAATGACAGACATTCGCAACAATTGAATTAGTCTTGACTTACTCACTAATTTTCTGAAGCAAGTGTATTAAAGTTGTTATAAACAAGAAAATTAATATAAAATGGCTGAAAATTATTCAAGAGATGAAAAAGTTGACATGATCATTATTTATGGAGAGACTCGACGTAATGCAACTAGAGCACAAAGTCTGTATGGACGGAGATATCCAGAAAGAAAACAACCTCCGAGAAACTATTTTGCCCGGTTGGAGCAACAATTTAGAAGTGAGCCTAATGTAGAAATTGAAGAAAGATTTATTGTGGATAAAGAAACGGAAATTATTGTATTAGGTTTAGTGCATGTTGACCCAACCATTTCGATAAGACAAATTGAACATGAATTACCAGTTTCCAAAGAATCAGCCAAAAAAATTTTAAAGAAACACGGCTATCGTTCTTATAAATATCAATTGCATCAATTTTTGTATGAGAATGATTATCAACGAAGAATAACCTTTTGTAATTGATTACAGTTACGCAAATTAAGAAATGAGAATTTTATCGAAAACATTTTGCTCACTGATGAATCGAGATCTACAAACCTTGGGTTATTTAATCGAAACAACACTCGATATTGGGCAATTGATAATCCTCACATTATGAGACAGGGCCGGTTTCAGGAACGGTTTGTCTTCAATGTTTGGTTAGGCGTAGTGGGCGACCATATCATAGGTCCAATAATTTTTAACGAAACTCTAACTGGACCAAGATATCTAGAATTTCTCCAAAATATAATAGTTCCACAGATTAATCAAATTCCCAAAACCAATATTGACGAGGTTTACTTCCAACAAGACGGGGCTGGACCACACAATGCTATTATCGTTAGGGATTACTTAAATCAATTATTTCCAGATCGTTGGATTGGGACCCATGGTCCAGTCAGATGGCCTGCAAGGTCGCCTGACTTAACCCCACTCGATTTTTTTATTTGGGCGCATTTGAAAAATAGAGTCTACATGTCTGCTCCAACCACAGGGCAAGATCTGGAAGAAAGAGTTCGACATGAAATTGCACAAATAACACCTCAACAATTACAGAATGTTAGACGTGCAACGATAAGTCGCGCTACTCTGTGTATTATTCATAACGGTGAACAGTTTGAATACTTTTTATAATGGTTTATTATAATTTAGGTTTTAAATAGTTTTGTTATTCTTGGTAATTTATTCATGGTTGTAACGTTATACCTATTAAAATTATTTCTTGTTTAATTTGTGTTTACTTTTTGAAAATACTTCTATTATTACGAAGGATATCGTTAAGAAATGATTAATGGCGAAAAAATTGTAGTTTATGAATCATTGTTTCCGATTAATAAAAGAAATAGCAATAGTTCAATTAAAAAAAATTCCATAGGACCCCTACGGAAATGAAAATGAAATTCCTTCTTTTTTTAAACTAAAAATACTGGTACCTATCAGTAATTCAAACAACTATTTTCTGCTTTACAGACAAGTCTACAACCTTACTAATAATTTCCATAGCCTACTTAGTAATTTTCTTACATCGCATTCATCTGACGCGGCCATTTTGAAAAAAATAACAAAATGTTCGTATCTCACTTATTTTTTTGAATTTTTTACATCTGAAAAAACTGTTGCACTTAGAAACTTATGTTTAATGAGAAACCATCAAAAAAATATAATCATTCCATTTAAGAAAAAAAAGTTGATGTCACTTCATTCATTTTAACAAAGATTAATGCTTCATAAATAGCTATACTGAATCCTAATTCAGTGTTTTTTGCAGATGGACCTACAGGGTCTAGTAGGTTAACAGAAATAATTTTCCATATTCTTTTTTATGTATCAAAAATTCGGTTGATCTCAATTGTTTGACCCCAGTAAAATGTCATATAACTTAGATGAGAATATGCGAAAGCGTAGTAGATATCCATTAGGTTTTTCGGGTCTAGAATATTTTTTAGATTTACAATTGCAAATTATGTAGCTTAAATTCTGGGATTTTGCATTATTTAGAGAAGAGTATGTAATGAGTTTTATAGGGATTAAGGACGAGTTTATTTCTACTACAGCACCCATAGAACTCGGAGAGCAATATTTGTGCTTTGCAGTATAACCCATTTTCTGAGGAAGCAGAAAGGCCGATGGTGGTATCATCGACTATACATAAAACATGTTTAATGCATTGTATTATACAAAATTGTATTTTATATTTTCACATCTCTAGTACCAACTCATTTCTTATAATAGTGGCCTGGCCAGGACTGTATAACAATGTTAAAGACAGGTTAGTCCTCCTAGTATTAGGAGGTAGTAAGTTAAATCTATTCAATAACGAATTATGATCAGCAATTGTATACCAGATTAGAGAGCCATATTCCAACTTTGACCGAACATATGCAAAGTAGTGGTTTTAGGTAAATCTTGGTATTAAAAAAATTGACATTTACATACAGTGAGCATGTAAAGGTTGGAATAAATTCATTAAAATAGTTACAAAACAAGTGACAAAAATTCGCTCAGACCCGTCGATTTTTAAATACATTTCTCAATCTGTTTATTTAAAAAAAAAGTGCTGCAAATATTTTTTAAAAACTTATGACGTCATCGCCATTTTTTTAAAATGGCAACCCCGATTTTTTAAAATGTCATTTGAAAGAGCACATTTTTCTGCATACAGTACGTTAAATTCTAGGGAGTATTGCATGACGAAATTATCGGGAAAAAAATCTTAACTACTTATAACAATGTAATAAAACAAAAATACAAGAATTTAAGAATACAGCAAAAAATAATTAGATTAAATGTTCAAATTGCGCACCATTTGCTTCTTGACGATGTCCAAGTCAAAACTGAAATTCTCGCAAAACGTTAATAATTGTTTCGGGTCCAATTCTTCCAATTTCATAAGTAATTCTGTCTTTTAAGTCCTCAATATTGTTCGGTCTATTAAAAAAACTTTAGATTTAAGGTAACCCCATAAAAAATACTCCAATGGGGTTAGGTCCGGAGATCTAGCTGGCCATTCTATTGATCCGCGTCTGCCAATCCATCTGCGTGGGAAAATTTCGTTTAAATAATTATGTACTATTACCGAATAATGTGGCGGTGCGCCATCCTGTTGAAACCATATGGAGTTTTCCGGTACATTAGGGTTTTCACCGTTAAGATACAGTGCGATAAGTTCTGGAAATATGTTTTGTTGGAGCAGCTCCAAATATTTTTCGCCATTTAATGAACCTTGAATAAAAAATGGAGCCAATATTGTAGTCCCAACAATTCCAGCCCACACGTTAACATTCTGTGGAAACTGAGTAATGGGCCTCCAACCATCCAGTGTGGATTTTCACGTGACCAATATCGACAATTT
Source organism: Stenurella melanura (assembly GCA_963583905.1). Taxonomy (NCBI): domain Eukaryota; kingdom Metazoa; phylum Arthropoda; class Insecta; order Coleoptera; family Cerambycidae; genus Stenurella; species Stenurella melanura. The sequence goes on along the minus strand of OY757315.1, from coordinate 122,872,560 downwards.
TGCCTATTCACAGTGCCATTTAAACAGAAGGTGGCCTCGTCAGAGAAAAGTACTCGACTTAAGAAATGTGAATTGATATTACATCGTTCCATCATGGTTTCGCAAAAATCTACTCTGCGGTCGAAATCATCTTCGTTAAGCTCTTGAACCAAATTCACTTTATATGGGTGCCATTTATTCTTTTTCGAATAGTTTAAAACAGTCGGCTGACTAATTGACTGTTCTGCGACTTCGCGACTTGGTTTGTGAGGATTCTCCTCCATTGTCAGTAAAACATCTAACTGTTTATTTTCTGATTGTAGGACGACCTTTCGTGAAATTATCTCTTACATGACCACAATCTCGGAGCTTGTTTTCTATTTTGCTAATAGTTGATTGTGTAATAGGTCTATTAGGGTATTTATCATTAAATAATTCACAAACCATAGTTTGTGTTCGGGACTTGTCTCCATAGCCAATCATTATCAAAATTTCAATTCGTTCTGTCTCACTTAAACGTTGCATTATCAGCACTTTCAATACGATATCACAAGTAAATACTAATGAATGGGCCTACCCCTTTCAGCGTGGTGAGGCTAATATAATTTAGTGACCTGTATTTAGGTATAATTAAAAAAAAGGATGTGTCGGAAACTTACACAGTAGGTTTGATGGATTCTCCATCGTCGATGTCGGCCCAGGCAATAGGAGGGACAAAGGGGGGCCAAAAGGAAAAGGAACAAATCTCCGACACACACAATTAACGTAACAATTATTAAATTAATTTAAGAAAGGACCATTATAATTCACTTATCACTGATAAATAACTATACTTACTATCATACTACTGTCTCTATGCCTGTTGCGCTCGACCCACACGGCGTTAAAAAACTAGCTAAAAAAAAACTTCTTAGTATTACCATAAAGAATTCAAAACTTATATTTTTCTAGGTATAATACTACAAGGCGCGTAACCAACTAATGTGTTAGAGCCAGGTCCACGTTGCTAAGTAAATGAAAAAAAGCGTAAACACAAAAAAAGTGTAAGTTGTAAAAAGGTTCGCGATAAATAATGAATGTGTTCTATTAATGTTAAATGTTTTTTTCTCGATAATTTCGTCATGCAATACTCCCTAGAATTTAACGTGCTATATGCAGAAAAATGTGCTCTTTCAAATGACATTTTAAAAAATGGGGGTTGCCGTTTAAAAAAAATGGCGATGACGTCATAACTTTTAAAAAATATTTTCAGCACTTTTTGTTTTAAATAAACAGATTGAGAAATGTATTTAAAAATAAACGGGTCTGAGCGAATTTTTGTCACTTGTTTTGTAATTATTTTAATGACATTATTCCAAACTTTACGTGCTCACTATATAATGAATCCTAGCATTCTTGACGCCGACTTTCATATTTTATCAACATGTGTACAAAACGATAAAGATGAGTCAAAGTAGATGCCTAGATCCATAATCTCTCCACATCTCATTATTAATTTTTTTAATTTTATAGTGTTTATTAATGGAACAATTTTCCAAATAAAAATTACTAGATTACATTTTGAAATATTTAAGTTCAGTTTATATTCAAATTACAGCAATGATTACCTTTATCTAAATTTTTTTGTAAATCATGACAATTTTGTACAGGGTGTCCCAAAACTCAATGCCATCCCGTAGTGGGCTGATAGGCCAGCTGTTGGTTTTTAAGATATTTTCAAATAAGAAATTAGACAAATTCATTTTAGGATTTTAATTTGCTAGCATAACCAGAATTCAGGTTATTGAAGGAATACAAAGATTTCATTAATATTTTTACACAGTGTTTTTCTTTTAGTTCTTATAGATAGTTATTTTTTCTGCTGTTTGCAAAATCCTATAAAGAATATGTTTAATAAGATATTGACAGTTTTATGAATTTCGTTAAAAACGACACCTTACCTTAGAATTCTTTATTTTAAGATTCTAATTTTTTTATGGAACTCAGAATAGTCCTGCTATTGATCACAGTCTTAAATAAAATTAATGGTGCCATATCTTAGGAAAAAGAAAACATTTTTGCCCATTCATGAGTGATTTTTTTTTATTAGCTAACTGCATACATTAAAAAAAATTACAACACGAGATGTGAGAAATTGTTTGGACAAAACTTATCCACAGAGATGACTCGTCCTTCTTGGTCCCATTTTCTGGGCTCAGTCAAAGGTCTTTTTAAAAACAGTGTGCACTGATCTAGTAGTATTCCTTCTTCAGTAACCTCCACAATGTGATTACTGTAGATAGTTAAATTTGAACAACAGGTAACCATGTTTTGTAATTATTTTGTTCTTTCAGACTCCCATTTCCAACAAGAACTTCGCCGAAGAACTAGCTGCCAAGTTAGGCAACGTAATAAGTGAAAGAGAAGATATACCAGAGGAAATCAACAGGAAGCCCATACAGCCAGCACAAACGAACAAGTTTGTAGGTATGACCATATCATACATCCAAAATTTCTCTACAAACACTTTTTTTATTTACTTTTTTTGCAGGCGATCTGTTTTCTGACGAGCCTCCACCTTTGGATGAGTTAGAGGACACTATTTTGCCGAAAAGCGCCCAATCTGGTCTCTTCTCCGGAGGCCAAGGTCTCTTCGACGATAACGAGGATGAGTTATTCTGGGGGAAGCAAGACAAAGGCCCAAATACTAAACCTAAAGAAGACAAATTGTTTCAAGTTGAGCCTGAAAAGGTACCCACTGTCCAGGCCACTGTCAAGAATGTCACCTTACTGCCAAAATCATCCCAGGTAAGTTGACTTTCTAAAAGGTCCAATTGGGATTACCCATTGAGTTAGAAGGTAGGGAGACGACATCCTATACAAATTTCCTATACAGAAACGGCATCAATAGGCGTGGCTAAATGTAGTAACAACATGGTGGTTTTGCCAGACCCGGACTAATTAAAATAATAAGGACTTTGTACCCCAACGAGACGGTCTATCTAGATAACGTAAATAAATGTTCAATTCAATAAATGCAAGACTTTTAACAGTTTTTATTTACTTTGATATATAAAATGTGCAATTTTATCCTAAAATAAACAATATGTTTCTATTCTATGAAATATATAATCTGAGTATATTAAAGAAACATTTAATTATCTGTTTTTTTAAATACGGCTCTGTTTGTTGTTTGCACTACCTATGAAATGTTATTCCCGTTAATTTCTTCTTGTCAACACCATCTCTAGAAGAGCAACTTCTTTTAGCACATGACACCATAGTCCTTTTAATGTTTATTGTCTAAAATTTAACAAACTATCAGTAGAAATCACAATAAATCGCACGGAAAACCAACTGCCACTATTTGACGGAAAAGTAGTAACAAGATGGCGAAATGATGCCGTTTTTGATCACGTGACAGCTTCTCCCTACCTTCTAACTCAATGGGATTACCTCTATTATACCGGGTGGCCACGAGTCAATGTACGTCCCCAATATTTTGGTTGTTTTTGTATTTAAAAATTTGGTTTTTGGTACAAATAAATTAGACAATAATAGGCAATTTTTAGACTAACAGGAATGAAAATATCACTTCCGGTTGAACCGGAAATGACATCAAATTTTTTTTCTTAAATGGAATAACTATATTTTTTTTACGATTTCTCATTAAGCATAAATTTCTAAGTGCAACAGTTTGTTCAGATGTAATAAATTCCAAAAAATAAGTGAGATACGAACAATTTTTTAATTCTTTCAATATGGCCGCTTCAGATGAATGCGATGTAAGAAAATTACAATGTAGGCTATGGAAATTATGAGTAAGGTTGTAGACTTGTCTGTAAAGCAGAAAATAGTTGTTTGAATTACTGATAGGTACCAGTATTTTTAGTTAAAAAAAAAACGAAATTTCATTTTCATTTCCGTAGGGGTCCTATGGAATTTTTTTTAATGGAACTGTGCTATTTCTTTTATTAATCAGTAATAATGATTCATAAACTATAATTTTTTCGCCAGTAATTATTTCTTAACGATATCCTTCGTAATAATAGAAGTATTTTTGAAAAGTAGACACAAATTAAACAAGAACTAATTTTAATAGGTATAACGTTACAACCATGAATAAATTACCAAGAATAACGAGACTATTTAAAATCTAAATTATAATAAAATATAATAAAAATTGTTCAAACTGTTCACCATTATGATTAATACACACAGTAGCGCGACTTATCGTTGCACGTCTAACATTCTGTAATTGTTGAGGTGTTATTTGTGCAATTTCGTGTCGAACTCTTTCTTCCAGATCATGACTTGTGGTTGGAGCAGTCATGTAGACTCTATTTTTCAAATGGGCCCAAAATAAAAAAATCAAGTGGGATTAAATCAGGCGACCTTGCAGGCCATTTGACTGGACCATGGGTACCAATCCAACGATCTGGAAATAATTGATTTAAGTAATCCCTAACGATAATAGCATTGTGTGGTCCAGCCCCGTCTTGTTGGAAGTAAACCTCGTCAATACTGGTATTGAGAATTTGATTAATCTGTGGAACTATTATATTTTGGAGAAATTCTAGATATCTTGGTCCATTTAGAGTTTCGTTAAAAATTATTGGACCTATGATATGGTCGCCCAGTACGCCTAACCAAACATTGAAGCCAAACCGCTCCTGAAACCGCCCGTGTCTCATAATGTGAGGATTATCAATTGCCCAATATGGAGTGTTATTTCGATTAAATAACCCAAGGTTTGTAAATCTCGATTCATCAATAAACAAAATGTTTTTGATAAAATTCTTATTTCTTAATTGGCATAACTGTAACCAATCACAAAAGGTTATTCTTCGTTGATAATCATTCTCATACAAAAATTGATGCAATTGATATTTATAGGAACGATAGCCGTGTTTCTTTAAAATTTTTCTTGCTGATTCTTTGGAAACTGGTAATTCATGTTCCATTTGTCTTATCGAAATGGTTGGGTCAACATGCACTAAAGCTAAGACATTAATGTCCGTTTCTTCATCCACAATAAATCTTTCTTCAATTTCTACATTCGGTTCGGTTCTAAATTGTTGCTCCAACTGGGCGAAATAGTTTCTCGGAGGTTGTCTTCTTTCTGGATATCTCCGTCCATACAGACTTTGTGCTCTAGTTGCATTACGTCGAGTCTCTCCATAAATAATGATCATGTCAATTTCTCATCTCTTGAATAATTTTCAGCCACTTTATATTCATTTTCTTGTTTAGAACAAACAACTTTAATACACTTGCTTCATAAAATTAGTGAGTAAGTCAAGACTAATTCAATTGTTGCGAATGTTTGTCATTTTCATGGCTGCAATTTTGGATTTAAATGTAGATTGGTACCTTATTAAAATGATTTGTTGGCGCTTACTTTTAAAAAATACTTCTATTATTACGAAGGATATCGTTAAGAAATGATTAATGGCGAAAAAATTATATTTTATGAATCATTATTTCTGATTAATAAAAGAAATAGCACAGTTCCATTAAAAAAAATTCCATAGGACCCCTACGGAAATGAAAATGAAATTCCGTTTTTTTGAAAAAAAACTAAAAATATTGGTACCTATTAGTAATTCTAACAACCACCTTCTTCTTTACAGACAAGTCTACAACCTTATTAATAATTTCCATAGCCTACTTAGTAATTTTCTTACATCACATTCATCTGACGCGGCCATTTCGAAAAAATTAAAATGTTCGTATCTCACTTATTTTTTGGAATCTTTTACATCTGAAAAAACCGTTGCACTTAGAAATTTATGCTTAATGAGAAACCATCAAAAAAACATAGTCATTCCATTTAAGAAAAAATAGTTGATGTCACTTCCGGTTCAACCGGAAATGATATTTTCATTCCTGTTAGTCCAAAAGTAGCTTGTTATTGTCTAATTTATGTGTACCAAAAACCAAATTTTTAAATACAAAAACAACCAAAATATTGGGGGCGTACATTGACTCGTGGCCACCCGATGTGTATAACCTTGACCAGTTCTTTTTTTTTTAAACTTATGGTTGTGTTTGAAACAAAATATTTATAACTATAATTCATAGCTTGACATTTACCTAACTACACTGACGAATTTTATTAAAAGTTTTGAGTTTTAAATGGATACAGTTGTGGAACATTTGAACTACTCCAAGCTCCTAGGTTAGTAGAGGTAAAACTTTTACTAACAACAATTATATCAAAGTTAAGCTATTTTGGTGCGGGTTAATATTAATTATTTATAATTTATAATTAGAAAATGTTCATTCTAACAATAAATAATTTTTGTAAGAAAAAAAATTGATAAATACTTTATTTTTATAGGTCAGTAAAGGCCTTTTCGATAGCGACGGCAGCAGCAGTGATGACGATATATTTGCCGCCAATAAAAAACAACTCACAAAACAGCCATTTTTGCAACCATACAAGACCACAGCTCCTTTATTTGATGAAGAACCACCGGCACTGGACACACAGAAAAAAACAACGGAGGAAGTCACAAAAAAGGTATACAATTATCGTAGATAGATAATTTATTAACAATTTATGAACCATTTTTAAAAAACGCATTATGATAAGTCGGTAGTGAGTGAGATAAACAATTTACGAGACTAAATGCAGAAGAAATACATAAAGCCATATCGGTAATCAAATGAAATTCATCTGGTATGATGGTAGTGAATTATATTATTATGAATATTTGTTAATTATAGGTAAATTATAAAATTGTTAAAAAACAAAAAAATAGTATGAGCATGCGTAAACACTGATTAATAATGTAAAAAGCATGATGGATCAAGTATTTATTTTTTGGTTTAGTGTTTGGGTTTATTAATATTCTTGAGGTTTTTAATATTAGTATTGAATTTTCTAATGGTAAATTTTTTTTTTAGAAGCCGATTGGTGGAGTGTCCATTTTCGGGACCTCTGATTTGTTTGGCAACCAGAAAATCGGAAACATACTCAAGAACCAACAAAAGGAAGTGGCAGACAATAAGAATATAGCTGCAAATCGAAAAGAGCCATCTGAGGCTCCAACATCGATTGAGAAGAAAGACCCACCTAAAACAAGCCTCTTTGATGATGAACTAGACAACAAGATGGTACCACCTCTGGCGAAATCCGACCTTACAGCCAAGTCTAAGAAAATAAGCCTCTTTGATGACGACGACGATCTGTTTAGGGACGACTTATTTTCGAACATAACCTCAAAGAAGCTAACGTCAAATTTGTTCGACGACCAATACCAAAAAGATAGTTTGTTTGAGACAAACGTTAAGAACAACAACGCGCCTAAAAGTGATATCTTCGGGGATTTAGACAATGTGAAACCTAGTACGGGCACGGTACCTAATAAAAACAAGACAGAAGAGAAATCTGGAGAGCAGAACGTGCCTAAGCCAAAGAAAAATATTAGCTTATTTAGTGATAATGAAGAGGAGGAAGGTATATTTGATGGGAAATCCAACGTTTCTACGGGTAAAGATAATAGAACGGATGTAGCGAACAATAATGCAATAAATATTCAGAGTGAAAAGGAAAATGATGTAAAGACGGAAGAGAGCTTGGAAAAAATTGGTAGTGAGACAAATGAAATTTTACCTCAAAGGGAAATAATTGGAGCAGAGAAAAAAGTTCTGAAAGGTCTGTTCGATAATGAAGACGAGAATGAAGCTGTCGACTTATTTAAAGATATTAGTGCTAGTAAAACACAAGAAAAGGAGGACCTTTTCGGAAATAACTTTTTGACTGAATCTGGTAAGTTTATTTTTTACACAATTCATTTATATAAATTTTAATAAATGAATCGTTAGTATAGTGTTTACGAACTCAATTGAAACTGGTCAGTGTTAAAGCACAGGACCATGCGCACTTAACTTGATATTTTGTGCCTATGTATTTAACAATGGTATCGAAAATTGAATAGTAGTTGAAACTGTGCAGGCGAGTCCAAGACTGGTAATGTAATCAGCCTGAATGAACCATCTACGACTGCACTGGTTTAAAGATAATAAAACGGACAGGTCCACTAACATAAAAAAAATCGTTTCTCAGCACTCGACTTGTGAGATGTGCTGTCATTGGCTTAGGTTTGAGGATGGGTGGCGACGATTGGCTGACACCCGGGTATTCCTCAGTCCGATTGGTCGGTCAGTGTTTGAGTGATATCAGTCATTAGTCAACGTGGACTCGATATTTCTCCAGTGCAGTGCGAAAAATGGTTTTCAGAACAGCTTTATGCCAAATATTCCGCCTAATTCGGTAATTGTATTAGATAATGCTTCTTATCATTCGCGAACATTAAATAAAATACCAAACACCAGTACAAGGAAGACATTTTAAAATTCATGAGAGAAAAAAATATGGAAATTCCTGTAAAAGTTCCAATAAAGCGCGAATTACTGAAATGAATAAAAGAACAGAATTTCAAAAGGGAATATGTTATTGATAACCTATCCAATATACACGGTCATAAACTTTTGCGGTTACCTCCGTACTATGCATATTTAATCCAATAAAGATCGTTTGAGCAACTTTAAAAGATCGTTTGCAAAAATGTAATGACTCTCCAACGTTAAGCAAGGTAGTAGTTGATCATATAAGAGAAGTAATAAATGACCTCGACAATACTGATTTACGGAAAAATTGCGTTAAGCATGTAATGAAAAAAAAAAATCAATATCCAACACTACCCCCCATTGCGCCGATTATAATTCAACCGGATAATGATTGCTCTTCAGAAAGTGAAGATTCGGACGCATCAACTTTTAGATAGATAGATAAGCCTTTATTTGTTCTTTACAAGTACCCAAAAGGGTGTGGAACATGTCACAGAAAAACTAACACAATGTATAAAATATTGCATAATGTATGTATAATATAAAAAACATAAAAGGTAAAACTTAAGATTAAAATCTTACATTAAATTTACAAACATACACATATCAACTTACAAATTTAAAACTCTTTAAACATTCTACAGATTATCCTTAAAATACTCGTCCAGAGTGTAATAGGCTTTTTTTACATTTAACTTTTTTAATATGTATTTTCAGAACAAAATATTTAGGCTATTATATTAGGTATGAAGTTTACTTTTTTATTGTTACATTTCTTGGAATATATTTTATTTAGTTACTTTATTCTAGAGACATATTTTAATTTTGTTTTATTTATGTTTTATCTATACAATTATTTATTTTTGTTGTACTAATTCTTTGCTTTGTTTAAGAAACTTACATTTTTATTTTCATTTTAAAAGAAACTTAAATTTTATTTTTACTATTTAACATCCTTGCCCCTCGCCATTCCCTCATTCCGGCAAGGATATGTTCATACCTTCTCGTTGTTCCTTGCTGAGCAATAACATATTTCAATATAGAATGGGATAACTTTAAAACTAAACCCAATAAATTTAAATATTTAGACTTTATATCTAAAACTGATATAATACTTCAAAAATATGTTATTGGTTAAATGAACAAAAATAACCTATATCTAATAAACAAAAGATAATAAAAATTAATACAATTTTCAAAAAATTACAACATTTTCTTATGACAAGCATTTCTATTTACCTCTGCCCATGTACAATAAAGAGTTGCCGACTGTTTTTCCCGGCTTTTAGTTTTTATGTGATTTCAATTGTGCTCATATACACTTTAAACTAAAATTATCAGCATATTTTCAAATATATTTGAAAAGGTTATTTCAAATAAAATAGTTTCCTTCTTTAACAAATATAAAACTTCTTAACTCTAATCAGTTTGGTTTCCGCAAAGGCCTATCTACTATACATGGCATAAATCAGTTGTTAAATCTACTTCATTCACATCTAGATGTCAGTGAAAAACTTGTTGGTGTTTTCTTGAATTTAAGCAAAGCCTTCGATCTTGTGAGCCATGCAACTCTAATTAATAAAATGGAAAATTCTAAACTGGTTTGAAAGCTACCTAAAAGGAAAGACCCAGTTTGTTGATATTGATAATATAAGATCCTGCCATCTGCAAGCTGATGTGGGCGTTCCACAAGGATCAGTGTTGGGTCCGTTACTATTCATAATTTATGTTAATGATGTAATATTTTCGAAACTTATAATGTTTGCCGATGTTATATCACTACTTGGTACCAGCAAAAACCTAAGTAATACTATCATCACCAACACAAATAATCAACTATCGGATGTCCATACACTATTAGTTGATAATAGATAGATAGATAGATAGATAGATAGATACATTTATTTGTTCCTTTTTAATACAATACCCCACTGGGTGTAGAACATGTCAAAACATTAAGCGAAAACAACAGAGAAGAGAAAGAATATAACTAATATTAATGTAAAAATAACATATCATAATAAAATTGAGACACTAACGACAATAGTATTAAAATTCGTTTTAAAATAGATAATATGCCTAATTTGGATAAAACATGTCTTTGGTTAAAGTATTAAAATGTAAGTAAAATAGTAAGGCTAGAGATAAGATTTGGGAATAGCCTAGTTTGAGAGTATAAAAGTAAGTCTTTTTATTATTGTATTGAAACATCATTGAAATATTCGTCTATCGTATAATAAGCCTTTTTTATTAGTATTCTTTTGAGTTCCAATTTTAATGTCTTTGTGGTGAGATTTTTTATGTTATGAGGCAATTTGTTAAAAATGTTAATAATAGAATACTCAACATTTTTTTGTATATATGTGAAATTTTTTCTACTTGTTGTTAAATTGTTTTTGTTTCTTGTGTCATAATTATGCTCTAGAGATTTGAAAAGTATGATGTTTTCTTTTACAAATATTGCTGCTTCATAAAAATATAGAGGCTTGTTAGTGTTAGTACTCCTCTGTTTATAAATACCGATTTACAACTATCTGTAGGTTTCATATTAAATATTTGTCGTAAACATCTTTTTTGCATTATGAGGATTTTATGTGCATATATAGAATTTGCCCAGAATATCACTCCATATCTGACACGTGACTGTACATATGCATGATACGCACTCATGGCAGCTTCCACACTTACAAAACGTGCCACTACCCCAAGTGCATAACAGTACCGTGACATATCCCCAGCCAAGCTGTCAATATGAGGCCTCCAGTCAAGCCTTGAATCCAGAGTGATTCCTAAGAATTTTACTGATCGGCTACTTGGAACATTTATGTCATTGTAGGTAAGAGATGTTTCTTCATTTTGGGTGAAGTACGAAAATGTAATTATCTGGGTTTTTTGAACATTTAATTTCAGATTGTTGTTAGTGAACCAATTTTGTAGTGTGATTACCGTATCAAGGATGTCTTTTTCTTGGCTGTTTTTAGAGTCGTGACTGAATATTAAAGATGTATCATCTGCAAATTGCACCATATTATGATTGACAACTTGTGGTAGATAATTTGTGTACAGTATGTATAACAAGGGCCCGAGAATTGAGCCCTGTGGTACACCTCTTTTAATTATTTCTTTGTCTGATTTGACCTTGGCTCCACTATCGTCACTCTCTACTAGTTGTTGATGTCTGTTTGATAAATAAGATTTTATTAGCTGTAGTGCTATACCTCTTATACCATAATTACTTAATTTCTTTAAGAGAATATCATGCTCAACACTATCAAAAGCTTTAGATAGGTCCAGACATACTGTGGTTGTTTCTTTATTGTTGTTTAGTGAGTCTAGTATTTGCGTTAAAGCTTTAAAAATTGCAAGGATAGTTGTCTTGCCTTTTCTAAAGCCGTTTTGAGAATCAGAAAGTAAATTTTTCTCTTCTACATATTTTATAATTCTATTGTAGATACATTTTTCAAATATCTTGCTTATGTTGGATAAGAGTGCTATGGGACGATAGTTTTGCCAATCAGCTTTATCACCCTTTTTAAAGATGGCCTTTATATTTGCAATTTTTAATCTATCTGGAAATTTTCCTTTACAGAGCATTAAATTTACAATATGGTTCAATGGATAGCAGATGATATCCGCAACATATTTTAATAGCTTTATTGGTACCTCGTCATCACCAACCGATTTTTTATTTTTTAGTATTGGTATTGAATAATAATAAGTCAGTCTCTATTCATTTCAACGATCGTAACAATGTTGATAAAAGTTTATTAATAAAATCTAATAAGGGTTCATTAAAACAGGTTAATAGTACAAAATTCTTGGGCATACATTTATCCGAGAATTGTAGCTGGAAAGTCCACATCGATATGTTCTGCAAAAAAATTGCACCAATCTGCTATTGTATCAGTCAACTACGGTACAAAGTCAATTCAAACTTATTAAAAATGTACTACTATGCACATTTCCATTCAATTGCCTCATATGGGATAATTGCTTGGGGATGCTCCAGTGAATGGTCAAGGGTATTTGTACTACAAAAGAAAGCAATCTGATACATGGCTGGCATAAATGCAGGTGTCGAGCCCATTTTAGAGTTGAGAATTTTACCACTGCCATCTATTTTTATTTTAAATCTGTTGTTATACGATAAAAAAGAATATTTCCCTCTTATAAATCAAGATAATCCGTACAATACTCGTAACAATGACATATTGCAGATACCTTACCATAAAACTTCTCTTTATGAACGATGTCCTAAATACCTAGCAATTAAAGCTTTTAACAAACTGCACAATAAATATAAATCTCTTAGGGCCGGTTTTTCAATGTCCAGTTAAAAGTGCCAGATAGGTAGCTGCTAGTTACGCTTAGCTGGTAGTTATATCTATGGTAGTGATTATCAACAGTAATTGAACTGCCAGCTACGTATTCATGAGTTGAATTATTTCTTAACTATGTTGGCACTACTGATTCTACATGAAGTTCCTTTCAATTGGTTTAATTCAAATTGCGCTCGTGTTTTAGTAACAGTTTATCTAATTTAACCTCAAAATTCATTGCGTTGTCAAGCGTGTTGATTGATGTTCTGTTCTTAATTTTGGGCGTTTGTGTATCAGCAATAATTGAAATAAAGAGTGTAAAAAGGAAAAAAGGTGCTAACTACACTTTAAGTGATTGAAGAAACAGAATTATTCCTGCAACTTCCTCCATCATCTCAACGATATGTAAAACAGTTTCTTTACACAGTCGAAATCTTATTAAAAAATCTTTATCATCATAATTCTAAAAATTATTTTCTCGTTTCCTTATGGTATAGGGTCTCCTTTCATACTTTATAAATTGTATAATATCATCGTCATCATCACTCATATCCAGATATTATTGTTATTATTCATTATTGGAAATAATATATTTAATATAAATCACAAATTAAAAACGACCATATCAATCAATCACATTGGTTTTTAGGTTAGAATGTTATAGAATTGTCAGAAATTGAACCAAATGCGCATGAGCAAATCCACTAACAGTAGAATAAATCCTTAACTGGCACTTTTAACTCTCTGCTAAATTTACTTTCAGATAGTAGGTTTAACCCTCCGGTAAATTTTACCTGCACATTGAAAAACAGTTTTTCTGCCAGATAAGTTTTATCTGACAGTTAAGCTATTTAACTGGACACTGAAACAATGAAACACAATTTAAGAAAGAGGTAAAAAGTTTCTTACATGACAAATGTTATTACTCCTTTAATGAGTATTTAGAGGATAAATTGTGATTTGTTCTGTTTGCTCTTTTTCAAATTTTATTTATGGCATATGTATTTTTTTTATATATTATTTTATTGATTTTTTTTAATTCAATTCCACTCTTTTTTTATTGTTGTTTTATAATATTTTATTTTATGTTTTCTAGTTTATTAATTATATCTGATCAGCTGCCTGTTTGTAGTTCTTTTATAAATCTGTCTTTTATTGTTTTCTTGTTTATGCATGATTTTATAAATTTATTATGTATTGACTTATTCTATATTGTGTAATCACAATCGACTGAATTAATAAAATATTATTAATATTATTATTATTATATCGAAGGGCTTTTTGAAATATAGGAATAAATCAGCTTTCTTATAAGAGTTCTTTTCTAACTCAGACTTTCTTAATGTTGAAAATTATTTGCCAGCTATTAAAATAGTATCATCTGCGTAATTGGTTAAAAAAAGTAACTCGCAACTTACAACATTTTGCAGTTTATATACCTAGAAAATAAAACGTAAGGGCCCAAGTATACTGCCTTGCGGTACTCCTCCACAATGGGCAATGATGAAGATTTCTATATGATTCTGTTTTGAAATGCATAAACGAATGCATAAAATCGTTTTTAGGGCAAGATGTGACTACGTCACCACCAAGAGAGGAAGCGAAACCTGTTACGGAACCGCCGATATTACAGGTGACTAGTCCAACTCCTAAAGCGTCAAATGATTCGATGAAAACAAAAGAGAGAAGCGCTGTTAGTCTTTTCGGTTCATCGCCACCGCCACCCGACGATGACGACTGGGACACCAAATCTGACAATTTCTCGGATAACGAGGAGCAATTTTCTTACCGTATAGGCAACCATTCTGAGGGACTGAGTTTGTTTGACAATGAACCTCCTTCGCTGGGAAGAAATGAGTCTAGTGGCATTGTCGGCGATTATAACACCAGGTGAGTAGACAAGTTGTACTACAGAGCCGTACTTCGAATTTTTGCGTATCAGAATGAACATGAATGACATTTATAGATTAATTCAAAGTATGGCTCTGTTTATCTGTTCCCTGGGTATAAGATCTTGGTTTTTAAGTCCTTGCAATTCCTAACTGCGAGACCAAGGATTCTTTTGACAGAAATTTTATACTAGGAGTACATTTTCATTTGCTATTGTTAATGTAGATACATTTTTTGATATGTTTTTACGTTAATCAATTTTACAGAGTCGACACTGATGATTCTTCTTTCTATCCGCATGCCTCTTCCTCCAGAAGATTGTCGTCCGACATATACAACGAACAGCAATCTCAAGACAGTTTCTTTGTCACTAAAAACAAAACAGAATCTATCACCGATACCCCACAACTGGGCATCATACCGGAAGACACCAGATCCAGTATACTAAGTATCACTCCTAGCGGTAAATTGGAGGACTTGGAGGAATCAAAAGGTATAATTTTTATGGTATTGCCTTATTTTTTTTTAGTGTTAATCTCCGGTGTAAGGCTGTCTCTGATTAAAGATAGTAATTCTAATTTTTACAAAAATTTTCATAGCTTGTTGTCTACAAGCCCGGTCATTGTCACCATTGTTTTTTTTACAGGGCGAGATTCAACGACAGACAATGGCTCTGTGTTCAACCAGAACCCGCCGGACAAGCCCAAAAAACCTGTCTCTTTATTTGATGATGACTACAAGAGCAAATTGGACTCGGATGATTTATTTGCGTTCACGAGCCAAGCCGGAAGCCTACCTAAACTGTCCGAAAAGAGATTGTCTCTCTTTGACAATCTAGACAATATTCTGGATGAGAAAAGCACGAAACCAGAAGTACCGCCTTTAGATAAGGATAATCCACGGAAGAACGAAACTGACATTACCATACCCGAGGTTAAAAATACAGTTGGTGGGGTAGAATCTCCAAAGCAAACAGACTCGGACGTGCAAAACAAAATCACGACCATCGCTGGCCAGCTCAAAAATGAATTCGATAAAGAGGCACCTAAAATACCAAGTGGTAAGTGTTTTTTTCTTCATTTGAGACATCGTACGACATCCGTTTATTGCAGGGTCTCCGAGAAAACTAAAACATAACCTCAACATAAACGTAAACGCACTCATGCCGGGCTACGCGCCCCCAAAATTAAGAGATATGTCTAAATCTCACAGCTTAGATTTGCCGAAAGAACGAGACGCTACGCCTACGAATCTCTCAACCCCCGATGTGAGCTTTGCCACTCCTGACTTGCAGGGGAGGTTTAAAAACGCGACGGGTTTGAGCTCGGAGAAGGCCGTCAGCTTTGGGGACGCCTTGGATAACGTGGAGATACTGCATAGTGTAACAAAAGTAAGTTTGGATTGGAGTAATTGACAAAAATTAAGTTTGAATCGGACTTAGTAATTGACGAAAATAATAATAATGATAATAATATAGGATCGTGCAAGAATTCCTATCAAAAGGAGGCCCTCAACGAGGAGAGGGAGACAGCAAGCGATTAGCAAATCTGAAGCAGATGTTTCGCTAGAAAAAGAAGGGGGTGATGTCAATCGCACACAATTAAAGACGTCTGATGTGGAGAACAAGGTCGAAGAATGTGAGAGAGTAATGGAAACAGGTATTTATTTATTTATTTATATATTTATTTTTTGTTAGTATTCAACGGGTGTATGACCTAACTCAAAGGGAAACGGGTACAATAAAATTTACAGTGGTTTATGGGCTATTCCGAAAAAATTAAAATCCTATGATTTCTCGTTTATATTCAGGCATTTTAAGACAATCAGGTCTCAGATTTATATATTTTCTTATTTTCATTCGGGTTGAGTATAGTTAAAACGTATTGTTAATAATTGTTTTAAATTGATAATAACTTTAACTTAAGGTAGTTATATCATGAAAGGTGTGACACCTGTTAGCGAATTGATAAACTTGAGATGCAAGAGACAGAGAGGGAGAGTAGGGAAAGTTTGGCAAATCTGCATATAGTCTTTGATGCCAGCTGTCTTGTCACTAATGTCAATATATTTTCTTCTTTTAATAAATTAATGAAAAAATATATTATCATACATACAATAAATAAGATCGGAATGAAAATTTGTAAATCTTCTACTTTCTTATATGATACTACGTTTAAAATAAACACAAAGTATTTTCAAGTATCCGCGCCAAATATTAGAAATAGTGCGACGTTGCCATACCTACTACTCGTGTTCTCCGTTCAATAATTTCAATAATTTTCAGGTAGCTGCCATTACGTTATTGTACAGTGAATCATCTCGATGTTTATACACATGCTTCGTCAAGAATTAATTTGAATTTGCCTCGTTTTTGAGATCATTCTTAAATAAGGGTCAGTTGTAAGAGGGAAAATAGTGTCACGAAATCAATTTATTTCGCATGGCGTCCATGCAATCTTAAATATTGCTAAAAACTGCGAACTTTGAGCGAATGAATCTCGGAAATGAAACGGTAAATGGAGTTCATGCTTTACCAGAATATTTATTGATAGGTGGATTGAATTTGCAGCAAGTTTTGTGACTTTCTTGAATTTGAACGTAAATTGCGATATAACTACCTTAAGTTTCATATGTTTAATGATTAAATATGCGTCAAATGGAATACTTGCTAGATAAAACCTTTCATATGAAAATGTCTGATTTTTAAAAATTCGTAGAACCAGTAACCAAGGACTTGCCAGAAAAAACAATAAAAGAAACGCCACCAGTTTTTGAACCTCCCAATATGGGTCCTAAGAAGTCGGAAGCGAACGATCTATTTGATGATGATGGTAAGGAAGATACCTTATTTCCTGGCTTAGCGGCGAAGAGCGCCAACGTTAGCGATATCTCAAAAAGCTCAATTTTTGACTCTGCCGATTCAGATAACGAACTGTTTGGTCCGTCCAACGTAAAGAAGCCCAAGACGGAGAGTACGAGCAAGGCTAAGTCTGACATTGCATCGAAGAAGTCCTTATTCAATGACAGTTCCAGTGATGATGATCTTTTTTCCACAAGCAGCAGTGGCAGGAGAAAAGGTAAATAAATACTTAATACATTTTCTTATTTCTGTTAAGTGCGACCAATCATACCAACGTTTAGAATATGAAGAGTCAATAGACCAAGTAAATAAAGGTTTTGACGTATATAAATTAGTAGCTGCAATGTTCTTGTAGGATAGCTTTGGAAGCGGCTTCTCATTTCGTGAGACAGAAAAATTCATTTGCATCATCGGTTTTTATTAACAATTAGAGCAGATAATCGGTTTTCTTAAAATACTGAAAAACTATCGGTTGTAAAGGAAAGTAAAGAGGCAAATAACTGAGAAAAATAGGAGTTTTTCCTGAAAAATTGACTCTACTTCCGGTCTGCCATTTTGAACTTACCAAATTGGACTTCGGAATCGTGATCAGTGGCCCCAAGAACCCCCGGATAACCATTTTCGTCTAATTTTATGGCATATTGTGTATGATAACAAATTTTTCAAATAGTTTAATTAAATTGGTCATTTAAATTGGACAATTATTGGAAAAAAAAAATGAACCAAACATTTCCGCCTAAAAATAAAAAGTATTGTTTTTTCTAAATATCTTTCTGAACTCTGCAACAAAAATCAAGTTAATTGTCCCTGTACTTTTAATTTTAGAATTAAAATGTCGATACTAATGCGCTACTTGACTAATGCGACACGCATGTGTTCTAATATCTATATATAGCCTTTATTTGTGAAATGCGACAATATGTTATATAACAGAAAAATGTTCATTAAACATCAGGGAATAGGTTAGTATAAAGAAATTTGAAATAGATATCGTGAAATAAAAAGTTATGCCTGTGTGAAAGCAGTACATGAGAATTTTAATAAATTATTGCAAAATATATTTCGTTTTTTCAAAATATAAAAAGATGAATACGACACTTTTCTAATCTAAAGTTATTATATGGAATAAACTCTATCAATCAAAGCTAGAATCATTCACCTAAGTGTAGCAGTTTCCGAGTAATACGTGTTTTTACTTGTAGGCACGTGGTAAAAAAAAAAAGTGATCTCTGATATTAAAATGCTCACAAGTTTGGTCTCGACCAAGGGAAGTGGTCATCAACTGAGAATATAATACATTATTTATTTCTTTATCGGCTGGTCTAGGTCCCATATCTTTCTACTTTCTCGTTAAATCAGCGTGCTACGCTCGGAATCCTGCTCCACTATAATAATAATATTTATTCAAGTAGGAAGAAACCCTAATATACAAACATTTCCTAATCAATAATTATACATATACTTACATAAAAAAAGATAAGCAAATTTACCGATAACTATAAGCTAAATATAAATAACAGTATTATTATATTTGCAGTGAACATTGAAAATTACCGTTTGTTAAAAAAAAAAAAAAAATTGAACATTAATTTACATTTGTAGTTATATATGAAATAATTTTTTGTTTAAAACTGTTCAAGGTATTACAATTTTTAATATTATCAGGTAATTTATTAAATTCATTCAGACCCCTAAAAAATAATGACTTCATCGACTTCTTATGTCTAGTTCTATTTATGTGGAAATTATTTCTTGTTCTTGTTTGATGTTGATGTATAAAATTGTTTCTTATTGTAAAATCAGTAAAGTAATTTGGTAACATATTTTTTGAAAGTTTAAAAACAAAAGTCATACACATATAAAATATCCTTTGTTCAACAGAAAACCAGTGTAACGTTTGAAGCATCCAATTTATAGATGTATATCTATCGCATCTCAAAATTATCCTCATTCCTCTATTTTGTAATTTTTGCAAACATTGAAGTTGGTTTTTATCCAATAGGTACAAAATTGTGGAACAATAATCAACGTGTGGTTGAATAATTGTTCTATAAACTGTAATTCTTGCATACATTGAAAGAAATGAGGAAACTCTTGAGAAAAAGAACAGTTTTTTTAAAATCTTCTTTTTGATATATTCAAAGTGATTTTTGAATTTTAACGTATTGTCAATTATAACCCCTAAGTATTTAATTTCTTTTACCCATTGGATTTCCTCGTTATTAATCTTTAGTTGGAGTGCATCTACGTTACTTATATTCAGTTTATATGGTGTATTCAAGACCATAGCCTTAGTTTTCTTAACATTCAGTTTTAATTTATTTATATTTAAATATGTATTTAGTTTATCTAATATCTCATTCATTCTAGTTACTGTTTCAGTAAGATCTGTTCCACTACATGATATTAACGTATCGTCTGCAAATAAATTCATAAAATCACATTCAATATTATTTATATCATTTAGGTAAATTATGAACAGTAGTGGTCCAAGAATACTTCCCTGTGGTACCCCAATATTATTTGCTATAGGGTCTGATGTTGATTTACCAATCTTTGTTACTTGCAATCTGTTACTGAGATACTGTTGAAACCATTTATGGACATTACCTTTGATACCATAATACTTTAGTTTATCTAACAATATTTGTCTGTTAATAGTCTCAAATGCCCTCTTAAAGTCGAGAAAAACAGCAACAACAAATTTATTTTCATCAATACTGAGCTGCCATTTATTGACTGTCAGCTGAACTGCTGTCTCACATGAGTGGTTCTGCCTAAAACCAGACTGATATCCCATAAATAAATTATTGTAATTAAAATATTCAAGCAACTGTTCATACACTGATAGTTCCAGCAGTTTCTCAATATCAGGTAGGGTATTAATGGGTCGGAAGTCACCCTCTACAACAGCTTTTTCAATTTTTTCAATTGGTGTAACTATACTAGTTTTTAACTCCTCGGGGAAATTTCCATATTCTAGGGAAGTATTGATAAAATTAAGATAGGCATATCCCATTGTATCAAATGTGTTTTTAATGAAATTAGACGTTAGAACTTCATTAATATTATTTTTTGTTTTAATATTGGTTACCATTCTTTTCAAATCATGTAAACCTACTAATCTAAATTCATTGAAAGCAGAATGTATGGTATTAAGATTTTGATCAGACCAATTGCTTACTGAGACAATATTATTAGAAATTTCGACTATGCTATTCACAAAGTAATTGTTGAATTTATTGGTTGCTTCTTGCTCCGTTTTTGCAAAGTGATTTGTACCATTTATCTGAAATTTAATGTTTTTATAATTAATTTGATGATTTTTCCCTTTAATGAGAGATTTAAGCGTTTTCCACATCGACTTTGGATCATTTAGATTGGTATTAATTTTATTTTCATAATAGTTTCTTTTTTTTATTTTAAGTAAGTTGACAAACTGATTCCTTTTGTTTTTATATATTGTCCAAAACCTATCCTTATTTTCAGCATTACCTTTTATAAAATTTGAATATGCTACATCTCTGGCACGAGCTTTATTCTTTACTTCAATATCATACCATGGCACCTGATTGGTTTTACATGATATTTCCATTATTGGTGCTACATTATCTAATACTATTTTACACTGATCTACCATGTTTTTATATATTGCGTTAACATCATTGCTACCATAAAGCCAATTACAAGAAATAAGTTCCAGATTGATACTATTAAATATATCATCATTTAATTTTCTATACATAAAATTATTCCTAATGTTAATATTTTGAGTGCTGTTTAAATTAATACTTATCACAGAGTGATCACTAATTTTGGGGACATTATGAACTATAACTTTTACGCCATTTTGATTTGTGAGCACATAGTCTATTAATGTTGAGCTTAAATTCGTACGCCTAGTATAATCATTTGTAAGTTGTTCAACACCATATCTCAAAAACATGTCTTTTAATTTATTGGCATAAAAACTATTCTCAAGAAAATTAATATTCATATCACCAATAATTATACATTTACGGTCATTTGCAAAGTAGTCTTCACACCATTCCTCCATTGTTTCCAAAAACATCGCATGACTTGAATTAGGGGAGTGATACACTCCACCAATTAACCATTTAGTCCCATTGATGTTTGCATTAATAAATTGTCCCCAGTAGTTAGTTTCGAGAATATAACGGTTTTTAATTGAAAAGCTAATTCTGTCCCTAATATAAATAAGAACTCCTCCAGTGTGACGACTGTTGGAATTACATCTTACACATTTATAGCCATTTATATTAACTTCTACATCTTCCACATCACTTGTACAACGAGCTTCACTTAAGATTATGATTGATGGATTATAACAAAATAACTCATAAACAATTTCAGATTTGTGCGCCAGGAAACTTTCGGCATTTATATAAATGATGTCACTATTAAAGCATATATTAGGGTATTCTAGTTGTTTTTTTTTTGGGTAACATTTACAGTGACTATGGTAGGTACATTATTTATATAACGAATTGTTTTGTTCTCTCCTTGTGCATTCAAATTATTTAACTGTTCCTTTAACATCTTATAGTAATCTCTCTGCATCTTGGTTTGATCTGAGAAAATTTTTATTCCTGGTACATTAATTAATTTCTTATTTTTTAAGACAGTTAAGGCATCATGACAATTTTGTAAATTAACTTTCAGCGGTCTATTTCTGTCATTATTAAACTTTCCTACTCGGAATACTTTAATTTTTGTCAAGTCTACTTCAATATTTTTCAAGATTTCTTTTACAGAGTTTTTTTCTTCTTCATTCCTCTCAGCATGTGTAGTCCCAGTCGGTTCTTTGATGTTAAGAATCAATATGTTAGATGCTCTTTTTTGCCTCTCACAAATTTCAGCAATTAATGTTTCATTATTTGAAGCCGTAACATTAACATCGGGCACAGAACCTCCTAAATCTGGATTTGTGTGAATATTCTTAATTTGTGCTTCTAAATCACTAATCTTTCTTATTAGCCTAGGTATTTGTTTAAAGCCCTGATCACAATCCTCACAGAGAAAGATTAATTTCCGTTTTTTTAGTTCCATACATCTTGTTTCAGAGCTTGAAAGTCCAGAACACGTCTGGCAAAATTGATTTTTACAACTGTCACAGCAATAAGTGGTCCCTCCATCCTTATTACAGGAGGTACAAATTGCCATTTTAATTTATTAAAATTTAATTAAGTACTTTAAAGTTAAATCCGGTCCTGTTCAATGTATTTAATTTTAATTTTTTGTTCTTTTTTTTTTTTTTTTTTGTTCACCAACTGATAAGTGTTTTTCTACACCTGTTTTTAAAACAATATATAGTTTTCACTGCATTTATTTGTGCTGAATTTAGCATTTATTAAGTTTTTTACCATCGCTTATTATTAGGGAAAAACACAAAACAATTATAATGGATATATTGAACAAAATATGGTTCGGCCTCCACTATAAACTGTGGGGCCTCGTTTCTCTTTACCTAACACAAAATCATTCTGGATTTTCAAGGAGTTACCTTGGTGACTTGAGAAGCGGTTAAGAAAACATTTTTTTTAAGAAATACAGTAAAATATAAAACGTGTGTAATGATGTTCTACATAGACTGGCCCAAAGGTAGGGCGACGCACATGAACAGAGAACGCATGCGCACAGCAGCAGAATGCGGAAGCGAACAGTGTAAACAGTTTTTCCGCGATAGCTTGAGGACCGTAAAGCTGACAAAAAATTTTCTAAGAGTTTTTTTGTAGAGAATTGAATGCTCTACAACTTTGGTCTAGATACTTCTTAACGTAAAATTGAAAATGAAAAAGTTATAATTAGTAATAGACTAGTTTTGAAAAAAAATCATTTAAGGGTTATAACTTTTTTTCAATTGATTTTATTGAAAAAACACATGTTTTAGATCATTTTATTGTGAACAATTTCCTCTACCCATTTTTTAAATTTCTTTTCTTTTGGGTTGCTGATACAAGAATCCTAAAAGTTGGGAAACAGCCTTAAAAACGCAGTTTGAAGCAAAAAGTAGAAAAAATATTTTTTACCAATTTTTTTCATTTTAAATGGATACAAAAGTGGTTTAACCCTCTCTGACTATCCCTAATCATATAATTTGGCTATATTTGGTACAAATCAACCATATTTGCAAATTAACATTAAAAAATGGAGATTTCATAGGACCCTTAGGATTTTTATTAAAATTATCTCCAAAAACCCTTTAAAAGGAGTGTTTTCTGCTTTTTTAGGGGTGTTCTCCAACTTTTAGGATTTTCGAAATTAGCGGCCCAAGAAACTTATAGTCAAAGTAGTTTCAGACCGGTGCTCTTTCGTGTGTTTTGATAGGAGCATTGGTTTGATCCCTTTGCAGCATCCTAACCCCAAGTAGCACCTTAGGTCTGAATTACGTAATGTAGACCTAGTTTTGGTGTCGCTTTCCCATTTAACCTAACCTAATTGACTTAAAATATACGTAAAATATAAGTAAATGGGGAATGAGACGACGTCGGTAATACGTCTTAAATAAGGCCACTCAGTTATAATGACCTATAAGTTATAGAACATATTTCCTTGAACAGGTAATTTAAACGTAAACATTATGTTTAATTGTGGCCGTTATTACGTAATATCTACCAAACCACTTGTCCTTTTTCAACTGCGTCTTTCTTTCTCAAACTAATAAGGTTTTATCTACAGCAATGATAATTTACTTATAAGGCATCAGCAGCATAAGACATAATAGAAACCAGACATCTATTATAATGATGGAGTAGGAGTATATCATATAATGTCAGACATAGTTGTGAAATATAACGTGTCCACCTTTCTCCTCTCTGTGGTTTTTTGCTGCCAATCAATTTTCATCGTGAATGTATCAATTCTACCTCGAAATATTAAAACCGCCTCAAGTATTTTGCGTTTTTAAAGAAAAAATTTTTTTCTAGCTTCAATGTATTTTAAACATATTTGTAAAAGCCTATACAATTGCTATGCAGGACTTTCCTGGAGCATAAAATATGCTAATATTGTACTTGATGTCTGTTATAACCCTATATTAATGATTTTTTTCAATTAATCACTCATCAAAATTTCATTATAAAATGGCCTCTTACAGCTGGTTGAAAAATATGGCGAATATAGTACCGCGCGACTTCAAAGTATTCTTTCCCAATATTTTAGACCTCACTAGCATTTTTCCTACAGTAGAAGTCTTTAAAACTTATATTATTGATTTTAAAGTTAAATGGGACCAATACAGGTTAAAATAATTTTGTAGTCTTCAAAATTGTAAAGTCTTAAAGTTCATTTAGAACTAAATTGGTCATACTTCCCAGTCCAGGTTTGCCATCAAGTTCAAGGAAAATAGAACAATAATCGTTGTTTATTTGTCAAAAAAAGCAAAAAGAGTATTAAAACATGACCGTCTCTAGAGACGGCCGTGATTAAAACCTCAGATAAATATGTCTTTTATTTATCTGAGATCAAAACAAATACATGCGCCGGTCACGTGGGCTTAGTTCATAGTGTCATTCATGCGTAAAATTATAAAAATATACTTAAACCTAATAGTGGAAAAAGCTGGTTTTAGTCGGATTTTCTCCCTTTCAAGTTATCCAACAAAAAATAATGACACTTTTTTATTTCCAGAAAAAATGAATAACTGGGTTCGAGATTTTAATATGAGGAAAGGTTTTTAAATATTAAACTTGTTTATGTGGTCAACAACTGTCAACATGACCTCTGAAAATTTATTATATGGAAAATGTGACGCTACCCCATGACTCCAAGCATTAAAGTAAAAGTAACGAAGTAACTTTTGACAGTTGACACTACTGGGAGGGGCATCAATATAATACAGTCATTTTAGTCCTTTGAAGTAATTTAGACAATGAAAACGTAATTTTGCCTTCCAGGGAAGAGACGTAATTCTATTTTTAAATAAAAATAACTTCTAGGACGTTATATGAAGTAATATTTACCTTTAGGTTAAACACATATGCTAGGTAAGTGGGGAAGTAAAATTAACGTAAATTTTACCTAAAATTGGAACTATTTGTGACCATGAGGTTAAAGTTTTAACTAAAATCTGACTACAAGGACAAGACAAAACATAGGTTACATTTATGTTAAAAATTGGTAAAATTTCCCTGTTTCTATCCAGACAGAAGTCGGCGACTCCAAAGTTAATAACTTGGTTTAAAATTACGTAATATTTTCTTATGCATTGACCTCAATATGCACTTTAACTTTATAGTTAAATTTTAAGGAACAATTACGTCAATATTTCTTGAAAATTACACTAAAGTCAATGTGACTTTATCAGGCATTTCTTAAGAAAATATTACCTAAATATTGCTTAATTAATTACTATTAAGTCCATATGCCTTTAAAGTTGAAAGTAATGGTTGCAATTACGTTATATCAACTATCTTAGGTCACTGTGGCTTTAAACTGGTAAAATAAACTAATTGTGCTGCTTGGGACACCTCTCCAAAGAAAAGAAATTTAAAAAACGAATAGAGAAAATTGTTCGCAATAAAATGCTCTATTTTTTTTTACTTTTTATTGGGTATTTTGCCACTGAAAAATATTAAAAAATTTTTAATGAAAAACCTCTGCGCCAAATGGATCAGACAGAGAGAGGTTGGTTCTTGAATACTTGACTGTTCCAAAAAGTCTCACACCTGATTTAACATCCGATGAAAAACGTTCCATTTAATCTCTAAAAAGTTATCATAGCATTAAAATTTTACCAGCTGATAAACGCAATGCCATGGTAATCTTAGATATAGCTATATATGATACAAAAATTACGAACTTGATAAATGATGGAAATTATTCCAAATTAAATTAAGATCCTACTAATTCGTTATAAAACAAAATATATAGAGTCTTATTTAAACACAAAAACGAATTTACAGATATTGAACGAAAGATGTTAACTCCACATCACAGCAAGCTTCCTCATTTCTATGGTTTGCCAAAAATTCATAAACCTGACATTCCCTTAAGACTAATTGTGAGTTCAATTAATTCTCCATGTAGTAAACTCTCAAAATATTTATTAAAAATCCCGAATCCTTCATCAACTTCCTCCGAGTCTTATATTAAAAACAGCAAACATTTTTTGGAAAAGCTGTCAGAAAACCATTTTAACAATAATCATCTAATGGTCAGTTTTGATGTAGTAAGCCTTTTTACAAATGTTCCTGTAGATAAAACATTAATAATAATTAAAAACAAATTGCAACAAGATGGGAATTTGGCGAATAGAACAAAGTTAAGCATTGAAACTATAATGGAATTACTTACACTTTGCATTAAAACAACACACTTTCAATTAAATAATGACTTCTATCAACAAGACTTTGGGATGGCCATGGGTACTTCATTATCTCCAATATTAAGTAACATTTTCATGGAAAATTTTGAGAAAAGTAATATTAATAATCTAGCTTATAAACCCATTGTATGGTGGAGATATGTAGATGACATTTTTGCTATATGGCTTTATAGTAAAGAATGTTTAAGTAATTTTTTGAATCAGATTAACGAAAAATGAAGGTTCTTTTTAAATTTACAATAGAAATAGAGAATAATAATGAATTACCTTTCTTAGATATTTTAATTAAGAAATTAGATAACACATACCAAACCAGTGTGTATAGAACACAAACACACACAAACAGATACACAAATTCAAATCAGCATATTAGTGTTAAGAAAAGTGTTGTTAAGTGTTTGTATGACAGAGCCAAAATTATTTCTTCAAATGATGTTATATTAAGGAACGAAAAGCAATTTACAAAAACTGTCTTATAAATACTCAATATCCTTAGAGTTTTGTTGATAGGCAGTTATTGAACATTGGTAGTAGAGAGAATATACTATCACAACCTGAGGTATTTAGGTCAATGGCAGTAATTCCATATATACATGGTTTATCGGATAAATTACGAAAAATTGGGAATAGGTTTTCCGTACGAACGGTTTTTCAAACGGGCTCCACGCTAAGAATGGTTTTTCAAACGGGCTCCACGCTAAGATCGGTTTTATCAAAAACCAAACCTCTAAATATTGTTCAAAATTTAAAAAATTGTATTTACAGCGTTCCGTGTGAGTGCGGAAAACATTACGTAGGTGAATCATCTAGACCTTTCAACATAAGGCTTGGTGAACATAGAAATTACGCTAGAAGGGGAGAATTTGAAAAATCCAAAATTTGTGAACAGGCGTGGGATAATAATTACAGGATTAAATGGGACCCGGCGAAGATTTTGGAAAAAGAGCAACGGAACTAATAGAAAACTTAAAAAATCCGCGATTATTTTATTAAATGAGGATAGATGCATTTCGAGTTATTCAATAGATTTTTGTACTAGTTGGTTGCTCATCCTTAGAGATGAAGTAAGTAAAAATAAGATAAATATAATTTAATGTCTCACGTGACTATGGAAATACATAAACAAAGAACTGGTTGGCGGCCAAAAAAGTTTTGAGAACGGAAGTAGATTCTCTTCCAAAACGTTAACTACCTATAGCTTTGATTTTCAGTTTTTAGTTTATAACATTGTTCTAGTTTATATATTTTTAGGTCTGAGACTTTTTGAAACAGTCAAGTATTCAAGACCCAACCTCTGTCTGATCCGTTTGGGGCAGAGGTTTTTCATTAAAAAATTTTCAATATTTTTCAGTGGCAAAATACCCAACAAAAAGTAAGAAAATCTGAATATGCCACAAATAAACAATTACAGACAAAATGATTTACAAAAAACATCTGATATCTTTTTTCAATAAAATCGATACAAAAAAGTTATTACCCTTAAATGATATTTTTCTTGAATACTTTGGTCTATTGTTAATTATAACTTTTTCATTTTCAATTTTACGATAAGGAGACAACATTTTTTGTGAGACTTACAGGTATAGCAGAAAAACTGTTACACCCCCTTTTTCAAGATGGAGGCCAAATGGGGGGCTTTGAACCCCGAAAACCGAGTTTTATATTCACACTGGACCCCCACCCTACAAATAAAAAAATAAAATCTTGTCCTGTCCAAAATGCAAGGTCAATGTAACATATCAGTGGACAACGTAGGGATTATAATTGTGTACAAATCACCCATTCTTCACTTTCCTCTACGACAGATACTTTTTCCAGTATTTTAAGAAAACTGATTTTCTGTTATTCTGTAATTATTGGTAAAAAACGACGATGCAAATGAAATTTTTTTACTCTCGAAATGAGAAGCCTCTCCCAAAGCCATTCTGCAAAAACATTGCGGCTACTAATTTGCTAAAAAAAATGTGTTCTCATCATTATTATTATTTAACCATTGTTTTTTTAGAGCACTTTGCCAAGATCGTTGAGAAGAAGACACAAAAAACCTCGACGCTTCGTAAGCTTGAGAATATAGAAGCGGACGACGATCCTCTATCCTCATTGTTAAAGTAATGCGTATGTTTCATGTGTTAAAAGTACTTTTTTAGCTAAATGAATCCGTTTGTATTTCATCTATTATAGCCAGTAACCAAATCGATGTTCTAGAATTATATTATTTTATTATATATTTTGTTTACGAAATGTTAAGTTGAGAAAAATTTTAAAGATATAAATATGTTACTATTTGTTTTTGTTTTAATCAAGTATTTCTTCGAAAGAGTATACAGATTTCAAGTTTTATCAAAAATGATAGTTTCCCGAATTATACTTTCATCCTCTAGGAATTATTAAAAGTTTTAATTGTCTCCAGTTGATGTCAACATGATCGCCGAAAGAATTATAATCTACAGGTAATTTACATGTTTTTCTAAAAAACTACCAATGTTCGTTATAATTCCTAAAATTAAAATCTGCATAATCTAAACTAAAAGTTGATGCCGATTTTCACAAGTTTCTGGGCCCGCTTCAACCTCAACAATACTTGTTTTTTTTTTTTGTAGTGAAGCGAATCACACCCTGTGTATTAATTTAAAAATTTATTTCCGCTTCTATTAATCCAAATTTACGTAATTCTGAAATTCTGTGTAATTCGACACGCGATTAAATATCACCCGGTACGTAACTAATAATATTTTACCCCAATTTTCATGCTAGAACATAAATGTTTTAGAATTTGTCCGATTCGTATAGTTTTTAATATTCTTTAAGTCTTCCTAAAACGTACAAAACTTAGTGTAAAGGCCAGCTCGAAGAGGTACATACACTTGAAATTTTACGATGTTAATCTAAACAAAGATAAGACATAGGCACAGATGGCTCGGTTTTCCGTGAGAACGATACCAAAAACTACGCAGTTTGGGGTGTAACGTCATCGCTCTTTCGGATATAAATACCCGCGAGAAGTTTGTACAAAGGTCACTTCTTTGAGACCGCTACTACGAATGATAATTAATCCTCTAATACGAGTCTGATAATTATCAATGCTTTACTTGCTGACCACCATTCTGAATGATAATTAATCCTCGGAAACGAGTCTGATAATTATCCATATACTAGCTGACCGCCATACACTGGTCAAGCCGATTCCGAAGCCTGCCCTTACTTCAATAAGCAGAGTGATAATTAATCCTCAGTCTCTTTGAGTCTGAGTGGGATAATTAATCCTCTCACTGCAACTGACCGCTGCTGACCACTGGTCAAGTAACTTGCGAGAAGACCGCACCATTATTGTCTTGTTGGAGTCGTACCAGATTAGTACAACTCGAGGGGACGATGTCCAGAGCTAATAAAACCCCGCCGTCCAGCTACGACTCGCTGGACATGGGCGAGCCGCGTGATAACACCCCAAATGACCACGGTCATTTAGCGGTCTATCAGGTACCAGGTAAATCAATATGATTATTTCGGTTTTTCAGTATTTCATTTAGTTTTACGCGAACTTAATAATTTCAAGTCGGGACTATTTTACTTCATTTTAGCTTTAATCAATTAACAAATTGATTCTATATTTCGGATACTCGGCATCGCGAGGGGATCTTTTTACTGTGGCACTTTGATTAGCTAGAATTTTATTATTTAGAAATTTTCTATAATGTTAATTCTATTTGCAGCACATTTAGCTGGTTTGTTGAATTTCAGACTATGTCTTATTTAAAACAGCAACTTTTAAAATATTTACTTTTCAAACATCGACAGATTTTGCTGGTAAACAATTTCTGTTACGGTTTGCTTTGTCGTGTGGTCAATGAACTTCTACAATATTTGATGGTACGAATGGTTTTACAGCTGTTCGGACCTGCCGGTTGATTTATGTCCTACTTGAAGGGATGCTGTCGCTGGACTTTTGTGGGTCATCCACTGATAAGGCCTGTGATTTGCCCCCTGCTAGTTTAACATAATTATTCTTTTAAATATTACCACATGCTAAACTTGGTACAGGGTGTTTTACCTTTTATTCATTCACGATGACATATTTATGTCATGGGCGAGTTGAAATTGATATAAATTGCTTGTTCATTCAATTGTTTGGACAATTACCATCTTCGACACACAAAAACCAATTGGTAGCCAATAGGCTGGTTCTGAATCAAGTTTATTGATCAGATACCATCATTCTACGCTTCGAAATCAAACTATGTTTGAATAGGCAATTACTTGAGATTTCAACTTGCCGTGCATTCAATTAAATAAACTATTGCGAGATTTCGCCACCCAAGTATGAACTTTACATGTTCCGAATTCAACATTCTTTCACTTCAGTTTTGAACGAGCATATTTTTCGATCTATAGTTTCAAAGGCTCTTTTTAGATCTATAAATACAGCTATGATATACTTTCCTTCATCTATCAGAGAAGACAGAGTGACAAAGAAAACTCCAAAATGATGCAGTGTGTATTTTATAAATGTTAAAGTAAAGTGTGATAATAATAAACAAAATCTTAATAATCTCAATTAAAAAAAGGTACCTAAAAAACTCTAAACACAAAGTGTGAGACAAAAACTGTAAAGATAGGAAAAACTGCAAGCAACGCCAGTGGCGTGAATCCACATTTTTAACTAAGGGAATGGTGTATTTAAAAATATGAAAATATGTCTTTTACCTGTATAAAGTGCAAAGAAGAACCTAAAGACCAGAAACCGTCAATATGCGACCTATGTATGCAAAAATATTGCAAAATATGTGCGGAAATAACATCATCTGAAGAAAAATGTACTGCTCTACAAAAAAGAAGATTACGCTTCTACTGTCCAGATTGTTACCCAAAAACCACCAAGTACGATACTGTTATAAAAGAAAACAATGAATTGAGGCAAGAGATCCAGCTTCTGAAACAAAAATGTAAGGAACTCCAGCAGCAGATCGAAAAATCCAATAGCATGAAATCAAAAAGCAATCAGGCCACCGATATATTAAATAACGACAAATGTTTAAATGTCTTAAACAATGAGTACTTGACAAACATGGTTAAAAATATAATTCATACTGAAATTGGTATACTCAAAAACGAAGTGTCCGCTATCAAAGACAACAATATCCAGATCTTAAAAATAATCAAAGAATCTAACGAAAATAACGCAACTGGCACAATAACCACTAGTCACCCACCACCGAATGAAAGGAACCAACCCCCCCAACTTAAATATAGCACTGTAGCTGCTCAAAATAAGATACCAACCAGTTATAACACTGTAAGGGTTCAAAACAACGTACCTCTCGCAGATCAAGAAATAAGATCCAAACCATCAAAAAACCAATCAATAATATCAACGGAAACAAATAAAATAAATGAAATAAACTTGGAACATAGACACAATTATCCACTATTCAATAGTAATAGTCACGCAGAACATAAAACACCTAACCCACCATACAGAACATACAGGAGAAAGCCTCAAATAGGCATAGCAGAAAGTGATAATGAATCAAACACAGGTTTTCAAAGTGGCAATCCAGGACACAACAGGTCAAAAAAAAATATGGCTCTTCTTAACTAGATGCAAAGACTCAGACACTGAAGAAGACATTAAACACTATATCTCCAGAAAAGCTGAGTCCGACATAAACTCCATGTCAGTTAAACATATACAAACCAATAACCCAACACCAAACAGAAAATGCTTCTTACTAGGTGTTGACCCATCTATCCACCAATTAGTATACCAAAACAATTTCTGGCCCAGAGGTGTAGCATTCGATCGTTTCAACTTCCGAAGAGGACAACGTTTTTTAGACAATCCGAGGCCAACCCCGAGGACTACCCCAGAAAGTCCGAACCAAGCTACAGGTTTCACGTAGAGTCAAATCCAGACAAAAAAAAATGTAAACACCGACTCAATTTTCTTCACCTTAATATACAGGGTCTATCTAAAAGTATTCTCGAACTAGAAGCTTTCTTAATGAGTAGTAAGTCCTTTGACTTTGTATTACTGAACGAACATTGGCTAAAAAAATTGGAATTAGACAACATAAACATACCCGGATATTATGTGGTCTCTGAGTATTGTAGACAGCGTTTTGAAAGAGGAGGGGTGTGCATTCTAGCTAAATCTAACTTGAACTGTCAAACACTCAATATTAGTCATATTTCTGAAGAATTTCACTTTGAAGTTACAGGAATCATTTATGAAAACCACCAAATAATCACAGTATACAGGTCACCAAGTAATGGCAACTTTGACATCTTTATTGAAAAACTAACTGAAACTTTAAATAAAATATCAATGCACAAGAAAATTGTATTAACTGGTGACTTCAATGTGAAATTCAACACCAAAGATCCACAAGCTTTAATTATTTGTAACCTGTTAAGAACATTTGGTTTAAAGCAAACAAATTTTGCGAGTACTAGAAAACATAACTGTTTAGATAATATATTCAGTAACATCGACTCTCACATAGCTATAGAAGTAGTGGGGATACATTTCTCTGATCATGATGGCTTAGCACTCCAACTTGGCACTAACATAATACCTAGCAAAAAGAAAAGAATAAATTACAGACCCATAACTGACTCAGGTCTTAGACAGTTTTTTAACCAAATCGCAGACACAGATTGGAGTTTCATTGATAGTCCCCTCACGAATGCGGAAACAAAATTTGAGACATTTAATAACACTTTCCTAGACACTATTGAAAATTGCTTCCCAGTAAAGTCGAGAATTATGACACCAAATGATAATGGTCCAAAAGTAAATTGGTACAATGACCAACTAAAAGGTATGCGAAACAACTTAAACCTACTTACCGACATTAACAAAAACGACCCAGCCCTTGTTACTAATGATTACCTAAAAAAATACCGTAATAAATACCGAGCAGAATTAACAAAAGCAAAAAAACAGGCTTACGATAACTATATAGAAAAGGCGGACAATACTCAAACAGCCCTGTGGCAAGTAATAAAAAGCAACAATAGAAACCTATCATCATCAACTCCAGATACAATTAATGCAACCACATTTAATTCATTTTTTATAAACATTGCTGAAAATATCGTAAAAAACTTACCCAGATCTGACATCAAACCTGAACAATACCTCAGAAATATTAATATACAAAAGGTTTTCAAATTTAGAGAAGTATCGTATAATGAAGTGAGAACAGCAATTACAAACCTAAAAAATAGTAAAAGTAAAGATGCATATGAGATCAATGTCAAACTAATAAAATCAGTGGTAAATCAAATAGTCTACCCCCTTACAAAATTAATAAACCACTGCATAAACACTAATACTTTTCCCGATCTGCTGAAACTATCAAAAGTTATTCCAATTTACAAAAAAGGTTTAAATTATGATCCAACCAATTACCGCCCAATATCACTGGTGCCTATTTTTGCGAAAATTTTTGAAGTCCTTCTAAAAAATCAGATAACTGAATATTTCGAGGCAAATAACCTGTTTCACCATGGCCAATATGGATTCAGGAACAAGCGCTCAACTACACTTGCCATAAACAATTTCACTGAAATTGTTCTGAATCATTTTGAAAATAAAAACTACACTAAAGCCACATTTTATGACTTAACAAAGGCATTTGATTGTGTGTCACATGATATCCTCCTTCTTAAACTTAAACATTACAAATTTGACAAGAACAGTTTAGAGCTCTTACAATCATATCTTTCAAACAGATATCAGTATGTATACTATAACCTGGAAAGATCACAAAAAGAAAAAATTAATCATGGTGTCCCCCAAGGATCGGTCCTAGGACCGATCCTTTTTCTTATTTATATAAACGATTTATCTTACAGTGATTTAGATGCGAACTTTATACTCTTTGCTGATGATGCGACAATCCTTGAACACCACCATTCACTAGACACGCTAAATCAAAATTATCCTAACACACAATCAAATATCAAAACGTGGTTTTTAACCAACTCCCTGAATCTGAATGAAACTAAAACTCAAACGTTGACTCTCGCTTTAAGAAATCTTGTAAACATTAATACTTGTGAATCAGTAAAGTTCCTGGGAATCCACTTGGATCCACTGTTGAACTGGGAAGAACATGTTACTTCCCTCTCCACAAATCTTTCAAAAAAAATTTATCTTATCAGAAATCTAGCTAACTCACTATCCCAAAGAGTATTACTAACAGCCTACCACAGTTTTTTCCATTCGACTATGACTTATGCCATACTTAACTGGGGACATTCCCCTCATGCCTCAAAAATTTTTAGCCTACAACGAAAGTGTTTGAGAATAGTCACAGGATTAAAATACCAAGATGACTGTCGTGAACAGTTTAAAAAAACACACATTCTCACTGAACCATGTGTCTACATTCTTGAATGTCTTCTGTATATAAAAAAAAATCAAGACAGGTACAGGGTGCGAAGCGATACACATAATTACCCTACAAGAAATAACAATCTAATTGCGCAAAACTTCCTACGTCTCACAAGGAGCAGAAATGGCACAGGATATTACTGCATAAAATTCTTTAACTGTCTCCCCAATACCATTAAAGATCTAAACATAACACGCTTTAAATCGAAAATTAAGACATATTTGCAGACAAAATCCTTTTACACTATACAGGAATATCTTGCCAATGATTTTTCAGACATGAATTAAGCATAAGGTGAAGAAAAGTGATAGGTGCCATCCAATCAGCGATATATATCTTGAATTGTTAAATTATCATATAAACTATTCTTATCTTAATGAACTCTCTTTGCTGTTTGACTTGTATAAATACTCTGTATAATTAATACCAATAAAATTTGTATTGTATTGTATTGTATTGCCGGTTGATTTATGTCCTACTTGAAGGGATGCTGTCGCTGGACTTTTGTGGGTCATCCACTGATAAGGCCTGTGATTTGCCCCCTGCTAGTTTAACATAATTATTCTTTTAAATATTACCACATGCTAAACTTGGTACAGGGTGTTTTACCTTTTATTCATTCACGATGACATATTTATGTCATGGGCGAGTTGAAATTGATATAAATTGCTTGTTCATTCAATTGTTTGGACAATTACCATCTTCGACACACAAAAACCAATTGGTAGCCAATAGGCTGGTTCTGAATCAAGTTTATTGATCAGATACCATCATTCTACGCTTCGAAATCAAACTATGTTTGAATAGGCAATTACTTGAGATTTCAACTTGCCGTGCATTCAATTAAATAAACTATTGCGAGATTTCGCCACCCAAGTATGAACTTTACATGTTCCGAATTCAACATTCTTTCACTTCAGTTTTGAACGAGCATTCTCGTTATAATCATTATTATTTTTAGTGATTATTGGAGTTGTTTATTTGACCATTCGATAAGCTTACACGTGACTGTTGTCCCAACGAAATCTGTTGCTGTAATATAAATTTGTGGTTAAATTACTCACATTTTGATTTATATGTAAGCAACTACTTTCTGGCCATTGCCACATCAATATTTTATACCTGATCTTTTATTACTTAAAAATATAAATTTGTGATGATTATTTCACTATATATTTATATTATGTTATGGCAGTTGCCCCAACGTTTATTTCCGTTCTTATGTTGTAAAATGACAATTGTCTGAATATAGTTATTAAACTATTATGTGTTTTCTTATTTACTAATTTTCATAACTTTCAGGTAATAAACCAAGTAAATATAAGATTTACTTGGGCTTAAATAAAACGAATATTTAAAATAAAATAAGTAAACATAAGGTTTACTTGAGCATTACAATAGTGAATAAAAATGAAATCTAAAATATGATAAAAACTTAAACAAAAGTTAACATAAAAGCTAAAATAAATAATCCAGTAAATTAAATAAAAGAAATAATTTAGAGTCTGAACTTTATACAGGGTATTATAAAAATACTTAATTATTTTAGCAATTAATTAAACAAGTGACAAAACAATATTCAGTGCTTAATTTAAACAATGAAATAAAGAACTATAACTAGAACTTTGCCAAATAAATTAATAGCAATATTTAGAGTAAAGAACGAGCCATTGAATGTCATAATAAATGGTTAATTATCAATTCCATAAATGAATAGAAACAGTAATATCAAACCTGAAAAAGAACTATGGTAACAAGTACTACATAATCACAAACGTAATTTTGAGTCCTACCAATAATAAACTAGACGATCACACAGCCAATTTAGTTTGTTTTAATAATTAGACAATCAGGGGAGAGGGAAGGGTAACTGATATTATAATCAAATCAGAATTTAACACGAAAGTAATAGGGGTGGGGGGGGTGCGTCTCAGTATATATATGTTTAGGCGTGAGAATCTATCACTTCTATGCAATAAAATCCCGTACACCTATTCTTTACTATGTTAAATCATTCTTTATTTGTTTGTCAGTGTCATACTTTTGCAAAGAAAGAATTTTAATTCTCGCTAAAATTGAAGAGGGATGGTCTACCAGAGCAGTTGCTAATCATTATCAATTGAATGAAACTACTGTTATGAGTGTGAAGAAAAGGTGAGAGGAGGAAGGTAGCGTAAAGAGAAAAGACGGTTCAAGCTGATCAAGAAGTTAAAAAAATCTCGTTCAATATGAAGCTCTTGTTGGCTATTTGAGGGAAAATCCGTTTCAAACAGCAGGAGCTGTGTTGAAGACAAATTTTCCAGCATCGAGGTCAACAGCTAGCCGAAGGATAGGAAAATCGGAATTAAAAACTACAAGGCCAAGAAGACCATATTAACAGAAGAATAGAAGGCAACCCGCATTCTGTTTTGTTTAAATTATTTCTATCGCCTGTTGGAGTTTTGGAACAATGTTATTTAACAGATGAAACATTTTTTCAGTCTTGTAATGACGGATATATTCGGGTGTACCGTCCTGCAAATACCAGTTTTCACAAACTTTACATGTCTCCGCGGAACAAGTCCGAGCGATTTTCTGTTAATGTTTATTTATTTATTTATTATTATACGGCAGAGCCATTTTCATTTTACAATTCAATAAATAGGAACATAATTAAAATAGTATAGAATAATGAATAAAACAAGACAAATAAAATTTTTGTAAATACAATAAAATCAATATTATGCTACACCATGTCTTAGACAAGCTTTAATTACTTATACAAGATTTAACTTGGTTTTTAAATGTATATAGTGACGAGCCAAAGAGTTCTATATTTTTATGGAAAGAGTTTGCTGTGCGGAGTAATCTGCATATGGGCTCATTTTGACCATAATTTGTAACATGAAAAGGTACTTTAAAGAGTTCTGAATTTCTAGTTCTGCGGTCGTTTAAGTTGAAGCTGATCAACTGAAGTAACTCTGGACAGTTTATATTACAATTAATCAATTTATGCAAAAAGCATAAATCGAGTTGCACTCTTCTACACTCAAGTGATAGAAGGTTGAGTTCGTGTAAGATATCAATGTAGGAATATTCGCCTATTGGATGACCCATCTTGAATGCACATTGTCTAAGGAATCTAGATTGGACATTCTCAATGGATTGTTTATCGACAACATATGCTGGATTCCATATCACACAGCCATATTCTAGCAGACTCCTTATCAGAGAAGAGTAGAGCAATTTATATATGTCAATAGAAAAAAAGGTAGAGTCCCTATTGATGCAACCTAACACTTTCAGTGCTTGTGCTGTGATATTTGATATATGAGGTTTGAATGTCATCCTTGAATCGAATATTACACCAAGATCTTTTATGGAATTTACCCTGTTTAAAGTAGCATTATTTAGATGGTAGTCGAATATTACAGGATTATTGCCTCTTGTGAAAGAAATTTGATTGCACTTGGCAGGGTTAAGTTTAGGCATGGATAAGCGTGCAAGGCCCTGGTGTAGCGTGGCGTATTATGGATGATGGTAGATTTAATGGACAGTTTAGGAATATTTTGGAAAACGTCATGCTTCTTTCGGTGGAGCAATTATATCCAAACACCACCTTCAGTTATCAACAAGACAACTGCCCTACCCATACTGCCAGGATAATTACTCAATGGTTTGGGAACAATAATATTGAATTATTACCGTTGCCTTCCCAATATAAACCCAAATAAGAACGTCTGGGGTTTGTTGGTTAAAAA
The DNA here is from genome assembly GCA_963583905.1 of Stenurella melanura. Lineage (NCBI taxonomy): Eukaryota > Metazoa > Arthropoda > Insecta > Coleoptera > Cerambycidae > Stenurella > Stenurella melanura. The sequence goes on along the minus strand of OY757315.1, from coordinate 122,833,690 downwards.
AAATTATGAACGGAACTTCAGACCAAGAAATGAAGAATTGTGGTCCGCCATTGAAAATTGTTGGGAGAAGCTAAGAGAAAAAGAAAACTATTGTCGTAGACTAATTGCTTCTATCCCAACAAAATTTTCCTGCTCTCTATTACTCAATCCTTGAAGCCGATTGGTCATTTTTATCTACCTTTCAAGACATTAACTCAGCTTGTGATTCTTTCTACAGCGTATTTCACTCGTTATTAGATGCGCATGTGCCGCACTATAAATCTATTAAATATAAATACCCAGTTTGGTACAGCACTGAATTAAGAGCTGCCATTCGCACCAAGGAACGTCATCGCAAACAATATAATAAGTGCCATAGTGAAGAATCTCTATATAATTATAAACGGTCCAGGGCCTCAGCCAAGGCACTTAGTATTCGCGATTACAAAAAATATATCGAAAAAGTGGAACACTCGATCAAAACCAACCCCACTATGCTTTGGTCTTTTGTTAATAATAAAAAAGGCAAATCTAGGATACCCGGAACAATCTATAATAATGAGGAGCTTCACAACCCTCAAGACATTGTTGAAGCCTTTAGTAGACACTTTAAACAAGTTTTTCCTCACTCCGAACTTAACGACACCATTGACATCGAACACAATATTGGCGTTAACCTGCCAAGTTTAAGTGTGATCAATTTATCAGAGGAGGAAATAACTGATTCTATAAAAAAATTGAAGAATAAAATGACAAGTGGACCGGATGGCATTCCTAGCTTCCTTATCAGAGATTGTGCCTATGTACTTTGTCAACCGATGAGAATATTATTTAACCTACCTCTTAAGTTAGGTACTTTCCCAGATATTTGGAAAAAAGCTAGAGTCTGCCCCATCCTCAAACAGGGAGATTCCTCTGACATTGCTAATTACAGACAAATTACATTATTATGCAACTTTGCAAAGGTCTTTGAGATGTCCCTGTATAATCGCATCTACCCCCTTGTTAAAAATCTCATTTCTGTGGACCAACACGGCTTCATGGAAAAACGCTCAACCACTACCAATCTATTGTGTTTCACTCAACATCTTTCCGAAAACATTGACATGCAAGGTCAGGTGGATGTGATATACACGGACTTCTCCAAGGCATTCGATCGCATTGATCATTGCCTATTATTATCCAAACTTCGACGGTATGGCTTCTCTACCACTCTTGTTCAGTTCTTCTCATCGTACCTGTCAAACCGTCTTAATAATGTTGCTTACAATGGTTACACGTCTAACCCATATACCATAACATCAGGGGTACCACAGGGTTCCAATTTAGGTCCGCTATTTTTCGCTCTTTTTGTCAATGATCTCAATGACAATCTTGCTGCAAAAAGCTTTTTTTCGCAGATGATCTGAAAATCTTTGCGTCAATAAATTCCATAGACGACTGTCATATGCTACAAAGGGAACTTAATAAAGTGGCACAGTGATGTCATTTAAACTCTCTGGCTCTAAATATAAGCAAATGCAAGGTTGTCACTTACTCACGGAAAGATGAACCCATCGACTACGATTATCGTATTGGCACACAATCTTTACCACGTACTGACTCAACCAGAGATCTAGGAGTCTTTTTTTATGACAAATTATCATTTGCCAAGCATATCGAGTTAACGGTCTCCTCATCTATGAAAACCTTAGGGTTCATTTTAAGACTAAGTCAGGTCTTCCGGAACAATGACGTTTTAATCAAACTATTTTATTGTTATATACGGTCTAAACTCGAGTAATTTTATTTATTTATTTATTTTTATTTATACTGTATACAAACAGACAAGGTCCAATTATATGTACACAGTTAGGTATTGTAATATAAAAATACAAGAATGTAAATATATATAAATACATATACATACACACAAAAAAGGGAGAAAAAAGAACATAATTTTCAAAAAGTACAAAATCAGTATATAGTAGTATCACAGATGGGAAAGTAGGCTGTTTTTATTGATATTGAAAATATCTATATTACAGGTTCTTAAGAAATTATTAATGGTAATGCTCACTTATCTGGAGCCCTATCTATGATTATCAAGTTAAATCAATCGAGTCTGTTCTGAGGAAATTTTTAAAATTTCTCTGCTTCCGCGCTGATGGTAGTTATCCAAATAGAGGCTGCGACCAGATGTATCTGTTAAATAGGTTCGACTTCGACTCACTACAATTTAGAAGGCAATTCTACGCTGTAAAATTCCTGTATTCGCTCATACACAACAGGGTTGATTGCCCTCCTGCACTAAGCCAGTTGAACTTCTTGGTTCCAAGAGCCGCTAGTCGCAAACCGCTCACATTTTATTGTCAACCGGCACGAACTAATATAATGCTGAAGTCTCCTATATTCGTTATGTGCTCTACCTACAACTCAATTTGTGATACTTGTGATATATTCGACTGTTCGATAAATACAATTTATACTTCTCTTAAGAATTGCAGCATCCCATAGTGTTAAAATAACACAAACATGTAGTGTACTTGTAATTAATTTTAGATTGTCACTCATATGTATGTAAGAAGCTATGTATTTATAATTTTCTTTTTTGTATTTTGTCGCTTTCTTGTCCTGTAATTGGTTCTTTTGTACTGTTGGACAAATGTATTAAATAAATAAATAAAAAACAAAATTTAATCACGCCTTGAAAGAAAACGGAGCCGTGACAAAATATTATGTTACATTATTTACACAATAAAAACAATCGCAGTTATGTGCAGTAGTATTTTAAGAATTTTTCACCGTCAATTTTTGCATTTATTCTAAATCGAAATGATTCCTATCGAATGGTGTAAAAAAGTATAAAACACGAAAATACGTAAATACCTTACTTATGACGTTTCACAACCAATGTCAGTTTTTTGTAACCTATATGATAATAAAAAATCTAAATTCCAAAAAAACTTATTCACACCACTCAATGTTATAAAAAACTTTTTTACTTTATTTTTCAAGTGTAGGGATTTCATTACGAAGAAGTGTACATCTTTGAGGGTTGTAGGCATTATGGACCTCTTCAGCTTTCCTCCCTTATCAAACAAGCTACTGACCCAAAATCGGCATCCTCTGTAACGGTCACATTTTGTAAGAACACTCAGTACCTTAAATAAGATAAAGCACGCGACTATTCTATTTACTATTTAAATTTAAATTATACACGTTTAAATCTTATCGGCTAATCATGACAAATGCTTGACCAATAGCGTGGTAGTTTGTAGACCAAGTTGAACCAACAGTAAACGGGCATATTCCTACGCCAAGGAACTCTGGCTAAGAGACGTTGGAAAGGTGACGTAGAGGCTGGTGGCCGTGTATGGCCGTAAGAATTAAAAGCCACCATTTATTGTAAATATCTGTATATAGTGATTAATAACTGCGAATAGAATCAGTAAAGTAGTTATTATAGTTTATATGTTCTGTGTTATTGTGTTCCATTGCCCATAGCTACAGCAAGGCAATGTTTTCGACGAACTAGCGTAAGTACAGTCTTTTATATTATGTATGCCTCTCGTGATGCAAATAATGCTGTTTGAAGTCACTTGTGACAATGCATGGCTTCAACACCTCATTCCACGTTTGGCCAGTAATATTCTTTGTTGTATCCAGTGTTACCGTCCGGTAAAGACTTCTCTTATCCCATGAGAAGACTATAATAGTGCGTGAATAATTTCATGTGAACGTTATGTTTGCGTAACTATATAGCCCTGTTTTTAGACATCTGCCGTGTGTTTTAGGCATAAAAACCTAGTGTACGACCAACGAACCAGTCTATATTGAAAATATTAATTGTCGGGCCATTTGTTTTACCGCTCTGGCCAGATCGTGTTTAGTTTAATTATATACCGTATACGGATTCTTATTGTGTACAGTTTTGCTTTGTATTTGATTTAACTAGGAATAAATCCTTCAGCTGGTGTATGCCACAATCAAAACCGAGCGTTTTATGGTAAAATGTAGTTTTTACAATTAACGTACCCAACTTGCAATTTATAATCCAGAGCTCAGGGAGAGGCATAATCTGGAGAATAGTTGTTGATTTGCAGTCTGGTTATTACCATAAGGATTCATAGAGGTGATTGACTGAAATATTTCGTTTGAGAAGAATAGTGTTTAATCAGAATAATTAACAAAATATTTACTAAATAAAAATGGGAAAATAAAAGTATGCCGATTCAAAAATCAAAATGATTCTTGAACAATAAACTTCATCTATGTTTATGTATAAATGTGTCGTATACATCCGTTAAAATAAACAAAAAATAAGTTGCGTATGTGACACGAAACCACTTAAAATTATTCATCCATAGTGCTTTCTTAATATGATATCTCAGATGTGTTGCCCAAGAAGATAATCCCAAATTTTATTTTTGAGTTTACATATGCATGATAAGCAGACAAGCGTGCTTTCTTCTGCTGAATTTGATCATTTTTGCTTTGTCTACACTTAGCTTTAAATAGTTTTGATCACAACATTTACTGTATTTTTTATGAATTGTTGGAGATTTTGTCTATTCGTATCTTTGATAGGACGAGTGTGTTACCATCAGTAAACAACGACCAGTTTATGATTAAGATTCCCTGGGAGTACAGTACAGTAAGAAGAATAGAGGTCCTAGGATGCTACTCTGAGGAACCCCCTCTTCACATACTGTTGTTTGTTATGGTTTTTCCAGTCATACAGAGTTACTATTTTTTAGATCACGTATAGCCTTGTATACCTCTTTCACATTAGTTTAACTAATAGATTGTTGTCGCAGAAAGTGGTTATAAATTCATTTTACTGTCCATTATATCTTTTATATAAAATGTTTATTGGCATTATTTGCATCAATTTATTTTGTGTATAGAAGGCGAGATCTTTGGCGAAGGTAAGGTAAATAAATGGCCCTAATATGGAGCCTTGTGGTACACCTACATTTGTGGGACTTTTTTGATCTTTGTTCTATTCATATAGAGTAATTTTTAATAATTTTCTCGATATAGCTTCGTAAATAGTTTCAATGAAGGCCTCAAATACCATATATTAACAGTTTCTCAAATTGGTAAATCATCTAAGCAAAGACACATAATAGTCTATAAAAAGATCAATCACTCTTGTAAAATGACCTTGTTTTTGTTGTGGTTTGTGGCGTTGTTTTGCAAGGTTTTATGTTGCCCAAGTATCCTAAGTAGGCCACCCTATTAGCGACGTGGTTAGCATCACTGGTGTAACCTGGCTAGCACAGTAAAGATACGGAGAGCAGAAGGGCGTGGAGTTCAAGGCTTGGGCACCGTTGATTACTGAGTGTAATCAAGGAAAATTGAAGATAAAGATAAACAAAAGACAGAAGTTACATATTTACAATAGAACTATATTACAAAATATTATATTACAAAAAAATGAATGAGCTATCACAGCATCAGCGATACTGTATAGCAAAATATCACCAAAATATGTACAAGATAAACTATATTACAAGGTACTCTCAAGATAAACTTGAGGCGTATACGAGACAAAAAAATATATTACAAAAGATACGTCTCGCAACGTTACCTCAATACTAAAAATCACATATTACAATAAGATATGAACATTTACGAGATTTAAACCGAACTGTAATACAAAGGTATCTCGCAAACGATCCGACAAACAAACTATTTACAGCACTAGATATACTAAAGTGCAACACAAAATATATTACAAAGTAAGGCCTACGGCTACTTGAGAATATTACGAGACAAAATAACTATATTACAAAAAAATGTCTCGTAACGGTTTCTCAATACTCATAAAATATATATTACAACGAAATGCCCCGTGGCTCTACCACATCAACTTTATATATACTCGTTACACAAAATGCACAATACTACTATGGAAAATTTCAACAATGAACCAAGATAAAGGTAACTGTGAATTAAAATATATTACAACGAATTCACAAAACAAAATCTTACAAAAGACGCTTGATTCTACGATTTAAACTTAAGATACTTGGCTTTATGAACCAAAACTAAGTACATTGCTTTCATGAAGCGAGAACTACTATAAGTGAAAATAATCCCTTTTATATGAGATAATGATCAAAAGTACTTATCTTTTGTTTTAAAAGTCCTGATGAGAGAAATTCCTAAGTGCGCTCCTGTTCTGGGATGAATACGGATTTAAATGTTATGTAGGCTGATGTTGGGTACCTCCATTTTGCTGACTTGGAATGATTTACTTAGTAGTAAAATCTTAAAAATGCGCCATGTCGAGAAATTCCATAAAGAGGGAAATGTAGCATTGTAGAATTCATTTACTGATTATTAAGAAAAGCTGAATATAGGTAATGGTTCACGAAGCAAAGGTGTAACCTTGAGATCACTTCGAAGTTAAAATGAAATTTGTAATTATATAGAAAAAATAAAAGAACCTAAAACAATATTTTTAAATGTTAGATGGTATTTAACAATATATAATTATTTAACTATTACCTTATACATCTATAAGGTTCCTTTCTACTAATATCCCCATTAGGGTCTTACAAAATTTCTATTACGTCCACCTCGAAGGACGACTCGAGTGAAAGAGAAGGAATTTAGTCTAACGAGGCGTATTGTGACATATGTCCCGGACCGACAGTAACGTGGCTCTGCCCAAAAAGTAGTTCTCTTTAAATTATGAAATATTAAGTTAAATAAAGGATCTATATTGGTATTGATAGTTTTACGTTTCATGTGACTAACCGACTTTATTATAAATACTCGACTCAACTTCATTTTTCAGTTAGTTTGATTTATTTATTTAATTTGAATATTATCGAGCATGCGCCGTTCAACAGACCGATGCGTAAACATAAGCTACTACCAACTTCTCATCTGTCTAGGAATGTTCGTTATAGTACCAGAGCATAGGAGAATAAAATGTTTGATTATTAAAATTTTTCTAATAAATGTTAGAAAATGTAACGAAGGATGTTTTTGTGCATTCCGCACGTTACAGGTTGTAGAAAAATTTCTTTGAAAAATGATATAAAAAAATATTTATTTTACAATGTATAACAAGTGAGTATTTATAATATATAATATTGTTAGAAGTATAGCTACATTCGTAATAGTAATAATAATAATAATAGATACAATAAAGATTTTGGTAAACTTAATGCGTAATAACAAATAATAAAATAAAACAAATTCTGCTTGTAAAGACTTATGATGTCAAGTCAGATTTTTTATAAAATATACAGGGCCGGCATACTAACTTAAATGACATCTCAATCACTGCCTAACGAAAACAACTGAAATGTCAATTAAGTTGTCTTTTTGTAATCGACATCAAATTTTATATAAAATTTGACATCACGTCATACAGTCTGAACAAACACAAATATTCTCATCTTAAGAACTAGAAATAAATTCAGTAATTTTTCCTTTAATGGCTGTAAAACTTGGTCTTGCGTTGGGGTTCTCTTCTAACAATTGTTGATTGATGTATGCATACAAGTTCTCTGGACAAGGTTTTGGTTTAACAAGCCTAAAAAGTGATCTACATACAGTACCGTCCAACATAATGTGAATAGACTTCTGGCATAAGGTTGACCATAGTTCAAGACATTTTTTTATCGTAGAATTGTATAGTTTCCCATTTTTAAATACGTGTAGTAGGTTATTGACTATGTCGGAAAAAAAAACGGCTGAAAGGAACTAATTCAGTAAAGGTATTTTATTATTTGATATGTTTAGTCGTACCCGAACAATGATAAATCCAAAAGTGCTATTAAATTTATAGCGCGGGAGGCAGCGACAGCTCTCGTGAAATCATTTCTATAAAGATAGATTTTTTCCAAAGAGAGTTTAGATAGTATCTATAATGAAGGTGCAGTTCTACCAAACTCTTAGTGGTGCATAAATGAGTAAAAAATTAAACATGTTGCAAAAAAATTGATGGATGAAAATTTCGTTTTTCGAATTGTCAAAAAATGACGATTCGCCTTCGCTCCTGCCGGTCCCAATTTTCAATTTTCACCTCTCGATTCATATTGTATGGTCATTGCCGAGCTTCTCCGGTCTAATATGAAATTACTTTCAAATCATAACTTTTAATTTTAGTATTTAATTAACAGTAATATTGATAAATAATAATAAATTTTTAAACAATAAATTTTTTTGAATAAGTTACGAAAAAAAATCATTTCTTACAATGAAATCGATAAAGGATCGGGAATTTCTTAGTTATTAATATGCTGAATGTATTTTTTTTTTTGACTTAAAAAAAATATAAATCGAAAGAGAAATTTCCTTACCGAAACATATAATATAATGGAGTAAATAAAAGCTTATTAACAGATCTATAAAAATACTGTCTGTTCATTAATACTAATGAGAAATATAATTGTCGTGATTTGACTATGTTTTGCCATTTTTGCAACATCTACCAAAGATTTAGCCACCCTATAGCAGAGGTAGAACGTGATTTTTGATCGAAATAGTGCAGATTAATATTCCGTGGCGCAAAATGCAACTTATCCAAGAAATGCAATAGAACGGAACGAATAGCAATTTGAGAATCAAAAATATCTGCCGAAAACTTGAAAACGAAAAAAAAAAAGTATCCACGGGTGGGATTTGAACTCGGGAAACCACTTAAAAATAGTCGCCGATTAGCACGACCGCAAGTCAATTTTTAAACGTAAGAACTGAATAAATACGGCGATTGGAGACCCGTTCTATGTCTCGATGGCGAGAAGATGGTTCGCAATGACTGTACAACGTGACTCGCGAGGCGAAAATCGAAAATTGGGGCCGGCAGGAGCGAAGGCGAATCGTCATTTTTTGACAATTTGAAAAACGAAATTTTCGTCCATCAATTTTTTTCCATGTTTAATTTTTTACTCATTTATGTACCACTAAGAGTTTGGTAGAATTGCACCTTCATTATAGATACTACCTAAACTCTCTTTAGAAAAAAGTCTAGCTTTACAGACATTAACGCTAAAAATCTGTAGCTGCCTCCCAGGCTATTAGGCTGGGTTTTTGAGAATATAGTGAATTTGTGCACTCTTAAGATTGTTAAATATAACTCAAAAACTATGCATATTTAGTATATACACATAACACGATTTTTTGTAGAGAATCAAATTTCCTATCGAAATTTTTTTTTTCTACAAAATAAGTCAACAAAAACTATTGACAAAAAACGATAATTTTCAATTGTTTTCAATGTACCATTTATTAGTACTATTAATAAGGAATTTATTCATGACGTATTAAAATGTGCGATAAATACAGACAAAAATACAGCTAAAACAAAATAAGAAAATACAATTTTGTTCTAATTAAACGTTAAGAAGTAACTAAGGTGGCTCAGAGGCGCGTTTAGATAAATTGGGCCCCTAGGCGCTGTGACATTTGAGGGCCCCTCGATTAAAAAAATATGAGATCTAAAGATTTGAAGGCAAGTATATTTTTACAAATACATATTATCATATTATTTTTTTCCGGCTTTATATGTTAGCAAACTTGTCAATTTGAACGTTTGATATCACAGTTTTGTGTTTCCTCTGATACAGTATACAGAAGAGACAAATTTTAAAGTCGCTGTTGCCCCGAAGTACTTCGTAGGTAGTTATTAATTCTTTTGAGCGCCGAAAAAGTGCGTTTACATGAGGGATTACTGACCGGAATGGTCAAGTAAATACACAAAACGGTTTTAACATTAAAAAATGTCACCTGCAACACATTGAGAATAAAGGACTCCGCAGTTTTTTATAGTAAGAATAGGTTTCAGTCGATTGTTCTGAAATTTGGGGAAAATATTCTCCTGGACCCCTGATTAAAATTCTCTCTGACCACCAGTCCGACCGAATTCGATTTTTTGATCTAGAGGCGACTGAAACTGTGAACATCTTCGAAGGTCTGCGTAAATGTTCCATAAAAATTCTGAAAATATTCATGCTCATTTCTTGAAGAAAAATAAGCATATTTTCTCTCTTGGCATTTTTTTTCAAAGTGCTTCCTTCTCCCGGAAAAAAATAAACAAACAAAAATATTTTTAGTAATTTTCTTACGGGAAAAGGAAGCACTTTGAAGATAAACACCAAGAAACAAAAGATGCTTATTTTTGTTCAAAGAACACGCCTACCGGTTTTTAGAATTTCTTAGACAAACATAATTTCGACCAAGAATTTCCCTAAAATTTTATTTTTTCTACTTCAGAAATATCCCAAAATATTCAGGCACGTTATTTAGGTAAAAATAATCAGCATATGCCCCTTCAACTTTTTCTTCAAAGTGCTTCCTTTTCCCGTAAAAAAATTGCAAAAAAAATATTTTTTTCTCTTTGTTATTTTTTTCCGGGAGAAGAAAGCATTTTGAAAAAAAAAACACCAAGAACCAAAAGATGTTTATCTTTCTCCAAAAAATGAGTATGAATATTTTCAGAATTTTTATGGAACATTTAAGCAGACCTTCGCAGATGTTCAGTGTCAATCGTCTCTATAAAAAAATCGAATTCGGTCGAATTGGTGGTCAAAATGAATTTTAATCAGGGGGTCCAGGACAACATTTTCCCCAAGTTTCAGAACTATCGACCAAAACACATTTTTACTATAAAAAAACTGCGGTGTCCTTTATACATTTCAGCAGGCGACTTAAGCCGGCATATGTGAAAAATTTATGGCATTTATCTGGAGATAGCTCGGAATCTATATCGCCTTTATAGGTTGATACTAATGCATTGATCATTGCAGTGCTCATTATTATTAGCTTGTTTTGCATCGTCATACTCTTTTTCCAAATTTTCTTTATTTTCAGATTCTTTTTCTATTTGTTCATCATCGTCAGATTCACTAGAATCGTTTCTTAATGGTTCTTCCTTTTCGCAGTCCTCATCACTGCTTTCAAAATCAAAATTTTCTTAGTTATTTTCTCGGGTTTTCTAGATTATTTGGCTCAGGTTCTTGAATTTTCGCATCATCATTATCAGTAGATTTATTTTCATTAATGTGAAATATACCGAAAAGCTGATTCGTCATCTGGCACGTGCCGACTGCCGAAACTTAAATAGTAACGTCTGAGGAATTGCCAAATTGGTCTGTTAATTGATTGCATCGTTTTTTATTGCACTGACAAAAATATGTTCGAGAAATCAATGAATGAAAGTTCATTGAGAATTTATGAATCTGTTTATTGATATTGTCACGCAGAAAACAGCCAAATCCGGGAAAGTCGCAAATGTTTGTATAAATTAAATATATTCGACCCTAGTCCATATTAAATAAAAAACAATTAAATAATTTCAATGCCAATTAGTAGAATTGTTTAATAATAAAACACAAATATATATAAACATAACATTGACCGGTATAAAGGTCTGCTAAATAAACAAGTATATAAATCGAATAATCAAAACAAACGCAGCTCTTGGTTCTTTTTATTTCATTGAGTTCCGACGTTTCAGTATCAACAGTGAGTTTTTTAGTTTGTGTCGATAAAGTGACATATCTCCTTCCAACATGCACCAATGGTAAGGCCCTCCTCAAAATGTTATAATTATCGTTATGTTCTTTGCCCCTAAACCATTTTGTGGCCCAGCGCCAGAAAATAAATGTTGTATTGTTTTTTACATCTGTTTTGTTAATTCCCGACAACCCCAACCTCTAGTAAAGCCAAGTGGCCCCTGTTGTAGCCATTCCGGTGGTTGCGACAATATAATGTATATGTTCATTAAGACAATGTACACATTTATTGTTACTATGTAAACGTACATTATATTAATAAACGGATTCATCACTTTTCAGTCGATGAACCGATTCATTAATATTACGAACATATTTTTTTCAGTGTGATGCAGTGAATAAATATTAAAAAAATGAATATTCAAGAATTTTCAAACACGATAAACACAAACAATAAATTCCTATAGACTTCTACATTGAAATATGAAAAAAATTGAAATCGAAAGGAAGAACTATAAAATGATTTCAAATTCAAATGATATACTTAAAATGTAAATAAACGACAAATTTTCGTGAACACATATTCGCATGAACCATTCTTTTTTGTTATTTTTGTTGCAATTGAGATCTGATGAGGATGATATGGAAAAGGGAAGAAATGTATTTCATGATAGTTGTAATTATCATTATTGCTATCGGAAAAGAGAAAATAAATAACGGCATAACAAAGAAATAAAATTTTTACATCGCTTTTTTACCTCAATAAATCGGGAAATGAGGGCCCCTGGAAAAGTGGGGCCCTAGGCGCGCGCCTAATGCGCCTAGACCTAAACGCGCCTCTGAGGTGGCTTTGAAAACAATGAAATATTTAGATTGTTAAACATTGGTTGGTTTAATGGTGTTTTTATTGTCTTTAAAAATTGTTTAAAATTCTTGTTAAGTGTGTTCAAAATACCGCAAATTTATACAAGAGATGAAAAGTGGACATGTTAATTATTTATGGGAAAAGTAAAAAAAATGCGATTGCAGCTATGGACTTTTATGGCCGACGATATCATGATAAACAACGTCCAGCGAAAAATTATTTTAAACGTGTTGAAAACCAATTCCGAAGAGAACCCAACAATGATCCCGAAGAAAACTTCATTATTGACGAAGGAACGGAAATTGATGTTTTGACTCCAATAGAAGTTGATAAGACTGTTTCTTTAAGGCAAGTTGGGTTTGAATTGAACATCAGTCACCAAACAGTAAGCCAAATTTTGCACAAATACCACTATAAATCTTTTAAATACCTATTGCATCAGCATTTGTACGAAAGTGATTACGAACGTAGGATGCAATATTGCAATTGGATTTTGTATAATAACGTGTAGCCAAACAATGATTTTTTGGGACTGATTTTATTTTAGAACGAGTCAAGGTTTACAAATTTGGGATTATTTAATAAAATACAAAATATTGATCACAAGAAAATCAACATTTATTACGGGAGGGTAACTTTCAAGTGCGGTTTGGTTTCAATGTTTGGCTTGGAATAATCGGTTGTAGAATCATTGATCCAATAATATTTGAAGGATCTCTGACTGGTGCCAGATACTTGAGATTCCTGGAAAATGAGATTGAGAACGTTTTAGATGAGTTAGAAATTATTATTAGGGGAGGGAATGTATTTCCAACAAGGTGGCGCTCCTCTCCATAATTCAAGGATAGTAATTGATTACCTTCAACGGAGAATTAGAGAAAACGAAATTTCAACGAATGGTCTTGTGAGGTGGCCTCCAGGGTCACCTGATTTAACGCCCCTTGATTTCTTTGTTTGGGGTCATTAAAAAAATATTGTCTATGCAACTGCCGTTACAACCCGTGAAGACCTGGAGCTACGAGCAAGACGAGCAATTAATAGCATAATCAATCAATCAATCAATCTTTTATTGCCATAATTTACATCCAAATGGACGAGGCATCGTCAGGTACAAATTACAAAATTACAAAATTTATGAGTTAAAACTTAATTGCCTAGGGTTTACACACTAAAAACATAGGAATTGAGACGAGAAGTACAATAAAACTATAAATTTACATTTTTCCAACAGTGGAAATTGTAAAAACATTTATCCTGTAGATAAATACTTACGGAGGCCCTGAACTTATGTTCACTGTTTATGTTCTGTATTTCAAGTGGTAATTGATTGTAAGCAGTGAGAGCCTCTGTCAGCATTTCTTGTCACAACATTCATATTCTCTGAGTAGCTGTTTTTGTTAGTTGTAAATACATTCTGATATCTTTTAACAAACATTACAAGGTTCAAGTAATACAATGATGGAATAGTCAGGAAGTTCTGCTCTTTAAATAAAGGCTTGCAAGAGGTGTTTCCTCTAAAATTATACATGCACCTTAGGATACGTTTTTGAGTGACAAATATTTTGCTGGCGATAGCATAAGATGCCCAGAATATGATACTATATGAAATGATAGACTGTATGTAGGAAAAATAGAATATTCTTAGCGACTCGATGGACAACTGGTCTCTGAGCATTCTCAAAACTCCGCAAGCTGCACTTAGTTTAGAATTTAACTGGTGTACATGATAGTCCCAACATAAGGTAGTGTCTATCGTGACTCCCAGAAATTTTGTTACGTCAGCATTTGGTATAGATTTTAAGTCAAGTTTAACATATAAAGATTCAGTTGTATTTTTGGTTTTTGAAAATGTAACCAGTGAAGTTTTATCAGTATTTAACTTAAGACTATTTTCATTACACCACTGTGTCATATTATTGATAACAAGTGAGGATTTACGCGATAGTGTCGGATAGTCAGGGCTAGCTAGGATAACCGATGTATCATCAGCAAACTGAAAGACCGAGTCTGCTCCTAGTTTATCACTTACATCATTTACATAAATTAAAAAAATCAAAGGGCCCAATACGGATCCTTGTGGGATGCCTTGCATTATTTTGTTTTTACCTGAGAAGTAGTGTTTACTGACACTTACAACTTGATACCTATTTGTTAAATACGACTTTATAAGATCCAAACATTTGCCTCTGATACCATAGCTTGCTAATTTTAGGTAAAGAATCTCGTGGTTTATGGTGTCGAATGCCTTCGACATATCAAAGTACAGCCCAGTAATTTTGTTTCTTTTGTCTAACGCGTCATGAATTTGTTTTAATGCATTGAAGATTGCAAGTTCGGTGGACATTTTTTCCCGGAATCCATATTGGTGTTTCACTAAGATGGCATGTTTACTTAGAAAGGATAGTATTCGATTATATATTACTCGTTCGATAACTTTTGACACAGCCGGGAGCAGTGAGATGGGTCTATAATTGCAGATGTCATTTTTTGCCCCCCTTTTGTAAACCGGTATAACTTTGCCTATCTTTAAATCATCGGGAAACTCACCAGACAAAAGGCATTCATTTATTAAGTTCACGAGTGGGTCACAAATATACTCATTTACAGTTTTTAAAATCATCACTGGAATGTTATCAATTCCAGACGAGTATTTGACCTAGCAATTGGCAAACGTTCATCGAGACACAGCTATGCGAGTTCAGATGTGCATTGACGTTAATGGACAGCATTTTGAACAACTGTTGTGATGTTTTGTGTTAATTTTTTGTATTCCAAAACCACCTTATGTGTAACAAGGTAATTAGAATAAAATTGTATTTTCTTATTTCTTTTAGCTGTAATTTTGTTTGTATTTATCGCACATATGAATAAATGCCTTATTAATAGTACTAATAAATGGTACCACGGTACCGATATGGTTCCATTTGAAAAAATTGAGTTTTACCCCAAAAACAATTTTGGTGAATTTTTGGTAAATCACGTAATTTAGTGTTTTTAATGGGATTTCGATTTTTGTAGCATTACACGGGTCATTTAAAATAAATCGGAACCATCATGGTACACTTAAATGGAAAACTAAAAATTATAATATAAAACAAATTGAAGTTTGAAATGTCACTTATTTGGCATCGTTGGATTTAGAAAATTACACAGAATTCAAAAATGCAATAATATATAGGGTGTTCCATTTAAAAATCGATAGTCTCACTTCTGACGAAACCGGAAGAGAAAAAAAAATCAATTGTATGTCAAAAAGTGTCAAAAATGCATGTAGTATATCCTAAATTTCAATCAATTATCTTCAAAAGTAAAGGAGAAAAGGGGGGTATACCATGATCCTGTTACACCCGTTATAGCTGCATATCTACGCACCATTTTTTCAAATTAATACCAGATGCAATTGATACCTTGTATAAAGTAGTACTTACCGTTCCTGAAAATGCGGTAAATTTCGGAGCTGAGTTCGTAGTTTTATCACAGCCGAGATAAGTTCATTGGCATGCTCCACAAGATAGAACAACTCCCAACAAAGAATCCCCATGGACCAGACATCAGTCGCCATTGTAAACTTTTTAGAAATTAGTGTTTCTGGTGATAAATGGTAACCTTCCATATCATGAACCTAAAATTTTTACAAAATATAGGTTTTTCTACTTTTTTTGAGACTTCCTGTCACAGGTATTTTTAATTCGTATGAAAATGAGTCATATAGGAACTCCCAAGATATTGTAGATGTTTTTGCTAGTTTTTTTAAAAGTGTTTATCTCCCTACCGAACATGAAACAACAGATGGGCCGAACTTAATACCAAATATTGAATACATGGATAATATTTTGATAGATAATATATCTGAAAATGAAATTATTGTAGCTGCAAAAAAACTAAAGAACAAAATGACCTCAGGTCCAGACAGCATACCATCATTTATTGTCAAAGACTGTATAGGCTCACTTGTCAATCCATTGCATATATTATTCAATCTTGCCTTAAAAACAACTACGTTCCCGGATCGCTGGAAGGAAGCCAAGGTGATACCAATTTTCAAAAGTGGTGACAAATCATATGTAACTAATTACAGATCTATTTCAATCTTATGCAACTTTTCGAAGCTCCTTGAAATAGTTCTGTACAACCGCATCTATCCAGCAGTCCGCAACTCAATATCTCCCTATCAGCATGGCTTTATGCGCCATAGATCTACTGTTTCAAATTTGGCAGTTCTCTCGCAATATATCTCAAATGTTCTAGATAACCGTGGACAGGTAGATGTGGTTTATACAGATTTCTCAAAGGCATTCGATAGAATCGATCATATCGTCTTGCTTGAAAAAATGGAGCAGTTTGGCTTTAATGACAATATGAAACAATTCTTTAAATCATATTTGCAAATGAGGACTCAATATGTGTATTACAACGGATTTAATTCCTCCAATTATGTCGCTACCTCAGGCGTTCCCCAGGGGTCGAATCTGGGTCCACTGTTATTTCTTCTTTTCATTAACGACTTGAACTGTAACATCCAATGTTGCCAACTTTTCTTTGCGGACGATTTAAAGATATTTACTGATATAAATGCCATAGATGATTGTCAGAAGTTACAGACGGACTTAGATAGTATTAATACATGGTGCACTAACAATAAATTACATCTAAATCCGGTCAAATGTAAAATCGTAAGTTACACAAGGAAACAGCTGGTACACGAGTATGCTTATCACATCGATACGACTGAACTAACCCGCTGCACTTCTTTCAGGGATCTGGGTATAACTTTTGACTCTCAATTTACTTTCAATGATCACGTGATGCAGAAAATATCTGACGCCATGAAGTTCTTTGGTTTCATTGTAAGAAATTGTCGGAGTTTCACGGATGTCAATGCCTTAAAAATCTTGTATTGTTCATATATCCGTTCAAAACTAGAGTATGGATCTCTAATCTGGTATCCTTTCTATAACTATCATGTAGAGGCAGTAGAACGTGTTCAAAGGAGATTTTTAAAGTATTTGGCGTTCAAGGTTGATAGTGAATATCCTGCAAGAGGCATAAATTACAACGACTTAACAGAAAGATTCAGTATCAGCAGTCTAGAAATCAGAAGGAAATGTGCCTCATTGAGTTTTTTGTATAAGCTGTTACACCAACAAATAGACTGTTCTGATTTGCTGGCTCAAATTAACTTTTATACACCTAGACTTCAATCTAGGCAAACTACTCTTTTTCGTAACAATAGAGCTCGAACAAATATATTACTAAGATCCCCAGTCAATGTAATGTGTGACAATTTTAATCAAATTTGTAATGTATGTGATATTAACACCTGTACCTTAAAGGAGTTGACACAAGAAGCTGTCAATTTTTTTTCTGGTCTAAATAATTAAAATAGTTTTAATAAGTAATGGTGCAATAACTAATAATTATTATAAGTTGAGGTCCGTCACTTCTGTCAATAACATATTAAACCATCCAATCTCTATCTATCTAATGTTATCTACCATCTTGTTTTATACATTTACAAAATAGTATATCTATGCTCTAGGTTCTAAGTTAAGCTCCAATCTTTATCTATATAATGTTTATCTACGATCTTATTTTATACATATACAAAATAGTGTATCTGCTCTAAATTCTAAGTTAAGTTAAGTTATAAGTTACCTTATGTGAATTTGATTGTATTGCTCTGTAAATGGTTGTACTGTTGGGCAATAAAGCTATTATTATTATTATTATTATTATTAATTCTAAACGACGTCTGAGGAGTCCACAAACTAATATAATATTAACCAATATATTACTGGGAAAAAATATCTACATTGGTTAGAGGGCTTTTTATGATAAATGACACAAATAAATATAAAAATACAGAAATTCTTAAAAAATATTTCGATGTCACGCCCCTGGTACTACTGACTAGACATAATGCCCTGGTATAGGTCCCAACACCGATCTCTGTGGAACACCATATGTAAACTATTTTCCACAATATTTACACAGCTAACCCTGATATATAATCATATTCTACATTGTGATAGAAGCACGAGATCTGGCTCAGATTTGACTTACAGCAATATTAACCAATATGGCGCCAATTTTTTAAAATTGCGGACATAAAATCCCATTTATCAATTATATACCTATCGATTTTGGTGTTTGATCTCCTTATTGGACAATAAGCTACAAATATTGATAACATGATAGGATATTAGTTTATGTCAAAACGCATATTTTCAATTGGCGGGTTGCACCGCTTCAGATCTTCTAAATTAAAACTGCCAAAATTCATGCTTCTTTCACAAATCGCGAATTGGTTTTGCCTAACCAGGCAGATCAATTATTGCTTGTTGGTACAAATTGTTACCTTTTCCACATAAACTCCTTCAGAGTCGCTTACACAAACGCAAAATGTAAAGTCGCCAATTTTACATTTCTTCTTGGAATTCAGAAACACGGTGTTACAAGCCAGGTCTCTGAGGAGGTATTTTTTTCCATGCAAATATTCCATGCCATTTGCAACGTCATTTAGTATATTTAGTAAATTTGAGGTGGTAAAATTCATCTTCTGCAAGAAAAATGTGAGAGAATGTAAATTAATAATAATTTGACAGCTGCAGGATAAATTCACAACACAGCTAATTAAAAAATATGATAAGAGAACAAAGCACATAAGATCCAGGAATATTTGGGAAACGAAATCACTGACTATCGACCTATAGCACTTTTGCCTGCGCTTGAGAAGCTATTTGAGAAATAATAAGACCTAGAATTTAGAGGTTATTGCGGAACAAAGTACCAAATTTTCAATTTGGATTCAAAGCTATCTTCTATGTTTGCCAATCAAGATGGAGTATGAATCTTTCTTAAATTGGAGAAATGAACATGAATTAAATAAATACTAAATATTTAATAGTCGTAGACAAAGTATAGTATTCTACTTGCATATATGATGGCTACTATTCACTCTGGTGATTTACGACGCTCGCCTGCGGCTCATATCTTAAACTTTCCCCTCGTGAATAATAGCCATCATTATACCGTATGGCCACGAGTCAATATATGCCCCCAATATTTTGGTTGTTTTTGTACTTAAAAATTTGGTTTTTGGTACAAATAAATTAGACAATAATAGGCCACTTTTAGACTAACAGGAATGAAAATATCACTTCCGGTTGAACCGGAAGTGTCATCAACTTTTTTTTTTAATGGAATGACTATATTTTTTTATGGTTTCTCATTAAGCATAAATTTCTAAGTGCAACAGTTTTTTCAGATGTAAAAAATTTCAAAAAATAAGTGAGATACGAACATTTTAATTTTCTCAAAATGGCCGCGTCAGAAGAATGCGATGTAAGAAAATTACTAAGTAGGCTATGGAAATTATTAGTAAGGTTGTAGATTTGTCTGTAAAGCAGAAAATAGTTGTTTCAATTACTGATAGGTAGGTACCAGTATTTTCATTTCAGTAGGGGTCCTATGGAATTTTTTTTAATGATAATGATCCTTTGATATTCTAATCAACAAAATGGCTCTTTACAAATTTTCCCCCAAGTGTCTCGACTTAATACGTTCATATTTAGTGGATCGTAAACAATTTGTGGAACTGAACGGAGAAAGTTCATCCCTTCTACACACCACCCATGGGGTGCCACAGGGTTCCGTGCTGGGGCCAGTGTTGTTTTTGATTTATATCAATGACATCACTGGCTGCAGTCCCAGCACGGAATTCATACTTTACGCAGACGACACTAACATTATCTACAAACACCACCAAATTGACTCCATAGATGAAAAATTGAAGGAGGCCCATTCAAAGTTAACTGATTGGTTTTCAAATAACCAACTGTCTCTCAACGATGGAAAAACTACCTCTATGTATTTTACTTTGTCAAAAAACTTACCCGATAAAGATGCGTTTCTAAATAATGATGGGCCTGTGAAATTCGTGGGCGTTCATTTGGACTCGAAACTAAACTGGCAATATCACACAGAAGCTGTGTGCAAGAGAATGGTTTCATCTGTATACCTGTTGCGGAACCTCGCTAGGGCGACCCCCAAAACAACATTACTCACAGCATATTTTGCACTAATACAATCATATATATCATATGCCATTGTAGTATGGGGTCATGCAACATCAACTTATAGAGTATTCTCTTTACAGAGAAAAGCTATCAGAATAATCGAAGGTCTATCATATAGAGAGGATTGTAGAGCAGCATTTATAAAACTTAAAATCCTAACTTTCCCCTGTCTATACATATTTCACTGCTTGCTGCATGCTAGAGTTAACACGACCTCATACATCACTCACAAAAATGTGCATGAGTACAAAACAAGAAACAGGGATAATATCTACGTCACTTTTAACAGACTCAAGAAAACCCAAACAGGAACTAGATTTCTAGCTCCAAAACTTTACAATAGATTGCCACCCACTGTGAAGTCCCTTAATAGACCTAAATTTAAAACATTACTGAAAAACTATCTAGTCAAAAAATGCTTCTATACCATTGAAGAGTACTTTAATAATAATTTCGGGGACATGACAATAGATCATGAATTTAACCGATGAAAATTGATTTTCACACACTATGCCTAAACTTAACTTCATTTTGTTCCCATTTTAACTTTACACTATATTTGTGATTTGTAATGTTTGTTTTATATATACAGACTGTCTATTTTACGAGGGCCACACCAAATATCTCGCTTAATATCTATTGTAGAAGAATAAAGTTTTAGAAACAGTTATCCCATTTTTTGTGAGCTATATTTCAGTAAAAAGACATTTGAAATCCATAGCCTACTTTATGAGATATATTACAAAAACCTGAAAAATAGGAAAACCACAAATGGTTATAGCTTCCTTATTTGAGGAGATACGAAAAAAGTTAAAGGAATGAAAGTTGACGGCAAAGACAATAAGAATAATAACGTGTAACAAAAAAATCGAAAAATGCAGTTGGCTTTGACATACGCTATTGTGCAAAAATGAAAAATACATATCTCAAAGTAGGCCATGACGCCATTAATAGAGCAGTAGCAGCTGACGTCACAACATGGCCGCCAAAGTTGCCTGGGTGGTAATGACCTAGTTTTGCATTTGTGTGCTTTCTGATTAATTCGAGTTTTTAAAGAATTTGTAGTGCTTTTTTAAACGTTTTTTTTGTGTCACATCAATTTTGGGTGTTTTTCGTCTATTATTCATTTCGCGATTTATTGATCTGACTTTAATTTAGTGTTTTATTTGTGTTTTTCAACCGGCGTGTTATCTTGCGTACCTGTCAAAAGTTATTAATTTTCGATATGGTAAGTGAATTTCAGTGAATTTATTATAATTTTATTTATATTCTACATTTTAGGAGTCCCCTCATTACATTTCTAAGCTGAAATGTATTAATGGAGCCAACCTATATGATTTAAAAGTGAGAGATTGAAACTATATCCTTGGACAATTTTTCAAAAATATAATATAACATTGAATTAATGAACCATTGTGACCCTTCTTGTAAATAAAATTTATATCTAAACTATAAGACTATTATTATTCATACTTACCCTTATAATTATGTATAATTTGAAACATTCAATGATGGTAGACGATGCTGTTAAAAGTGTGTTATTTTTTAAATTCTGTTGTGTTTTAGCTCACTTACCTTCACTGGTATTTTATTTGTGTACATTATCAATATTTTGAACCTTTGTAATTATAATTGTAAGAATCAGAACAGATACCAAACTAGGTATATAGCTATATAAAGTATTCGGAGCGTATTATGCTCGCAATTTAAATTAAATGGAAACTGAAATGATCTCACAGTCCTATCTTTTTATTAGATTTACTATTACTCCTGCATTTCATAATACAAACCTCTGATTGTTGTTATTAATGTGATAAACACTTAAACTCGTTACAAACTTTTGAGCCTAACAAAAGTAAGATATAAATCAATAAAAAGTTGGAGGGAAATATTTTAAATCGTCAAAAAACGTAGATTTTACAATAGGTTTATAAAACCATTAATATATGATTGATACATTGGCATAAATCAATGAGTATTTTGATAACTTTTAACCTAGTGTAATAATACTACCTAACCTATGTCACTGACTAGCTGTAACTGAGCGTATATTAATTAAACATTTACTAAAATATGTCTTCATATTATATATGTACAAAAAATGTAAAAAATCCAATATAGCCTTTATTTTCACTAATTTATGGGTTCACAAAGATGTCAACGTTGTTGACACCAAACTTTACACTGGTAAAAACAACACTAATAAAGTATATATAAAATTTTCTCTCACAGTAGATTTAAAAAATATATATTTATAAACATCACTACATCTATCTGATGTTAAGAAATCCTCCACTTTAATTTATATTGAACAAAAATTGACCCTAACTCAAATGTCAAATTTCTGAATTTACCACCCAGGCAACTGACAGTTGGCAATACTGTGACGTCACTGCTACTGCTCTATTCCGTTATTTTTTTCTCATTCCAACAATATAAAACATGTCACAGAAATTTTAACCGATAGTGTCAATATTTAATATTTTACGAATACCACAATTCATATAATTGAATCGTAACAATCAGCTGTGCCATAATTAGTGAAAAACAATGTATACAGTTATTAATAAATTTGACAGATTGTCACTGTTGTATGTTGCGTTGTCGAGTTCTAAGACAAATTTTATATCAGTAATTATGGTGTACACCAATAATAACAAATTCGATATGATTAGCATTTATTGTCAGTGCAATTTTAACGCTGAGATGGCAGTCACGGTTTACAGAGATAGATTTCCAGATGCTCCACAGCCAAATCGAACTATGTTTAGGAAGTTAGTTCAAAATCTAAAAACGCACGGTTCATTTTCAAAAAAAGTAGTAAGGCGAGCGCATGTTGCGGATAATGTAAGAAAAGTGAATAGAGTAATGAATTATGTTAACCAAAATGAGGAAACCTCTTTGAGGCAAATTCAGAGAAACTGTCGCATAATAAAAGACAGTGCAAGAAAAATATTTTAAAAAAAAACGGATTTCGATGCTACAAAATGAGGAAAGTTCAACATTTAAATGAGAGAGATAAGCCAAGGAGAGTAAGATTTTGTAGATGGTTATTAAATAAGAAAAGGAATGACGCGCTGATATGTAGCAAAATTCTTTGGTCGGACGAATCAAATTTTTCTAATAATGGATTTTTCAATAGAAATATGCATTATAAGTGGACACGAGAAAATACACATTGGTGCAGAGAGACTGCTTTCCAAGAAAGATTTTCTACGAATGTTTGGTTGGGTCTTTTAGGGACTTAAGTAATTGGACCTTATTTTTATGATGGCAAATTAACCGCTCGTAGATACCTTAATTTCCTGCAAAACGAATTTCAAGATTTTCTTTATGAATTAACAGTGGCAGAAAGATTAAATTATTCATATTTTCAACAAGATGGGGCTCCACCTCACACTGCTGTACTATGTACAAATTATTTAAATCAAGTTATGCCAGATAGCTGGATAGGCACCTATGGACCCATTCTATGGCCAGCTCGATCACCAGATATTACTCCCTTGGATTTTTTCGTCTGGGGTTACATTAAAGACAAGGTATTTCAAACTGCCTCTGAAAATATTGAGGACATCAAAACCAGAATTCGAAACGCATGTGAGGCAATTACTCCTGAAATGCTCCAAAATGTAATGCGTGACGTGTCTCGTAGAGCACGTTTATGTGTCAGAATGCATGGTGCACAATTTGAGCATTTGTAGTTAGAAAAATAAATACACACAATTTCTTTTCAATATAGTAGTAGGTAGTACTGTTATACATAGTTTTTCGTTTTTTTCTTTGGATGTTCGTTTTGTACTTGTATTTTTATTTATGAGATATTTATTGGTTTGTATTAAATTGTAATAAATAATTACGAAATTATAATTATTATAAAGTGAATTTTTACTATTATGGCACAGCTGATTGTTACGATTCAATTATATGAATTGTGGTATTCGTAAAATATTAAATATTGACACTATCGGTTAAAATTTCTGTGACATGTTTTATATCGTTGGAATGAGAAAAAAATAACGGAATTAATGGCGTCATGGCCTACTTTGAGATATGTATTTTTCATTTTTGCACAATAGCGTATGTCAAAGCCAACTGCATTTTTGGATTTTTTTATTACACGTTATTATTCTTATTGTCTTTGCCGTCAACTTTCATTCCTTTAACTTTTTTCGCATCTCCTCAAATAAGGAAGCTATAACCGTTTGTGGTTTTCCTATTTTTCAGGTTTTTGTAATATATCTCATAAAGTAGGCTATGGATTTCAAATTTCTTTTTACTGAAATATAGCTCACAAAAAATGGGATAACTGTTTCTAAAACTTTATTCTTCTACAATAGATATTAAGCGAGATATTTGGTGTGGCCCTCGTAAAATAGACAGTCTGTATATATACATACACATATACACCTAGACTTATATACATATTTATATACATGTTATTATTTTTTTTTCATTTGTTTTGTACCTTGACTTGTGTAAGCGACAGCAATAACACCAATAAATTATTATTATTATTATTATTAATGGAACTGTGCTATTTCTTTTATTAATCAGAAATAATGATTCATAAACTATAATTTTTTCGTCATTAATCATTTCTTAATGATATCCTTCGTAATAATAGAAGTATTTTTAAAGAGTAAACACAAATTAAGCAAGAAAACATGAATATAAATATTTATTAACTTTTTGTATTTTTTTTTTTTTTTCAAAGAAGATAAATATGCTTAAAAATTAATATGTGTAAACAAAGCATTGCAAATATTTGTAACAGGCTGAAGGACTTCGGTCGATGGCCATTTGGTGAAACCAATAAAACACAATAAATAATAATAATTAAACAAGAAATAATTTTAATAAGTATAACGTTACAACCATGAATAAATTACCAAGAATAACAAAACTATTTAAAACCTAAATTATAATAAACCATTATAAAAATTGTTGAAACTGTTCACCGTTATGATTTATACACAGAGTAGCGCGACTTATCGTTGTACGTCTAACATTCTGTAATTGTTGAGGTTTTATTTGTGCAATTTCGTGTGTGCCGAACTCTTTCTTTCAGATCTTGCCTTGTGGTTGGAGCAGTCATGTAGACTCTATTTATCAAATGCGTCCAAATAAAAAAAATCGAGTGGGGTTAAGTCAGGCGACCTTGCAGGCCATCTGACTGGATCATGGGTCCCAATCCAACGATCTGGAAATAATTGATTTAAGTAATCCCTAACGATAATAGCATTGTGTGATTCAGCCCCGCCCTGTTGAAAGTAAATCTCGTCAATATTGGTATTGGGAATTTGATTAATCTGTGGAACTAATATATTTTGGAGAAATTCTAGATATCTTAGTCCAGTTAGTGTTTTGTTAAAAATTATTGGACCTAGCTATGATATGGTCGCCCAGTACGCCTAACCAAACATTGAAGCCAAACTGCTCCTGAAACCGCCTCCGTCTCATAATGTGAGGATTATCAATTTCCCAATATCGAGTGTTGTTTCGATTAAATAACCCAAGGTTTGTAAATCTCAATTCATCAGTGAACAAAATGTTTTTGATAAAATTCTCATTTCTTAATTGGCGTAACTGTAACCAATTACAAAAGGTTATTCTTCGTTGATAATCATTCTCATACAAAAATTGATGCAATTGATATTTATAAGAACGATAGCCGTGTTTCTTTAAAATTTTTCTGGCTGATTCTTTGGAAACTGGTAATTCATGTTCAATTTGTCTTATCGAAATGGTTGGGTCAACATGCACTAAAGCTAATACATTAATTTCCGTTTCTTCATCCACAATAAATCTTCAATTTCTACATTAGGTTCAGTTCTAAATTGTTGCTCCAACCGAAATAGTTTCTCGGAGGTTATCTTCTTTCTGGATATCTCCGTCCATACAGACTTAGTGCTCTAGTTGCATTACGTCGAGTCTCTCCATAAATAATGATCTTGTCAACTTTTTCATCTCTTGAATAATTTTCAGCCATTTTATATTAATTTATTTGTTTATAACAACTTTAATACACTTGCTTTAGAAAATTAGTGAGTAAGTCAAGACTAATTCAATTGTTGCGAATGTCTGTCATTTTCATGGCTATCTGCAATTTTGGATTTAAATGTAGATAGGTACCTTATTAAAATGATTTGTTGGCGCTTACTTTTTAAAAATACTTCTATTATTACCAAGGATATCGTTAAGAAATGGTAATGGCAAAAAAATTATAGTTTATGAATCATTAATTCTTATTAATAAAAGAAATAGCACAGTTTCATTAAAAAAATTCCACAGGACCCCTACGGAAGTGAAAATGAAATTCCGTTTTTTTGAAAAAAAAAAACTAAAAATACTGGTACCTATCAGTAACTTAAACAACTATTTTCTTCTTTACAGACAAGTCTACAACCTTACTAATAATTTCCATAGCGTACTTAGTAATTGTCTTACATCGCATTCATCTGACGCGGCCATTTTGAAAAAATTAAAAAATTGTTCGTATCTCACTTATTTTTTGGAATTTTTTACATCTGAAAAAACTGTTGTACTTAGAAATGTATGCTTAATGAGAAACCATAAAAAAAGTATAGTCATTCCATTTAAGAAAAAAAAGTTGATGCCACTTCCGGTTCAACCGGAAGTGATATTTTCATTCCCGTTAGTCTAAAAGTAGCTTATTTTTGTCTAATTTATGTGTACCAAAAACCAAATTTTTAAATACAAAAACAACCAAAATATTGGGGGCGTACATTGACTCGTGGCCACCCGGTATGGTCATAGAATAATATACTATTATTATTATTCATTATGTCTACATACAGTGTTGTCCTGTGTTATGATTCTTCTGGTTTCTTTATATTATTTGTTTGCAGTTGTTTATTTTTTTGTGTGTAAGTTTTGTTGCCAATTTTTGTATTTTTTTTTATATTCTCTTTTTGTTTTTATATATTAATATCAATAGGATGATATACTATTATTTTTCTTACCCCCACTGCCATAACTAAATTTCCAAGATCCATTAACTCCGTAACAATGTAAGATTCTGATTTGGTAATAGCCAATATTTTTATAATGTTTTTATGGTTAAGTTGGCACAATATCGATCCCTCGTTTTCCAACATTTCTCTGTATTCTAATGCTCTTGCACTCTTAATAGCCACTTCAATGGCCTTTCCTCCAGGCTTCTTCAAAATGCCACCGGTAAGAAAACCAAATGCTCCCTTGCCTGAAAATATTATTGTCTGTAATATCGCAGTACTACGAATTTTATCGTACTGTTAAATAAATTTGGGCACATGTCCAATAATTGTAAAAGTAAAAATGAAATTTGTCCGAGCTGTGCGGCGGAACATAAATCGTGTGAAACTGAAAACAAAATTTGTACAAATTGCAAATATGCAGCTGAGGTACTAAAAATTCCAAATGTTAAATTTAGTCATTCAGCCTGGGATAAAACAAACTGTGCAGCCTATCACAGAATATACAAACTGATGGAAGCAAACATAGACTATCCTCAACCATATATACAAACTGGGAGTTTTTTATAGAAAACAACCAGCCTAGTGAAACACTACCAAAAGTAGAACAAAAAATAAATAATTCCTCTATTAAAAAAATGGAGAAATTAGCGGTAGCGCATGTGAACATGCGGTCACTCATTCCCTCTTTTGATGACTTCAAAGCGATGGTGCTAGAAAGAAAATTTCATATAGTAGCTGTGAGTGAAACATGGTTGCCGCCAGAATTTCCAAGCACATTAATAGAAATTCCAAATTATGTATTGTTTAGATGCGACAGACAAACCAGAGGTGGTGGAATTTGTGTATATGTTTTATCAATATTTAAGTGTAGTACTGTAGATATTTCTTTCCTAGAAGAGGGTGGTGAAAAATCAATTGAACAATTATGGCTGTGTATTAGTCTTAAGAATGATAAAATATTATTAGGAGCTCTATATACAAACCACCTACAGTATCATATAGTAGCTTAAGTATTATAGAAAATGTATTAGCTGCAGTAAGTATTCAGTTTGATTACACTGTCTTATTAGGAGATTTAAATATAGATTTTCTTATTCAAAACAAAGACAGTAAGTTTTTAAAAGACATTACCGCTACTTTCAAATTGACGCAAGTAATTAATGAACCCACACGAGTATCTAGAACAAGTAATAGTCTTATCGATCTTATTTTTGTGGATACAAAATTGGGTGTTTTAGAAACGGGAACAGTGGAAATGTATAATATGACTGATCATAGGTTGACTTATTGTGTGATTCAACTGTATGTTATTAAACCTCCAAGTAAAACCTTTATTTATAGAGACTTTAAAAATTTTAGTTTGGATCAATTTAAAGTAGATATGGAGCTTGTTGATTGGTACAGATTATCCGAAGAGGCTGATATAAATAAAAAAATTGAGATATTCAATAATTTGATATTAGATATTTTTAACGTACATGCCCCTTTAAAATATATTCAACCTACACGTCCCCATCGACCTTACATAACTGAAACAATAAAAGAGATTATTAAATTAAAAGATAAAGCATATAACAAATATAAGAAAAGTGGAAATCAAGACCACAAACATTTTTATCTAGAGAATTATTTATCATTTGCAATAAGGAGTGAGAAAATTGCTTACTTTAATTTTGAAATTAACAAGATAGAAAAAAATTCAAAAAAGTTGTGGTCGAAATTTAAACAATGGGGTGTCACTACAAGTGTCGTGGCTGATATCCCACAGCACCTAAAAAACCCTAATGAACTAAATAAAACGTTTGCAAACTCAAGCCACCTAGAAACACCAGTAAGTGAAGAGACTATATCATTATCAAAACGGCACTCACTCAAACAGAGAAACCAAATTTACATTTAATCAGGTAACAGAAGCTGACATATATAAAGCATTTAAACAAATAAAATCAAAGTGTATGGGCATTGATGACATCGGATACAATATGTTGGATTTGAGTTTGCCATTCATCTCAGATTTTCTTAAAAATTTGTTCAATAAATCATGAATGGACAGAATGGAGAATTTCCAACTATTTGGAAAACCTCCATTATAAGACCACTGCCAAAAGTACCAAATGTAACTTCATTTAATGAACTTAGACCAATAAATATTCTTCCCATTCTAGCAAAAATGTTCGAAAAGATTGTTTGTAATATGATGATCGACTTTATAAATAGTAATAACATATTACCAGATGTTCAGTCTGGTTTTCGATCTAATTTCAGTACCGGTACTGCACTGACTAGAGTGGCAACAGATATTACATGTGGAATAGACGAGTCAAAAGCAACATGCTTGGTGCTATTGGACTACAGCAAAGCTTTTGACTTGATAAACCACGATCTACTACTTGCTAAAATGAGATTTTATAACTTTTCTGATAATGTCTGTGTGTGGTTTAGTAACTATTTATTAAATAGATTGCAGTGCGTTGAAATAGATGGAATTAAGTCAGATCCTATTGCAGTGAAACAAGGTGTTCCACAGGGCAGCATATTAGGGCCAATTTTGTTTAACATTTTCACATCTGATTTACCATCAATAATACATAACTGTAACACTTATATGTATGCAGATGATACTCAATTATTAAAAACGTTTGAACCATCACAGGTAAACATTGCCCTGAATGATGTAAATTCTGATCTAGAGAGGATAAACAATTGGTCTTTTGAGAATGGTCTTAAAATTAATGCTAGTAAAAGTTGCTTCTTACTAATAGGTTCTGCAAATGTTAAAAATAAAGTTATGAAGTTTAACTTCACTACAGTGCATATTAACAATATAGAGATTCCACAAAAAGAGTATGCGAAAAACCTAGGAGTAATATTTGACGATAGTTTAAATTTTCAAAGGCATGTGACAAGTAAGTTGTGTATATTATACATGAAATTAAAGGCACTACATAAATTTAAATATATGCTGCATGAAAAAGTAAAACACAGAATTGTCGAATCAATTTTGTATCCCCAGATTGATTACTGTTTAACTGTATACTATAGTTTTCTGACAATGGAATTTAAAAACAAGCTACAGTTAGCTCAAAACACATGTTTGCGTTTTGTTCATTCA
Source organism: Stenurella melanura (assembly GCA_963583905.1). Taxonomy (NCBI): domain Eukaryota; kingdom Metazoa; phylum Arthropoda; class Insecta; order Coleoptera; family Cerambycidae; genus Stenurella; species Stenurella melanura. Next base: position 122,803,220 of record OY757315.1, on the reverse strand, counting down.
ATAAGGAAATATGATCATGTCACTCCGATATATAAAGAACATTTGTACTTAAAAATAGATTATCGTTACAAATTATTTTTTGGCAGTTTGTTAATGAAAATTTATACCAGAGGAAAACCAGAATATCTAAAAGAGTACCTGAAACCAAGACAAGAGATGCATAATATCAATCTTAGGGAATTAAACAAATTTAATATATACAAACATAAATCAGCAAGATTTCAGTGTTGCTTTGCATATTTATCTGTTGAGTTATTAAATAATGATGTATATTATAAAATGATTGAGGGTGTATCTGTTGGTACATTTAAAAAAAATTATAAAGAATACTTATTGCAGGTACAAAATATGATTGTTTAGATAATGTAATTTTAGGGCTACTTGAGTTATATGTGATGGTTAGAAGTAAGTTTTTCTTTTTGTTTCTTTGTTTGGTGGCGTGGAAGAACGTTGATACGAACGTCACCTTTTGTGTAGAATATTGTATCTATGTGTACACTTATATTTAACACAATAAATATTTTTCTATTCTATTCTATTCTAAATAAATAAATCTTAAATATTTACATGATTCATTATATTAACTTTGTGGGTTCTCTGTCGCCAATCTAAGACGATAACTTTCTGCGGATGACACTATGTTATACATATCAGGAGAAAATGTAAATGAAATTATAAATGTCATAAGTACTGAGCTAACTAATATATAATAATAATAATAATAATAACAACTTTATTGCCGTATCATCTTACAAAGATAGTGACGTCATTAAATTCTGTGCTAGCACTTACCTATAGGTTTAATACTGATAACAGCACTGTCATCAACCAACAACTTTCTGACTTCTCTCGTGCAGAAAGTTTCTAAAAAAACAACTCGTTAAATAGAGTACACTTTAGATTTATCTACATTAACAACTGAACATTTACTACTTTTCAAAATATATACATACTCTTAAAATCATCCTTTATCGAGGTGAGCTCTTCTTTGTCGGCATCCATAATATTTGACATTACCATGTCGATTAAATCATGCTTCAAATCCCTGGAAAAATTAAAAAATAAAGATTAATTTTTTTATTATATTCTTGGCAAATACAAAACGAAAAGTATACTGCATTCGATCGGCACATTTCTAAAACCGGTAATATGGTACCTACATATTTTATTTACTCCTTCACTAAGCTACATAACGCAGCATATATATCGTTGGATTTGATTTCTTGGGCAAATCGCCTATAGCAATGATGGTAGACCCTTTGACTTATAATCGACTCAAATTAATTCAATTGACTGCTAAGTCTCGGATAAAAATAGTTAAATGTGAAGTTCCAACAGTCCTGACATGTTAAAATCAATGAAAACAATCAGAACCACATTCCTATTGCATATTTTGCTTTAAACCGCAACAGCCTCATTTGTCAAGTTTGTCATAGTCTTAGATCACCCTTTATGAATGGTATTAAAATAATCATAAATTTTTTTGTACCTGTTTACACTTTTATCCTCCATCGCGGCAAGTATTTTTTGCAAAATGTCGACAAATTCGCTTGTATCAGATTTTAACTTCGAAGCAATTTTTTCAATCAACTCCAGACATCTCATGGCAACAATATTATCCTCATCAGTTTCTTGCTGTCCTAAGTTGGTGTGAAAGGATTCCTGTGAGGTTGAGGGTTGAGCTAACACTTGCGTTGATTCCTGCAAATGTGAAAATAATACATTAAAGCTGCCACCCCACCAAATTGGTTAAAGAGAACATAAGCACTTGTTACTACTCTCATTACCTAACCTTTTTCCCATATCTATATCGTTGGCAAAGTGTTATTTATTTTATGCTTAAATGTTACTAATTCTAATTTATTACGGTTGGGTACTCCCCACTTGAACATCTTATTATTTGTGGAAATATCATATAAATTCAATAAAGCAACGTGATAAAATGAAAAAAAGATTATTGCAATACCATAGTGAAGAATTAAAAAATCAATATAAGCTATACCGCAATTCCATAAATAAGCTTATTGCCAGGTGCAAAAATGATTTTTATCAAAATGAAATTAAAAACAATGAGGGAGATATAAAAAAACTCTATAAACTTATTTCAGAGGCAACAAATGAACAAAGAATTAACAGTAATGAAAATATAAACATCCTACTGGATGACGTTAAATTTGAAACTGATAAAGAAATGGCTAATCATTGTAACAATTTTTTTATAAATATAGGTAAACGCATGGCAGACCAAATCAAATCTGTAAATGAAGAATACTTAAGTCACATCTCTAATTCGTCTATGTTTCTCTACCCAGTTAACCACAATGAACTTATTAATCATATACATTCACTAAAGAATAATAGTGCTCCTGGGATTGATGGAGTGCCATCAAAAATCATAAAAGACATGCATATTTTTATTATAAAACCACTTCTACATATTATAAACCTAATTTTCAAAACAGGCACAGTTCCAATTCAATTCAAAACGACAATTGTTAGTCCTGTCCACAAAGCAGGAAGTAAACACGATATTAATAATTTTAGGCCTATAAGTGTAATGAACAACTTTGGTAAAATATTTGAGAAATGTCTTAAACTTCGACTGATAAAATTTTTCAATGAAAATAGTATACTATCAAAAAATCAATTTGGATTTGTTGGTGGATATAGTACATGTGATGCGATGTGTGAACTTGTGGGTCAAATAACTACACACCTCAATGTTGGCGAAAAGAGCATTGCTGTGTTCTTAGACCTGGCAAAGGCATTTGACACCGTACCTCATGACAAACTCCTTAGTATAGTTGAAAACTATGGGGTTAGAGGTGTCGTGTTGAATGTCTTTAAATCATATTTAACTGATAGGAAACAAATGGTAAAAATTCGTAACTCGTATAGTGATTCTATTAATGTCGAAATAGGTGTCCCCCAAGGAACAGTCCTCGGACCCATTCTATTCATTGCGTACATAAATTCACTAACGAATCTTGATATTAACGGCACAATAGTTTCGTATGCAGACGATACAGCACTGCTCTTTTTGGGTAAAAGCTGGGATGAAGTAAGGGAACGGGTAAAATCAGGCTTGCTTACAATAAAAAATTGGTTGGATCATCACAAACTAACACTAAATTTAACTAAAACTAACTACATTGCATTTTCAATTACATCTGCTAACCGTCCTAGTTTTTCCAGCATCTCTATAAAAAATTTTGATAATAGCATTAAAGAAGTTTCAAATATAAAATACTTAGGTATAATAATTGATAAGCACTTAAAATGGGAAGATCATACTTTTAGGTTAAAAAATAATATTAGAAAATTAATTCACAAATTTTACTTGTTACGCGGTATGATGTCGAAAAATCTATTAATAATGGTATATAGAACATTGGTGGAATCCTTAATTAGGTACGGTATAGAGGTATGGGGCGGTCTGTACAACAACGCATTAAGACAGTTAAATGTTATACAAAATTTTATTTTAAAGGTAATATACAATAAAGGAAAGCGTTATCCAACAGTTTTATTATTCAATGCAGATATATTTAATGTAAGATCATTATATATTCTAACGACATGTCTATATGTTCATAAAAAAAGAATTAAGAACTATGGAAATCATCAGCATGAAACTAGGAACAAAACACAAAATAATCTTCAAATTCCTATGAGCCATAAAGATATAAACCAACGATTTTTGATTTATCTTGGACCTAAGTTTTACAATTTGCTGCCAGTTAACATTAGACATATAAAAAATTACAAAGAGTTTAACAAAAAATGCAGAACTTATATTACTGAGAGATACGATGACTTCATAAACATTCTATAAATATATTTATAGGTAAATAATTTACCAGTATTAGTTTAATTTTAATTTTAGGTTATTAGTTAGTTAAGGTGTATTGATCACCAAGTTATTTATGTTAATAAATTACTGTTTATGGTTTTACAAAATATGTTATATAGTTATCATTTATACTTTAATTATCTTTAAGCACATACAGCTGTTTAATCAGCTAGGTGCTATATCACAAAAAAATCCTTAAAATTAATGCCAGTGTTGTACATTAAGAAATATGTAATTGTATTTGATTGAATTTTGAATTGAATAAATTGAAATTAAATTGAATTGAAAATTGAATCAGATATAGTTTGTAATTTTTGTATAGTCTTCGTTAAATTGTGCAACTAATGTAGAGTCATCAGTAAACTGTAACATCTCTACTCTGTGGATAAAAATGTTGTTTATTGCTTTTCTAAATTGTTAGTGGTGATCCTTGAGGTACACCTTTTCAACATCCTATCATCCAATGTTTAACAATCTGCAGAAAATAGGTCGGACATCCTAGTTCACACAACTTAAATATAAACCCTATGTGCCAGATGCTGTCACATGCTTTAATAGTGTCTAAAAATAATACAGCAGTTTCGTATATTATTAATAGTTTGGGTAGTTGAAGGATAGTCAACATTGTATTTCTGGTTTCAAACGTTTTATTATTAATCATGGAATATTATCATACCTCAGTGGCGTATTTCCTTTAACCTAATAGTGTGCAATGTAATGTAGGTAACACCCCGTCAAATTTTCATTGCCCAATTCAAATTATAATTGGTCACAATGTACTATTTCAAAATCTAATGTGATGCAACAGAGCCACACGCTTCCATACAACGCGTAACATTAGGCTTGGAAATATACTTAACTACAACATAATTTACTAAGACCTAATTTATTGCAGTCAACGCCTTCTTATCCGTCATCGCTTCAGGACAAAATTAAAGTAGATATGTCGGATGAAATGACAAATAAAAAAAACATAACTAACGATATTTCTATTAGGTCATGAACATGTGTACTTAATGAATTTTAGCATTAGGAATATTGGATATAATGTTTAGGGACAGAGAATGTCGTCTCTTTGCTGGTCTGTCACTTTAAATTCTTTTAACACCAAGCTTAAATGCTATGCGAACATTTCTGCTAGACGGGCCAGTAGGCTGCACTTCTACTATCCTTCGATGTGTCTCAATGTAGGTCTCTTGATTGGAAGTAACGTGTTCAATTGATTGCCAGTACTGATTTTGTTCAATAAATTGGTAAACTTCTTGATCATATGTGTCATATATTAAAAACCTTAGTCCCCGAATCTCAAATTCAAAAAGATATAATACCTAGTATATAAACCCATAACAAATTCTGGAACAAACTTATTTTATAACTATATGTCTGAAGCCAATTGGGAATTTCCAGACAATGTATAATCTTAGATGTTAATAGCAAATTCAACCATTTTCGAAATATGATAATCATGAGTTACCATAAAGCATATCCACCGAGAAAAATATGTTTTAAAAATAATTCTCCACAGGAGACCTGGTTTACTGACGAACTTAAACATATGCGCGAACATCTTCAACTACTCGATGAATTTTGTAAGATAAATAACACAGTACAAAACAAACTCGTAAGAAATAATTTTAGACTCCAATATAAATCTGCATTAAAAGAAACCAAAATCAGATAATGATAAAAAAATACAAGAATCCAGTAATCCAATAAAAACAATATAACTCTCTAAAAAAATGAGCAAAGAACACTCAATACATCCGAAAAACCAAATATTGATTTGTGTTCCCGCCGGAAGAAGTGCGGCACTTTGATGGGATTACTTGTACCGAACTTTTTATACTACTAATTATGAAAATGTAAATAATTCCTTCTCTTTTCGCACAACGCAAGCATAGCATGGCCGCAGGGGGTTTAAATAGGATTTACATGTGTTTTTTAATTTGGAACAAAGTTATTGTAGCTTTTATTGTCGTTTATAAGAATTTATAAAATTTAAAAGTGGTTTATTAACACTTGTAACATTATGTTAAAAGCTTAAAAAGTTAGTAATTATTTTGACATTGGAAAACAAACAGTTAGACGTCCGAGATACGATAACAGAAAATAGTTGTGTAGTTTAAGTTAGGAAAAAATCTGATTTTTTTAACGAATTGAGCGCATAATTTTTCCCAATCAGGTATCGAAAACTAAAAATCGAGTCTTTGGTCTCTATGAAAATCAATGTAAACAATAATAAACAGATCAAAATAAGACAGCAAATACTAATAATAATAATAATCATAATATGATACTTTAATGCCCAATAGGTAACACCCAATAACTGAACAATTCTTTTGAATTTTTCATAAAAATTGTTCGAAAGGACCTCCATCTCGACGTATACACATTTCGGCACGTCGAACTAAGGACATACGCATTCCGTTCAACACAATTGGTAAATTAGGATAATTTTTTATCATTTCTATACACATTAAAATACATTGTTGCAATTGTTCTAAAGTGTCAATTGGATCACGGTAAACCAGAGATTTAAAATGCCCCCAAAAATAAAAGTCCATCGGATTTAAGTTGAGAGATCTAGCAGGCCATGGTACTAGTCTGCGGCGTCCAGTCCATCGCCGAGGAAACTGTTCAAAAAATTTCAAACAGCCAGACTAAAATGGACTGGCGCGCCATCGTGCAAATGCCACATTCTTCTGTGCATAGCCAAGGGTACATCTTCCAGCAAATTTGGCGATGTTTGTTGCAAAAATTTAAGTATACATCACTATTTAATCTACCGGGTAATTGTATAGGTTCAATTATTTCATTACCGTAAATTCCTGCCCACAAATTAACGCTGAACCATCGTTGAAAACGGCATATAGCCAGCAAAGTATTTTGTTTAGAAAGATTGTACTTATCTATGATAAGTCTTTAGTAAGAGGTTGAAATAATTACGAGTATTTTTTGCTAGAATATATTTCATTGCCTAATTAAAATTTATATTATGTTCTCGAAATATTTCGAATAGTCGTCATGTAATTCACAATTGTTTAAATAATATCGTTTGCAATGCTCCATTAGATGTTTGCAATGCTCCATTAGATCGTTATCAGTTAAATTTAAAAATTTATAACCATCAGTTATTCAATATTGGCAATATTTGTTTTCTTTAAACATGGTCAGTATTAAGAATAATTATTTTTATTAGCAAGCTTTGCAAATTCTTAAGTTGTCATGGTAAGCCAGCAAAACAAACAACGAAATCTGGCAAATTTATTCGTGTCCATAGTGTAGTTTATTGTTCCGCAAGTACACTAACGATATAGTTTGGCTGATAATTAAACTTTACTTGAAAAAATTGAAATTATAAGACTTCGTGGTGACAATGACAGGTCCGAAAGGGAAGTACATAGAATTTTTGATAATAGACACCCGGAGCGTCGTGTTAGCACAGCTACCGTTGGTCGAGTAAACAAAATTTTTAATCAGTATGGAGCTGTATCAAAACACATTTTAAAGAATCATAATTTTCAACGACAAAAACCAAATATTGAACGAATTAGAAATTACTTTACTGATAATCCGAGAAGCAGTTTAATAATTGCAAGTTTAGACTTAAATTTACCACGTGAAATAATAAGAAGAAATCTTAAGAAGTATAATAATATGAAACCCTTCAAACCAAAGTTTCTTCACACCTTAGAGGAAGGTGATACTGAGAAAATAATGGAACATTGTTTATGGGCTCAAGGAGAATATGAGAATGACAGGAATTTTATAAATAAAATTTTGTTTAGTGATGAGGCAACATTCACAACTAATGGAATGGTTAACTCCCAAAGTTCAAGGTGTTGGTAGGAAGAAAATCCACATTGGGTGATAAATTGTAGAAGGCAATACGCTCAAAAAATAAACGTCTGGTGTGACATATTAAATACCAGAATAATTGGCCCCTACTTTTGCAATTTGAACAGACAACATTTTTTACATTTTTTGAGGAATCAGTTTACCAACACTATGGATGAACTTCCACTAGCAGAAATTGCTCATGTAATTTTTCAGTTAGATGGCTATTCTAGCCAGGGGCGCGTTTAGATAAATTAGAGATTAGATCTAAAGATTTGAAGACAAGTATATTTTTACAAATACATATTATCATATTTTTTTCCGGCTTTATATGTTAGAAAACTTGGCAATTTGAACGTTTGATATCACAGTTTTGAGTTTCCTCTGATACAGTATACAGAAGAGACAAATTGTTGCCCCGAAGTACTTCGTAGGTAGTTATTAATTCTTTTGAGTGCCAAAAAAGTGCGTTTACATGAGGGATTACTGACCCGAATGGTCAAGTAAATACACAAAAGGGTTTCAACATTGCAACCCTGATTAAAATTCTCTCTGACCACCAGTCCACCGAATTCGATTTTTTGGTCTAGAGGCGACTGAAACTGTGAACATCTTCGAAGGTCTGCGTAAATGTTCCATACAAATTCAGAAAATATTCATGCTCATTTCTTGAAGAAAAATAAGCATCTTTTGTCTCTTGGAATTTTTTTTTCAAAGTGCTTCCTTCTCCCGGAAAAAAATAAACAAACATATTTTTTGGAATTTTTTTTATGGGAAAAGGAAGCACTTTGAAGATAAACACCAAGACACAAAAGATGCTTATTTTTGTTCAAAGAACACGCCTACCGGTTTTCAGAATTTCTTAGACAAAAATAATTTCGACCAAGAATTTCCCTAAAATTTTATTTTTTTCTACTTCAGTAAGATCCCAAAATATTCAGGCACGTGCTTTAGGTAAAAATAATCAGCTTATGCTCCTTCAACTTTTTCTTCAAAGTGCTTCCTTTTCCCGTAAAAAAATTGCAAAATCATTTTTTTCTCTTTGTTATTTTTTCCGGGAGAAGGAAGCAATTTGAAAAAAAAAACACAAAGAAACAAAAGATGTTTATCTTTCTCCAAAAAATGAGAATGAATATTTTCAGAATTTTTATGGAACATTTAAGCAGACCTTCGCAGATGTTCACAGTTTCAATCGTCTCTAAATCAAACAATCGAATTCGGTCGAACTGGTGGTCAAAATGAATTTTAATCAGGGGGCCCGGGACAACATTTTCCCCAAGTTTCAGAACTATCGCCTGAAATACATTTTTACTATAAAAAAACTGCGGGGTCCTTTATAGATTTCAGCAGGCGACTTAAGCCGGCATATATCAAAAATTTATGCAATTTATCTGGAGATAGCTCGGAATCTATGTTGCCTCTATAGGTTGATACTAATGTATTGATTATTGTAGTGCACTGATTATTAGTTTGTTTTGTATCGTCAAACTCTGTTTCCAAATTTTCTTTATTTTCAGATTCTTTTTCTATTTGTTCATCATCGCCAGATTCAGTAGAATCGTTTCCTAATGGTTCTTCCTTTTCGCAGTCCTCATCCCTGGTTTCAAAATCAAAATTTTCTCAATTATTTTCTCGGGTTTTCTAGATTGTTCTGTCTCAGGTTCTTGAATTTTCGCATCATCATTATCAGTAGATTTATTTTCATTAATGTGAATGAAATATACCGAAAAGCTGATTCGTCATCTGGCACGTGCCGACTGCCGAAACTTAAATAGTAACGTCTGAGGAATTGCCAAATTGGTCTGTTAATTGATTGCATCTTTTTTTAATACACTGAAAAAATATGTTCGAGAAATCAATCAATGGAAGTTCGCATATCTGTTTATTGATATGATGTATATGTTCATTAAGACAATGTACACATTTATTGTTACTATGTAAACGTACATTATATTAATAAACGGATTCGTCACTTTTCAGTCGATGAACCGATTCATTAATATTACGAACATATTTTTTTCAGTGTGATACAGAGAATAAAGATTAAAAAAATGAAATATGAAAAAAATTGAAATCGAAAGGAAGAACTATAAAATGATTTCAAATTCAAATGATATAAAATGTAAATAAACGACAAATGTTCGTGAACACATACTCACATGAACCATTCATATTTTGTTATTTTTGTTGCAATTGAGATCTGATGAGGATAATATGGAAAAGGGAAGAAATGTATTTCATGATAGTTGTAATTATCATTATTGCTATCGGAAAAGCGAAAATAAATAACGTCATAACAAAGAAACAGAACTTTTACATTACTTTTTTACTTCCATAAATCGGGAAATGGGGGCCCCTGGAAAAGTGTGCCTAGGCCTAAACGCGCCTCTGATTCTAGCCACAATGCCGTGATTGTGAGGACTTTGTTGAATGAAAATTTCCCTAATAGGTGGATAGGGCGAAATAGTGGGTTAGTAGAGTTTCCTCCCAGGTCTCACTAGATTTTTTTCTGAGGGTTACTTAAAGAAAAAGTCTACAAGACCCGCCCAGCCAACACAGAAAAAGATAAGGCAGGCTTGTGCGGAAATTACACCAAACCAATTATGTAATGTTATGGCAAACATTAAAAGACGATACAATAAATGTATTGAATTATGGTCTCTTATGTTATTTTATTACAAAAATAGTAATTTTTGAAATTGTTGTTGAATTGGTAAATTTTTATTTGTAATTACAATTTGTTATTTGATGTAATAAAAGATATTAATTTCTAAAATTGTTAAATTGGAAATTTTTAATTATAAATTATGATTTTAATAAATGATTTGCAGTTTATTTATTAAATACCAAATTATTATTCTCTTTTCAATATTGCCTCCTTCTATGGAGTGGTAGTTTTGGGTTTAAAGGGCTTTATTATTATTTACATAATTCTCCAATGCCAGCTTTGATAATAAAAATAATTGCAAGGCTTGCTAACAAAAATAATTATTCTTAATAGGGAGCATGTTTAAAGAAAACAAATATTGCCAATATATTGAATAACTGATGGTTATAAATTTTTAAATTTAACTGATAACGATCTAATGGAGCATTGCAAACGATATTATTTAAACAATTGTGAGTTACATGACGAATATTCGAAGTATTTCGAGAACATAATATAAATTTTAATTATGCTATGTTAGAAACCAATATTTTTTTATTAAATTTCGGTCATACCCATCTGAAGGTAAGTATTCTAAATCCAGTGGCGTAGTCAGATTTAAGATAAAAAAATTGCTAACACATTTTTTAGATTTTTGGCCTTGAACAGAAATGAAAATGGGCCTTGAAATTTTCAATTTCGATCTGACATTTTGCACCACAGTAGAGTTATTGAAGCTCCATAATTAAAAAAAATAATAATTTAAATCGGTCAGATAAAAATTTTAGAAAGGTGCCCCACTTTTAAAAGGGGTCACTATGTGGATAAAATTGTACTTTTTTTACTTCCCTGTCTATTCTGTCATATTTTTTTTATTAAAAGAGTTTTTATATGAGTGTTTTTATACGTACTTATAAATTCTTTTGTTAATTTATATTTTTGTGTATTTTTATGCGTTTTATTTAGGTGTCTTATTTTAATTTTTTATATATAAATTCTAATGGGGTATTACTTGCGTTGCATAATATCAGGTTTAGGAAATACGCACCCCAGTGCTGTGTTTTTCTCACTATATAGCAATCCATAAAATTCTGCAATCGATAGATATTACCTGATTTCTAAAATGATTTTCAATAGTGTTCGTACCAATAATTGATTATCTGCTCTTTGTGGTCTTTGTTAAAATGATTGTTTTCGGTTTCTGTGAAAGATTTTTCATAGTGTGTTTTAAATATAGTGCACAATGCTCTCATCAAATTCATAGACTTGGTTGTTTTTATCAATTCTTGGAGCTTGTACACTTAATATTTTGATGGTTCTTATCTGTTTCAAGTATTCCCTTCCTTTTGCTTTTGATAACAATTGTATTTGATAATGTAGTAAAACTACGAGACCGTGGTCACTATGGGGAGGCTCACGTATATATCTATGGAAAATAAATTTCAATTTTTTTTGCCCACATCCCAGATTCATTCGAAATCCTTAAAAAATGATCTTTTCCAAATCTGAGCGAAACCAGTTCGTATGAAGTCGTGCCTCTGAAACCATGAAGTTTCTCAGGTATTTTTTTATGGGTAAAATAGAATCACAAAAATGCAAGTGAAATAAAAATACCACGTGCAAGTCTACCTTCTAAATTTTAATAATTAGCTTTGAAATTAAACCCACATATAAGACCCTTTATAGGACAGAAATAGAGTAACGCGTATTTTTGAATTTCTTTGCACAAAAATATCGATTGTTTATAAAATTTTCTATATTTTAAACATGAGTACCTAGAGGTAAAGAAAAAGTTGAAAAGTTTTAAAAAACTGCAACTCTAGTAGGTGGAGGCCGGCTGCACAAATATCCCATGAATAAGAAACATGTAAAACTTTGTGCGAGTGAAGTAAGTACTACAGACTTAGAGGGAACTACCTTCCATATAAGCTAATTTTGCCCACATCATGGCGTCAAAAATGTAGGTTTTGAGGTATACACTGAGATTATACAGAGGGTTGCCAGAATTAATTTACTCGCAACCCTGAGGCACCCTCTATTAAAGGTTGATTTTTTGTTTTTTCGTAAGTCACACATGAAATAATTTAAAAAAAATTAAAGTACAAGACCTCTAATTATTACAAAAATGAGGGAGATCTTTTATTTGCTCACATCTTCCTAACTGCTTCGTTTTTAACTAATATAAAGGCTTATATAAGCATGTAGGTTAAATCTATAAATTAGGAAATTTATCTCTTTATACCGGGTGTAGCAGGATCATGGTATAACCCCTTTTCTCCTTTACTTTTGAAGGTAATTAATTGAAATTTAGGATATACTACATATACATAATAAGCGGCACTTTTTGACATACAATTGATTTTTTTTTCACTTCCGGTTTCGCCAGACACTAACTTTCGATTTTTAAATGGAACATCATATATATATTATTGCATTTTTGAATTCTGCATAAGTTTCTGAATCCAACGATGCCAAATAAGTTTCAGACACCAAATTTTTTATAATATAATTCTTAATTTTCCATTTAAGTGTGCCATGACGGTTCCGATTTATTCTAAATGACCCGTGTAATATATGCTACAAAAATCGAAATCCCGTTAAGAACACTAAATTACGTGATTTATAAGCAAATAAAACTACATACATAAACATAAGAACTCGGGATAAATTATAATAAAGAATAAATCTAATATTTTTAAGAAGTGTAACCGAGTCTACAAGCGGGATTGTGTTTCTGGGCATATGAAGGTCACAGGTCATGAGATTTTGAAACAGCTCCAAAGGTCCAAAGTAGGTTTTGCTCGTTGTCGAAACCAAAAACAAAATAATAGAAAAAAATGAAAACTTACCATTATTTATAGGACAGATATGTTGGGGTACACGAGTAGTCTGTGGGGTACACTGATTATTAATAGAACACCGAAAAGACGCACTTTGAATTATATTGTTATCGACTATTAATTATCTGGATTTACCTATGATATTGCCAAATAGAACAATAGGCTATTTACTCAACTAAATAAATTGTAGATAAAGTGCATATAAATCATTACAAAGTGCAACGTAAACTATTGTATGCACGCAAATACACACAAATAAATAAATTTGGCTGTCTCGCTGTCTCTCTTCTATCCCTCGATGGATTTTCTGGGAATTACTGATATACGCAGATATCTTAAAACATCTAGATTGCGTACGTCTATTCGAATAAAGCTGTCAGCCACAGAAATAACCCGTAGAAGGAGTCCGCCACGTTGTGTGTGAACACTCATTATTTGTGATAGCACTATCTTTATTTAACTGCTTGAAGCTGCTTTAAATCAACACAAATGAACAAACCTTAAAGCCTGGGGCGTTTTCTTTATTTCAACATTTTTTTCTGGTGGAAACCATCTGTGATGGAATATGGTGGAATGACGTCATCAACTGATGAATACACCATACCAATAAAAGAATAGTTTTGTTGGTTTTATCTTAACCTAACATTAAACGTGTTTACTTTGGCTGCTTTCGTTCAACAGAGTGATTCGTAATCATAAAGGTACATGTTTCATGTGTTGTCTGTCCCTACCATGCAATTTTAGCTGCTTTCGTTCGGCAGAGCGATTTGTAATCATAACGAACCTGTTTCGTGTGTTGTCTCTGTCCTTGCCATGCAATTTTGGATCATATGATCATTGTTCATTGAATCCACTGATTTCAATGGAAAATAATCTCATAGGACCAGTTAAGAATACAATTTGCACGTTCCAAAAGTATTAATTTCCCATAGGAATAATTTCGAGAATTGAGCCCCAGATGTGTTGCTCAAAAAGATAATCCCAAATTTAATTCTTGTGCTTACATATGCATATTTATTTTTTTATTTATTTAATCATCAGTTCACTGCAATGAGTATCATAACTTAAACAGAGGAGAAAACTTTAATACGTTAGATCTAGAAGTGGATAAATAAAAAGTATGAGAATGACGAGAATTAATCCATTCCAGTTTAAAAATTTCAGGAAGCGGCGCTGAATATTTTCCAATTTATCATTATGAGTATTATACCCAGGTTGCCAGACAAGTGAAGCATACTCCAGTTTAGACCGAGAGAAAGCAAAATGCTTTATTTAAGGTTTTCTCATCATTAAAATCATGGCTATTACGCAAAATGAAGCCTAACATTCTGTATGCATGAGAAATTATACAGCATCAATATGGTTAGTGAAGGTTAATTTTGTATCAAAAGTTACACCTAGATCCTTGATCGTAGATGGTCTGTTCAGCATGTCACCATTAACATTATAATTATATATAATTGGGAATTCCTTGGTTGTATAACTCATAACATTGCACTTGCCAACATTTAGGTGAAGATCATTTTCATCCAAGCCGATAACTTAGTTAAGTTGTTTTGAAAAGTTTGTTGCAGTCAATAAAATCATTAATCCTATGCAACGTCTTGACGTCATCGGCATATATTAAGAAATATACGTCTAAGTGATCACTGATGTTGTAGCAAAAGCAACCCCCCCCCCCCCTCTCTCTGGGGTATAGTTACTGTCAATAAGGGGTAGACTATATTAGTTACTCGTTAGATAATTAGAGATACCCTGAAGGAAAATTGTGTACGCCAGACACCCTGTACGGTGAAGTTCTATTTGCCTCGGATTGTTTAGACTGGGCTACAGGAAAGACACTGAGACTTCCTGCGATAACGCCTTATCGGTACGGGCTAACGTGGGAAGCCTCTCCGAATTCAGGTTCCAAGGCTCCAAGAAAATACCGCTGAGTGGTCTTATTCAAGTCTCCAGTTGTGAGGTTTAATATATAGCGCGACATCTAGGAATTAAGTCGAGAGTCGGCGGAAGCCATAACTTGAGGATACCAGTGTCATATGACGAATTAGTATAGGGAATGGGCCGCATGGCCGTCTAGATGTAGAAACCGGCGCGGGGAAACGGAAGGTTCCGGTTGGGTTAGATAGATGGCGGTCGCGGTATTAAATGGGATAATTAGATAAAAGGTAAAGTAACTGGAAGGCTTTTTGAAAAATCATCACTTTTTACCTTAGTAGTAGGGGAGTTTGAGAAATGGCGAAATTATGAGGGGAAGAAAAAGTCAGTCACTCGGGGCGGGTTGAATTATCCGGTTTGGTGGCAAAGAGGCCGTATGTCGTAATAAGTTGTAAAATAAAGTTAAAGTGTATTATTAGAGTCACTCGGGGCGGGTTGAATTATCCGGTTTGGTGGCAAAGAGGCCGTATGTCGTAATAAGTTGTAAAATAAAGTTAAAGTGTATTATTAGAGTCACTCGGGGCGGGTTGAATTATCCGGTTTGGTGGCAAAGAGGCCGTATGTCGTAATAAGTTGTAAAATAAAGTTAAAGTGTATTATTAGAGTCACTCGGGGCGGTTTGAATTATCCAGTTGACGGAAAAAGATCCGCTCGACGCGAGGGCGGGTTTTTGTTCTTCTTAGAGTTTTTTCTTGCGGCGGGGTTTTCCTTGAGTTTTGTTTATAAAGCGTTTTATTAAACTCAGCTGGAACGGGTTACAAAAATTTACTGCGGTTTTAATGTTTTAATATTTTAATAAATAGAGGCAAACGTACTAAGTAAAACGAGTGTTTGTGTGTGTTGCTATTGGGCAATCTAGGATATACCAGAGGAGTGGAAGCTAGAGGGGTGAGTTTGTTTTGGGTTCAGGGCATTTAACGTGGATCGTATTCTGAAAAACTAACATTTAATTATTATTATACCGGGGCTCGATTCTGACAGTTGGCTGCTTTACTGCATTTAGTGCACCCGAGAGGGTGTTCGTGTTCATATTTTGATTAATAGTTCCTAATAGATTCCTAGTACCGGGTGTCCCAGGCGACAATTTTGAGTTGGGTTGATGGCTCACCCATCATAGGGATATTTCTATGGTTCAAATTACTTCAGTGGGTCGCTTAACGAGTATGTAAGGATAGGTCCCCGATTCAAATGTGTTAATATTTGCGTTTTAATAATTAGTTATTGTGTTACATTCCTTTGTACGTTGGAAATAATTATTGTATTTTTTTATAAGTCCCCGATTCAAATGTGTTAATATTTGCGTTTTAATAATTAGTTATTGTTTTAC
Organism: Stenurella melanura; assembly: GCA_963583905.1. Lineage (NCBI taxonomy): Eukaryota > Metazoa > Arthropoda > Insecta > Coleoptera > Cerambycidae > Stenurella > Stenurella melanura. The sequence goes on along the minus strand of OY757315.1, from coordinate 122,786,778 downwards.
CTTCCTTTGTACGTTGGAAATAATTAGTGTATTTTTTTATAAGTCCCCGATTCAAATGTGTTAATATTTGCGTTTTAATAATTAGTTATTGTTTTACCTTCCTTTGTACGTTGGAAATAATTAGTGTATTTTTTTATAAGTCCCCGATTCAAACGTGTTAATATTTGCGTTTTTAATAATTAGTTATTGTGTCACATTCCTTTGTACGTTGGAAATAATTAGGGTATTATTTTTTATAAAAATTGATATCATTATATTCTTTATCGTTAATCGGTTGCTTTATTGAATTCACCCAGTGGTTATTGGACACCCTCGCACACGAAGACCACGTATATAAACCGTGGCCGAACTACACCCCCCCGAAGAGAACATTGGTGCCTCTTAAAACCAGTTTAACTTCTTATTTCCGAGGTCAGGCGGAAATCTAAAATATCCTGACCTGGTGGCAGCAACGCTACCCCTTTCAAAGAAAACAATACCTCGCCCGCCTGCTCCGGAGGGGGGATTGCACCCTCGGAGAGGGGGTGGTTTTGTTACAATGTCGTTAATAAAAATATTAAAGAAAAGGGGTCCAAGTATTGATCCCTGGGGTACTCCTGACGTGGCTCGGTATTCAACAGATTTATATCCATTATAAGATACGAATTGAACTCTATCAGTCAAGTAACTCTCAAGAAATTGAAATAAACCGTCAGATAATCCGAATTTGTCAAGTTTACAGAGAAGTTTCCTATGGTTCAGTCTGTCAAACGCCTTAGAAAAGTCAGTATAGACTGAGTCTACCTGTATTTGAGAATCAATTGATTCAGCAATGTACTGAGTAGCGCAGCAGATTAAGTTCGTTACGGTGGAGCGACCTTTCATAAAACCGTGTTGTTGCGTAGATATTTTCAGTTGAACATGTGCATAAATGTTATCATGCAGTAGGATTTCGAAAGCTTTACCAAAGTTACATATGATTGTTATCAGTCTATAATTGGTAACATCATATTACATTACATATATGATAAGCAGTCAAGCGTGCTTTCATCTGCTGACTGCGACAGTACTCTGAGAGCAAAGCAAAATGAGCTTACTTTCAATGCCAAATAATTTATATGCTCTTTGAAATTATACCTAAGAATTCTGTGTAGAAAGACGACGTAATTTCCCCAGTGTGTAAATGGATGTTTATGGTCTCATCTGAGCTAGTGACAAATTTTCTCATTTTTGTTTCATCGACATTTAACTTTAAATAGTTTTGATCACATTTACTGTACTTTTTATGAATTGTTGGAGATCTGGTCTATTTGTTTCTTTGCTAGGAAGAGTGTGTTACCGTCGGTACAACGACTACTTTATGATTATTGGTGGAGAGCCGGCTGTACAGATTTCCATAAGAATAAGGAATAAGATACATGAAAAACTTTGTGTGAGTGAATAAGTACGATCACAGACATACAGGGAGTCACTTTTCATATAAGCAAATTTTGCCCGTGTCATGGAATTTTGACATCGCTCCGGTCACAGTTTTTTGTGTCTTCGAATACATGAATAAAACTTACGTCAAAATGTAGGTTTTGAGGTATACAATGAGATTATAGTGGGGTACCAGGCTTAATTTGCTCGCAACCCTGAGACACCCTCTATTAAAGTATTTTTTTGTTTTCTTAAATCATCGAATACATGATTTTTTTTTTAAATTAAAGTACAAGCCTTCTAGTTATTAAAAAATATAGGGCGCTTCTTATTTGCCCGCACCCTTTCATTTTGACGTCACTTCTGGTAAAATTCCATGACGCGGGCAAAATTTGCTTATATAAAAAGTTGCTTCCTGTAGGTCTATGGTAGTACTTACTCACTCATATAAAGTTCTCCATGTATCTTATTCATAGGAAATCTGTACATCTGGCTCTCGACCCATTAAGATATTCTAGGAGTTATAGTAAGAAGAATAGAGGTCCTAGGATACTATCCTGAGGAACTCCCTCTTCACATACACCCTTATTTGTTGTTATCGTCCAGTACATGCACACATTGTCTTCTGTTCGTGAGATAGGATAAAAAGACTACTCTTATAGTGGATATTCTCCCTTTATACATATAACCATTTTAAACATCATAGTATCATATCTTTCTATAATTCATTATTCTCTTATGGATAACTTTTCTATTATTTTTGAAACATATTGACATAAGAGTAATCAAGTTACTATTTTTTAGATCATATATAGCCTCGTATACCTCTTTCTCACTAGTTTAAGCAAAAAATATATTGTTTTCGAAGGAAGTGGTAATACATTTTTGGTCGCAAATTTGATTAAATTTAAAAGTTTCATAGCTATTTAAAAAATGTTTATATAAGTGCTGGAAAGTTTCCTCTAAGTTTCACTTTACCGTCCATTAGATAAGGTAAATAAATGGCCCTAATATGGACCCTTGTGGTACACCTACATTTGTGGGACTTTTTGCTCTTTGTTCTATTCACATAGTGTACTTGTTAATAGTTTTTTGATATAGCTTCATGAAAAGTTTCAATCATGCAGGACCCCCAATACCACATCTTAACAGTTTCTCAAATTGGTAAGACATAATCTAAGCAATACTCTATAAGCACTTTTGTAAAATGACCTATTTTTTATTGTGGTTGTAGAAACATTTCTTTGATAAGTGATTTATAAACATATTTATTTTACAATGTATAACAAATGAGTATTCATAATATATAATATTGTTAGGATTATAGCTATATTCATAATAATCATACTTAATAAAGATTTTGGCAAACTTAATACATAATACGGTAAATAATAAAATAAAACAGATTCTATTTGTAAAGACTTACATCAAGTCAAATTTTTAACAAAATATACAATGGACCAGCATACTAACTTAAATGACTTCTCAATCACCATGTAACGAAAACAACTGAAATGTCATTTAAGTTGTTCTTTGTAACTGACACCAGATTTTATATAAAATTTGGTATCAAGTCATACAATCCGAACAAAATCTAAATCTTAAGAACCAGAAATAAATTCCTTGAGTTTTCCTTTAATTTCTGTAAATATCGGTCTTGCCTTGGGGTTCATTTTCAGTAATCGTCCAGTGATGTATGCGTACAGATTCCTTGGACAAGGTTTTGGTTTGATAAACCTAAAAAATGATAACAGACATACAGTACTGTCCAATATAATGTGAACATGGTGAACGCCTAATATGAGAAGAAATTATACCAACTGAACCATACCCGTTAAAGGCATTACTGCCACGAACTAATAATGAACGGGAAATGTATATATGCTAATACCGTCATAAGAGCATTAGTGTATTCAGATTCAGAAAATGCAGTTTAGGGTATAGGAATAACGATGTAATTGACCACGCCCCGCTAGTTCCATAAATCGTGAAAGCAGAGGCACACAACGAATTGAATTTAGTACGGCATGATCTAAGGATGGATGCAGACGTAGGTAATAATTTCTAATACGAAACGAGACAATGTCTCTTCGTCATAAGAGAAGAAGTTATTTGTCACATTTTTGACAAATAATTTCTTCCATTGAAAGCATTTCTGCAGTTTCTTTTTTAGCCGTAAATGCTATGGGAATAAAATAATAATTCTTATTAAAACCGAAATGAAAATAGAACATTAAAATAAAATTAAATAACCCTCAGAAACTAAAATCAACTAATAATTATCAAACAATAAATTAATGAGGTAAGGATTCAAACAAACCACCTTCTTGAGTAATGCTTGCACAAAGTTGGTTAAGTTTTTCCCGTAATTCATCTCGCTCGTTCAAACGCATGTTTGGACGGTTTCCTTTTGGAGTTTGGAGTTTGTGGGAGGGCAGTCACATTTAGGTGACCGCAGCACCTAGGCCCCATTGGGCCCCTTGTACGTCCTCCCGAGGGATACAGGATTCCACCTAGGCCTCCAACCATCCTAATCTTGTGAAGAAGGTGGTGATGCTGCCTAGGGGAATATCCCTCAAGTCGGCCAGTGTAGGCCAACGTTCTCCCAAAATGGATTCTCTGCTAGAGGAGACTGCCGGGCACTCACAGAGTACGTGTTGGACAGTCTCGTCTTCTTGTTCACAACCTCTGCATAGGGGTGTGTCATTTAACTTCATATTATAAAGGTGCTTCCTCAGCTGGCAATGACCAGTAAGAATTCCTGTCGCGAAGCGCAGGTTCTTCCTGGACATTCCCAGGTAGATCATCGTTATATCCTTGTCAGGGTATCTAAGCAGATCCCTGGCCAACTGACAACTATGAGTTTCATCCCACAGTTTTTTAAATTTTCTGTGGGTGTCTTCTTTAATCATTAGCATTATTGCTGAGGTCGGCAGTATGTTGGAAGGGCCAGGTCCAAGTATACTTAGACTGGCTGCCTTCTTAGCAAGACTGTCAGCTTCCCTGTTGCCTCTGCACTGTGCATGCCCTTTGACCCAGCATAGAATGACACTGTTCATGCTGGAGGCGCCCACGAGTGCCTGATGGCATTCCCATACTGACCCTGTTGTTATTTTGTGTCTCTGTAGGGCCAGTAGTGATTGTCTACTATCGGTGTAGATTCTTATTGTTTTTCCCGTTATTTGTCTACGGGAAATTTCTTTTGCGGCTATGGTTATTCCCGCCAGTTCTGTTTGTATTATACTGGCTTGTCTGTCCATAGCCCATTTAATTTGAATTTGCAGGTTCCTGGAGTATACCCCACAACCTGTTCCTTCTTTCTTTTTCGATCCGTCTGTGAAGATGTTAACTGTTCCTTCACTGACGGCCTCATTGCTACTGTTGGTGTGTATTTCATAGGGTCTATCAAAGATGAACTGTGGAGAAATACCATCTGCACGTACCTGCAGAAGTGGCATTTGTTTAATTGCCTCATTCCACAGCCGGCATCTGGTCACTCCACATCCTATGTTTGGCTGTATGCCAACGGATTTGAGACGTGCCATAGTAGTTAGGGCCACCTCTTCTAGATATATGTCTAGTGGTGGCAGGCACAGCATCACTTCCATTGCTCTTGTTGGTGTTGTTCTCATAGCTCCAATTGTGTTTAAACAGGCTACTCGTTGTACCTGGCTGAGCTTACGTTTCGCTACAGTCTGCTGACTCTTAGGCCACCAGACGATGGCTCCATAGGCTATCATTGGTCTTATTATAGCAGTGTAAATCCACATGGCCACTTTGGGTTTCATTCCCCAGGTTTTCCCTATGGTTCTGCGGCACTGCTCAAAAGAGATGTAAGCCTTCTTTAGTCTTCTGTCTAAATGAAGATTCCATGTTAGTTTGGCATCAAAAGTTACTCCAAGGTATTTTACTTCTGATGCGAAATTTAGTGTGGTATTTAGGAGAACGGGGGCCGTCATTGGCCCCAATTTCCTTTTCCTTGTGAAGAGGACCAGCTCTGTCTTCCTGGGGTTGACCGACAGAGAGTGTTCTCTGCACCATCTTTCGATTATTCTCAGGGCCATCTGCATTCGATCACAGAGGACTCCCTCGAATTTACCACTAAGCAGTATCGTTAGATCATCTGCGTATGCAATTGTGTGGAATCCCTCGGAGTTGAGGCGGCGTAAGAGGCTGTCAAGAACTAAGTTCCATAGAAGAGGTGATAAGACACCCCCCTGAGGACAGCCTCTTGCAACCATTCCTCTAACAGCGATGTCTCCCATGTTAATCTGTACCGCTCTTTTTGAGAGCATGTTGGATATCCAGCCACTTACAATCGGAGAAACGTTCCTGCTCGTGAGGGCTGCTGTAATTTTTGGAAAGGTGGTTTTATCAAAAGCGCCTTCTATGTCTATGAAGACACCCAGGGTGGACTCTTTATTGTCCAAAGACTTTTCAATCCGACCACTAACCGCATGAAGGGCGGTGTCGGTGGATCTGCCTGGGGTGTATGCATGCTGATTGGGATGTGTGGGATTAGCAGTAATCGCAACATCCCTCAAGTATCGCTCACATAGCTTTTCCATCGCCTTGAGAAGGAACGAGGTCAAGCTAATGGGTCGGTATGCTTTGGGGGTAGTATAGTCTATTCTTCCCGCCTTTGGTATGAACACTACTTTGACTTCTCTCCACACCTTCGGAATATAAAGGTGTGCTAGGCACGTCCTGAATATTGCTGCCAGGTGCGGCACTATTTCATCCAGGCCCCATTGTAAAAGGGCTGGATGAATGCCGTCAGTACCTGGCGATTTGAAGGGGGAGAAGCCCAGTATTGCCCATTTAATTCTGTCTTCACTCACAATTTGTTTGGCAGTTTGCCAGTCCAGTTCGGTGGGTTGAGTGTCGGTTTCATTTGGCCATTCCTTCCGATCTGTCACTACAGATTCTGGGAAGTGAGTTTCCATAAGCAACTCTAGGCTTTCATGTAGGTCGTTGGTACTGGTACCATCATCCTTTTTCAGTAGACCTAGGTGATTGTCTTTGTTTTTGGCAAGTATTTTATGTAGCCTAGCAGCCTGCGAGTAATCCTCGATCTCCTCACAGTAGGCTCTCCATGCCTCTCGTTGTCTCTGCCTGACTAGTTTTTTGAACTCTCTTTGATTGGTTCTGTATAGCTCCCAATCTGATTCAAGTTTTGTCATTTTCGCCTTGTTGAACGATGTCCTAGCTTGATTCTTGAGGTCGGTCAGCGTCTGGCACCACCATTTAGTGGCTTCCCCAGGCTGCTGGTGTACGGCCTTCAAGGGACACGATGCTTCGTAAGCTTTTTTCATAGCGGTTTGAACAGTTTTAACATACTGCTCAATCTCTCCGTTGTTTTGTGGCACCCCGTTGTGTACATCCCTCAGGTTCTCCCTGAGTTGACGTCGATATTCATCTCTGTCAGTGTCTCGGGGGTTCCTGAGGAGTTTTCTTGGTGCTTTGATTAATTTAATGCCGAATTCAATCCAGCGGTGGTCTGACATTGAAGCAGCGTCAGACACATGCCAGTCTTGGATCGAGTTGGATATACGGTTTGTAGCTAAGGTGATATCTACTATGGTTTGACTTCTGGAGTTAATAAATGTCGGTGTACAGCCTTGGTTAATTATATTAAGGTTATTACCGATTATATAGTCGTAAAGTGACTTACCTCTAACATTGTTGTCTTTGTTGCCCCAGGTTACATGGTGAGCATTGGCGTCACATCCCATGATTAGTTCCCATTTCTGGGTGAGGCAATGAGTTACCAGGTTCTCCATTTCCCTTGTCGGCGGTGGTGTTGCCTGGTCCTGGGGGAGATACACTGATGCTATTACGACTGTTGTTGGTTTGCCTGATATTGCACATTCCACCCTCACGGCCGTGAGATCAGAGGTTGAAAGGTGTTGTAATGGCTGGATTTTGATGTGCCGGGGGGCATAAATCGCTGTCCTCGGCGTCATTGTTGGTGAGCTGAAAATTACTCCGCTTAGTTTTGTTAAACCAGATATTTTAGATTTAACTATCCAGGGTTCTTGGATTAGAGCCAGTGTATCCTGCTCCACATCGAGTCGTCGGCACAATGTTGCCGTTGCCGCTCTACTGTGTTGCAGGTTACACTGGACTACTCTTACCTTGTTTAGCTCGTTCTGTGGCGAACGTTGTCGCTCTGCCGCAGACTGTACATGTTGTGGTGGGCGCTGGCGCTCATCCACTGGTTGGTGCGGCGAGCGTGGCCGCTCTGCCGCTTGATTGGCTAAGGTTTTATTATCCATATGGGTTATTTGTTGATTTCGTCCATCTGGTTCCCCACCCGCCACGGAGCCCTCTTTGGGGATGTCGCACGGCAAGCCCGTGCGATCACCAAGGATACCAGATGGATATAGCCCCCAGAGACAGGCAACGCTTTGAGAGGGTGGCGCAAACCTGACTGCCGAGGCGATCGACAGCCAGATCCACGGCCCCCTACGCGCCCCCTGCCGCCAGAGACTCACCCTGCCGGCCCTCTGACGGGACGACGCAGCCGGTTGATCAGGAGTGGGTTAGCTCCCGACCGCCCGTCTAGCCGAACTCCGGACCAAAGTGGCGTGTTGCAGGCACGGCCCACTCAACCACCAGGATTCCTTCATCCGACGACACGGGTCGCCACGCACGGCACAAACACGTGGGGGCTGGTTACTATGGGATGTCGCCCAAATTCCCATAGGCATCGTTAGAGGTACCCTAACCCTGGTACCATTCAGTCCTCGGCACGATGGCTTACACCTTGACTTGGGGGATGTTTTTCGAACCTCCCGGTCTAGATCCGCCGCCTTTTGTTTAAGCAGTGTCACCTCGTGCAGGGTGTGGTTCTTCACCACATGCTTACCAGCACCTCCGAAGGGGCATTGGTGAAGCTGGCGGACGGTCTTGGACGGTGATAGGCTAGGGCAAGAATGCTATATTCGCGTCAACCGTCCCTGGTGTGCGTCAACCCACCCCGGTAAACCCAATTAAGGGGCCGAGTGAGCCAACGCACTCCTTGACACCGACGGTTTCCTTTAAAAAGCCCCACAGAAAGATGTGGTGCTAGATCAGGTGACCTGGGGGGGGGCCATTTTATCATTCCCCTCGTAGCTATTAAACGATTGGGAAATGTTCTTTCCAGAAAATTAATAACAGTTAAGGTATTGTGACTTGGGCAGCCATCTTGTTGGAACCAAATGTCGTCAAAGTTGACAGGAAGAAATGAACTGAACTGCAGGAATTATTTGGTTTTGTAAAAGCTCTAAATATTTATTGCCTTTTAAATTGCCATCGATTAGCAGTGGGCCTATAATATGATTGTCTAAAATTCCCGTCCAAATGTTTAACTTTTGAGGATACTGAGTTCGCACGGCAACACTCAAATATTTACTTTTCCGAGATCAATATCGTACTACGGATGGATTGTGTTTCCTATGTAATAAAAAGGATGATTCATCTGTAAACAATATATTCTTTGGGGAAGTATTCATTCTCATTCACTTTATTTATCATAATTTTACAAAATTCCATCCGTTTGAAATTGTCCTCGGGAAAAATTTCTTGCGTTGTTTGAACTTTAAAACAACTGTACCCATTTCTTTTCAAAATATTTCTTACACTTCTTTCCTTCATGTCAACTTCATCAGCAATTTGCCTGCTAGAACAAGGTTCACTATAGTTTCAACATGTGCACAGACATTAGTTTCGCGAATTTCACGTTTTTCGCTCATTTGTTGATGACGGGGTTCGGGTTGACAGCATTTTTTACAATAATTAACGACACACCCGAAATTCTCAAATTTTTTAATAATGTATGAAATTATGCTAGCTGAGGGGATTGGTCTGTGTTGATATGCCACAGTAAATAAATTTATTGTGTCTTCAGTGGAATGGCCCACGAAGTACCACTTCACAATTTTCACTTTTTCTGCAGTTGTATAAACACACGGTATTTTAATAATGAAATTGAGATTATTTTATTCCCACACACGTCTAAACAGCTACGCTATTAAAAGCAGAATGGGTGGGCTGTTCTCAACTCGGCGCGGTCAAACGATGGCGCTATTGTTTTATACCAATGCTCTGCATTGTTCTACGACAAGGCGTGGTTTATCTGCGCAGAAACAAGCTTATGTACCTTAAACTAAATTTGCTGAATCTGTATAATATTGTTTTGTCTGAAAATAATTACTAATGTTTTTTGCTATTATCGATTTGTTCAATAAAAATGTTCCTTTGTTTTTTCTAAACAAACAAGTATAGATTGCTATTAAAATTTTATAAAAAATTCCGGTGCAGGACTTTTTTATTTAGATTTTTCCGATTCCTGTAAAAATGATCAGCCTGCAATATTTTTTTAACATTCAGGTGAGAGTTATGAAAGTCCATACATCACTTTGCAAAAATAGTTTAATTTAAAACTACGAAATAGTAAGATTAGCACAATTTTTATATTTATATCTAACTATTTTGCAAACCACTAAATTATTGAGTGAAAATTCATAGTAATAGTCTTGTTACGGTTCTACTTAGGTAGTCTTGCAGTTTTTTTAAACACACGTACTAAGAAAAAAAAGTTATGGCCAAAAATAATGAATATTTCCCTATTGGATGTTTCTTTCCAAGGAATGGCCACCTTAAATAAATTCCTATAAGAGTGACTGATATTAACGAAACACATAAATATTTGTGTTTTACAGAGTTTCAGCACATAACTAATTGTTGAGTGAATAAATAAAAATATTTGTCACAGAGCTTATTTGGTCAACCCAAAATAGTCCAAGAACCACCATGGCTTGGTGTTACAATAAACCTCTATCATTCATATTGCCAAGTATTTGTCCTTTGGGAGCAAATGTGTTCCGATGTAAATAGGGTCAAAGATTGGTTTGACACTAACTTGCCTTCTCTTAATGTCAAGAAAACAAACGTATAATGTGCTCAAAATTTCTTGGTTTAAATATCGACTGCAACTTAAAATTTAAAGATCATGTTATTAACCTCAGTAATAAACTACTATCTGGTTACTACGCAGAGTCATCTCAAATGAATTGGGCTGCATGACTGCGAAAAGTGCATACTTTGCATTAATTGAATTTGAGATACAGTATTTCGTTCTGGGATCTAAGCAGTAATTATTTGATAAATAGGATTCTTGTAATTCAAGTGTACTGTTCGTTATCCAATTTTTTTGGCACATGGAATTCTTACAGTTATTTCCATTTTCATTCTGGAAACACAAAAGTAATATAAATATTAATTCTCCACATTATATTACTCGTCAAAACAATAACGTTACTGTGCCAATTTTCCGACTTCCTCCCTGGACAAAGACTCAATTATTTACAATGGTTATAAAATGTATAATCACCTACCCAATGGTGTTAAAAATATTATTTCGAATATTCTTTTCAGGAAGGCAGTAAAAAGTCTACTCGTGGTAAAGCCTTATTATAATTTAAGAGAATTTTTTTATGACACATCGTAATGTGTTCAAATGTACTTATTAATTTTTGTCTGTAAATTGTTCCTTTTTAGTTAATTATTGACTAGTTTTTGTATTGTTTTTACCCTTGTACGTTTATCTATTTTGGTTATATGTTTAATTATATTCTTTATCTATGTGTTTATACAGCACTTTGTCAACAAGAAATATTCTTCTTCTGGACAATAAAGTATATTGGATTTGATAAGATTTTCATTACAAATATTTAAAGAAGACTTTATAATCTAGGAAATGGCATGAAAAATCGACGACGAAAAGTTACCGTCTGCCATTCAGTAATCGAAGATAGCATATAACTATGAAACTTTTTCCCCCTGAAAATTTTTGGTATGGTGGGGGGGCATTTTTCTTGAAACTAATGATTATCGATATCTGTCCGCATAGGTAGTTGGTATATGTTCTTTACATACTCCAATTACACTGGCAAATGAAAATTACACTCGGTGCATGGTAGAGGGAATTTTAAAAAGAAAAACATTTTTGTTGAAAATTCCCTCTACTGTGCACCGAGCAGAAGTTTCGTCTGCCAGTGTAATTGGGGTATATGAGGTACATGTACTACCTATGTGGGCAGATATCGATAAACATTCGTTTAAAAAAAAAATTCCCCCTTCTCCTTGTTGTCGATTTTGCAAGCTATTTCCCTGCCTATTAGATCAACAATCCTAATTAACATCTTATCTTAATTAATACCAAATACGCTTGATACCTTGGTTCAAGTAGTACTTACCGTTCACTGATTTCCTGGAATTTTTCGAGATGAACTCGTAATTTCAACTCGCCACAGGGTATTTCATTTGCATGTTCCACGAGATAGAACAATTCCCAACAAAGAACCCCCATGGCCCAGACATCAGTCTCCATCGTAAATTTCTTAGAAACTAGTGTTTCTGGGGATATATTGTAACCAAGTGGATTGGGGACCTAAAAATTTTTACAAATAACGGGTTGAATTTGAATTACAGGTAAATATGTGGAGTTTTACAACTGCCATAAATGCTTACATTGTAAAATAATTCCCTACAAAGATCCGATCAGTGTTGACCGTGTAAGGCAAAGTTGAGTTACTTATAAAAACACTTTAATGTAGAGCAAATGCAACGCAACAACTAACGAATTTTTACACGTCGACATAAGTTAACATTGTTCACTTGATCAAAATGTGTAAAATAAGCAAACATTGTTGCAAGGCTGTCTAGACCTAGGTTGTGGCTGTCTAGACCTTCAAATTTGTTAAGAGAAAAAAATTATGTAGAAAAAAGTGCCAGTAAATTTTTCCGGTGTATGTATATTGCACGAGCTGTAAAAAAGTGCGTTTGTGCAACATAAAAGCACAAATTAAGGGATACGTTTCCTCAGACAGTCTTAAAAGGTGTGTGAGTGGTGATAATTCTGGTAGTGGCAGATAAGGAAATTTTAATTTAGACTTAGTGGAAATTATGGTTGCATAAGTACCAGTCTTCGGATTCACAAGAGGATTATAATGCATTTAGACTCAGCTGCAATAAGGTCTCAACTCAAATAAAAAATGTCAAGTCAAGATATGAACATGGTTAGTTGATTACAGATACGTCAAAAGTACACTGCAATCTAGAGTCAGCATGCCGGTCCCACGTGATAGTAACGGGGAATTAGTAACCAATCCTGAAGCAGTAGCTAACATGTTTGCAAAGGAATTCACAAAAAGCTTTGGTGTGGAACCCACGATCAATTTTCCAGATATTCTTGATGGCCCCAAAGAAGCAAACTCTCTCCTACTATGGTGTATAAAAGTTTTGAAAAATTTGTTTTCTGAAATAGGTTTGGAATGTCATGAAACGTGGAAATTCTAAATTTGAGCAAAAAAAAATTTTTTTTCCACCATTTATTCTTAGTATAGTAGTAAAAAATTGTTGCTTTTGAATTTTTTTTTCCGAAATAAGTTTAGAATGTCATGAAATATAACAGCAAAAAGTTTTTTCCATCATAATATACTTTAGTAAAAATAGATATAAATTTTATCAATAAAATTTTTCTTTTTGAAATTTTTTTTTATGAAATAAATTTAGAATGTCATGAAACGTGGAAAATTTAAATTTCAGCAAAAAAAAATTTCCATCTTTCTACTGGTAACAAAATTTTCAAAAAGTTTGGACATTTTTTTTTCTGATATAGATTTAGAATATCATGAAATGTGGAAATTTTAAATTTGAGCAAAACAATTTTTTTTCCACCTATTTTCAAAAATGGTAAAAAAATGTTCTTTTTTTTTAAATAGGTGTAGAATGTCATGAAACGTGGAAATTTCAAAATTTGAGGAAAAAAAAATTATTTCCATCTATTCTAGTGGTAAAAAATGTTCAAAAAATTAATTTTTATTTTCTGATAAGTATAGGTTTGAAATTTTAAATTTGAGAAAAACAAAATTTTTCCACCATTTATTCTTAGTAAGTAATATAGCAGTAAAAAAATTTTGCTTTTGAAATTTTTTTTTCTGAAATAAGTTTGGAATGTCATGAAACTTGGAAGTTTAAATTTGAGCCAAAAATTTTTTCCATCGCATATTCAGTAAAAATACATATTAAAATAATTTAGTCATCAAGTTATGGAATAATGCATGTTATGCGACCATTGCTGAGGTTAGACCAATTCAAATTTTTAATTTGTTTTATAGCATGTATCTTTTTAGATAGTTTAGTTGGAAACATGTCAATATGTGTGTGCCATATGGAAGTCGATTATCCAGAGTTAAACCTAGAAATTTAACACTTTCAAATGCAACTGGATTAGTAGAGAATACCATTAAATTTGTCTTGCTTTGATTCATGCATAGCAAATTTGCATTAAACCAGTCAAATGATTTTTTAAATACTTCTAATTCTCCCATAATGGTTTTCTCATTGCTATCCTTTATCTATTTGGCGACAGTTGTGTCATCAGCAAATAACACCATAAAAAGTGGTAAGGCTTCAGGTAAGTCATTAATATATATATATTAAAAATAATAGTGGGCCCAATATGGTGCCATGTGGAACGCGATACTTTATGGGTAATAAATTACTTATTCCACCTTCGCCGGTTATACACACTGTCGCCTTCCAGATAGATACGATGGTATTAATTGGAGAGTTACTCCATAAAAGCCATAAAAACCTAATTTCTGTGATAGTATGTCAACGTTGTATAAATACTCTATTTTACCAATACAGAAAGTAATTTGACAGCGTTATATTTAATCTAAATGTCAGTGGAATTGATCTAGAAACAAAATAATGTTCTTTTTCAAGTTAGTAGGGGCAAACTAATTGCGTTTTAATTATGGTAGCGGTAGTAAAAGAAGACTCAGATATTTTGTCCAGTAAGTTCTCTGCCAAGTAATAGTATTTCAATTTATTTTGTCAATTTGACAATAATAACTTTCACAAGGGCCAAAACTGACCACTTCTTTGATTAGATTTGTTACCAATTATTACTTAACCTAAAACACTTGTGTACACCGCCAATCGTTGAGTTCAAACGAATTATATTTTTTGTAATACCTTCGTTACTCTTAGAATTCTAGGATTTCAACTGTAGTAAGCATATTGCCTCATTCAAGTTAGCCATTTTTTAAATAAAACTCAGTTGAATTTGCATGTGAGATACAATGTTGTGCAGTATTTACCCACTTTTTGAACATTCTACTGAAAATTGTAGAATGCACCATTCGAGAATGCATATTTTTAGAGCTGGGTGAATTTCGGTAAACATTTTCTCAAAGTAGTATACGACCTTCGCTAATAGAGATTCGAGAATAGACACCCCAAATGAGTTATTAAAAAATTTAAGTCTTTGGGTTTTAGGGGATCTTGTATATTCTGGTTTTGTTATATTTTTTCTTTTTGTGAATATACAGGGTGGGGCAATAGGGCGTTGGACCTCAATATTTCGAGTTCTACGATAGCTAGAAATAAAAAAAAATTGCAAATAAACTAGATAACAAAGTCTATAACTATAGTTACTGCATGCGTCGCTGCATGGATGAAATGGCGCGCGATGATAAAAACTCAATTGCGCTTGCGCCACGTGCAAAAATAAATAAGTAAGACGTTATGATTAGTAAGCCCGTCTTTACAGTTAACAGGTGACTTACCAACCATAGGTCTATTTGAGTTTTAACCATTAAATAGTTAACTTTAACTTAAGGCACTTATTTATCGTAAGAAATTATTTAGTTACCCCTAATAAAAAGAAAACTTATAACAATATTTTACCTAGTTTAAGTAAGTGCTACTATTGGGACAAATAGTCAAAGATTTACCGTTGCAAAATCTCATTAGCAAAACAGTTTTTCTTATGGTTAGATAATGATAATATAGTCTTAACAAAAAAAATACTTATGATAATGCAGATCATCTTAGCAAAACATTCTATTTGGTCGGTTTCTTTCAGTGTGGAAATTATTTTCGAACATACAGAGCGAGCCAAGACGAAACTACAGGACATGTCTTTTTTTTTTAACACGTTCACTGCGGTACGAGTCATATTTGTCTCGTGTCGCACTGTAGTTCTATGCGAAGTGTATTTTTACGCAAAAGAAGTTCTGTGCTAATGCGATAATTTCGTTAATTTCCATCTGTTTAAATCGATACAACCAGCAATCCATTCTGCTAAACTTGATCCAGTCAAATATGCCATAAATATGCACGAGACATATTTATCTCGCACCGCCTGTAGTTACAATTTTTTATATTACTTGCGGCACGAGTCATATATAACTCGTGCAGCATAGCAACACATATGAAACATCCGTGTGTTTATAAACTTATTTGTATATGTATGGAGAATTGCATACCGAGCTGCCAATCAAAGAAGGAAATCTTATAACAAACTTCTTTGCAATTATAAAGGTTTGTAACCTAACACAGGGCTTCTTCAAAAGAGGGCGCAGAACAGTTTTATTAGAATGGACAAATATAGTTAGAGGGGATAATATTGATCGTGATTTTATGCACGTGTACTAAGTACTTACCAGTTTCATTTAAGCGTGTCTTGGTGTAGGAAGTTCAATTAGTTATTTTGTGCGTAGTTTTACCAGTGATCAGCGATGTATAGCAACAGAACAAGACTTATTGTTAGTACTGCTTGTGCCCAAAAAAATGCATCGGATTCTAGCGATTCGGATATAGATTTCGATTCAGACGACTCGGTTGCGGATAGAAATTATGTGCCATCATCAGATACTTCAGATATTTCCGGTGAAGAAAGTGACCATGAAAGCGCAGGCGTGGATGCAAATTTCGACAACACTAATGAAGACCTCGAAGGAGTAGAGAACTCCAACAATAATCAATCGTTCTGGACTGATGTTAGTCTCTCAGATACATTAATTTTTCCTGTATTTAGTGACGGAGAGGTACATAATATTCCCGAAAATGCATCTAGGCCTCTGGATTTTTTTAAACTTTTTATTACTGACGACATCATTGACATTATCGTGGATGAAACGAATACTTATGCAACCCAGATGATAGAAACTGGTAACCTTACCGCGTCATCCCGAATGAAGCACTGGAAGCCTACATGTGCTCGAGAAATACATTCTCTTTTTTCTGTGATTTTGGCTATGGGATTAACACACACCCCAGTCATAAATTCTTACTGGTCTAAAGACCCAGTCTATCATAATGAATTTATTTCCAATGTTATGCCCAGGGACCGATTTATTTTACTTTTATGCTGTTTGCATTTTACTAATAATACAGATCATGATGAAGGAGACAGACTGTACAAAATAAAAGCAATTATTGAACCTCTAATACGAAATTTTCAAGCTCATTTGATTCCTGGAGGGTCACTTGTTATTGACGAGAGCGTCATTCCATGGAGGGGTCGTCTAATTTTTAGACAATATATCAAAAACAAAACCCATCCATATGGAGTAAAACTTTATAAATTGTGTACTGTAGGAGGATACGTCCTCAATTTAAGAGTTTACACAGGAAAAGGTAGTGATCTGACCTCTGGAAAAGGTCACCCAGAAGCAGTGGTCAAGACCCTTCTTCAAGGATACACTGGTGTCGGACGCACATTATATTGTGATAATTATTATACCAGTATTTCATTAGCAGATGATTTGCTAAAAAATAAAACGAGAATATGTGGGACGCTAAGAGCCAACAGAAGGGGCCTGCCAGATTCGGTTACTAAAAAGAAACTTAAAAAAGGAGAAACTTTTGGTGTACAAAAAGCCAACGTAAAAGTCATAAAATGGGTGGACAAAAGACCAGTTATGATGCTCTCAACATGTGAAAAACACAATGCTTCATTAGTGGAAACTGGAAAAATTAGGCATGATGCTCCAGTCAGAAAACCACAGTGTATTATTGATTACAACTGTGCAAAAAAGGGTGTCGACTTCAGGTAAGACAGTGGTTCCTATAATCGTTTTTTAGAATAATTATAAAGCTATTTTTCAGTGACCAAATGACTGCCTATTATGACATATTAAGAAAAACGAAAAAGTGGTACAGAAAAGTCGCTTTGGCACTTATCTTGGACTGTTCAGTAACTAATGCATGGATACTATATAATGCTAAGTTTAGCGATAATAAAATGTCTATGTTGGATTTTCGAAACTCTTTATGCAAAAATTTATTTGTCGTCCCAGAACAACCTCCAAGACCAAGAACTCCAAAAAGAATCCATACATTAATGGAATATGGTCCTGAAAATAAAAAAAGGCGTAGATGTATCGGATGTTACAAAACTTTGAGACGGACAATGAGTAGTAAAGAGGCAGACAAAAAAACTAAACAAGTGACGACCTATTGCGAGGAATGTGAGGGAAAACCAACGTACTGCCTGAAATGTTTCAACGATGCACACGAAAAAATCTGAGTGGACTTAGAGCCTATTTTTGATTTATGTTTAAGTTCCTTTATATTTCATGCCTGATGTTTTATTTTTGATAAATATAATAATTTATTATGATTTTTTTTTATTGACTTTGGGTTCGTATTTTTTCCAAACTATTAAGTGGATCAACCAACTGTCGCAGACTTATTTTCAGTGACCATTGTTGATGGAGTTCACACTAAAACTATTGCCCTAATAGAGTCCCTGACGTCACATGATGTCATAAATCATGACAATGACAACGAGACAAATATGACTCGTTTCGCCAAATAGAAAAGTTCTTAACGAGACACATATGACTCGTTCCGCCAAATGCGAGAATCGATAAAAAACGGTACCGCAGTGAACGTGTTAATGGTATATCAGTAATTTTTTTTTAAGTATCTCTGTAGGCTCTATTCACTCCTATATTAGCATTGAATATCTCCCAACCACTTGTATGTAATGATTCTTTTGTTGAAATAATGCAATCTGAAGATGAATATTAAAAAAATCACCACAGTCACAATCATATGGGTTTTAAGAGAAACTTATTTTAATACCAGTTACGAGACATCTAATAAATGTTTTTGAATCATTTGCATTTCCTAAAACTGTACAGGGTGGCCAAAAATTATTTTTCAATTAAGAACTTTTTAAATTGAATTTTCTCAATTTTTTTAAACAGAACACCCTATATATTTTTCAACGATGTGATATGTAGAAATGAAAAACAAAAATTTTTTTTGTAAGTACTTCCCTATGGCTAATTGCAACCATTTTCGTTTTATAAATAAATAAGTGTCAAATTCTAGAATAAACTTAAAAAAAGAGGTTCCCTCATATAATTCATTAGAAAAATTTATAATAGGTGTTCCACGTGTTGCATTACATACAAGTGATTGGCAGATATTCAACAGGGTTCCCACCAACATTGGAATTTTGAATTCCCTGACTTTCCAGGAACAAAATTTAAATTTTCCAGGACCAAAATATGAAAATATAGTACATTCCAATACGACTTTGTATATAAGTGGATATTAATGTATTTGTATTATCATCAGATCGGCATGGAAAAAATATGAGAAAACCGTTAAAGTAATTTTTGTTATTTATTTTAAATAATGAATAGTTAAAAAGTACACCTATATTTCTTAGCGAAATATATAAAATTCAAATCTAATAGATAATAACTTCCACATCCACTTAGTAGATTGGAAGTTTGGTAATCGTAAAAAAAAATTTGAAATCTTTAACATTGGAAATGTATGTTCGCATCTGGGGGTTAAGATACCAGTTTTCGTTCAAAGTCAAAAGACAGCGGTGTCGCGGTGGAGTGAGACTGTCGTATATGCAACGGCTGATATATGCAAATTTAATATGGGTTGCAGAGTGTCAAGTTACCAGTTTTCATTTAAGGTCGAAATACAGCGGTGTCGCAATCGAGAGTGGATTGTAGCTGGAAAAGTTTATGTTTTATGTATGGTGTTACCATTTTCAATGTCCCGATGGTTGCAAGAATTGCGAAATCTGTGAATTTCTTTTTCTTGAAATAGGCTTAGAATGTCATGGAACGTCGAGATTTTAAATTTGAGCCAAAAAAATTGTGTTTGTCGGTCTGTCTGTCTGTAACTTTTATTGTCCGCACGTTTTCTCCGGAACGGTTTAAGATATTGACTTAAAATTTTGTAAACGTACATATTATAACAAGATCTGGAAATGGATTGTTTTTGAACATTTCCGCTGAGGAGTTGGGGGGCAAATAGGGGTAAATAAGGAGAAATAAGTAAAGCAAACTGGTAAGAGTACAGAACTTGAAATTTGGTGTATGTACTAGGAGCCAAGGCCTCAAAATGTTTTATAATATTTCCCATCCCCACCACCCCTCCACTTTTATCAACCCAAGGGGTCGATAAAAAAAATTGAGATATTTACTTGAAATTTGGTATACGTATATATTATATTGACATAAGGAATTAGATTATGTTTTGGTATTATTCCGTTGAAGAGTTAAATTAGGGGTAAATAGGGAACAGAAACTTAGGATTTGGTGTATATACTGGAAACAAAGGCCTCAGATTTCTTTCTAATATTTTTTATTCTATGGCCAATAATATCCACAGACTAAAGTCAAATATAGTCAAGATGTTTCCATTAAAGTGACTTGGTCGAGAAATCTGGCTGTGGAAGTAGTGATTCCTTAGGCAGCGGTTTTTTTGTACAGTAGAAAGTCAGTTCAAAATATTTTACGTGATGACTGGAATTCCAGGATTTTATTGAAATTTCTTGGATTCCCTGACTTTTCCAGGTCTCCAGGACCACATTTTGGATTCCCTGACATTACCAGGTTTCCAGGTTTTCCAGGTTGGTGGGAACCCTGTTCAATGCTAATAAGGGAATGAATAGAAGCCAGAAAGATGCTTAAAAAATGTACTGATGTACATAGCATTCCATTTAAAAAAAGGCACCTGGTCATGTAATTTCGTCTTGGCTCGCCCTGTATGTTCGAAAATAATTTCCAGTTATAGACTTTTTTATCTAGTTTACCTGCAATTTTAAAAAAATTCTAGCTATTGTAGAACTCTGTATAAATAAATATTTTATATTCACAAATAGCTCATTACTGCAAAAATTGAACTAAATTATCACCTATTTTTGACAAATTATTACCTTTTCCGGGTAAACTCCCTTGGTGTCACCCACGTAAACGCAAAATCCGAAATTGCCAATTTTGCATTTCTTCTTGGAATTCAGAAACACGATGTTACAAGCCAGATCTCTGTGGATGTATTTTTTTCCATGTAAATATTCCATGCCACTTGCAACGTCGCTCAGTATCTTTAGTAAATTTAAGGTGGTAAAGTTCATTTTCTAAAAAAAAAGAATGCTAGTGATAATTCAAATTAATAACAATAATAATAATCAAGGGACTACAAAAAGTTTAACAGCAGCAGCAGTGCACAATCAAGTGCTGAACATCAGATACCACCAGAGGATGATCCTGAAACAGCTTGCCAACAGGCTGTTTCAGGAACAGGAGTGGCTCTAGCAAGTTTTTCGGGTGGTGCAAGACTGAAACGTTAAAATTTCTGGAGGGAAAATAAAACGAATCATTGAATTTAACTTACTTTAATGATTTACACAAAATACCCAAATAACGGGGAGCAATTGACATCAGAGGGTTGTGAGTAACCTTTACAAAAACTTTCGTCAGAATAATCATATAAACGAATCATTGGTCCATCTAATATAGAACAAAATACAAAGCAAACTGTACACAATATAAGAATCCGTATACGGTAAATAATTAAACTAAACTAAACACGATCTAGCCAGAGCGGTAAAACAAAGAATTTTTACAATAACGCATAATTAAAACACACAAAATGAAAATATTACTAACTGTATGTAAAGTTAATGACAAAAAAATGGCTCAACAAGTAATATTTTCGATATAGACTGGTTCGATAGTCGTACATTAGGTTTTTATGCCCAAAACACACGGGAGATGTCTAAAAACAGGGCTATATAGAAGATATAGAAATAACGTTCACATGAAATTATTCACGCACTATTATAGTTTTCTCATGGGGTAAGAGAAGTCTTTACCGGACGGTAACACTGGATACAACAAAGAATATTACTTCCCACACGTGAAATGAGGTGTTAAAAGCCATCAATAATTCTACATTTTTCGCAATCGGATTCACACAGGAAAATTAGCATCACAAGAGGTATACATATAATATAAAAGTCTGTACTTACAGCTAATTCGATGAAAACATTGCCTTACTATAGTTATGGGCAATGGAGCACAATAACACAGAACATATATAACTACTTTACTGATTCTATTCGCAGTTATTAACCACTATATACATTTATTTACAGTAAATGGCGGCTTTTAATTCTTACGCGCGTTGCCTAGCCACAGTCCGTTGGCGTAGGAATATGCCCATTTACTGTTGGCTCAACTTGTTCTACAAGCTACCACGCTATTGGTCAACCATTTGTCATGACTAACTGATGAAATTTAAACGCGTAGATTTTAAATTTAAAATAATAAATAGAATAGTAACGTGACCGTTACATGATCACCTCCGCTCCAGCAGCTTTCCCATTACCATGTTACTACCATTTTCTGCAGATAAAATCACAAGATGGTCCTTCCAGACACATGATTGAACATAATATGTTTTAATAAGTTTTTAATATATTGAAGCTTTGTTCTTCTTTAGCGACAGTTACAGTAGTTATGGTTAGTAAAATTTAAGCTCTCTCTTTCAACGATGGAATTAGGCTTAAAATATTTTTTCTACGTTAAGTGCGAATTTCATGCTATAGGTTTTTACTTTTGAAATACGATGATAGTACCTGGGCACGTAACTTCTTTTGCTCTCCAGATGAGTGTGTTTAGGATGTCCCCACGTGTAAGCAGCTGACTAAGTACCACCTTAACTTACAATTGCTAAAATACGTAAACCGACGGTCAAAAACGGATATGAAATGTCTTTTTTTAACATGGATACTATTATTCAAGTTTGATTTTTAGTTCGTCCGAAAAAAAAGTATAATTCTACTCTTGTTTTGGTCGGTAGGGTTAAGTGGTATTACAGTACTTGGGATTTATTTTTTGTGCAGACAATTTGTCGTTGCATTTTTGGCGCCCCCGTATGAGGCGACGGCGCCCAGTGTGGATGCACCGGTCGCACCACCCTAGAGCCGCCACTGTTCAGGAATAGGCAACAATGGTATGTATAACAGCAGTATATGAACTCTACTTGATGTGAGTGTGCCACAAGGCACAGTACTTGGTCAAGTTCTATTTCTAATTTATACTACTGATTTACCTTTTTCGATAGAGAACACAACTTTGACTATCTTACTTGTACATTTACGCAATTTTGGAATTACTTTTACATTCTCTCTTTGTGATTTTTCTTACCTCTACTGCCAGAACTAAATTTCCAATGTCCATATACTCCATAACAACGTTAGACTCTAACTTACCCAGATAGCATTTATTATTCCAGGAATGTACATTTTGCATTCCTAATGTTCTAATTGCATACTGTACTAGCCATGTATGTTCCCCCAACATTCTCATATAAATAATATTTTCATATACAATATGAATATACAGACGATATGGATCGAACATACACAAAAGTTTATGTTCATAGTCGCATGTACTATGTATATATGTCAGGGAATGTTCTTCGTATATGTGTTCATGTACCTCGTATAAACGTTCATCGATGATTTTATCTGTATGATAGAGACGTGTACATTTTGTAGAAATATTTGGATAGCATGAACTAATAAAAATAAAACTGCATCACAACTGATGAGACTACCTATTGCTACTTTTATATAGTATCTACTTTAACTTTAATTATAATAAAAATAAATAAATGCTTCTCTATCCAGATTTGATTAAGTACATTTATAATCATTCCCTGTCTAGTGGTAAATAACATCCATTTTATAAATTTTAAATCGTTGGCAAAATTGTAGATGTGAAATATGATTTAAATTTTGAATTCAAACTAGGCTTGTGATCGCGCGCCACGGTCCCTAGGTTAGTGCGCATGCTCAATATTCTCATTCCATTCCGCTCAACGAAGTGAAGGTTCCCTTCCACTTCGTTGATTCCGCTAGGCCTCTGCTGTCAAAATGTCAAATGTCGATTTCAATTTGTTTATGGTTTGTGTTTTGTTTGCCTATGATTATTACTACATACTTAATTGCATTGCAGTAAGTATTTTACAATAATTATGTACAATAATACAACTACCACATAGTTTAAGGTCCCCTTTATTGTCATTTGCAGATATTTTAATTTATGTTTAGACACTAAAGTTGAATGTACTTACACTTACCTATCACTTTGTACTTTTATCAAAGATTAGGTCTAATCTTTGCTTTTATTGTAATACGAATAATGATGTTTGTAGGCATCGATTTTTGGGGAAAAAACGGAGGTGGTTTAATTCGAAGTGACTCGTTCCACGAATGGTGGTCACCATTTAAACGGAAACAATTTGATAAATCATTGAAAAACAAGAGAGATCCCATATGAAGCGTGGACACTATAAATCTTGTTTTCAAGAAGGTAGGTTCGATCTATTTCAATATTAAGGAGCTTTTATTTATGTAAATCACAACCATCGGTCTTGATTGCAACATATAAGTTGTCATATTTGTACTAATTTGCTTTATACCTATTATAGAAGATTATAAGCTGCAGTTAAATTGAAAAGAGCAGAACTCACATCGGATATACAGAGTGAACAAAAACGAATCAAAGGACTATGTACAAAAAGCAAATTATTCCTCCCAAAAGATTATTATGAGATGAAGATAGTGATATCGAAGAACATATTGGAAGACGTCGACTTCCCAAAGTGAAATAAATTTTGCTGTTACTAGAAGTTAAGGGAAAATATGTTGTTCTTCTAATAACTTTGGTAGGTATTAAAATCACAAGTACAAATATTTCCGAATTCCAAAAAAAATACCTGTTTTGTAAATTAATGATAATATCAATTTGTTTAATTTGTTTTTGATTATTTTTATTTTTTTCTGCAAGATGTTTGTAAGATGTTATATTTTTCAACTTTATTATGGCCAGTTTTTAAAGTGAAACAAATATTCAAATATGCTCTCGTTTCTTTTACAGTTGGAACTAGCATGCGTATCCCCACCTCCTCTAGACAGGAAGAGAATACCTTCTCCGAAAAATTGGAAAAGCCAAAAGAAAGTATTCAGCCAATAGGAGCAGTCACAGATCATGTGTTGAGAATGCCAAGTGGAGTTTCGCAATTACAAATATCAGCATCGGCAACATGTAGACACGTACTGGTTTTGGAAATGTAAGCCCTCCAATTTTTACTATTTTTTATTTACTGGCAAAACGTTGGTTATAGTAAAATATGACAGTTTATAAGTAGCAAAGAACAGTTTGTTGTTAACAAAATATCAATTTAAATTCTTGACACAATTGTTTTCTATTATTGCAATTCATATTTGTATAGTAGACGCAATCGTTATAGTGGCTCAACGGGTGAAAGTATAATAAAGACGGAAAATGTTATCCTTGCCAGTTAAACCTCGTCTTGTGTCTCACTCGTAGAGTCACTGTAACGATTGCGTCTACTATAACAAAAAATAAAAATATATTTAAAGTAGCACTAACTGTTTTATTTATACCTCTTCCTATTTTATAATTCAAGATGCATAATTGTTACAACAATAATTAGTAGTTAATAGAATAGAATCATGTTTTGCTCTGGACAATTTAAAACACAATTTGAATTAGATAAAACTTTAAGCTAACGTAATATGATCATCAGAAATAATGTGTTAAATTAGATTTTAGAGTTGAAATTTTCAGTGATAAATGTTTGATGTATTTTAAAATGATTTTGAACAGATCTTGTATAAACGTAAAACTAATTTTTTTACAAATGATATTCTTGGGTGTTTGTAAAGTACTGTTATAACAAATTCAGCATTTGTGTGCTCTATTCAAACAAAATTTGATCGATAAAACATGATTGACTTTAATTGAAAACTAGTGGTAAAAACAAATTTTCTGTGCATACATTCCACATTTACTTACATAATGTTCTTCACGAGGAATGTGTATTGTGGAAAATTAGAATAAGTAATAATTGACTGTAACAATTAAATACTAAAATTAGATACTGGATTTATTATATGCAAGTATTTCACTCATACCATGTATTCTCTTCGGAGTTTGATTATTATAATAATTTATTATTTATTGAAATCATAGATGAGTGGCTGCTTCATCATGAACATACTCAGAATGAAGCAGCGACTCATTGATTACAGTAAGTCATAAATTATTGTAGTAATTAAACTCTGAAAAAGATACATGGCATGAGTGAAGTATTTATAGCTGCCACTGATACGTAATGGTCATTCCTACGAAGGTAGTACGCGTATACCGTGAACGTGCAGTGTACATTATGAATGTAGCATGGACCTTCCTTCTATATATCTCATGTATCTAGCAATATTTCAATATACCTCTTTGGTTCATATCAAGTACCATTTTGGTTCATGGGAATGTTGTGGGAATCTTATTCGGATGTTGAGAAGCGGTCATCTGTACCGTTCTCTGACATTCAGATTATATACATTACATGCAAAATGAATATTCATTCTTAGTTCCTTGGTACATAAAGTACATTCCGAGCACATGCTCTGAATGCAAAAATGCTATATGGGTAGTAATCGCTAATATTTTTATAATGTTTTTGTGGTTAAGTTGTGGCAAAACAGATGCTTCATTTTCTATCATTTTCTTGTTTCCGTGTTCTCCTGCACTCTTAATAGTCACCTCAGTGGCAGTTTCTCCAGGCCTCCTTAAAATAGCACGATGGACAATTCCAAATACTCCCATGCCTGCAGGGAAAATACATCTATTTGAAAAACCTGGATACCCAGATATTATACCAACCTCAGCCTTAGAAATTACCTATGCATTCTTTACGCATTACAGCACGGTCATCAACCAACAACTCTTTGATTTCCCTTCTGCAGAAGATTTCTAAAAATATCACTCATTAAATAGGATGTACTTCACATTCATCTGCATGAACAACAAAATATATACATATACTCTTAAAATCATCCTTCAACGAGATGAGCTCTTCTTTGTCGGCATTCATAATATTTAACATTAATTTATCGATCAAATCATATTTTGAATCCCTAGAAAAATGAAATTAATAATGATAACACACAACAATAGTAGGGACCTTCTTCAAAAAGTAAAGGTGATCTTTCTTTGTCTTCTCACCTCAGAATTTTTAAACATTTTAGAACATAATAATAAATGGGAAAGTTTTTAAGATAAGTGGAAAGTTTTGCTTGGCACTTTTCTTTACACCATCAAACATCAAAGTCAGGAGATGGAATCTTGGTGGAAACGAAATTTAATAAACAATTGTTTTTTCCAGTCTTTATCTAAAAACTACTATACACGGTTGATAGCGCAACTGTTCTAAAATATTCACCCAAATACAGAATGAAAAAATCCTCACTTTGTGGCAGTGGCATGCAAAATACTATCCTGGAGCAGAAAGGCTACAGCCAGGTGAGAATGGGCGAGGCCCCCCCCCCCTGGGAACTGCCTATGATATCTATGGTGTCATGTAGGCAAGTCAGTGGGTAAACGATGTAGGTTCTTTAGTCCAACATTCAGCTGCTGCGGACATATTTAAAAAAAATTGAAAAATGGGGACTTTTTCAACAATTTATTTTTCGTACACTACTTAGAGAGATGAACAAAAAAATAATTGAAAGCTAAAATTGTGGTACCCATTTATGAATCGTCAAATCTGTACATACTTTATATAAATTCGTATTTTCTGCCCCAGTTTGTCAATCTTCATCAGTATGATCATTTATGACAACGTTGGTATTGTTTATGTCAAATATTTTACAAAGTAAAAGATCCGGCGCTCCCTTTTGTTTAATTCGCCCTGCGGTTTGAAATACATATATACCACTGAGCTATACATATAAATGGAATGCCAATGTCTATACCTATTTGTGTGTCAAATTGAATCTCGCGCAAGTATGGCGACCCCCGGTAGGAGCACAATCGCAGTGTGTAGAACGCCAGGGCCGACTCTATCTTTATTGCAAGTGTTTTTAATTTGTCTTTTTTTCAGAAATCATTAAAAATATGCGTGTATATATTGACATTTCTTATATAGTTAACATTTGTCTTAATTTTTATTAAAGGACATAAAAGTTGTCATGCCCAAAACATAATTATTTAATTTTCAATTTCAATGAGCGATAAAAACGAGAGAATTACTTGACGCCGGCTCTGAAATTCTGCACTAATCCAAGACCTCCCGCTACAGGAGACAAAACAAAGAAAAATTGCGTTTGCGCATAACGTCCTCCCAGAAGGATTCTGACTCAAGCACCAACATACCTTTAAAGCTAGATTTCTACTGCAGCGATGCAAATCCTGGGGACCTTGAATTGCATGATTGAAGTATTTTGTTCACGCGCATATATCTGTATTGGTCTTCCATTTATGTATAGTTCAGTGATATATACACAGATCATTATTAATCTGTGCATAAATACATATATATAATAGGTATGTTAAGGTTATGGGAAAGATATATACTGCAGTGTGATAGATACGCAGTATAGTTTGAATTTAAATGTCATAAATACCTAATTAATAAAGGTAGAATAAAAATTACATGGCATATATGCGGTAAAGATTTCACAAGTAGCTGTGGTACCTACATACGCGATAGAGTAAGAACAAAGGAGTTACTGTGATAAAAATATAAAAAAAGGTATTTGACCGTTTATATGTATTTATATATTGTATAATACCCAAAACATAAACGTGACTTAAAAATGACGTCATAACAAAGTTCGGCCTACGACGTCTCTGTGACGATATAAATGTGATGTAGCTTTGATGTCATTTTTAAATCCAATGTATAACGTCAGACAATGTCTCAAAAATGACGTCATAACAACGTTCTGTCTACGACTTCTCTGCAACGTTCTAAAATGTGATGTAACTTTGATGTCATTTTTAAATCCAGTGTATGACGTCAGAAAATGACTCAAAAATGACGTCATAGCAACGTTCTGTCAACGACGTCTTTGCGACGTACTAAAATATGACGTAATTTTGACGTCATTTATTTGGCAAATAACGTCGTAGACCAATACTGAGTATTGAGTGTGCTAGCTGGGTATCTCTATCTATCTACCTGTTTACAGTATTGGTTTCCATCAAGGCATGTATTTTTTGCAAAATATCGACAAATCCGCTTGTATCGGATTTTAACTTCGAAGCGATTTTTTCAATCAACTCCAGACATCTCATGGCAACAATGTTATCTTCATCAGTTTCTTGCTTTTCTAAGCGGGGGTGAAAGGATTTTTGTGAGGTTGAGGGCCGAGCTAACACTTCTTTTGATTCCTGCAAATTTGAAAATAATATATAAAAGCTGCCGGGCCACCAAAATGGTTAAAGGGAACATAAACACTTGTTACTATTCTCATTACCAAACCTTTTTCGCAAAATCTTCGGCTTGTAGATTAGTGATTTTAGTAATGAATGTTAAAAAAATAACCCTAAGTAGCCCAATGAAATGAAAGTATAGGTCTGATAGAGCTGATGAATTTAATATAAAATGTAAGGTGGTTTTTCTACTTCAAGTCATAACCATGCAGGCTGCCGAAAGTCTATTAGAATCGTTTTCTTATCTGAATTTTTATCAACATAATAATTTTGTTAACACTAATGTTATATTAGATTTAGTTTTTTCTACCAGCTCTAAGATTAATATTGTATGTGCAAACGAAGCTCTAGTTAAATGTGACAGATATCACCCAGTATTAATTTTAATGTTCAATGTGATGTGCCAGTCCAGAGTTTGGATTATGAGGAGTTTGTTTATGTCTGTGATTACAATGCTATTAATAACTTTCTTTTAAACTTAGAGGGATGACATCCTTCATGTATATAGACATTGAGAGTGCTGTTTATTTATTTTATGTATATCTGTATCGTGTATTGACATTTTTGTTCCTAAAATTAAATTAAAAAGTAATTTTAAGTTTCCCAGATGGTTTGATGCAAACTTAGAACAAAATGTAATGGCAAAGCGAAGTGCACATAAAAAATACAAAAGATCAAAATCTCAAGATGACTGCGGTCACACGTTTAGTCAACTAAGAGCTTTGTGTAAAGAGCAATCGGAAATCTGTTATAATAATTACATCAACAAAGTTGAAAACAGTAAAAACCCATACACAAAAATAATATCCGCATAATCTTCATTATTTAATTGAAACGGCATCTTAAAATTTTTAATTTTAATAACTGGTTTTTTATCACTTATTCTAATAATTACCAAGAGCGAACAGCAATTCTTATTTGTAAAATTACACGTTTGATATGTGCCTACCTGGGATTTTTAATGCAGCAATGCTATGTGTTAATCGCATCGTTTAATTACTATTTTTTATTCATGAAATAAATGGAAAGTGCTTTATTTTGGATGTAAAAAACACTGGAATGTCAAAACAAAAAAAATAACAACCCCTTCTACGGGGTATTTAGCTAAAATGAATAAAATAATGATGTTAGCAACTGGATTGTGTTGTAGAATGTATAGAATAATGTATTAATAAACTTTCTTGTATTAACAAGTATTAGGCTTACAGAAATATATTCGCAAGGCCCAAGTCGTCGATATAACAGAAACTGTATAAACACATTGGCAAGAGGGAAATGGGATGAAACTCAAAGGGTCGGGAAATAATTAATTTGGCAAGTAATTTTTCTCAGGAGGATACAAGTTTCAATCAAAGATTTGAAAAAAATCAGACATGATTTTCGGAAAATTTCAAGAGTCCTTTTGGTGGTGGCCTCGAGGCAGTGCCTCGTTGCCTCTGGATTAATCCGCTATTGGCGGTTATATAATGTTAAAGGAGATGAATAAGTGGTTAAACGATTAATGATTATAAGATGAGATTTTGCAGGATTAGTCTCCATTTATTGAATCAAATAGTAGTGATATCGATTAGGTTTCGTAAGTTTGCCTCACTAAGTTGTTACCCTCTATGAAACTAAAGTCTGTTGTTTACAAATTGTAGCATATACCTATAGGCATCAAAACCAATAAAGTATCTACTATTCGTTTCATTATTGTATGTGATGATTGTGATGATATATTATGGTGTAACATGCAGTACCTATATTTATCATAGAGTGACAAAAGAAGAGAACCTCGCGGCAGTCTTGACTCAATTGCAAGTCTGCAGAGTAGCTACAAGAGATTTTACTCGTTATTATTGAAACAAAGTCGAAACCATACACAAAATAATAGAAAAAAAAATGGAAACTTACCATTATTTTTTATAGTATACAGATATGTTGGGGTAACCGATAACGTGCACTTTGAATTAAATTTTTACCGACTTTTAATTATCTGGATTTACCTATTATATTGCCAAATAGAACAATAGGTTATTTACACAACTGAATAAATAATAGATAAAGCGCATATAAATCGTTAGAAAGTGCCACGTAGGACTTTTGTATGCACAAATACAGATAAATAAATTATTTGCTGTCTCTCTTTTTTTAACTTTCTCCCTCAACGGAGTTTCTGGGAATTACTCAGAAACGCAGATATCTTAAATATATCTAGATTGCGCACGTGTTAGAGATGTGTAACACTATTGAATGGCGCTTTTGTGCTGACACCTATTGGTGTGTCACATGTGTTGAAACAGCTCAGGGGCCATCCATAACTGATGTCACGCTTCTTTTGCCAATTTTTAACTCCCTCCCCCCTTGTGCCACACATTGTCACGCTCGCCCGATCCCCCCCCCACCCTCTGCATGTCTGTCACATCACAGTAACTTTTATGTAGATTACTAATATCAAGGGTGCTGATAATAAATAACCAAGACATTAGGCATACAATTCTTTCCTTGTATTATGACATCACAATTACTTTAGCTCCTGTCACAAATTGTCAAAATAATTTATGAATGGCCTCTTATATATGACACAGTGACACTTTTATAACACTCAAGATGGCGGGAGCTGAAGGGTTCATGTGCGGTATCACACAGATCACGCAGACGCCGCACGCGCAAGCATCTACGCAGTTTAGTAAGTAAGTGAAACAAAGCGATCACAAACATACATTTATTCAAAATAAAACTATTTCTTTCATCCGTTTTGGATATAACAAAACTAGAAATTTGCATCAAGCTACATCAAAAATGAAAATAACGGACTAATCCTTATTGTTTAAACTGAGATTTATAAAAACCCCTTGAAATGTTTTATTTGTTTTTTGTTTCTTGTTTTTTATTAACTATCATTAACTATAATTTTTATTTCGCAAGCACACTTGCAGACAGTAATCTCTAGACGGCAAACCGTTATGTAGCGTTTTTTGTGTGGATGTTAGTATCTATATAGCTCTCTGGGAATCCGCGAATCCCGCATCGTATTATTAAACAGTGCTGCTGTGCTGTATTTTCAACACAGATACTGATAAGTGATAGATACTTTAACGCCAATGACGTACGGTACTTGAAACCATTTTGCTGTATTATGACACAATTGTGTGCTGATACTTTGTGTTGACACTAATTACATCATGCACCGTCCATGCATCTTTATAAAGAAACCGCCGACTCAGCGAGACGTTATATATGCGTCTGGCGGAATACTAGAATTGTTTTGCATTATGTTAGTAAGCTTTCAAGCAGTAACAACTTTATTCTCTTCATGTTTTAAAATCGAAATAAAGACATTTTGTAATAAAACTATAAAAATTCTTTTTAAAAAGGCGACTACGGAGCTGTATATTGTTAGTGGCGCAGTCGTGCGGATAATTTCGGGACTAGGCGTATCGAACGTATAGTTTTCGATTCATCGATTAGCCGAAATATCGAACATTGGTGAATTCTATTGACTGGAGGTGTTGTTTCGGAGTGGCTCTTCAAAACTCAAGAAACCCTGTCTATCGCAGACCTGAGAGCAGCACACAATAGCAATTATTCATCGAGAATTGGAACACAAATCGTCCAGTCTTGCAAGGGAAACGTACTTGGAGAGGACCGAATCGCCGAACCGGACGTTAACCTTATAGAGGATGCTTCTCTACGTCGCATTTAGTTTAATGTAAGTACAATCCATGTCTGTAGAAGATTTAAGTAATATTTTGGAAAATTTGAAATTAGTAAGTTCTTCAACTGACTCACAAAATTCTTCAAACTTCCTTTAAATTCACGGGTAGCTGTACGCACTGAATCTACTTTTCATTCATACTACTTTTCGTTTCAAAAGAAGAGCTTCTTCTACAAATTGCTATTAGGAATGTTTAATAGTTCGCGTTATATTCTTCTTCATCTACTACTACAAATTGCCATTTGTTTGTGCTGAATTATATTTCTTCTACAAATTACAATTCAAAATATTCAGTAGTTGTCATTGAATTCTAGTTCTTCTTCTAACACCGTTATTACGAGTGTGTAATAGTTCGCGTGAATTCGACTTCTTCTACAAATTGCTAATTGGATGTTTAGTAGTTCGCGCTAGATTCTACTTCTTCCACAAACTGCCATTTGGATTGTTCAGTAGTTCACGGTGAATTTTACTTCTACACATTGCTATTTGAATGTGCGAAGTTGCTCATATCCAAGAACGATTATTAATCATTCTGGGTGCATACTTTCTTCTTCATAATATAAATAACTTATATTACTATGATAGTATACATGGAATCGTTTCATCCTTATTATATTTATGCAGGTAAGTAAAGATTATATGTTTATACACCAAATAATAAGACATGGCATTTTTACATCTTTACTTAGTATTATTCAAAGTAATTGAGTACTGAATTCGTAGAGTAGTCGTTACATAACTATTTGTTACTCAAACAGGCAGTTCTGGCACTTAACAGATTACTCCCACTCTTGACGATACTGCTCATTTTTAATCTAATTAAAATTTAACAGCGGACGAACTGATACAATGCACTAAGCTCCAAACTTAGGAAATATTTTCTTTTAGCCATTATATCGTAACAGATTACAGCACTGTTTCATAAGGCCACCCTTTTTTTTGTCATAGATATAAAATTAATGAATTCAGTGGAACTATGCAAACTTTCTGTTTTTTAAAATACCTGGAAAAGTAAGCAAGATAAGGAAAAAAATTGTAGATATAGATTAGCACATGCTATGTTGTTTCTTATGTTAATGCAGGTGTTGAATGAAGTATTATCCTCCCAGTGCTTTCCCGGGTAGTTGATAGACTGTTATCTGCCATCGTCAGGTTCTCGGTGAAAGCTGTATATTGCTGCTCCTCGTTGCTCGGACTGAACATGTGACATGTTACTACACAGAAAAGGGAAAAAATTATGCGGCGGTAATTTTTATAGCAAACATTTATTTAAATTTATAATACTTAGACCATTTCAAAACAAAGGATATTTAATATATAAACAGTTTTATAACATATTTGTATTATTTAAATAATACCGAAAATAAAAATCTGCGATCAAAGAACTTATTCCCTAAAAATAGATGTTCAAAGTTCAAACTTAAATTGTTTTAAACATTTTACAACTGAACTAAAGTAATATAGAAATCCTAAAATTTTTCATATCAGGACATCCTGGCGTCATACCGATCCAGCTGCTTCCTTAACTCGGAGAATGTTGGCCTCTTCTCTGGATCTTTGTTTAAAAGTACATCCTTAATATACATCCAAAGAAATGGTGAGCAACGGCCTGGATTTGGTAGCCTAAAATAAAGAAATATAAACAATATGTTTCTTGAACCACAGACACTGGCAAATTGAAATAAAGTGGTATTTTTTTACATTATTTTTTTCCTCCTAATAAATTTGAAGGTCTAGACAGCCTTTCCTTCTTTATATTTTATCAAAGTAAACTTTAAATGGTATCCTGTTATCTTGCAACGGAAATAAGCTTGGCATAAACAGACAAAGATATTACAATAAATATTGTAATGTTTTTGTTTTTTTTTTTTAATCACGACTATATTATGTAGTCTCTTACAACAAAAACTTCAATGTTTTTGTTCTAAGGATCAGCATGGTTCAGCGATAACAGGGTCACACTTAGGAGGATTAAACAAATTACAATGGATTATATTTAACATACACAAGTGTTACATGCTATTTGTTTAGCGCATGCGTTACAAGATTGTTTCACAAATGTTGACAAACTTAGTGCTAATATAAAGAAAAATTTTCTAAAAGCTCCTAGTAAGATAAAACATTTCCAAGAAAAATGTCCCAATTTGCCGCTTCTTCCAAAACCAGTGATCAAACATTGGGGAACATGGATAAACGCGGCATGTTACTATCATATTAACTTCAACTCGGTTGTAGAAACCTTAAATGAAGATGCTACTGCGATTATGCATGCAAAGGATTTAATGAATATTCCAAATATTAAAAACGACTTAAAATTTATTTTTGAACATTTTAAAATAATAACAAGAATTATAGAAAACCTTCAATGTCCAGATTTGTCATTGGAAGAATCATTTAACAAACTAGATATTGTTCAAAAAACAATTAATGAAATTTCGGATACAACTGGTGAGGTTATATAAAAAAAGCGGGTTCCAGTTTTACAAAGGAATCCAGAACAATTTATGTGTGAAATATGTGACATACATTATGCCAAAATACATCATAAACTTATAAGGTAGGTTCGTATTACATTTAATTTTGTAAGAGAACAAACTTACATTTAATATTTTGATGTAAAATTTCATATCTGTGCGCCACTGGAATTAAACCCAAATTCCGATCACTGCTTATTACGACTAACTATTTGTGTTTTATAAACAGTCTAGAAATTTATTTTGCAATGTTTATACCGTGTACTTTCCACATCGGCTTGTGCGACACATACAATATATGTCAAACAATGTGACCTAAGTGGAAAAATACATTATGTTTATTTATTTAACTATGAAAAATATGAACAAATTTTTTGGTTAGGTGCTGGTATTGCTTGTTTGCTTGAAGAAAGAGCTACTATAGATATGAACTGTGAACTTCTGATAATGCTAATTTTAATACTTACATTCCTTTAGTAGCAAAAATCTGCAAAAAGTACAACTTTAATATCTCTCTGGACAGAAATGGATCTCGTCGAAAACTATCACGGGCAGAATACAAAGTTTCCCAAGATAGCAGCCCCATGGCCCACATATCGCTCTTAGTAGTAAACTGGTACGTCTTGCGAGATTCAGGTGCAAGATAGAGACCTTCCACATCTATGTCCTAAAAATGTACTAATGGTTATTGCGATATTCATAGAGTAGCATGCACATGAGAATTCAAATTTAAAGTTAAATGCTATGAAGACGTTTTACAATACAGTCCATATATGTAAGGAATAAGTTAATTTTAAATGTAATTATGAACTACTAGGAGAAATCCTAAGAAAAGTCAAATTTTAATTTAGAAATGTAGTTTTTTAGCACGAAAATAGTACCTCCCCCATTATGACTATAAATGCCCCCCCAAAATTTTAAATTAGATATGAGCTCGAGTAGCACCACATTCGAAAGGGGTTTTGATTCTCTATTCTGCAGTATACAGTTTTTTAAATTTGGTGCATTAAATACTGAGAACATTAATTTTGAAAATGTAAAATTTTGTTGCTGTCTTGTAAACCGAGTCGAAGTATTTTTTTGCTAAATTATTGGATTTGAAGAAAAGTTGAAACTGACCTACATTGTTTTCAAAGTGTTTAATACAAAATTGTACCCCCTCAACCCTTTATATAAAATAAAACTCACAGTCACAGATATATTAAGAATGTATTTCCAATTTATTTGAATATATTTCCAATTTATTTTATAATTAAAGTAAGTGTTCAAAAGGACCGCCTGTCACCTCTTGATAATAAGCAAGGTGATCTTTGAATTTTAGGATGACATTGACTTTTGATTAGCCCCATAAAAAGCAATCAAGATGGGTCAAATCGGGAAACCGAGGTGGCCCAAACGTTCACTTTTTATAGAAATTGTGTGTAAGTCTCCATCGTCCAATGAGGATTATCTGCTCCACTATCGACGGTTCTGGAGGACCACCATTCGGTTTAATTGAAATATGTCTTCATCAGCAAAAACCATTTTGTTTATAAACTGCAAATTTGCAATGTCGAACTTAACTGATTCAGAATACTTAAATAAAATATCATCAAAAAATAACATTTTAATAGACTTATATCCTACTCCCGAAGCAGAGGTACGGAATGCCACAAAATCTCTCCAAAAATCAAAGGCTACGGACTTGTACAATAAGTCTGATGTATATCTATGAAGAAAATCTGAGTTTACTAACGGCTCCTGTAACTTATTTAGCAAACCTTATTCTAAAGATGAGTATATTTCCAGATAAATTAAAAATAACCGATGTAACGGTCACGTTTTGGAGAACAGTCAGTACCTTAAATTAAATAACAGCCTGTTTAAAATTCGTGTATTTACAAATTAGTTTTTATACGGTCGTAACATTTTAACTTCTCGTCGGGTATAAAGACCGTTTGACCTGTAACGCAATTGCGGAGATGCGACGGCAGGGGGGTCTTGTTTGTTTCGTGCAGATACATTTTCGTTGGTTTTAGGCAGTCGAGAGTTGGCTTCGAGCCGATATAGATACCACAAAAGAGGTGAATTTGAACTCTCCGGTATAATTAAGTGGTAATGAGTAGAACAATGACTGTAATGAGATACGGTCAAGTTGTTTAAGCAAGATTATTTAGTCTTTTTATGGTGACGATTATTCTTTTTGAGTATTGCCGCAATGTTTTATGTTAAATTGTGCATCAGAGTAATGTGTAAATCACCAAGTACAAATATTTAATAGTCAATTAAATGGCAGAATGAATCTGTATTAAATAGCAGCAAATTGTGTGATTAATTTCAATTAGTTGCTTTGATGCCATCCACGATTATTGGTGATTTTAAGCACCTGGTACGTTCAGGTTTGTTGAGTGCCATACGTTCATTGACCTTCATGTGTCCAGGAATGAAACTGTAAGTTTTTTATTTTATGTACTAGTTGTGGTAGCTCCAGGCTACACGCGTGGAGACACAATATTTTTAGTGTGTCGTTAAGGAACTGGTTTCGTGATTTATTTTCCCTTCCCGAGTGAGATCGATAGACAATTTGACTGCTTTCATGTTAGTCGTAGACATTGGCCACATTGACGAGATTTGTTGACGATTTCGATGCCCCATATAAAACCTTTTCAATTTCGTATAATAATATTGTCTTGTGGATTTTCCACGAAATATTTTTTAAATTAAAAATAATTCACTATAGTTCGGTTTATTTCGGTTAGGTATGCATGTAAATGCAATAAAAAAGAAAAGTAATTTGTTAACGTGAATGTTACAAAATTATGAATGATTAGAATTTATTTAGAAACATTTATTTATCAATCATATTCATAATATATCACGGGAATAAATAACGCTTGAGCTGAAGCCAACCCTGTCTATCGCAAGGAACATTTCTGCGCATAATCTGGGCAGGTATACGTCACACGATAAAAAATGAAACTGTTGTAACGGTTCGGTATCCACTGATAGGGGAACCGTTATTTATTTGTGAGTGTACGATTAAACACACGCTGTTGTGTTTATGTGGTTGCCTACTCGACTCTGAAGTCGTTCTCAAAACATCTGACAGTAAATAAATAAGTCACTAATTTAATAGTCGTTTAATTAAACCTGGCGTAACGTACAATATATTTTTATTCTAAATATACATATTTAGCTACCTGTCGCATACCTTATTTATGTGTGGTATTTTGTACAGAGTAGACCATCTTTCCCCGTTGCACAATTCCTTGTCTGTGTCCTACAGAATAGCTTAGTGTTGTATATAGTTGGGTACATGTTTTCTGTTTTTACTAACCTGTTTGTTATTATCCTTTAGTTGTGTTTGTCAATGTTAGGTTTCACAATGTTGCAGTAGCCAAGACAGAAACAGATTTGGGTCAGGTTATGTTAAGTTAATTATCTTAATGCGAAGCAAGCATTCGTGTACATAGTGTCATAAAATTATTCTTGAAAGTTCGGGCTTCGCAATTGGCTTTACTTATTTACTGATTTGACTTAAATAGGCCATAACTTATTGAGCTGCCACTGGGTTTGTTTACTATTCTTGATTTGACAGTTTAAGTGGGGAATTTAGAAATGTCAGGAGATAAGAGGGGAGTTTTTTTGAGAGTAGAGAAAAAAGGTGAAAGAGGAAAGAGGTTGCCATCTTGGCAAATGAAATTGCTGGCATTTCTCTCCTGATTTCCATTGTGAAAAGAACCTAATAAGATCTAGGGTGAGTACCTCATTAAGCCTACTCAATTAAATTACTCGTCCTTGACTGGAAAATGTTCATTCCAGGTTCTTCCTGTACTTTTTATTTCTGGGGCTTTGTTTTTTACGGAAATATACTCTTTTATGGAGGTCTGACCTGCACCTACCCAAAAAGTAAAGCCACTTGTAGAGCCAAGCGAACCACAATATTGTGAGAGCGATTACCGGGATCTCCCAGGAGAGTCTCCAGAGGGGCGAGTCGTCGATCGTCCGGACCCTCATCTGGGCAACCAAATCTGTTTTCCGGCTACGCTTATATGTGGGATGTCATCTGCCTTCACCCGCTTCCAAACCAGCCTTCTAGTTATTGCAGTAAGCCTCGCCAGTAAGAAAGTAAGTCTATCCTTTTCATTTACATTGTGGGACAACCGTGGAGAGCACATCGCACGTGTTGCTTAACCAGAACTTCGGGAACCGGAGTGAAGTTTATCTCAGAAAAATCGTGACTGAACAGCTACCAGCCTGATCTTTCTTTATTTTGTCTTTAAATATTTCACAAATTCATAACAACTGTAAACTCATATAACAGCTGTTGATTGAGTAGCTAGGCTCATATGTATATTTGATTTACCAGCAAAAAGTAGAAGTTAGTTTCGGTGTTTTGGCTCACGTACATGAATTTACTTATAAACAAGTACTCCATTTGTTTGACGTTTGCTCGACACTTGTTATAATAATTGAAGTAAAGTACTTACTGTTAAGTGGGCAGTTTAGTGTGCCACGAGATAAGTTATTTTCATCTGATCTTGTTGTCAATTGTAAAGTTAGGTTATTGCAATACTGCAAACTGCAAGGGGAATGCACGGATAAAGCTGTCAAAATTTCAAATCGCTGGCACCAGGGGTACGTTCCTTGCGCGCTAGGCGTAGGTGCATTCGCGGTGTTTGGTTGTACGTTGATTTTTGTTTACGTCATAAGCATTTGTTTATCAGGTCGCCGTGCATTTATTGTCAATTGATTTATACATGCTATTTGAATTGTTTACACGTTTTATATGTTTGTAATCTAGTTTATTGTACCATATTTTAATAGTCATTAAATATTTTTGTTAGCATTTATTTTCGGTGTTTACAATCATTTGTACGTCTTGTCATCCCCTGTCCCTCGTCGATTGTTTATCGACTGGCGCCCGCAACAATAGCTCCAACTTTTTGGGTTAACTAACATATCTTAACCTAAATAATTACGCCAACAGCGAAACCCAAAGTCGGACCCACACCTCGCCCCGACAATAAGAGCTGCCGCGTGTGGTGGCTATTCCGGCTATTCAGATTGGCCGATGGTCGCCACACTGTTAACATAGGGAATAGCATTGAGTGAAAACTCTGTATTACTCTGGGGTAGGGGTACAGATTTGAAACTCGGCCGGCATTGTTTGCTAATAGAGAGCTAGGTATGCAAACTCCAATTTGGCTCAGGGGCATTTTTCCCTATGCTTATCCGGCTATACCCTTTTTAAATCTATTTGTTATCTATGTTTATCTGTAAGATCGTACATTTTTACATTTTACATTATTTGTTGTATTTATTATACTATTTAATGTGTCATGTGTGTGCATTTTATGATGGAATAAAATCTATCTATATCTATCTCACAACATTTGGTTCATCATTAATTCACAGAATTCTTGCCTTCGATTAGGATCATTCTCATTTACCTCCTGAACCAACTTAACTAGGAGTTCTATCTGTATATTGAATATTTTTTACTTGTCTAATTTCATTAGTTTTCTATTTTACTGAGTGTAGACTGTGACGTGGTATTTATTACACAGGGGCACATAAAACAAATTGTTTGTCCAAAAGACTGATCCCCCTAAGCTTATGTATTTTCACCTCGTGAATCCCAATTTTGCATAAAAATTATACGTTTCATGATTCAGTCTTTAGCTAGCTACCCAAAGAGAAAAAACTTGTAGCAAACTACCTTGTCCTTGCATACTCCACCCGTAGAACCAACATATCGACAGAGACTGAAATCGCTGATTTTGCAGGTCCCACGTGAATTGAGCAACACTTTTCTACAACTCAAGTCTCGGTGTACATATTTCTTCTTTGCAATATACTGCATGCCATCCGCTACTTCTTTTAATATGAGCATTAACTTCAGATCGGAGAACTCGAATTCCTAAAACAAATGAAATTTTAATTGACATCAAAATTCCTCTTCCTCTCGTTCTGCAACACATACCATCCCTCTTACCCTCTCTATGTAGGTCATTCTAAGACACTGTTTCTTTAAAATCGTACCTGCAAAGCATCCTCCAAGTTTCCCAACGACATATATTCAACAGCGAACCGAAGTCCGGAGTTCCCTTTCTGAAACGCTAATATCTTTATGACATTGGCATGGTTAAACTGAGTCAAAATTTTGGCTTCACTTAAAACATGCTGGTTACATTCAAATCCCATGGGCTCTTTTATTACAACATCAACGTTACTGCGTTTTCGTTTTTTTAAGATCGCCTTTTTTAGAACTCCAAATCCTCCAATGCCTGAAAACAAACAGAATTAGTTTATCAGATTTTGATTAGATGCAGCAGAATCAAGATAACTGCTATAATTATTGGCACCTAGCATCAAACAAATTGAACCCGTAATTAGATCTATGCTCCGATCAAAGAACTTATTCCTAGATACTATCACAGTCTAAGACACTTTAGTTGCAAACATCCCATAAGTTCTTGATTAGCTAGTCGATCTATTCACAGCTTTTATTTGAAAAAACGATAACGTTTCGGAAACAATTGGTTCGATTATCATAATCTAAATTTAACGCATCTACTATTAACGCTAACAGGTGTTTCCAGTATTTAACAGTGATTTCGTTATGAAAAAGTGTTGTTTTGCACATTTTATTAACAATATACATATTACAAAATGGTGAGGTGTTGTGCCGTTTGCAAAATGCAGTTTAAAAATTAAGTTAATCCATATTTCATAAGTAAGTATAAACTTTACAGTCGTGACGTGATGGGGTTCTGTTACACATATTGTAGCTTGGCCCAAACTAACATACACAGTACAAAGGGCAGGTGTGACATCGTGTGAGAGGCTTTGTGCCTTTCTGATGAGCTCCAGAATAAGCGCGAAAAACGTTTCAAAGGCTAAGCATTTCCAAGAAACAATAAGATTTCATGAAAATGTAATCCATTTGAATGAAAATTTTCCAATAGACGAGGTATGTAAATAAATTTATTTTAGGCGTTTGTTCACATTTTAACTGAATCTCCATGGACGTAAGGGGTTATGTGGATACTGGTTTACGCCGTAGGGGACTGTGTGGAAACTAGTGTTAGAATGAGAATTGTCCAATAAGAAAGACAAATTCATTTTAAGATTCTAATTGCATCGGGACATTGGAAATGATAACACCATACATAAAACATAAAATTTTTGCGTATTTCGACCTTAAATAAAAACTGGTACCTTGACGCTCTGTGATATATGCAACCCATATTACATTTGCATATATCAGCCGTTGCATATACCCATATACGACAGTTTCACTCGACCGCGAGACCGCTGTCTTTTGACCTTGAACGAAAACTGCTAACTTGACCCCTATACCGGGTGGCCACGAGTCAATGTACGCCCCCGATATTTTGGTTGTTTTTGTATTTAAAAATTTGGTTTTTGGTGCAAATGAATTAGACAATAATAGGCTACTTTTAGACTATCAGGAATGAAACTATCACTTTCGGTTGAACCGGAAGTGACATCAACTTTTTTTTCTTAAATGGAATGACTATATTTTTTTTATGGTTTCTCATTAAGCATACATTTCTAAGTGCAACAGTTTTTTCAGATGTAAAAAATTCCAAAAAATAAGTGAGATACGAACAATTTTTTAATTTTTTCAAAATGGCTGCGTCAGATGAATGCGATGTAAGAAAATTACTAAGTGGGCTATGGAAATTATTAGTTTGGTTGTAGACTTGTCTGTAAAGCAGAAAATAGTTGTTTGAATTACTGATAGGTACCAGTATTTTTAGTTTTTTTCCAAAAAAAAAAACGGAATTTCTCTTTCATTTCCATTTCCGTAGGGGTCCTATGGAATTTTTTTAATGGAACTGTGCTATTTTTTTAATTAATCAGAAATAGTGACTCATAAACTATAATTTTTTTGCCAATAATCATTTTTTAACGATGTCCTTCGTAATAATAGAAGTATTTTTAAAAAGTAAACACAAATTAAACAAAAAATAACGTTACAACAATGAATAAATTACCAAGAATAACAAAACTATTTAAAACCTAAATTATAATAAACCATTATAAAAATTGTTCAAACTGTTCACCGTTATGATTAATACACAGAGTAGCGCGACTTATCGTTGCACGTCTAACATTCTGTAATTGTTGAGGTGTTATTTGTGCAATTTCATGTCGAACTCTTTCTTCCAGATCTTGCCTTGTGGTTGGAGCAGTCATGTAGGTAGACTCTATTTTTCAAATGCGCCCAAATAAAAAAATCGAGTGGGGTTAAGTCAGGCGACCTTGCAGGCCATCTGACTGGACCATGGGTCCCAATCCAACGATCTGAAAATAATTGATTTAAGTAATCCCTAACGATAATAGTATTGTGTGGTCCAGCCCCATCTTGTTGGAAGTAACCCTCGTCAATATTGGTATTGGGAATTTGATTAATCTGTGGAACTATTATATTTTGGAGAAATTCTAGATATCTTGGCCCAATTTGAGGTTCGTTAAAGATTATTGGACCTATGATATGGTCGCCCAGTACGCCTAACCAAACATTGAAGCCAAACACCGCTCCTGAAACCGTCCCTGTCTCGTAATGTGAGGATTATCAATTGCCCAATATCGAGCGTTGTTTCGATTAAATAATCCAAGGTTTGTAAATCTCAATTCATCAGTGAACAAAATGTTTTTGATAAAATTCTCATTTCTTAATTGCTGTAACTGTAACCAATTACAAAAGGTTATTCTTCTTTGATAATCATTCTCATACAAAAATTGATACAATTGATATTTATAAGAACGATAGCCGTGTTTCTCTAAAATTTTTCTGGCTGATTCTTTGGAAACTGGTAATTAATGTTCAATTTATCTTATCGAAATAGTTGGGTCAACATGCACCAAATATAATCTAATTCCGGTTCAACCGGAAGTGATATTTTCATTCCTGTTAGTCTAAAAGTAGCTTATTACTGTCTAATTTATTTGTACCAAAAACCAAATTTTTAAATATAAAAACAACCAAAATATTGGGGCGTACATTGACTCGTGGCT
The DNA here is from genome assembly GCA_963583905.1 of Stenurella melanura. Lineage (NCBI taxonomy): Eukaryota > Metazoa > Arthropoda > Insecta > Coleoptera > Cerambycidae > Stenurella > Stenurella melanura. Next base: position 122,742,766 of record OY757315.1, on the reverse strand, counting down.
ACCCGGTATACGAACATAAAGTTAAGTTAAAATCAATATTTTCAATAGCGAATAACTCGAAAAATATTGATTTATCGGAAAAAATTTATGGAACATATTTTGCTTAAAATTCTTGATATTTTTTACTTTTTTCTTCCAGAACTATTTATTTAATAATGTAAGCAGGTCCTGGATAGAGTCACCGATTTGAACTGCGGGAGTGAACGTGTTGAAAAGTTCAAGCGGTTTGTTGAGACTTGTAAGAGTTTTATTAGATTTTTTCCTTCAAACAGAGAAGTCTTTGGCAAACATATCTGCTTTATCAAGTCCAGAACTGCTTGTTAACTTATTACAAGAAAGCTCGTTTGCAAAAACATTGTAGTATTCAAACCATTGAGTCATTTTATATCAGGTCTGTATGGTAGAGCTAAAAAATTATAATATAAGGCATTTCTAGATAACACTTACCCATGGGGAAAAAAGATGTTACTGTTAAAGCGCCATCGTCCACAAGTAAGTTTTTCAGTTCCTTTGTTAAAAATTTAGCTAAAAAAATAAGACAATATAGAAATATTTAATATCTAGTTTTCGATACAATGCCAAACTTATAAATATATACATCCTGGTGTACAGATTCAGTATACAGGGTGTAAAGAAAAGTAGGAAGCTCCCTAACTTTTTTTAAAGAAATACATGTATATTATTATACATATCAAATATTTTGCCAGGTCATGTGTTCACCGATATTTAAACGTTATAAACATGGATTTTTTAAGTTGCTACTGTGAAGATAATCAACCTATACTATTTTTGCAATCAGAACTTTAAATCGCGGAACTTCTTAGACAGAGCTCGGCTGATATAACATTCATTTTTTGTCTAGTTCTATCGTTTAGCTCGTTGAGTATGACAGGGGAGTTGACATACACTTTGTTCTTTAGGCTCATAAAAAATCAAGTGGAGTCAGATTAGGTCACCTAGCCGACCAGCTAGTATTTATAAATATGGTTACCTCATATCACTCCCACTGTGTTTTAGTTCCCAAAATTTCACAATTTTTTATTATACATCGAAATCCCAAGGGCACCAACTTGGGAAAATGGAAATTTTTATACCACAGTCTCGGAGAAAATTTAATTTTGAACTTTTTCCTTTTCCACTTTTCGATTTGGCGTACCGTTTCAAAGTTATTAGTGTATTTTCGTTAAGGAACACCAAGATTCGTATATGCATAAAATTCGTGGTAATGTAATAGGAAGCCGAGCAGGCATGGTAATCTGGGCAGTTCGTGTACTTTTTAAAGGTGGTAAACCCCTCGGGAAATCCTAATTTTGCCTACATCATATACCGGGTGGCCACGAGTCAATGTACGCCCCCAATATTTGGGTTGTTTTTGTATTTAAAAATTTGGTTTTTGGTACAAATAAATTAGACAATAATAGGCTACTTTTAGACTAACAGGAATGAAAATATCCCTTCCGGTTGAACGAAAAAATTATAGTTTATGAATCATTATTTCTGATTAATAAAAGGAATAGTACAATTCCATTAACAAAAATTCCATAGGACCGCTACAGAAATGAAAGTGAAATTCCTTTTTTTTGAAAAAAACACTAAAAATACTGGTACCTATCAGTAATTCAAACAACTATTTTCTTCTTTACAGACAAGTCTACAACCTTATTAATAATTTACATAGCCTACTTAGTAATTTTCTTACATCGCATTCATCTGACGCGGCCATTTTGAACAAGTTAAAAAATCGTTCGTATCTCACTTATTTTTTGATATTTTCATTCCTGTTAGTTTAAAAGTAGCTTATTATTGTCTAATTTATGTGTACCAGAAACCAAATTTTTAAATACAAAAACAACCAAAATATTGGGGGCGTACATTGACTCGTGGCCACCCGGTATACCAAATTTCTACATTAAAATTTGGAAAAGATAATGAGATTAAGTTTTTACGACTTACAACTTAACGTGACTTCCAGTTTATCAATTTCATCCTTATCGCAAGCTAAAATATACGTGAAGAACATATTCAGCAGTTCTAACAACAGAGTTCTGCAAAAAAATATTGATGTAGATAATATATTGTTTCATTTTGGCTCATATCGTCACTTACTTTGTTTCAGAACTTCGATCTGTGATTGTTAAGATATTTTCTAACAGCGTAAGCAACTGGTTACTGGTATCAGATTTTAACAAATTGGTAGTTTTCTCAATGATGTCGAGGAATTTTGCCTTCTGATGAGTTGATTTACCACTAAATTGGTTTTCCAGTGGTTTTTCTTTACCTTCGGTATTTTCGGTATCTTTAACATCTTTTTTACCTCTATTATGTTTTTTCCTCTGCGAAAAGTACAAAATCTTTTAGCATATTTTTTAACAAACTGCCATCTACCTACCAAGTATCTCTTTTTACCTCGAGAGGACATTTTTCTTTACCCAGGACTGTCTCCTAGAAAAATAGCAGCAAATAAATTATAAAATATAGCAGGTGTTTATAAGTAAATTTTCTTATAGCATACTTCCAATACATTGGGTATTTGTATGCGGATGGTGCAACGAAGTTGTAAGGAAACCCATGAAGAGCAGGACGCTTGAAATACTACTGTGACAAAATATGGACCCAGAAAGAAAAACTAAGGACTTGATTGAGGCAAGCAAGATGGATGTGAGGGATATAATTTACGCCATGTCAAGACTCCCGTCGGACGGAAGCCGATTGCTGTCAGGTAGGTAACGTCGTTCTTAATTACACATCGTGGCGGTCCCGTTACTCTTGTTATTTTATAAATTTATACTCTTTACTTCAATCAGCTGTTCGAGCCGGAACTGTTGGTGTTTGGTGGAATATAAGCAATATTGAACAGGGGAACAATGTCTCAAGTTTTGAGGTAGGTCAAAGTCCCCTGTTGAAAGTCAGTAGGTGGTATTCGAGAAAGGCAAGGAGCATTTACGCCGTTTTGGTAATTTATTTTTAATTTCAAAAGCGCAAGTATTCCTTGCCCTTTTTGGATACCAACTTCTCTCTTCTTAGATACTTTTACCCCCTGACGGGTGAGCAAGATGAGAAACTGACAATTATTAACAATTAGATAGCAAAATAAAAAACAACTTAAAGAAATCACATGAAAGAATGAAATTATTATAGGAATAAGAAGGAAAACATGATTTCTGCCGTCAAATCATACCTGCATGAATTTGTCAAAAATTACATTAATCGTTACAAAAAAAAAGTTCAGTGGGTCCAGGAGTTGAACTCAGGACCTCTCGCACCCTAAGCAATTCAATTCAATTCAAAAGTTTATTTTTATTAACGTACATAACATTTCATTTGACGTACGTACTCAGAGCCAGCCAGATATTCACGGTGCGAAAAGCCATAGAATTAAGTGGCTAGATGAGTACAGCGCTGATAAAAACTTACACTAATTAACAAATAAAACTTAACTCCTATTTTTCGTATAAAAGATTTAAAAAAGCTGATGGCAAAACATTTACTTATATAATAAAGAATATTTAAAACAAGCTAACCATTACACTCTCCCAAGCAACATTTTTAGTCTTGTAAATAACGTAACGACGTCGTTACGATGTAAAATACAACTTACTTTTAGTCATGACGACCATGTTACAACCCTTTTATGACCCGATTTGGACGGTTTGAAAAGGGTTGTCACGACTTTTCATTCAACTTTTATATGACTTAATTGGATGTCATAAAGAAGTCGTTACAAGGTCATGACAACCTTTATTAGGACCTTCATACGACCAAATAGTCTTAAGGATTGAATGCGGTATTGTCGCATAAAGGTTGTTATATAGTCATTATAAGGTCACAACAATCTGATCTGACTTCGATATGACCTATGGTCTGATTCTGTACGCATGCGTGTTTGTGAATTTCGTTCAAACACGACAACAGAACAGAACGAGTCAGCATGTACTGTAAATATTTTGCCTATGCGTATGTCTTGTATTAATTCGTTTACAATACGGAAAATAAAAGTTCAACAACCAAACTGCTAAGTATGAACCATGTGTTATTTAAGAAAATGTTAAATATTTAAATCGAATTCTGGCAATGTTATGATACCAAAACTATTGGGGATTAATTTTTACTGTAAAAGTGTCGGAGATACCTCAAAAAACACGACGCGCCCTCAGAATAATGAAAATGAAAGAAAATTTGAGAATTCAAGAAAAATAAAGGATTTTTAAATATTAGTTTCAATGGGCTACAATGTGTACACATTTGCAGAGAATAAGAGAAAATATCAAAAAAACACATTTTCTAGTCAAACTTATATGTAAAAAGCCTACAAACTAAATTTTAAGTTTTAATATTTTTGACTGTCAAAGATGGACGCCAAATTTGGTTGAAATTCCAACAGAAAATATGGCCGACACAGCTTATGACCCAGCAGTTATAAATTTGTATGTGAAACTACCAAGCAGATATAAGACTGTTTTTAAATTACTCTGAAGTCATTCTATATTTTAGATACGAACATAGAATCTTATTCACCATAGAGTAGTAACGATATAGACTGCCCAATGGCGTGTTCACACCGTTTGCGTTCCCGTGACTCAATTGTCGTTTCATATGATTATATTATCATTTTGCATGCTTTAAACTACCTTATGTTAGTCTGTTAGTAAAAGTAGGAGAGTGAACGTCTCTTACTCTTATAAAATTTAAAGATGAATGTTATAAGAGATTGGTGTAAATATAAACAGCCAGGAACCTATATAGAAGGGCAGTTAAATGAAATGTAGATAAAATACGCAGTGACAATGTGGTTACACAAGAAATCTTTGAGAGAAACTCGGTTAAAAACAAACTAAATAACGCGCCTGTAGTGTTAGACAGTATCGATACTTTTTATATCGATATTGATATCGATACTTGAATTAAGGATTGAATAATTATTTGATAAAACTAGCCACTATTTTTGTTTTGTTTTGAATATCGGTCAATACCTAATTAATTCTATTTATAATACTTCCTGACGTTTTATGCAATTATTAATAATACCTAATCGAATCGAATAATTATTTCGAATATAAGTGTATTTCGAATAAGCGCTAACATTGACATTTGATATTTTTGTTCACGAATCGTATCGAGGTCGTATGAACCTCTATTACAACTGTTACTTTTTTTGGTGTAGTGTTTATGTTTATGGGTCGTATCGAGATCGTATTGATTATTGGTATAACTTCTGTTACTATTATCAATATTTGGACGCCATGTTTTCATTTGCGGGTCATATGGAAGTCGTATTCAAAATCAATATAACCAACTTTATGAGTCCCCTCCATTTCAGGTACCATCTCCTCTCAAGGTCTTATTAAAGTCTTATCATGTTTTTTAATGATTTTAGTATAACTATCTTCCTACAAGGTTATCATGAGGTCACGTTATTTTATTTAACGGCCTTTATACAACTATATTTGTTAAGTCGTGTTAAGCGTTTTATTGTAGATGATATCAACCTCTTTACAGCCTCATAACGACCTCTTAAAGACCATTCACCGTAGCGTCTAATTAGTCGTCTTATACATAGCATATAACCGTCATGCGACGTGGAATTTCGCTATAGTCGTGAGTATAACCTTATAACGACCTTCATACGATCTACAGTCGTTAACATTATTTTAAAAACCATTTTACGACCATTGTACAACTAATTGGGCATATAGACTAAAAATTGTAACTCAAAATGTTGCTTGGGCTTCCCCGATATACTGCACTTTTTATATAATTGTTGCACATTCTACAGGATACTCTGCGCAGTTTTTTTTTCTATAAAGAATACTATTTTTAGACATTTTTTGTCTAATTGCAAAACATAATAAAATATGTTTTTTAAACTTAAATAATAACTTTTTTATTTATTGATCAATTTTGTTAAAAAAAACAGGGTTCTTTCTCTGGCTAACACGAACTTATTGTCCAAATTTCAATACAATTGGACTTTCCGTTCTTAAGTTATCATGCTTACAAGAAACGTGACGGACGGATGGATAGACATTTTGAAAGTTGTTCAAAATTCGATCACCAACACAGTGATATGAACATTTTTTCTCTACGAGCGATTTTACTGGTTTAAGGTGTCGATCGAATGCAATATACTGTTCGTTTCGTATTTGCGAAGAGTATAATAATGTTTTGCTTATTGCTTAATTATAAAAAATTATATTTTTTTACACGTAAATATTGTCTGTAATTGTTTATTTGTGGCATATTCAGATTTTCTTACTTTTTATTGGGTATTTTGCCACTGAAAAATATTTAAAAATTTTAATGAGAAAACCTCTACGCCAAACGTATCAGACAGGGGTTGATTCTTGAATACTTGACAGTTTCAAAAAGTTTCACACCTAAAAATATATAAACTAGAACAATGTAATAAATTAAAAACTGAAAATGAAAGCTATAGGTAGTTAATGTTTCGGAAGAGAATCTGCTTCCTTTCTCAAAACTTTTTTGGCCGTCAACCATGACAGTTCTTTGTTTATGTATTTCCATAGTCACGTGAGACATCAAATTATATTTATCTCATTTTTACTTACTTCTTCTCTAAGGATGGGTAACCAACTAGTACAAAAATCTATTGAATAATTCGAAACGCATCTATCCTCGTTTAATAAAATAATCGCAGATTCTTTAAGTTTTCTTTTTGTTCCGTTGCTCTCTTTTTCCAGAATCTTCGCCGAGCCCCATTTAATCCTGTGATTATTATCCTACGCGTGTTCACAAATTTTGGATTTTTCAAATTCTCCCCTTCTAGCGTAATTTCTATGTTCACCAAGCCTTCCCACACAGCACAATCGGGATATGGGATGTCAAATTGAAGTACCTGGATATCCCAGTACGTAAAGTAGATAGTGAAATGGACGTCCCATTTAGGATATCCCAGGATATCCTTCAAAAGGAGGCCAAGAGGATATCCTGAACTGGTTTCATTTTGGCATTAACTGTGAATTGACATCGGGATTAAAAAAGGACCTCCAGTGAAGGTCCCTAAATCTCCTTAAACTGTAACCCAATATTCATCTTTAATATGTTCAAATAAGGCGCCATTACGATTTCCGGCGGCCATATCTAATTTCACAAACCTGTACTTTCTATCACTTTCTATTGTATCTGGTATTCTTTAGTGTAAACTCAAAACAAGCTTGGAATATCAGTTAATTTCTCTACATCAAATAATATAAATTATTAGTGGTTGTAGGAAATATTTTTAACACTCTTGATTGTTTTTTATCTGTTTAATTCAGTTTTATTTGAGACTTTTTTGTTCGACACTATAGAAAGTAAGTACAAGCCATGTAAAAATAACATAACCTATAAAACTTCCCAAATTTAATACAATTTTGTAAACTTTCAGGATGCCAAGGGAAACTAAAAAGAGAAAACTTTATAGAAAACTTACAGTATTAAACAAAAATTCTGGCTCCCGTATTTTCAATGACCAACAAACCTACAAAATGAAGCTTATTTGGCCCAAGAATTGAATGTTACGAAGCCAGGTTGGAGAGAGATTGTGAACCAGGTCGTACTTAGTGTTGTGAAGTTTGACGATGAACAGTGTATGAAAATAGATAAGTAAAAATAATTTTGCTTCAAGATAATTGTTTGAGACTTTCATTACACTCTTAAAGGGAAATATGTATCAGACAGGACATGCGTGGATAAATTTCAGTTCATTTGCAAATCTGTCCTGATCCTGATATATTGTTTCCTTTTGAGTAAATTGCACAAAACGGTTATTGGTTTATGAATGGTGTTATGTAAATGGCTTCGCAGCCATGGCCATATGTGACTTGTATGGAAGACAGATATAATGCATTAAAATGAAGTCGTAATACAGGATTGCATTTTATAATGCGACAAATTATTCTTATTAGTGCTTCAATTTAAACCTTTATCTCTCGATGTTCTCTATATTATCTTTATCTTACCCAGTCTTCATATAGACTAAATTTTTGTTGATAATGCTGATTCAAATAATAAGTAAATGTTTATTTTAGATGCAACCATGAATGGGTACCTACCCATATAGCATTTTTGCATTCAGAGCATGTGCTCGGAATGTACTTTATGTACCAAGGAACTAAGAATGAATGTTCATTTTGCATGTAATGTATATAATCTGAATGTCAGAGAGACGTACAGATGACCGCTTCTCAACATCCGAATAAGATTCCCACAACATTCCCATGAAACAAAATGGTACTTGATATGAACCAAAAAGGTATATTGTAATATTGCTAGATACATGAGGTATATAGGAGGAAGGTCCATGCTACATTCATAATGTACACTGCACGTTCACGGTATACGCGTACTACCTTCGTAGGAATTAAACTGTAGGTACCTGGTATGTACACGTGGATCATAAATCCACGATGCATGCATATATGCTATAAATACTTCACTCATGCCATGTATCTTTTTCAGAGTTTAATTACTACAATAATTTATTACTTACTGTAATCATAGATGAGTCGCTGCTTCATTCTGAGTATGTTCATAATGAAGCAGCCACTCATCTATGATTTCAATAAATAATAAATTATTATAATAATTAAACTCTGAAGAGAATACATGGTATGAGTGAAATACTTGCATATAGTAAATCCAGTATCTAATTTTAGTATTCAATTGTTACAGTCAATTATTACTTATTCTAATTTTCTACAATACACATTCCTCGTGAAGAACATTATGTAAGTAAATGTGGAATGTATGCACAGAAAATTTGTTTCTACCACTAGTTTTCAATTAAAGTCAATCATGGTTTATCGATCAAATTTTGTTTGAATAGAGCACACAAATGCTGAATTTGTTATAACAGTACTTTACAAACGCCCAAGAATATCATTTGTAAAAAAAATTAGTTTTACGTTTATACAAGATCTGTTCAAAATCATTTTAAAATACATCAAACATTTATCACTGAAAATTTCAACTCTAAAATCAAATTTAACACATTATTTCTGATGATCATATTACGTTAGCTTAATAGAGGGGACTCCTAAAATGTAGAATATAAATAAAATTATAATAAATTCACTGAAATTCACTTACCATATCGAAAATTAATAACTTTTGACAGGTACGCAAGATAACACGCCGGTTGAAAATCACAAATAAAACACTAAATTAAAGTCAGAGATCAATAAATCGCGAAATGTATAATAGACGAAAAACACCCAAAATTGATGTGACACGAAAAAAACGTTTAAAAAAGCACTACAAATTCTTTAAAAACTCGAATTAATCAGAAAGCACACAAATGCAAAACTAGGTTATTACCACCCAGGCAACTTTGGCGGCCATGTTGTGACGTCAGCTGCTACTGCCCTATTAACTCAGACGATACACGCTCTCAGCTTTTGCACTGTAACTAAAATACATTTATGCTTTATATATAGGTTTTCTGAGATTGTGTCGTAACTAATGATGTGTCACACGAGAATAGTGTTTAAAAGTGAATTATTTTTTGTTTGCTTATACTCGTAATGAAACATATTGTTTATACGATTTTGCAAACAGCAGAAAAAACTATCTATGAGAATTAAAAGAAAAACTGACGTAAACGTTACTAGATTTTCCTTATTTCGTATTTCCTCAGTTCTAACGCAAAGTTGCCAAACATGCGCTCAAATTGCAGCGTTGCCACGATAACTCCACACTTATTAGATAACTGTCCTCAAATTTGGAACGGTGCAACGGCTCGAAAGTTAAACCATTCTTAAAAACATAAGAGTCCTTAGTTATTCCTAGCTTAAATACAAAACGGTGCAGACGGCCGTAAGTGTAATCCACGCGTCGATAGAATGACAGTATTTAGTAGGGGGAGTGACCCTAGTGTATATTATTAAACTACGACTTAACTATAGGTTAACACTTATCCTCACATTCATAAACCGGCCCTTAATATCTTAAGCTAATTCTACTTCTTGTCATTGTTGCTTTTAGAAAAAGAACAGCTTCTTCTTGATAATATTCACTAGTTCCTACTTGACAACTTGACCTCCTACCATTTTAGCAATAATTGGTGGAAGTGAAGTGACAGTTAATATTTTCTAATCTAGAATTTAAATTTCGCTCGTATCAGGCATAACCTGGAACAATTATTAATTATTATTCTGTATTTGGTAATATGCGATTGAAATTTAGTTTGCACATGGCAGATGGTAACACATAGAGACGTAAATGAGGTAACTTTAACCAATAACTGTTCTTGAGTATGTCTTACATTGAGTCTTCTAGCTCAATGGTGTCTTGTCTTTCCTTTTTCCTGAGAATAGCGCCCGCGCCCACTTGTTTCTATCTCTATTACGGATATCAAATAGAAAACACCCCGCTAGTAATATTTATTTCCGAGTCACTTGAAATCGAAGCCCTTTGTTAATTACCATTACCATTAAAATATTTCTTTATTTTATTTAAATATGGTCACATTTCAAAAAGGTATTTCATTATCTAAATATATATATACATTTACCAATTCATATATATTACCCTAACCATTATACTGGGAAAGTATATATGGGTCGGGGTGCCGGTGATAGGCTGTAGAATAATCCCTTTTTGTTACAATAGGGTATTTTCATTAATTTGAGATGAAAGTGGAAATGCTTATATTTGAAAAATGCATATTTTTTAAATATTTTTGGCACAGAAAAAAATATGTTATATAAAGCTATAAAATTATAATTTCAATTAGAAGTTTAAATTTTTCATAATGACGTCACTAACCCAGATAGCACAAGATATTCTAAGAATAATCTGACAATCTTCCCAAAAAATATTGTTTGATTAATTATAAAAATTATCTTTAAATTATTCTCTGAATAACCATTTAATTTATTGATATTTTTAGAATCTTTTCTAATACTTAATATTAGAATAATTGAAATACATATGCTTAGAATATATTTTAAATATATTTTATGAATAATTTCAAAACTTATGCTTGGATTATTATTTTAAAAATACTTCTTAAAATAATATGATAAAAATATTTTAATAAGAGAAGTACAGAATATGTTTTAAATATATTTTATAAATAATTTAGTAGGTTATCTTTTGACTATTTATTTTGAAAATAATGTATAGAAAGTATGGTAAAACGTTTAGAGCCGTCTTGTACCCATTATTTATTACTTTCATGATTTATGTAACAAGTATATAATATTATGAAATAGGTACAAAGCAGGGAAGTGTTTAAAAGAATCCGAGCAGGGCAAAAAGAAGAGCGAGGCAATGAAGAGAGTAGAGAAGTAGGAACACATTACTTGATAAAAAAATATGTTTTCATATAATTCAGTTTGAAAATTGTTATTTTATGTTCTTTTAAGAAGTTTGCTTTTTGGTGTTACAAATGAGTTTTGTCTTTAAATATTGAATATATTTAGCTTCTTATAACCCCTAGGTGTTTTTAATTTCTTGACTGATAATTCAAATAGCTTCATGTGTAATTTTTTTATTAACCTTCGACAGAAATAAAATTTTACAAAGAACAAAATATTTATGGAGTTATGTGCAACATACTTATTTTGTTATTCTATGTTTTTTCGAAGTAGTTTTTTTTTTAAGTAGTTTGACATTACAACTGTGAGTTTGTTTTTAAAGTCTGTCTTATATCTGATTTTATTTTCTTGGCCGCGTTTATATCAAATAACTAGATGAGTAATTCCTTGGGTTTTTCGGTCAGTTCAAATGTGAAATATAATATTTTCTATTGTTTCCGTGTATTAACCATCATCAGAGAAATTATAATTTTACAAAGAACAAAAAATATATATGTGGATTTATGCGCTACCTACTTATATATAATTATAAGTAGGTAGCACTTCGGTCCATACATAGAAAATATTTTTAGTTTCTTTTTTTTGTAAAAATGTGGTTTCTTTGGCGATGATTAATATATTGAAATATAAGAAAATATAATATTAGGATGTTCTGGGACGTTTCAGTGTGTACTTTGTACATCCTCTAATGTCCCTGTGGATGCCCATTCGTAGTACTTACGACGTCCCGAAATATCCCGGGATATCCTCTGGTATGTCCCTAGTTATGAGCTTCAGACATCCTTCAGGACGTCCGACGTATTGCCTTTATCTGGTACCAAGTTGTGACATTGGGATGACCAAAAGAGTGCCGAAAAGCATACATATTGGGATATTGGGACGTCCATAGGCAAGCCCAAATCCTAAATGGTCTTTGCCATAGTACGTCCCTCGGACAGCCTTGTGCTGTGTGGGTTACGTTGAAAGGTCTAGATGACTCACCTACGAAAGTAGGAACGAAAAGCAATTTATAAAAACTATCTTATTAAACAATCAATATCCTGAGAGTTTTGTTGATAGTCAGTTATTGAACATTGGTAGTAGAGAGAATATACTATCACAACCTGAGGCATTTAGGTCAATGGCAGTAATTCCATATATACATGGTCTATCTATTTAGAAGAAAAATTCGAATATTATGGAATACGAGGGCCAGCACTCCAACTGCTTAAATATTACCTGAAAGATAGACCACAAGTAGTAAACTGTCATGGAACGAACAGCGCGCCACTATGTATAAAACGAGGCGTCCCCCAGGGATCAATTCTGGGCCCCCTTTTGTTTGTCATATACACCAATGACTTACCAGACAATATGAAAGTTAATGATGTTACTTTAACAACCCTAATGTATGCAGATGATGCTACTTTTAGTATAAGAACACCGAAATATTCAAACCTCGAGGACATCAATGAAACTGTGCTCACAACAGCCAAATTGTGGTTCAACAACAACGAACTTTTCCTCAATGAAAACAAAACAGATGTTATGTTATTCTCAGTAAATAACTCCTGTAACCAATCCACCAAATTCTTAGGTATTAATATTGATGCCTCAATGACATGGGCAAGCCACATAGACAATTTATGTAAAAAACTCTCCTCTATAGTATTCACGCTTAGAAGGATAACCTCCATCATAAACGCTGAAGCCGCACTTACCTGTTACAATAAAGTACGGAATATTATCCTGGGGAACTGCAGCGAATATCCACATCCAAAGAGTACTAATTCTGCAGAAAGCAGCGATTCGAGGAATACTTAAGAAAAGTCACCGTGATTCCTGTAGACCATTATTTAAACAATTAAATATAATGACTGTATTTTCTTTAATAATTTATGAAAATGTCTACTATGTAAAACAACATTTAAGTGATTTCCAAACATAACATGACCATAATACAAGGCATAAAGAAAATTTAATCTGTCCATACACTAAACTAAAAAAAAAACGAGTTCAGTGGCCTAAAGTTCTATAATGCCCTGCCTATAAATATAAAAGTGCTTGGTGTAAAAAAATTCAAATACGAGCTAAAGAAACTTTTAATCAGTGCCTGTCTCTACAATATACAAGATTTTTATCCGTTTTGTAACACTTATGCTTTAAATAATAATATGTAATTTTAATTTACCAATTTTAATTGTGAAACTTTAAATGTTATAAATGTGAAATTTTAACTTGAAAGAAGAACAGCGAGTTCTTCTTTTTTTCTTTATTTTGTTCCTTTTGAATATCGCCCGACAGTTATCTTGTTATCATTGTTTAATTTTATCTTTCTTAACCATATTATTACTTTAATTCCATAATTAATTAATTAACTGTAATCATCACTATATATCATTGTAATGACTTGTCTATAAACAGTACTGGTTCCCAGATTAATAAAATTATTATTATTATTATTATCAGATAAATTACGAAAAATTGGGAATAGGTTTTCCGTACAAACAGTTTTTCAAACAGGCTCCACTCTAAGATCAGTTTTATCAAAAACCAAACCTCTAAATATTGTTAAAAATTCAAAAAATTGTACTTATAGTGTTCCGAGTGAGTGCGGAAAACATTGTGTAGGTGAATCATCTAGATCTTTCAACGTAAGACTTGGTGAACACAGAAATTATGCTAGAAGGGGAAAATTTGAAAATTCCAAAATTTGTGAACACGCATGGGATAATAATCACATGATTAAATGGGACTCGGCGAAGATTTTGGAAAAAGGGAGCAACGGAACAAAAAGAAAACTTAAAGAATCCGCGATTATTTTATTAAAGGAGGATAGATGCGCTTCGAATTATTCAATAGATTTTTGTACTAGTTGGTTGCCCATATCCTTAGAGACGAAGTAAAAATAAGATAAATAAAATTTAATGTCTCACGTGACTATGGAAATACATAAACAAAGAACTGTCACGGTTGACGGAAAAAAAAGTTTTGAGAACGGAAGTAAATTCTCTTCCGAAATGGTATAACTACCTATAGCTTTCATTTTCAGTTTTTAGTTTATTACATTGTTCTAGTTTATATATTTTTAGGTGTGAGACTTTTTGAAACAGTCAAGTATTTAAGAACCAACCTCTGTCTGACCCGTTAGGCACAGAGGTTTTTTCATTAAAATTTTAAAATATTTTTCAGCGGCAAAATAGCCAATAAAAAGTAAGAAAAACGTAAATAATTAATAAATTTTTCATTTATTCATTGATTTTGTTAAAAAACAACAGTGTTATTTCTCTAGCTAACACTTACTTACTGTCCAAATTTCAATACAATAGGACTTTTTGTACTTAATTTATTGTACATTGGGTTGATTCTACGGTTGGTTCCTTGTGAAACATTCTTCAATAATTTAGATATACAGGAAAATTATGCTTTTTAATGTTTCAAAAAGTTAACAACTTTTTGAAACATTAAAAAGCATAATTTTCCTGTATATCTAAATTAATTTATTGTGCTTACAAGAAACGCGACAGACGAGCGGACGGACACTTTGAAAGTTGTTCAGAATTTGATCACCATCACAGTGATATGAATTTTTTTTACTATATGAGCGATATTACCGGTTTTAGAAATGTGATGATCCAATAATATGCAATATACTCCTTTGTTTTGTATTTGTGAAGAGTATAATGCATGACAACTGACTTAGCAGTTTCATTACGCAGAAGATAACAAGACTTCTGCGAAATAAATAAGGATATATGCATAATTTGAACATTTTATATATTAAACAGCATTTTTAACTTTAAAATGTAAGATTTTGTTTTTCTATTACTTAACCGTTTGGAACATTTAGAAAATATAAAATGTATTGTTGTATCCTCTCAAACTTAGCATTTAATAAACAATGTCGCCGTATTCTAACGCCAATTTAGAAAATGATTACACAAAAATTAACTAAACTGAATTACAATACATTACAATAACAAATACAGTTAACAAGATTAATAAAAGAATTTACCTATATATGTTGACAACCATACATCCACCAGAAAACTCAACTGAAAGTCTTACTTAAAATACTCAAAGCTCCAACAAACTGCAAGCACTGCAGCTACCAGCAAGATGCAACAAGGCGACAATGACACAGAATAAAATAGGCGGGAACGATCACGCAGTGTTGCCAGACCTTGAAACTTATTTATCAGATTTCGGCAAAAAATTATGAGATTATTGACAGAAACCTTAAATATTCAAACTTTTTATTGCTTCAAAGCAAATAAACTATTAAATAGATATGTATACTTAATTTAATCTACAAAATAGATACAGAATAGGAATAGATATGGCATAGCGAATACGGCCTAGGTAAATCCCCAGACTACAGACATCCACGCACGCTTCCGCTTGGTAAATCCCAGACAGCTGACGTTGCCCCAAGAAATCTAGTACTCTAGTAGCTAGAAGTTGCAATGTACGCACACAGCAAGCACTTGCATATATCCCATATAAAAACAAGACTACTTACCTTGATATAAAACAATAAATTTCAATAGCAAAGCTATTGCTGGCAAAATGCACAAAGAAAGGAGCTAGATTACCGTTGGAAGGATGTTACATTAGGCCGGTTATTTATCAATTAGAGATGGGTCGTCATTTCTGTTGTTGCGGCATTTTTAGGTAACATACCGTCGCGCTACGAAATGGTAATATAACCGGTTACTCGTAACGAGCATCATCACTCTCACCAAGTAAGTACTGCACGTTGTACAACTGACCGGCCTTGTCTCTGCAACGGGCTAAAGGTTGGACATCTGAAGGTTGGATTATATGTATTTTAGCTGGCAAGATCGAAATATGAAAAGGTATACAGCTTTTCCCATTTGAAAAACGGATTTTCATGTAAATTACATCGTAATCGGAAGTCGGCAATTTTGTTTTTATTTACATCACATAATTCGATCCTTTTTACACATTACTACACCAGATTTGAAAATAATCCATTGAACCAATCAAAAGTTGTAAAAGTGTCCTTTATTGGCTAAACCACTACCACTGGGTATACCACACCCAAACCCAAGTTGCGGTGTTGTATGCAACCAAGTTCAAAATTTTTTTATACATATTATCTCTATACCTTACAACATAATACTAGTCTCATTATAAAATATACACATATCCTTATTGGTGTCTACCATTTAGTAAACAAATGTAAGAACCCATATAAAAATATAGAAACTATAACGAGCGTGTTCTATGCAATGCCAACGCGACAAGGCGACTGAGGGACTGAATAAGTTACGTTACCCTCTGAAATAACTAAATTCGAACAACGCTACGCCACAAACGTGATCAGTTTAAATCGCATTGCGTTTGACGGAGCTAATCGAATCATTTCGTTTCTGTCGTTCCAAAATCGCGTTGTTTTCTCGCGTTATTTTTCTGGTGCGATCGCGTTTGTAACGCTACATAAGTAGAATCGCTTTTCCCATCTCTATTATCAATGCGAGGATAAGTGTAATCATAGCTGCTCTTGTTTACTGTGAACATAATAAACAGGATTTCAAGGAACAATAATCATATGATGCAAAATTGCATGGTAGGGACAGAGACAACACATGAAACATGATTACGAATCACTGCTGAACGAAAGCAGCTACAATTACATGTGCCTGACGTCCGAGGACAGGGTATTTCTCAAAACCAAAACAAAAATTATACAAACTACGAAGACAGAGTAGTAGAGGTGTTTTAAAACCTCATGAGCCGTGACCTTCATATGCGCAGAGACATAATCCGTCCTGGTGACTCAGTTACACTTCTTAAAAATATTATATTTATTGTTTACAATTTATCGCGAGTTCTTGTTTATGTATACAGCAAGACAGCCTCCAGTGTCTTCAAAAACATACTTATAACTCAGATTAAACTTTGCCTTTTGCGCATTTCGCGGCTCATGAGATTCTGAAACACCTCTAATAATACAGATCATATTTGAATACTACGAAGAAGAAGAAGATGAGGTTGACATAACCTGAAATTGGGCTTGGCAACGACAACTTTGTAAATCAGTATATTTTGTGTGGTCACTGTAGAGAAATATGGTATAAACTGTAGTATGGTATAAATATCGTTTAAGTTTATTAATTATTACGAGGTGTATACGTTTTGTTTGTTATTGAAAATGGAGGAGACCCTAGAAACAATATGCCGACTCTGTTTGAAAATATGTGATGACTATGAAGCTATAGAGGGGAATATGAAAGACGCTTTGGATATAGTTGTGCCAAATATGGTGAGTATTGAAATTAACTCTCATTTTTTACAAGGAGGAAGTGTGTGTATGAATACATTAAATTCCACTCAATTACTGCAAATTATGGCGAATTTTGTTTTAGAGTTTAGCTGCAACACCGAAACCTGTCATGTGTACAGACTGTACAAAATTGCTTGTCAAATGTTTTGATTTTAAAACTTGTTTTAATAAACCTGATTATGTTGTTCCATTCTTTAACAAGGACGACATCAAATTGGAGCTAAAAGACGCCCGTCTGTGGGAGAATGAGAATAGTGCTGGTGTTCCAGAAGATCAAGATATATGTGGGTTTTGCAAGGATGCAGTAAAATATTCCTCCACTATTGTACCCCTTGATGTTGAAGAGGCCAAGATTCCGCTGAAGACCATGATTGAACTGTGTTTTCCAGAATTGGTAAATATGAATGTTTTTCATCTTAAGTGCTGATATCTTTAATATGACATGATTAGAGTGACTTTTCCATACTCCTGAGTAACTAAATGTTGTGTCTTGTGTCAAATGTGGTTAAGTCTTAATCATATCATAGAGGGCCTGATAACGTGTTTAGGTTTAGGCTCACCTTTCTTTATTTTAAAATAATTCATTATTGCTTCATAAGTATTTCCAAAACTTTCTTCCTCGTTTTTTTAGAGGGTGCCTTATAAATTTAAAAATTTGGCATTTATTTCCCAATATTACATATACAGGCTCCATTTTATTAGGGCCTTCGAGAATATCTTGCTTCATATGAACCTAACTTACAAAATGTTTTAAAACATTTAAAGTTTTAAAACATTTAAAGTCCTTGGTCTGCTTTAAGAGTTAAGATCTGTGTCTATTGTGTGACATAGATGAATTTTATGGAACTAAACGATTATTATAATAAAATGTTTATTATTAGGCAGTGGTTTTTCTGCTTTTCAATGGCTTTTTCGTTGTATTTGCGAATTTTTAGTTTTTATAACAGACTTTCGAAGGTGGAGATGCCCTGATTCTAACTTGGTCTCATGATATTTTAATAAAATTATCATTATTATTTGTTAATTTTGTAAATTAAGTACATACTGTAAATTAATCAAGAAGGGTAATTACGAGATTTATATAATTAATATGAGTAATTTTTTATTAACGAAGAAATTAAAGCTTTGGTGGGAAAGTGAAATCGTAACAACACTGTAGTACTGTTCATGTATTTACATAGTCCCCTAGGGATAACCAGATTAAACTATTTTTTTTCCTTCTTCAATTCTTTGGGACTTCCTGCCACATGTATGTTTTCTTTCTAAGCGGTGCTAGGGGAATCTACAAAATATATCACAATTAACCAGTATGTTACTGGTAAAAAACCTCTACGCCTGTGACGTTTACGTCAAAGGATCAGTTAAAGGTTGGTTTTTATAAATAAACAACACAAATAAGTATAAAAACTTGAAATTAAATATTTCGCCGACGTTTCGGAAATCTAATCTGTTTCCTTTTTCAAGGCTTTTTTTTGAAAAATCTTTTTTGCTGTGTATGACAAATACACAGCTCTAAGAATGTTTGTTATATTCAATATCCATAGATACTTACTATTTACATAGAACTGTTGATATAGTTAACAGTTTTTTAGTTTCTATACAATGTTGAGTTTGTGAAGTTCTTCTTTTAACATTGGTAGCCAAGTTGTACAGACATCTACGGAACAATTCGACACGCAATTATCCTCATTCAATAATATTATCGCGGACTCTTTAATTTTTCTTTTTTTGCTATCTGCCTCTGGTCTGGATGACTCACCCACGTATTGTTTGTTGCACTCACACGGAATACTATAAATGCAGTTTTTTGAATTTTGCTCGTGGTTTGTTGGTTTCGTCTTTGTCAGAATAGACCTTAAAGTGTTGCTTGTTTGAAATACCGTCCTAATATCAAATCTATCACCGATGCGGCGCAACTTTTCGGATAATCCGCATACATACGGAATTAACGCTGTGTAACGTTTTTCAGGTTTTTGTCGTACCTGATTATTTTCAATATTTATGAAGGTTTTATCGACAAAACCCCCAGGGTATTGGTTATTAATAAGAACTTCCTTTATAAACCGCTTCTCATTGTTTAGTATTTCATCATTAGAAGAAATGATTTTGGCCCTATCATACAAACATTTTACAACACCCCTCTTAACGTGCATCGACTGATTTGAGTTGAAATAATAAAAAAAAATAAAGGAAGTTCTTATTAATAACCAATACCCTGGGGGTTTTGTCGATAAAACCTTCATAAATATTGAAAATAATCAGGTACGACAAAAACCTGAAAAACGTTACACAGCGTTAATTCCGTATGTATGCGGATTATCCGAAAAGTTGCGCCGCATCGGTGATAGATTTGATATTAGGACGGTATTTCAAACAAGCAACACTTTAAGATCTATTCTGACAAAGACGAAACCAACAAACCACGAGCAAAATTCAAAAAACTGCATTTATAGTATTCCGTGTGAGTGCAACAAACAATACGTGGGTGAGTCATCCAGACCTTTTAGTGTAAGATTGGGCGAACATCAAAATTATATCAGAAAAAATGAAATTCAGAGGTCCAAGATCTGCGAACACGTGGGGGAGAATGGACAACTTGGCTACCAATGTTAAAAGAAGAACTTCACAAACTCAACATTGTATAGAAACTAAAAAACTGTTAACTATATCAACAGTTCTATGTAAATAGTAAGTATCTATGGATATTGAATATAACAAACATTGTTAGAGCTGTGTATTTGTCATACACAGCAAAAAAGATTTTTCAAAAAAAAGCCTTGAAAAAGGAAACAGATTAGATTTCCGAAACGTCGGAATATTTAATTTCAAGTTTTTATACTTATTTGTGTTGTTTATTTATAAAAACCAACCTTTAACTGATCCTTTGACGTAAACGTCACAGGCGTAGAGGTTTTTTACCAGTAACATACTGGTTAATTGTGATATATTTTGTAGATTCCCCTAGCACCGCTTAGAAAGAAAACATACATGTGGCAGGAAGTCCCAAAGAATTGAAGAAGGAAAAAAAATTAAGATAATGCCACAAATAACATTTAGACAATATTCAGATTAAACTAATATCAGTCAATGTCAAATATAAATATTTCATACTTATTCATGGATATTGCCTTGGTTTTGCATGAAACATCATTATGAGTGGCTTTGTGTCTTTCTGATGAGCTCAGAATAAGGCAAAAAACGTTTCAAAGGCTAAGCATTTCCAAGAAATTAAATGAGAGATTTTATGAGAATTTTTAAGACAAGGTAGGTAAATAAATAAATTCATTTTAGACCTTTGTGGTCATTTTTAACTGAATCCTCATACCGTAGGGGGTCAAGTAGATACTAGTTTAATTTGCTTAGCCGTAGGGGACTATGTTGTTCCTTCCGCTGTTTGCAAAATCCTATAAAGAATATGTTTCTGTTCATTTATTATTCCTACGTTGGTACCAATGCACAATTTACAGGTACCTAACATTTAGTAATTATTTTTTATGTTTGTGTTCATAAAACAAAATAATTACAAAATCTATGTAAAGAAAATTGAAAATAAAGGAACTTTGCTTACCTTTCATTTCTGTTTGATAGGATTTAAGTATCGTCAAGAAACCTGTAATCTGTCCGCCCTGCCATGAATCTCTAGAGATGTGCTTCCGTTTTGTAACAGATTGTTTGACTGTAGAAGAAAGGATTAGGAAATATCGCGAAACTTTAGATGTAAACAGTGAAGCTCAAATAGAACTAAGCAGCTTATTACAATTTACAATAAGAGATGTAGCAAAAAGCGAGGTAGATGGTAATTCAGTTGATTTAATCAAAATCGAAAAAGAATGCTGTGATGGAGAAGAAAATGCAGAGGACGTGAACATTTGTAAGGAAGGCGACATACTTAAATTAGAACAAGTGTTCTGTGAGGAGGGCAACCTAAAATATATAGTTGATGAAGAAATTGAAATGAAACCAGATGTGCCAGATTTGGTCAGGTAATGTCGCATTAAGGTAGTTAAATAATAATAATAATTTTATTAGTCATCAGAAAATATTACATTTTATAGACAGGTCAAATAATAGAAGTTATATAAAGTTAAAATGGTAAATGGTAATAACGGACAGACAGTACAGATAATGACGAACTTACATAAAATTTCTAGTTAGAAAATGTTCCCATTTTGAACAATCAATCTTGTATATTATATAAGCAATTGTCTGTTAAAATTTTCTTTTAAACTGACTTACTGGAAGATTTCGGAAGTGATTAGGCAAAGTGTCAAATGAACTAATACCTTTGGAATGATTTTCAGTCTATGCTGAGGTGTTATCAGGTACATAATATTCTGATATACTATAATCAAAAACAGAGACATTATCCTTAGCGATATAAGTAGTGGCCTGTAACTGTTATCCCATTTGACAACAACTATACTTCTTATTGCAGACTTCTGGATGATAAATACCGTTTACAAATGGGTATGTGCTGCATTCCCCCATGACAATATACCATATAGTAGTTGAGAGTGAAACAAAGAGAAATAAGCATGTTGATTAACCATTCTTTTTATTTTCTTAATAGCAAATACATTTTTAGATAGTTTCCCACTTAGTATGTTGATGTGTTCTACCCATGTTGTTAATGTAATGTCAATATATACCTCCAAGAACTTGACGTTGGTTTCACGATTCTGTTCTAGCTTAGCAGTAGACTTGGTCTCAAATGTTAAGTTTACTGTTTTACTTTCATTTAGCACTAAATTATTGTGTGGAAACCAAGCTTTAGCATGTCGCAAAATGTTGTGTGGTATGACTTGACTATGATCACTTCCCTTGTCTACCCTTGTATAAAAGTGGTATCATCTGCTTACATAACAGGTGTAGTGTTAAAATTATTTATGCTTTGTGACAGATCATTAATGTAGACAAGAAAAAGTATGGGCCCTAGAACCGAGCCTTGGGGAACTCCTCTTTTAATTTGCAGCAGTTCGCTTCTTTTTCCACCCCAATCAACTAGCTGCATTCAATGGGCTTAAAAACGATATTTTTTATATATTTTTATAAAAATGTGCACGTTGTAACTTAAACATTGTAATTTAATTTATTTCTCTAGCACTTAAAATGGCTTTACAATTAATTGTTGAAGTTCGAGCAATTAGTTCACGCCCCCATCTTTCCTAGTAGCAGCTCGACTGAGTGCACTACGTCATCGACGCCCATTTACCCCGTAGTGATCATAGTACCGATGCTTTGCTGCGATGTTATAGAGATGGCTACACAAAATATTCGTTACAAATACTGTGTTGTGCCTCGATATACCAATACAACAATCACTACGCCAAACAAATTATTTATAAGTATGCCAAAAGGTGAAAAAACACGAAAACAATGGTGTGATGCAATAAAGAGAGATAAAAAGAATAATATCACCTTTTCGAGTACAAGTAATCGGTTTTGTTGTGAAGACCATTTCGAAGTTAACTTAAAATTGTAACAGTTATCTCTACCTACATAATGCAATACTTACATTATCCAGCACTCACATACAGGGTGTCCCAACAGTGTATCAGTCATATATCCCAGCCAGCTCGGTGGCGCAATGCTGAAGGTGTTTGGCTTGCTAACCCGACAAGACACACTACCCGACAAAACAACAAACCCCCCCTCCCCAAATCCCACACCCCACCACTTACCCCTGCCCCCTACCCGTCGATACCTTATAATTTTATTTTTTTATAAGTAAATGCTCACACATAATTATCATTTTTATATCTTGACAATATTATCTGAAGCAGGTTTTTAATTCTACATTTTTTCCTGCATTTGTTAATTGAGCTATTTTCGTTCCGCCAAGAAACTCTCGAACTAATGAGCTTTAAGCTCGATTAAAGCCAAGGCAACACATTGATTATAATTGATATAAATTGATAAAGAAATATCAAGATAAAATATAAAAATAAAAAGAGCCGTGTTTTTCTAAAGTCTCCAGCCATACCATCGGCTGTGTCATGTTCTATATTATACCTTTTGTGTAGTTTTAGGACGTCACAAATAATGTACTGTACGTGCCTACTTTTATATGTGATATTCATATATATACCTTTAGAAATAAGCTTCATACAATGTAGTTCCAGATTCGAATCCTGGCCAGGGTATGGATGTTGGTGGCGTTTTTTCATGTGTTACCGAGACGGTAGCAGTGATTTAGACCGCTGTTGGGTGGCACAACATGTCTAGTCGCTGTTATCTCTCCTGAGTTCGAGTCTCAGCTGCGGTAGATGGCAATATCGCAGGGAATGGTTGTTGTGTTGATGTCTATGTGTACGTGTCCTGGTTGAGTGGTAGAGCAGCAATAGCTGAACTCCGCCAGGACGTTAATAAAAATAAGGCATTAAAATAAGATAAAAAAAATAATAATAAAATATTGCTCTTATTAAAATAATTCAAATTTTTTTGTATGTAACTGGTGTAGTGTCGAAGAGTGCACACTTAAAAATTATTTTTAAATATACAGGGTGATTTAGTACATCGGTGCATATATCTTTACATTTTTTTAATGAGGTTAAAATTTTCTTACCAAGTTTTTAAGTTTTTGATGCCGCATTACCGAGCTTTATTAAATATTGTAAATATTTTTTCCAGATAGGTTTAAAAAGTGAATTCGCTATGTGAGAATTAAGAAAACATATTTTGCTGTTATGTAGCCCCAGGATGAAAATTGATTATATTTTGTATATCAAGCTGGGTAACCAATGGAAATAATAATTAAACGTATTAATGTTCTTTATTTCAGTCAATTTTTGGCAAGTTATCCGACTGTCCACGAACAAATCCCTGCTCAATTATTGTCACAACTACTTAGGAACTCAAAATAAGACTGTTTTACTTATATAAATTCATTCAAATAAGGCGAGCGACGTGCGACATCGGCGCCGATTACGTCACAGCTGGCCAGCTCGAGTTTCGGGCATTGCAGCAAACCGTATCGTTATTTGCAGATTTTAAAAGCTTATATCTCTGTAATTAATAATCGTATTGACTTGATTTAAACGCTACTGTAATTATAATAATGATTCGTATTGATTGTTTAAAAAAAAACGAGACTTTTTAAAAAATTTCCAAGCCCATTATCGTGACATGTGAGACACGAGAGAGAGTAGAGAAAGATTTGGCAACTCCGTATATAGTTTCTGATCCACTAAGCCGATAATACTTAGTTAAATTGTTTTGAAGTTTTTCGCAGTCATTAAAATCATTAATCCTATGCAACATCTTAACGCCATCGACATATATTAAGAAATACACGTCTAAGTGATCACTGATGTCATTATTGAAAATATTAAAGAAAAGAGGTCCGAGTATTGATCCCTGGGGTACTCCTGACGTGGCTCGGTATTCAACAGATTTATATCCATTATAAGATACGAATTGAACTTTATTGGTTAATTAACTCTCAAGAAATTCAAGGAGACCGTCAGATATTCCAAATTTGTCATGTTTACAAAGAAGTTTACTATGGTTCAGTCTGTCAAACGCCTTAGAAAAGTCAGTATAAATTGAATCTACCTGTATGTGAGAGTCCACTGATTCAGCAATGTACTGAGTAGTGCAGATTAAGTTTGTTACAGTGGAGCGACCTTTCATAAAGCCGTGTTGCTGCGTAGATATTTTCAGTTGTATATGTGCATAAATGTTATCATGCAGTAGGATTTCGAAAGCTTTGCCAAAGTTACATATGATTGTTATCGGTCTATAATTGGTAACGTCATTTCGTTCACCTTTTTTTGTACACAGGACACACTTTGGAGTGTTTCCAAAATATTGATAATAGCATTTCCTAAGACATAGATTAAAGATTATGCAGAGGGGGTATGCAAAAATGCTGGCACAGCCTTTCAGTAGAAATGAGGGCACAGTCTTTCAGTAGAAATGCTGGAATTCCATTATTATACATACAATGAATAAAATCGGAATGAAAATTTGTAGATCTTCTACTTTCATAGGCTCTAACTTCCCCCAGATGCTTTAAAGCTTGAAAAAACTCCACCTAACGTAACAATACTTTTTTTTTGTTTTGTTTCGTTTTTTGCATAGTTGCTAGTAGATATGATCCCAACAACCAAATTTTAAATGTTATACAGCTATTTTGTTTTAATGCAATTTTATAAATATAATAAAATAGCAATAAAACAAAATTTTTGTAGAAATGATAATTATAAAGCAAATTTGTTTGTTGGGATTCTCGCAGTAAGGATCCACGGAAAGTGTCTGGCAATAATGAATGTTGGTTTTTAACAGTATTCTGTCAAACATATATGAAAACCAGCTATCATAGTTTAAAGTAGGTTAGTAAGGTTTTTTGTACCTTTTGTACCTGTTATCTGTAAAAGGGCCCCGCTGTCAAGTTAGCAAACATGCATACGTTCTTAACTATACATAATATTGTGAAAATATTAGCTTTGCTAAGATGACGTAGGTCTGGCGGCTCTGAAATCTTGGTCTATAATTTCAATAATTTTCGGGTTAGCTACCATTATGTTATTTTATGGTGAACCATCTCGATATTTACACATGTGCTTCATCAGGAATTAATTTAAATTTGCCATGTTTTTGACATCATTCTTAAATAAGGAACAGTCATTAAAGAGAAAGTAGTGTCACAACATCAATTTATTTCACATGGGGTCCATAAGCGTAATGTTAAATGATAAAAACTGTGAACTTTGAGCGAATGAATCTCTGAAATGGAACTGTAAATGGAGTTCATATTTTACCAGAGTGTTTATTGATATGTGAATTAAATTTGCAGCAAGTTTTGTGACTTTCTTGAATAATGTGAATTGCGAAATAACTATTACTACTAATGTTTCGTCCAAAGCTTTTTCTAATGCATTCATGGGGGATTCAATTATACAAACTTTTCCAAGACACTTCATAATATACAGGGGCGGTTTTAACATGCTGGCTGCCCCCGGCACTATTTTAAGATGCCGCCCCTACTCTTAAAAAATGTAACATAATATAAATGCTACCCAAAAAATGTTTACCAAAAAAAAAAAAATACTTACTAAAAATTTTTGTTTTTTCTGTATAACACCTATTTATTAAAAATAAAGAAGAGATAAAATAATTTTAAAAATAAAATAATTAAAAAAATATATGACTGTCTATTTTACGAGGGCCACACCAAATATCTCGCTTAATATCTATTGTAGAAGAATAAAGTTTTAGAAACAGTTATCCCATTTTTTGTGAGCTATATTTCAGTAAAAAGAAATTTGAAATCCATAGCCTACTTTATGAGATATATTACAAAAACCTGAAAAATAGGAAAACCACAAACGGTTATAGCTTCCTTATTTGAGGAGATACGAAAAAAGTTAAAGGAATGAAAGTTGATGGCAAAGACAATAAGAATAATAACGTGTAACAAAAAAATCGAAAAATGCAGTTGGCTTTGACATACGCTATTGTGCAAAAATAAAAAATACATATCTCAAAGTAGGCCATGACGCCATTAATTCCGTTATTTTTTTCTCATTCCAACGATATAAAACATGTCACAGAAATTTTAACCGATAGTGTCAATATTTAATATTTTACGAATACCACAATTCATGTAATTGAATCGTAACAATCAGCTGTGCCATAATAGTAAAAATTCACTTTATAATAATTATAATTCCGTAATTATTTATTACAATTTAATACAAACCAATAAATATCTCATAAATAAAAATACAAGTACAAAACGAACATCCAAAGAAAAAAACGAAAAACTATGTATAACAGTACTACCTACTACTATATTGAAAAGAAATTGTGTGTATTTATTTTTCTAACTACAAATGCTCAAATTGTGCACCATGCATTCTGACACATAAACGTGCTCTACGAGACACGTCACGCATTACATTTTGGAGCATTTCAGGAGTAATTTCCTCACATGCGTTTCGAATTCTGGTTTTGATGTCCTCAATATTTTCAGGGGCAGTTTGAAATACCTTGTCTTTAATGTAACCCCAGACGAAAAAATCCAAGGGAGTAATATCTGGTGATCGAGCTGGCCATAGAATGGGTCCATAGGTGCCTATCCAGCTATCTGGCATAACTTGATTTAAATAATTTGTACATATTACAGCAGTGTGAGGTGGAGCCCCATCTTGTTGAAAATATGAATAATTTAATCTTTCTGCCATCGTTAATTCATAAAGAAAATCTTGAAATTCGTTTTGCAGGAAATTAAGGTATCTACGAGCGGTTAATTTGCTATCATAAAAATAAGGTCCAATTACTTTAGTCCCTAAAAGACCCAACCAAACATTCGTAGAAAATCTTTCTTGGAAAGCAGTCTCTCTGCACCAATGTGTATTTTCTCGTGTCCACTTATAATGCATATTTCTATTGAAAAATCCATTATTAGAAAAATTTGATTCGTCCGACCAAAGAATTTTGCTACATATCAGCGCGTCATTCCTTTTCTTATTTAATAACCATCTACAAAATCTTACTCTCCTTTGCTTATCTCCCTCATTTAAATGTTGAACTTTCCTCATTTTGTAGCATCGAAATCCGTTTTTTTTTCAATATTTTTCTTACACTGTCTTTTTTTATGCGACAGTTTCTCTGAATTTGTCTCAAAGAGGTTTCCTCATTTTGGTTAACATAATTCATTACTCTATTCACTTTTCTTACATTATCCGCAACATGCGCTCGCCTTACTACTTTTTTTGAAAATGAACAGTGCGTTTTTAGATTTTGAACTAACTTCCTAAACATAGTTCGATTTGGCTGCGGAGCATCTGGAAATCTATCTCCGTAAACCGTGACTGCCATCTCGGCGTCAAAACTGCACTGACAATAAATGCTAATCATATCGAATTTGTTATTATTGGTGTACACCATAATTACTGATATAAAATTTGTCTTAGAACTCGACAACGCAACATACAACATACAACAGTGACAATCGGTCTAATTTATTAATAACTGTATACATTGTTTTTCACTAAGTATGGCACAGCTGATTGTTACGATTCAATTATATGAATTGTAGTATTCGTAAAATATTAAATATTGACACTATCGGTTAAAATTTCTGTGACATGTTTTATATCGTTGGAATGAGAAACAAATAACGGAATTAATGGCGTCATGGCCTACTTTGAGATATGTATTTTTCATTTTTGCACAATAGCGTATGTCAAAGCCAACTGCATTTTTCGATTTTTTTGTTACACGTTATTATTCTTATTGTCTTTGCCGTCAACTTTCATTCCTTTAACTTTTTTCGTATCTCCTCAAATAAGGAAGCTATAACCGTTTGTGGTTTTCCTATTTTTCAGGTTTTTGTAATATATCTCATAAAGTAGGCTATGGATTTCAAATTTCTTTTTACTGAAATATAGCTCACAAAAAATGGGATAACTGTTTCTAAAACTTTATTCTTCTACAATAGATATTAAGCGAGATATTTGGTGTGGCCCTCGTAAAATAGACAGTCTGTATACAAGGTAAGGACGAACTTTTCTTCCTTTTTTAACAGCAAAATCAGTGATTATATCTCCTGTTTTCATAGTTTTTAAAATTTCTTTTTCAATATTTAATACTGCTAGTGAATTTAGCCTTTCCTGCGTCATTTTGGACCGTAAGTAATTCTTTACCCGTCGCAAGGTCGAGAAACTCCTTTCTCCAGAACAGTTTGTAGCGGGTATTTATTTTCTAATATAAATTAGGTATGAAAGAAAGCCGCTTCTGGCTGCCATCCATGTTGCTCGATGCGTTGTTTTGGCTTCAATGGAACTGTCGCATTAGCGGAATCATAAAAACGACTAAAGCAATATTCAAAAGAAAAATATTCTGCCGCCCTCGAAATTTTGCCGCCCTGGGCACTCGCCCAGTGTGCCCAGTGGTAAAACCGCCACTGATAATATAAATCATTCCCTGCTTCCAGGGTTGGCAAAAATCGTGGTTTTTTATTTTAATCAAAAAACACGTTTTTTTTTTTTTATTTAAAACAATTCAATGTGTTTTAGACATGGATTTTTAATTGTTGAAAAAAAAACATGTTTTAAACAATCAAAAATATGTTTTTAAACTTAAATTTATACGGGCACGTCGACCCAATACATTGTTTATTCTATAAGCCATGCCCATATTCCATCATAACAAGACAAAGACGTTACTTGACAACGGCTCGGCCAATTCGTTGTAATCAATATGTCAAGTTGTGCAATAGTGAAATAATTGTTTGGTGATTGGTTATTGACTACACAGGCACATAAAAAAAAGTCGAGTGGGAGAAGGCAGACCTAAGTATTCCCATAAATTCTGACCTGCTGAACACGAATCCGATGTCCGTTTTGCCCGATTGGCTCTTGCATTCTTCCTAGCCTCAAAAAACACCGTAAGATTGCCCGAAAAAATAAAAATGTATCTAAAAATCTGAAAAAATTCAGGGGTACATAGGATGGCGATAGAAATCGAATGGCGCAAGCCAGACATCCCTGCGGTCCTTCGTTTTCGAGATAGAGCAGCTCAAAGTTACCGGAAGGAAAAAATTTGTTTTTTTCGCACTTCTCAAGGCTCTATATCGATTTCTCTCGCCATTCTACGTACCTCTGAATTTTTCTCCTTATTTATGTGCCACAGTAATAGCACAAAAGCTCAAGTAAATGCGTTTTATTCCTTTATTTATCAGAATCGGATACCTATTGTGATTACATAATTGATCATTTATGTGGTGTGAAGAAATTGCTCAAGCAACGCAGAAAAGAAAGTTGAAACTGCATTTCAATAAGTAGAAATTTTTTTCCCCCCAAAATATAACACCATATTTCTCTCGCGCTAGCACAGTTTCAGAACCTACACAGTAATTCTAATATTAATTAAGTATTAATATTTATGCTTTAATATTAGAAATAATCATTGTAGCCTTTTATTTCCAATAACATAATTGTATAATTATTATCAGTGTGTTTTGTTTATGCGTTAGTACATTAAAAATATAAATTATTTGTTTTACTGTCTAAGATTTCCAGAAATGGACCAGATTAGTGTGACGTCACAAGTTATGCAACCAACAGTACACGGAGTCGTAACGATTTGCTTTGTAAACGAGATTTGCTATAATGATCCTTATGTAATCAATACATAAGAATCGAAATTTGAGGTCTATAACAGGAATCTTGTAATTAATTAATTTCTCTGTTATTGAGCATATTTAAGAAATTTCTTGGCGTAAATCCAATAGATAAATGTTAAATGTATCTCACAGAATAGGTATTGTAAACTAAATCTTCTTGGATATTTTTAAATAAATATTTGAAAATGCAATTTCTATCAACCAATCGCGAGACAGGCTTGCGACGCTAAGTTCGTTTCGTTTGGAGTCTGTCAAATAACAACTAATAACGAGGTTATGTGATTTGTTGTGCTGTTTGATGGACATTTATATTTTTTGACTTTGGACTATTTGTTATGAGGCGCCGTTTAAGACATTATTAATATTACAAATATATATAATAATTATTGAAATATATATATTTTTTTATTAAATATATTTATTTCGTTAAAATATTTATAAGATTTGCTAATATATTTATCTTTGTAAAAATATATATGGCTTCGTAAAAATATAAATATATTTCGTCTACAAATAGATATTAGTTCTGCTAACATATATTTATATAGAAACGACCTTTAATTGTCGCTCGCTAGATGGCGCCATGCGGGTTAAATGTAGGTAAAATGCCCGCATTAAATTTGGCAATGGGGCGTGATCTGGTTTGTTTGTATTAAATTATGAAACAGCATGTAGGTATGTTGTCCATTTCATTAATTTGTGATTTGTGGACTTGTGGTATAGTTTCTGTCTGAAATAAAATACTGGTTATTTCATTTCATTGCCAAATTTTAACTCGGGCACGGAAATCGCGCCACCTACCGTACGACGATAGAAGATCATTTCTATATAAATATGTGTTAGCAAAAATAATATATATTTGTAAGCAAAATATATTTATATTCGCAAAACATAAATATTTTAACGGAATAAATATATTTAATGAAAAAATGTATATATTTCGATAATTATTATATATATTTGTACTCTTAATAATGTCTTAAACGGCGCCTCATAATTTGTGGATGATTAACGTAGTTATAGTGGTGTTAAGTGTAGGTAAATAGCATATATTATTATGGGTTTATGTTTTGCTCCGGATTGCAATCACACTAATAAAACAGGGTGCAAAATGTTTCGTTTTCCGAATGATCCTAAATTAAGAGAGAAATGGGAGAATCTAGTCAGGTAATGACGGAAACAATATATCAGTCTAGCCATTATTTATTGACTTTTTGCTTATTATAGAAGAGGAGACCGAAAATCAAACAAATTTTCAGTTTTATGTTCTTGCCACTTTGAGGATGGAGATAGATCGAAATTACCTACCATATTTAAACGAAATGTTGACAAGCTTTTTAGCTTCTCTTCACCAGAAAAGAAAAAACGAGTTAATTTACCAAGGTACGATATCATGTCAAATAATTACGAAACATTTTTACTAGTTTGTAGAATGTAATACTGAGCCGACAATTTATTTATCAATCTTAATTTTTCAGGAAGGAGGTAGGTCCTAATGTTTTATTTGAAAATTCACCCTCGACTAGTAAAGATGTTTGTGATAACCGAGGAAGTAATTTAGACATTGAGGTGCTATCAACAAGCAAACAATCATTGACGAGTGACACAAGCTTAGAAGATAGACCTACTAGAAGATCAGAAAGCAAATTAGCTAGCACAAGTTCATCTTCTGCAGTATTGGAAGCTGAAAATTATTTTTTTAAAAAGCAAGGATATCGTTATAAATTGTTTTATTTCATGCAATGTGTCCTATTTTAAATAAAGATTATTATTATTACTATAGTGTTTACTCATGTCATTCAGTGACAACATGTACTGCAAGTATTCAGTACTTTCTTATTTTTAGTATTTTACTGTAAAAACTTTTCAAATTCACATACTGGTACTTGTTTCGCTATTACTTCGCCTAAAAAATACTGTTACCTATTTATTTTTTCTTGTTATTTATGAGATTTAAATAGTTTCTTAAATAAAATATTTTTTTAAGAATTACTTTTCTTTTGAATCCATCACTTTTTTGTTAATTATTATTTCACATCGCTAAGTTTCAAATTTGATACACTAACTGGTGCAATTTGAAGCTTGCATGCTTAACTTCCTTTAAACGAAAATAAATAAGATTATTATACACAAGTGTCATTATTCGCATCTACGCTGAGACGTCTGTTATGGCTAAACGAAAAGAAAAGTAAGTAGCTTTTTTGAAATTCTAAATAGTAATATGTAGGTTTATACGGAAATATCGATTTCTGAACTTAATGTTTCTCAATAGTTGTGTATAGTTACTTATTGAAGTATAAATATTTCTTGTAGTAAAACAGCACCGATAAAAATAAATATTCTTTTTGCCATTTATTCTTTGGTGACTGACTACACCACATGAATTTAAAATGACCATTAAAACAACCTTTCACTTTTACTCAGTAATATACTGAATATATTTATTTAAATAAAAATCTTGCAAAATATTTAAATTAGTTTGCCAACACTTTTCACTATTTCTATTTCTAAGTAGTCCTTTGTAGTCCATAAAGCCAACACACATGTTTTTTTTCCACAAATATGTAATTGACCTTGTATTTGATGATAATAATTATGATCAACATTTATAACAAAATTTTCACCATTAAAACTAACAATATAATCTTTAACTTCTAATAAACAATCGGAGAAAAAACTGTCTTTATATTTAAATGGACATTTAACCTCAATCAAAGTATCATCGTCAATTATACCATCTGGACTAGCCCCTAAAAACCCACACTCGTCTAACCATATACCACTTTTTGCTACTTTCACATTGTGCCTCTTTTGAAATATTTCAATGGTTACAGACTCGTTGCTTCTGCCCCACTGAATTTGCTTGATTCCCTCTAAATTAGTATTTCCTAAAAATATTATATTTTATTTTTCTTCTTATAAAATGTGTAATAATTTACCAGTCAATGTTTGAAATAATGAAGGAGGAAATCTACCTCTCTTGCAAGCTTTCAAAACTTGTCCAAAATTACTTGCTGTTAATCGATGTTTTCGAGCAATGTACCACGCTGGATTATTTGTTTGACCTACTGTCAATTTTTCTACTTCTACAATTCTGTCCCTTGTTAACGACAATTTTTCCTTTAAAAAGGCTATTTTGTCCCTGTGGTTTCCATATTCTGATGAAAAAACCAATTGTTCTATATCAACAACAACGGTTTCCTCATTTACTGTTGGTTCAGGGGATAAAAGCCATCCTAGGCCTGTAGGTCCACACGCTTTTAACTCAGTTTTAAATTGTTCTACACTTTCTTCACTAATTTCTTTTAATAAAGGACAAAATGGTTGTGAGGATGAGGTAAAGCACATCTCAGCTGTTAATATGGTATCCTCTTGTGAACGTTTAACTTTGCTCCACTTACAAGCCGTGTCAGTGACAGACAGGTTTTTATGTGCAAAAATTGCAAGAGATGCCATATGGTGACAAACATCCAAGCCTTTTGGACAATTGCAGCTTGTTTTTTGAATATCACCCTCAGATGATAAGAATATCTACAAATTTAAAATTTTATGTATATATTTATATTAAAAATCGTATGTAAAACTTACTTCACCATTATAAATTTTTTGTTTCATGCTTGCATGTATCCCCCCTCGTATCACATGAAGATCATCATCATATATAACATTTTGTACAAATCGCGATGTCACGGAATTTTCTCCTCTACGAATGACTCTGCTATCTCTAAAATACTCGAATATTGCACTCATTGAAATAATTGATTCTCCAGCCATTTCAAATTGCAATAAAAACAAAATTACTTGTCTTCTAGGTTATATTTTTCTATAATGTAAACACAACTTTTTGACAGCAAGAGCTGTGAGTGGAGAAGTTAGTAACACATTAAAATTCAAATTCATTTGAATTGTGAATTAAATTATAATTACATTTATACATGTTCTAAAAGCAACATGTGGAAAATTCATAATTTCAATCTTCTCTGAATAGGTCCTACTAGAAGATTTTCCTTAAATAAGTACCCTGTTTGAGTAAAACAGCAAAATAACAATCGATGCAATGTTACTTTATTTGCGCTCTTATGCCATCTGTACATTAGGTTGAAATTTGAAGGGATATTTCCGCGCCAATATCTTATGACTCAATGGAATGTTGGTTGCATATGCTGTGACGTCAGTGCTAAACATCTCTTATTAGTGTTGTGGGCATATATATGTTTTGTAGGAAATACAGTCTTGTATGTGTGTAATTTCCATTAAATGTTTATTCAAGATAAATAGGTACATTCTTCTAGGAATAACGTACCTGTTTGTTTATAACTTCATGTTTAACAAATATATAATAGCATAATAGGTAGACAGGACACATGTTTAATTTTAAAGGAATTGTAGTAGTAGTAGTATACAGCTTTATTGGAAATTCCAATTGGCTAACGACCGAGGTCTTCCAGCCTATGTACAATACATTATTTTACAGTCACATTGATTTTGTACAACAATATAATCTTACAAAAAAAAAAAAAAATACATATTATATATAAGTAGTTGTTTATGTGTATGACAAAATTAAATTAATAATATTAGTCACTACGTAGCAATATAAGGGATTCATAAATTGATTGTGTAGGGAATATTCTTTTAGGTGGGATGTTGGGATTGGTTTGGTGTATTAAAGGATTTATAATTTTGATGTTAAGTGAATTATTGGCAAATTTTTGTGATAGTCTTTTAAATCGGGAGAGGATAGGTTCAATGTGGGTTTTTTGATAAAGAAAGTTGTTAGAGGGATTAACGAATTGTATTATTTATCTAATATTGAAATTTTCTTGCTATTTGTCTTTATACAAGTGTAAACAGAACCACGTCATGCCATGACTATGTAGTTTATACTTACTTATGAAACGATAGATTAACTTCCTTTTAAACTGTTTTTTGCAAACAGATCACCATTTTGTATTATGTACATTGCCCATAATATGTGCAAAACATCACTTTTCCAGCACGAAATCATTGTTGAATACTAGAAACACCTTTTAGCATTAACGGTGTACACGTCAAATAGAGACTACGATAATCAAGCCAAACCGATCGTGTCCGAAACGTTACGATTTTCAAGTAAAAGCCACGAATAGATCGTCTAGCCAATAAAGAACTTTGGAATGTGCGTTAGGCTGTGACTATCTCAGTGACAGACAAATCAATACACATTATGTATCTAGGGATAAGTTCTTGGATCAAAGCTTACTCTAATAACCATTTTTATGATTTTCAGAATCGATGATGGCATTGTTTTGTCACGACCTAAAACCACCACTAGGCTACGTGAAATACGAAAATGTTCAAAACCGCATCTTGAAGGGGCGCCAGCGAGACCATACTATGAACTCACATTGACAAGCGAAAATACCACGAAGACAACAATGGACCCACGTGCTTGCCGTTCACTTCAGACAAAAAATAGTTGTTACCTCAAAAGTTACCCACTAAAGCATAATGATAGTTCTAAAGTAAGAAAGTACAGATGTGGCTCTTGTTCATTTGAGACAAACAGTAAACGTGATCATAAAGCACATTTACTAACACATAAGCATCCGTTGGAAATAAAAGTGTACGATTGTGACTATTGTTCGTATGTGGGACAACGTAAAGTTGATCTTAAAAAACACTTGCTAGTACATAAGAGTGCTTCAAAAGTAGCAATGTACGAATGCGATTCTTGTACATATCAGACGAGAGTAAAACAGAGCCTTAAACATCATCGATTGGTGCATAAGGATCCTTCAAAATTAACAATGTACAAATGTGACTTTTGTATATATCAGACAAAATATAAATATGGCCTTAAATCACATATACGAATACATCTGAATCCTTCAGAAAGGAAAATTTACAAATGTGACTTTTGTTCGTATCAGACAATAGAAAAGAGCAGCCTTAAAATACACCGACTGGTACACACGGATCCTTCAGAAGTAACAATGTATAGATGTGCCTCGTGCTCATTTCAAACAAAACATAAAACTTCTCTCGCAGTACATTTACATATACATAGGACTCCTATTGAATTACCGATACTCAAATGTGATTCTTGTTCATATGAGACGAGAATAAAAGGCAGCCTTAAGAAACACCTACTGTTACATAAGGATGTTTCGGAAGGTATAATGCACAGGTGTGACTCTTGTTTATATCAGACACCACATAGAGATTACCTTAAAAGACATTTGCGAGTGCATAAAAAGCAAGATGTTTAAGAAAATAATATATAAACGAAGCTTTAATTCTGAAAATACTGTAAATTTTCTAAGATGTTAGCTAATCAAAACTGGCAAGCTGTGTACAATTCAACATGTGTAAACAATGCATTTGATCACTTTTTCAATATATCTTTTTATTACTTTGATTTAAGCTTTCCTTTAATGCAATATTATATTGATGACAATGGCGATATTAACCATGTCCAATGGATAAATGATGAGATGACAAAACTGAATTATCTATCTATAGCGATCTCTCAAAAAAATATTCCCAATTCATTGAATTAAAAAACATAATTCAACAAACATAATAAACTTAAAATAGCAAAAAGATCGTACTATGATACGCAGATTAACCAAGCCAAAAATAAATAAAAACAGATGTAGAAAATTATATCAAATTTACAAAATAAAACATGCTCCAATTATACAGACAGACAATTCTTTCATGTGAGATAATACAATGTGTACACTTGTCAGCAGATTAAAAGTAATGTTGAATTATTAAAGATATAAGCAATAGGTACATTATGTACTTTAATATAAATAATATTAATAGTAAAAAATTATTAAAAAACTGCTTACAGATCTAACAATTTTAAGTGGTGTATTGAAAATACTCAATAAACTCTTGAAATTGATAAAAACCTCTTTCAGAAAACTTTTTTTTTAATTCTTTTTTATTTAGATTTTTCCATTAATTTGGAAAGAGATTATATAATTGTACTGATTTATACCTGTACCTAACAATATTCTTGGATAAACCGAAAAATGGAGCCATTATAGATTTATGTCTGGTATTATAACTAGTTAGAACATGGCATTCACTAACATGGTTATATGCATAGATAATACATTCAAATATGTACTGATTGGTGGAAGTAAGTATACATAAATTTTTAAATAAGGGTATACAGGTGTCTTTAAATTTAAAATTTGTAATGGTTCTTATTGCTCGTTTTTTCAATTTTAAAATTTTAGAGGCATGTGAAGATTCTGCCCAACACATTACGCTATGGAACAGAGCATGATATGCCATTAAGATAACACTATTATTGACTAAATTAGTTATCCTTTTCAATAGATAGATGTAGCTTGACAGCTTTTCGGGTAGCCTGTAAATGTGGGTTTCCCAGGTTGATTTACTATCAAAAGCGAGATCTAAACACTTTACAGGATTATTATTTTCGATGCAGCCAATATTGTTAAAATATTCCTGAGCTTGTAGCCTTGTTCCCTCCAGTATACTGATAAGATGTTTTAAATTTGTATCAACCTTACTTTCGGTAAGGTGGTATCATCAGCATATTCACTATTTTTACAAGAAAGACTGGTTGATATATATATGAACCAATTGGTCCTAAGATGGATTCCTGGGGAACTCCATGCTTTAGAGGCTTTAATGAGGACTTCATAGTACCATGACTGACACACTGATACCCGTTTATAATATAACTTTCAATACAAGTCCCTCTGATGCCATAACTTTCAAATGTTATTAACACTGTTTTAGCGGAAACACAGTCAAAGGCTGTGGATTGATCTAAATGTGATATCATATTTCCATTTTCAAATTCATCCATAATAATACTTATAATATCTGTTCAGGCTTTAATAGTAGACTTTCCTCTTCTATAACTTTACTGATTACAATTTATCAGATTATTAGTTTCTGAATAATGCATTCATCTAATTTTATCTGCCAACTCTAACAATTTTGACAGGATAAGCACTAATAAGATTGGCCTATAGTTTTCAAAATTTTTGTCTCCTTTTTTGAAAATTGATGTTACCTTAGACTTTTTTAAACAATCAGGAAATACACCTGTCTCAAATTCCATATTAATTAGACGTATAATCTGTGATAAGAGATCTTTAGCTATTTTAATCATGTCGCTGTTTATGCTATAGTGCTCGACACTTTGATATATTTAACATGTCTATTAGGTTACTTACTTCCAACTCAGATGCTGGCTCCAGGTAAAAAGTAAATAGCACTTTACTATTTCTAACATGGAAGTAATATAGAAGTAACTGAAAGTGGCACAGTGTTATCTATTACAAACCTGACGAACAGATTTAGTAAATATTTCACTGCTGTGCTAATTCTAAGTAGTACCAATACCGATTTCGAATTTTTAGAATCAAAGGTGCCAATGATAAATAACACTATTAGTAAAATCTGACATTGTTGAGATAATAGGTAAACTAAAATACTCTAATTCTAGCGACTATGAAAATGTATCGAACGATATCTTGAAAAAGTATAAGCATCTCATTTGCAATCCTCTATAGTGGAGGTCGGAAGAACATACAGATATCTGCTACTGGATCAATCTAGTTTCCCCCTCCGTTTTCGAGGAAGCTGAAACCGATTCTGGGGTTCAAAAAGTTTTTGACCCCGAAATCGTACCAAAACCACCCCTAAAGTCTTCCTTGTGCAGTCATCAATCTAATCCTGTATTTTGGTGAATTGGCCCTCCCCATAACTTAAGGTGGTAATTTTAGAGGGGGACGACCCCAATCACCCCTACCCCTCGATTGAACCCCCCAGGGGTGGATTTTTTTTTGGAAAAAATATTTACAATTTTCAAAAAGGGGGTTGGTTGAAAGGAAGATGAAGACGGCAAAGGTTATAATCAAGGGTGCTTGCAACCCCTCCAGGGGGTGGATTTTTTTATGTAAAAGATATTCAACATTTTTAGAAAGGGGGTTTGATAGAGGGACGATGAAAGGCGACCAGGGTTATAACAACCCTAAGGAGTGGAAACACTCGGATATACCGGGTGGCCACGAGTGAATGTACCCCCCCAATATTTTGATTGTTTTTGTATTTAAAAATTTGATTTTTGGTACACATAAATTAGAAAATAATAAGCTACTTTTAGACTAACAGGAATGAAAATATCACTTCCGGTTGAACCGGAAGTGACATCAACTTTTTTTTCTTAAATGGAATGACTATATTTTTTTGATGATTTCTCATTAAGCATACATTTCTAACTGCAACAGTTTTTTCAGATGTAAAAAATTCCAAAAAAATAAGTGAGATACGAACAATTTTTTATTTTTTTCAGATGAATGCGATGTAAGAAAATTATTAAGTAGGCTATGGAAATTATTAGTAAGGTTGTAGACTTGTCTGTAAAGAAGAAAATAGTTGTTTGAAATACTGATAGGTACCAGTATTTTTAGTTTTTTTTTCAAAAAAACGGAATTTCATTTTCATTTCTGTAATGGTTCTATGGTTTTTTTTTTTTTTAATGGAACTGTGCTATTTCTTTTATTACTCAGAAATAATGATTCATAAACTATAATTTTTTCGCCATTAATCATTTCTTAACGATATCCTTCGTAATAATAGAAGTATTTTTAAAAAGTAAGCGCCAACAAATCATGTTAATAAGGTGTACATTTAAATCCAAAATTGTAGATAGCCATGAAAATGACAGACATTCGCAACAATTGAATTAGTCTTGATTTACTCACTAATTTTCTGAAGCAAATGTATTAAAGTTGTTATAAACAAGAAAATTAATACAAGATGGCTGAAAATTATTCAAGAAATGAAAATGTTCACATGATCATTATTTATGGAGAGACCCGACGTAATGCAACTAGAGCACAAAGTCTGTATGGACGGAGATATCCAGAAAGAAGACAACCTCCGAGAAACTATTTCGCCCGATTGGAGCAACAATTTAGAAGTGAACCTAATGTAGAAATTGAAGAAAGATTTATTGTGGATGAAGAAGCGGAAATTAATGTATTAGCTTTAGTGCATGTTGACCCAACCATTTCAATAATGAACATGAATTACCAGTTTCCAAAGAATCAGCCAGAAAAATTTTAAAGAAACACAGCTATCATTCTTATAAATATCAATTACATTAATTTTTGTATGAGAATGATTATCAACGAAGATTAACCTTTTGTAATTGGTTACAGTTACCTACGCCAATGAAAAAATGAGAATTTTATCAAAAACATTTTGTTCACTGATGAATCGAGATTTACAAACCTTGGGTTATTTAATCCTCACATTATGAGACAGGGGCGGTTTCAGGAGCAGTTTGGCTTTAATGTTTGGTTAGGCGTACTGGGCGACCATATCATAGGTCCAATAATTTCTAATAAAACTCTAACTGGACCAAGATATTTAGAATTTCTCCAAAATATAGTAGTTCCACAGATTAATCAAATTCCCAATACCAATATTGACGAGGTTTACTTCCAACAAGACGGGGCTGGACCACACAATGCTATTATCGTTAGGGATTACTTAAATCAATTATTTCCAGATCGTTGGATTGGGACCCATGGTTCAGTCAGATGGCCTGCAAGGTCGCCTAACCTAACCCCACTCGACTTTTTTTATTTGGGCGCATTTAAAAAATATTTTCAATTTGACGGTGAATTTTATAAACAAAAAGACGGCTTACCAATGGGTTCCCCTATTTCTCCGTTGTTAGCAGAGATATTTATGGCAAACTTTGAAAATGTAATTTTTAGTAGTAATAGCAACCTAAATGTACATGTTTTCTATTGGACTCGTTATGTTGATGATATTTTTTGCATATGGACCGGTACAGAACGGAATTTAAGTAGTTTCCTTAATTTATTGAATTCATTTAATAGTAAAATACAGTTCACATTAGAGAAAGAAAAAAATGGTCAATTAAACTTTTTAGATATGAATATTAAAAAACATCGTAATCAATTAAAATTTAGTATTTATCGAAAACCCACTACAACAGACACAGTCATACATTATAATTCACAACAATCTTGGCAAATTAAACTCTCTCCATTTCATAGCCTAATACATAGACTCACAAATTTCCCCTTAGACGAATATGAGTTTAATAAAGAATTAAACATAATCAAACAGATTGCAATAAAT
This sequence comes from Stenurella melanura, assembly GCA_963583905.1. Lineage (NCBI taxonomy): Eukaryota > Metazoa > Arthropoda > Insecta > Coleoptera > Cerambycidae > Stenurella > Stenurella melanura. Next base: position 122,700,870 of record OY757315.1, on the reverse strand, counting down.
AATGGATATAAGGAGTCACTAATAGAGAACATGGTTAAAAACAAACAGCGAAAATTACTTCAAAAGGAATTTTTTACTGTAACCAACAAAACAACAAAGTACAATTTTATTAATTATATTCCTAGGTTTAGTGATAAAATAAGTAGAAAACTAAATAAGTTAGGCATCTCCACAATAAGTGTAAACAAAACAAATTTAGGAAGTATTTTAGTTAACAATAAAGAAAAAATAAGTAAAGTCAACAAATCGGGGGTTTATGAAATTAAATGTAAGGACTGTAACGCGGTATATATTGGCCAAAGTGGTAGAAGTATAGCTAATCGGGTAAAAGAACATAAACAATCCATTTTAAATAACACCAAAAACACAGGAATGTCAACACATTGCATTGAAAATAATCATTTTATTGATACAGAGAATATTAATTTAATCCATTCAGAAAGAAAAGGAAAACGCTTAAACCTCCTTGAACAATTAGAAATAAAAAAATCCCTTAAAAGCAATACTTGTACCACCAATGACCAATTAAATTTCATAAACACTCCTATAATAGACAAGGTTCTAAGAATAGCCCATTGAATTATTCCGAGTAGGTAGATCCTTAGTTTTATTACCTGAAATCCCCGTAATTCCACATGTTTGGGTATTACTGCATTTATTTTTAGAACAACCACCCTCATAGCTTTAGTATTCATCTGTAATGCTCTTGAGAAAGGCCTAACAAGCCGAAACATATGTAGAGTGTATAAAAATACAGTTTTTATTTGAAACATCTAAAAGCATTGTTTTTTCCTTTTCTAAAAATAATTATTATAGAATCTACATGACTGCTCCAATCACAAGGCAAGATCTAGAAGAAAGAGTTCGAAATTGCACAAATAACACCTCAACAATTACAGAATGTTAGACGTGCAACGATAAGTCGCGCTACTCTGTGTATTAATCATAACGGTGAACAGTTTGAACAATTTTTATAATGGTTTATTATAATTTAGGTTTTAAATAGTTTTGTTATTCTTGGTAATTTATTCATGGTTGTAACGTTATACCTATTAAAATTTTTTCTTGTTTAATTTGTGTTTATTTTTTAAAAATACTTCTATTATTACGAAGGATATCGTTAAGAAATGATTAATGGCGAAAAAATTATAGTTTATGAATCATTATTTCTGATTAATAAAAGAAATAGCACAGTTCCATTAAAAAAAATTCCATAGGACCCCTACAGGAATGAAAAAAAACTAAAAATACTGCCGATCAGTAATTCAAACAACTATTTTCTGCTTTACAAACAAGTCTACAACCTTACTAATAATTTTCATAGCCTACTTAGAAATTGTCTTACATCACTCGCATTCATCTGACGTGGCCATTTTGAAAAAATTAAAAAATTGTTCGTATCTCACTTATTTTTTGTAATTTTTTACATCTGAAAAAACTGTTGCACTTTGAAATTTATGCTTACTGAGAAACCATAAAAAAATATAGTCATTCTATTTAAGAAAAAAAAGGTGATGTTGCTTTCGGTTCAACCGGAAGTGATATTTTCATTCCTGTTAGTCTAAAAGTAGCCTATTATTGTCTAATTTATTTGTACCAAAAACCAATTTTTTAAATATAAAAACAACCAATATATTGGGGGTGTACATTGACTCGTGGCCACCCGGTATACACTGTAATTTACGTAGGCCGTGCATTAGAAGTTCATCAACTTTCAGTTAAACTAGAAACTTGAAATTAGGTGCGCAGCCATAATTGATCATTCCCTTTGTATCTAATATATTTTCCCTCCAGCTACACAGGGTGTTCCAAAAGTCGGTACCAACGTTCTTTTTTTAAATAGAAACCCACAATTTTTTTTAAATATAGTTCTAATTCTGAGTTTAGGCAGCCCAAGTTATGTTAACTTATTACCTATTATAGTTTTTGACATATGTTAATTGTTTTAAAAAAACTAACCCTTTTTAGTACTTTACGAGGTAGGTATAGTGAATGCTTAAGTAAATCACCCTAAAATTCAATTTTCCTACGAATGCCATAAAAAAAATAGGTGCCATTTGAAAAAATTGACTTTTTGACAATTTTCGATTGCAAAATTTGAAACTCGCCTGCGCCCATATGGTACATAATGGAACCACCAACGGGACATCATGAGTTAGCCTAGACTTCCAGCTAACTGCTGCACAAATTTGGTTTCCTAATTTGTTTGCGAGATACAAATTTGTTCGGAAACTAGGGTTATTAGTTTTTTCAAAAATATTAATAACATATGTCAAAAACTATAATATATCAGTTAACATAACATGGGCTGCCTAAACTCAGAATTAGAAGGCCAATAGAACTATATTAAAAAAAAATGTAGGTTTCTATTTAAAATATAAGAAAGTTGGTACCGACTTTTGGAACACCCTGTATAACTGGAAGACTGAAAATATTTTAGATAGAACGGGAATGATCAATTATGGCTGCACACCGAATTTCAAGTTCCTAGCCTAACTGTAAGTTGAGAAACTTCTAATGCACAACCTACGTAAATCACCCTGTATATATTCGAGTATTTCCACTCCTGAGGGTTGTTACAACTCCGGTCGCCTTTCATCTTCCCTTCATCAAACTCCCTTTCTAAAAATGCTGAATATTTTTTACTTAAAAAAAATTCACCCCCTAGAGGGGTTGTAACCACCCCTGGTTATAATCCTGGCAACCTTCATCTTCCCTTGAACAAACCTCTTTTTAAGAATTGTAAATATTTTTTCTAAAAAAAAAAAAATCCACCCCCTGGAGGGGTTGAATCGAGGGGAAGGGTGATTGGGGTCATCCCCCTCCAGAATTATCACCTTGTTATGGGGAGGGCCAATTCGCCAAAATACAGGGTTGGATTGATGTCTGCGCTGGGAAAGGAAAAAACTATGCGAAATTCGAAAAAAAACACGTAAAGAGACAAAATTTGTAGGAAATTTTATGCTCTACAACTTTGCTCTCTTGATATTTTTCACCAAAATGCATAATTATGGCTGAAAATCTAAAAGATGACGCAAAAGTCTATATACATATGTATACATGGTACAAATATAAACAAGTTATGTGACGTGACAAGGTATGCTCGTCCGAGCCAGAGCTACCAGAAATTGACTTTTCTGCGCTTTGACCTAACGGGAACCATATTGCATTAGAGTAATAGCAGCTAACTACACGAATAACCCTAAGGGTGAGTATAAAAATCACACATAACCGATCGGTTAACCAACCGGAGATAAAATTTAACTGACAACTTATTTACAGCCAGCTCCATAATCGAATAAAGTCTCCTTTAAGTGAATAGGGAATTATTGGAAATTTCAAATACTGCCGCGCAGTATTAAGGGGCTACCTTATTTTATCAGTGCATCATCCTAATTTTATCAACGAAATGTTAGTTATTGGCATTGGAACGCCTGCTTCGTTTTTCTTGTCATTATTTCTGTGCAATTCGACGCTTGCGCACTCATTGCCTAACCTTACAAAATTAATAAATAAATAATGTTTGTATATATTTTTTTCTATCTTTTGTGTTCTGGTGCGTGTGTACTGTTTTATTAAAATTTAATATGGAATCGGATCAGATACTTATAGGTTATATTATCTATGTATTATTGAAAGTTGCCAAATGTCAAAATACTGTAAATTTAACGCATTGCAGTATTCCTTCACAAATAACGACAAGCCACAGAGTAATACAGAGTTTTCACTCAATACTATTCCCTATGTTCACAGTTTCATTTTTTGTCGTGTGACGTATACCTGCCCAGATTATGCGCAGAAATGTTCCTTGCGATAGACAGTGTTGGCTTCAGCTCAAGAGCTACTTTAGGCAGGGGTGGTATTAAGTATTTATTTCGATGTTATATTATGAATATGATAAATAAATGTTGTTAAATAAATTCTAATCAATCATAATTTTGTAACATTCACGTTAACAACTTACTTTCCCTTTTTATTGTACTTACATGCATTCCTAACCAAAATAAACCGAACTCTACTGAATTATTTAAATTTAAAAAATATTTCATGGAAAATGCACAAGACAATATATGAAATTGAAAAACTTTTATCCAACCGAAAATTAAAAGAACATTTCTTTACGAGGATAAGCGATCATACTAAAATATAACAAAATATTAAAAGTTGTATTTCTTTTTATTCCAGTTTATCGTAAAAAATGTAGATTAACACAAAATTGATGGTTGAAAATTTGTACATAAATGCTTTTAATTGGTCAAAAGATGCATAGATTTAAGTTTTGTGAGTAAAGTTTCTGAAAATCTTTCTAGCATTAGTTTATTTCCAACATTTTCATATTAATACTTTCTAATATTAACTAGGAATAAACTATGTGTGTTTGATTTTTAAAATTAACACTTAGAAGTAGAAAAATATATATTTATAGAAATACATAAAGAGCATACAATTGTTAACAATATAACACACTGAACATGGGTATATACAGAGTACATTGATTGTAAATGAAATTTAAAAAAAACAGATCAACAAAAATATTTAGATATCTCGATAACTAAATATTCAAAATAAAAGTTATTACAATAGTTTTCATAAATAATGGTAAAGTAGATAGATATTTTTATAATTCTTGCCAGTGTTACTGCAAAATAGACCAAGTTACAGAAGACAGTCTCGGATGTCTCGGAAGAACAAATTTTCATGTGTGTGTGTGACAACAGGTACCATTTTTTTATGGTATCACATGTTATTTCGAAAAGCAGTGATCTTCACAAAATTGAATAAATCCATCTTTTTCCATTTTTCTCCTTTTCGACTGACGTTCCTGATGAAATAATTTTCTTTTCAGTTTTATGACTTCTTCCCTAATCTTAGTTTTGCATGGGGAATAGGAAGTAAAAAAGACGTTGCAGTCTGGGTCTGAGCAGATGTATCTGAAAATAAATAGTTTTTGTTGTATGTACTTGGTCAAAAAAATATTATGACTATTTCGTTTTTTATTTCTAATATTTATCCTGAAGTGAACGGTGTACGTTGGATATACACGAGAAAAATTTGAATCATATCCACAAACTAAAATAACAAAAAAAAAAATGAATTTATATTATGATACACTGTATACGTCTATACAATAAAATAAATATAAAGCATTTTAATTTTCCTTGCATAGCCTACTTTATTTCATATATAATATGTATACAAGAACAACAAAAAATGGTGGATATAACATAACATAACGTTGAAATATGAACCGTATCGAAACCAGTTAGGGCATAGTTAGAGTGATGTGCATAAACAAAGAAACATACAAACAAATATACGGATCAAATAAGGCATACCTTTTTCTTTTCTGATAGGAAATTAAAAAAGACTTTTTAAGATATTCATCATTTATTTATTGCTCTTCATATTTAAGGATGAATTTCAAATTAAAACAAAATCATAAAATACCAAATAACTTTCAGTATACATTTTGAACTCTTTAGAAACGAAAATATAACATACTAAAAGGAGGAAATTAATTACTCATCAAGAGAATCAGTACTTGAACTCGATCCCGGTTGTTCTACGGTAGTAGCAAACATTAAGGAATTAACGTAGTAGTCACCAAGTGGGAGGTAATAAATATGCTTTATCAATGCTGCTAGAGCACATCTGTGATTTACATGCAATATGAGAAATAATTTAAACAAAAAAAAAAACATTTAATTTAAGTATACCTACTTAACCGATTATAACCTTACTAAAATATTTGTTTGTTTATACATTTCTAACAACTTGGTTGTTTTAATAAACTTAAATTGAACTACATCTATGCACTTAAACAAAATTTTAGCAATTTATGTCCCTACTAAACATTAAATAATAAATAATGAAAATGAAGTAGGTACCTAATGAATTTCGAAACTTTTCTTAAATTATTATAATGGTCTTCTGTGGAAGTATTTAATAGTTGATTATACAGACTTGTAAGTTAATTTATGATAGTCTTACCTGAATCTGACAGACTTGAAAATTGATGGTATACCCATATAATGTTCATTTAACTTGTTTTTCAAAGGATCTGAAAACATCTCACCACCGAAATGCAAGCTGCACACCTTGCACATGTACGAGTGGGGGATTTTATTATATTTCCACGACCATAATTCTTTGCCCAGCTAAACATCTAATAAAAAAATATAATTAGGTATACTTATGCTTTTATTTAATTATTAATTTCTTTTTACCTCTCATATTATCCTTAGCGAACCTGAATAATATAATATTCATTACTTTAGAAATTCACTCAATTGAAAAACACTATTATAAACGTATAAAAACAATTCTACATAGAAAAATATTATGAAAAATGTTGAAATTATGAAATTTCACAGAGCCTAATCACGACGTTCGACGTTCAAGCAAATACTGATTGATATGATGCGCAGATCATTTCTAAATCGGTACCTGCCCAGAGTGGAGGAGAGAGAGACAGAAAATTAAGCCATGAAACGTCATAAGTGAAAACTCTGTATTTAAATCTACTCTGTGGACAAGCACTATCCTTAATACACAGAGTAATACAGAGTTTTCACTCAATGCTATTCCCTATGTTCACAGTTTCATTTTTTGTCGTGTGACGTATACCTGCCCAGATTATGCGCAGAAATGTTCCTTGCGATAGACAGGGTAGGCTTCAGCTCAAGAGCTACTTTAGGCAGGGGTGGTATTAAGTATTTATTTCCATGTTATATTATGAAGGTGATAAATAAATGTTGTTAAATAAATTCTCATCAATCATAATTTTGTAATATTCACGTTAACAAATTACTTTTCCCTTTTATTGTACTTACATGCATTCCTAACCAAAATAAACCGAACTATACTGATTTAGAATTTAAAAAATATTTCATGGAAAATCCACAAGACAATATAAGAAATTGAAAAATTTTTATCCAACTGAAAGTTAAAAGAACATTTCTTTACGAAGATAAGCGATCATACTAAAATATAACAAAATATTAAAAGTTGTATTTCTTTTTATTCCAGTTTATTGTAAAAAATGTAGATTAACACAAAATTGATGGTTGAAAATTTGTACATAAATGTTTCTAATTGTTCAAAAGATGCATAGATTTAAGTTTTGTGAGTAAAATTTCTGAAAATCCTAGTAATAGGTTATTTCCAACATTTTCATATTAATACTTTCTAATATTAACTAGGAATAAACTATCTATGTTTGATTTTTAAAATTAACACTCAGAAGTAGAAAAATATATATTTATAGAAATACGCATAAAGAGCATACAATTGTTAACAATATAACACACTGAACGTGGGTATATACAGAGTATATTGATTGTAAATGAAATTAAAAAAAAACAGATCAACAAAAATATTTAGATATCTCGATAACTAAATATTCAAATTAAAAGCTATTACAATAGTTTTCATAAATAATGGCAAAGTATATAGATATTTTTATAATTCTGGCCAGTGTTACTGCAAAATATAGACTAAGTTACAGAAGACAGTCTCGGATGTCTCGGAAGAACAAATTTTCATGTGTGTGTGTGTGTGTGACAACAGGTGCCATTTTTTTTATGGTACACAAAGTTGAATAAATCCATCTTTTTCCATTTTTCTCCTTTTCGACTGACGTTCCTGATGAAATAATCTTCTTTTCAGTTTTATGACTTCTTCCCTAAATTTAGTTTTCCATGGGGAATAGGAAGTAAAAAAAGACGTTTCAGTCTGGGTTTGAGCAGATGTATCTGAAAATAAATAGTTTCTGTTGTACATAATTGGTCAAAAAAATATTATGACTATTTCGTTTTTATTTCTAATATTTATCCTGAAGTAAACGGTGTACGTTGGATATACACGAGAAAAAATTGAGTCATATCCACAAACTAAAATAACAAAAAAAAATGAATTTATATTATGATACACTGTATACGTCTATACAAAATAAATATAAAGCATTTTAATTTTCCTTGCATAGCCCACTTTATTTCATATATAATATGTATACAAGAACAATAAAAAATGGTGGATATAACATAAAACTAACGTTGAAATATGAACCGTATCGAAACCAGTTAAGGCATAGTTAGAGTGTGATGTGCATAAACAAAGAAACATACAAACAAATGTACGGATCAAATAAGGCATACCTTTTTCTTTTCCGATAGGAAATTAAAAAGGACTTTTTAAGATATTCATCATTTATTTATCGCTCTTCATATTTATAAGGATGAATTTCAAATTAAAACAAAATCGTAAAATACCAAATAACTTTCAGTATACATTTTGAACTCTTTAGAAACGAAAATATAACATACTAAAAGGAGGAAATTAATGACTCATCAAGAGAATCAGTACTTGAACTCGATTCCGGTTGTTCTACGGTAGTAGCAAAGATTAAGGAATTAACGTAGTAGTCACCAAGTGGGAGGTAATAAATATGCTTTATCAATGCTGCTAGAGCACATCTCTGTGATTTACATGCAATATGAAAAATAATTTAAACAAAAAAAAACACATTTAATTTAAGTATACCTACTTAACCGATTATAACCTTACTAAAATATTTGTTTGTTTATACATTTCTAACAACTTGGTTGTTTTAATAAAGTTAAATTGAAATACATCTATGCACTTAAACAAAATTTTAGCCATTTATGTCCCTACTAAAGATTAAATAATAAATAATGAAAATGAAGTATAGGTACCTAATGAATTTCGAAATTTTTCTTATATTATTAATGATCTTCTGTGTAAGTATTTAATAGTTGATTACAGACTTGTAAGTTAATTTATGATAGTCTTACCTGAATCTGACAGACTTGAAAATTGATGGTATACCCATATAATATGTTATTCATTTTACTTGTTTTTCAAAGGATCTGAAAACATCTCTCCACCGAAATGCAAGCTGCACACCTTGCACATATACGAGTGGGGGATTTTATTATATTTCCACGTCCATAATTCTTTGCCCAGCTACCGTACCTTGCTCATCTAATAAAAAAATATAATTAGGTATACTTATGCTTTTATTTAATTATTAATTTCTTTTTACCTCTCATTATCCTTAGGGAACCTGAATAATATGATATTTATTACTTTAGAAAACAGCCACCCAATTAAAAAACACTATTATAAACGTATAAAAACAATTCTACACATAGATAAATATTATGAAAAATGTTGAAATTATGAAATGTCTCAGAGCCTAATCACGACGTTCGACGTTCAAGCAAAATAAGCAAATACTGATTAATATGATGCGCAGATCATTTCTAAATCGGTACCTGCCCAGAGTGGAGGAGAGAGAGACAGAAAATTAAGCCATGATACGTCATAAGTGAAAACTCTGTATTTAAATCTACTCTGTGCTTAATAAGGGATCCCTTATTTGCGGTTCAAACTGCGCAGGCGTACATGTCAAAATAACGCTTACTTTAATACTGCTTATCCTTATTGCACGTCCAATAATTCCCTGTTGTCTCTGCTTCAATCTCAAAAGAGTCCTTTAAAGTTGTTACCTTGTTCCATGATCGATTTTCAAAGAAAGATTTACGTAAAAGTCGCCTTTATCGTAAAGTGGAAATGGACCTTTACCGTGGTCAAGATTCTGTACAAACTATGAAGAAGAAGATTAACATAACCTAAAATATGATATGTATCTAGCTTGGCATCTACGACAACTTTGTAAATAAGTGCATTCTCTATGGTCGCTAGAGAAATATGGTATAAAATAAATTGTGGTACAGTATAGATATTGTTTCAGTTTACTAATTATTACGAGTGTATATTTTGTATTTGTAATAGAAAATGAAGGAGACCCTAGAAATAATATGCCGACTTTGTTTGAAAATATGTGATAACTACGAAGTTTTAAAGGAGAATATAAAAGACGCTTTGGATATAGTCGTGCCAAAAGTAGTGAGTATTGAACTCTCATTCTTTACAAGGAGGAAGTGTGGGTATGAATAAATTAAATTCCACTCATTAATTACTCCAAATTCTAGCTCTCTGATGCTTTTGGTGAATTTTGTTTTAGAGTTTAGCTGCAACACCGAAACCTGTCATGTGTACAGACTGTACAAAATTGCTTGTCAAATGTTTTGATTTTAAAATGGCATATTTTAATAAACGTAATTATGTAGTTCCATACGTTACCAAGGACAATATCAAGCTGGAGCTAAGAGACGCCTTTCTGTGGGAGAATGACAATAGTGTTGGTGTTTCAGAAGATCAAGACGTGTGTGGATTTTGCAAGGGTCTAATAAAATATTGCTCCACTGTAATACCCCTTGATGTTAAAGAGGCCATGATTCTGCTGAAGAAAATGATTGAACTGTGTTTTCCAGAACTGGTAAATATCAATGTTTTTCATATTAAGCATTGATATCTTTAAGATGACGTGCCTTTTCCATACTTCTGAGTAACTAAATGTGTCAAATGTGGTGAAGTATTAATTATATCATAGAAGGCCCACTAATGTGTTTAGGTTTAGGCTGACCTTTCTTTATTTTAAAATAAGTCATTATAGCTTCATATTTTCAAAATTTTTTCTTCATTTGGTAATTCTGGAGAATAACGGGGCATTGAAATTTTCGCGTAATTTTTGCAGGGTACACTAATTTTGGGTCATAGAACACGAATCTGAAGTCGGTTTTCAATGCAAATGCATAGTTTTTCCAAAAAAATTTTTTGAAATTTTCCACCATAACACGAACTTTTTGTCAGTGTAAACACCAAAAACACCTCGATTTTGGCCGGTTCGGATCCCGTATCCAATGTAGGTGCTTTTTAAAACAATGCACTTTTTACATACTGCAAAAAATTGCTTTTTCATAATAATACGTAGTATAAATAGGAATTTTATTTATCTGAATTCAGATCTCTATTATTTGACACTTCAGCCATAAAGAAATTCATTTTACAAATACCTATTAAAATATATAAAATAAAAAATATGATTTAAATAATAATGCTTTTATGATCGTCGTCTCCAATACCAAAACCTGGAGTTTTATTAAGAATGTTTTCAATATATAGTGTGTCGGCGCAAATGTTCCTTGCCCTTCTCAGATACCACTTATTACTGATAACCAAATTAAAAATCTGTAGGTGGTATCCGAGAAGGGCAAGGACCATTTGCGACGGCGCAAATGTTCCTTGCTCTTCTTGGACACCACTTATTACTGATAACCAGGTTGAAAATCTATAGGTGGTATCCGAGAAGGACAAGGAGCATTTGCGCTGGCGCAAATGTTCCTTGTCCTTCTCGAATACCACCTACAGATTTTCAACCTGGTTATCAGTAATAAGTGGTGTTCAAGAAGGGCAAGGAACATTTTCACCGGCACAAATGTTTCTTCCCTTCTTGGATACGACTTATTACTGATAACCAGGTTAAAAGTCAGTATGTGATATCCGAAAAGAGCGCAAGGAGCATTTCCTTTCCTGGCAAGGTATGTGTTATCACACCTCCTCGCTGGTCCTTATTGGGCAGTAACAAAAACAGGCCATTTTTAAGTAAACCAATTTGGGACACTATATATTGAAAATATTCTTAATAAAACACCAGTTTTTGGTATTGGCGACGATGATCATAAAAGCATTATTATTTAAATTATATTTTTTATTTTATCAATTTTAATAGGTATTTATAAAATGAATTTCTCTGTTGTGCCTTGAGACACCAACTTTTCAGGGTATTTTGACACGCATGCGTAACAATCTTATGGCTGATCTGTCAAATAACGGAGTTCTAAATTCTGATAAATAATATTACTATTTATACTATGTATTACTATGAAAAAGTTTTTTTTTTTCAGTGCGTAAAATGTGCATTGTTCTAAAAAGTACCTACATTGTGGATACGGGATCCGAATCGGCCGAAATCGAAGTGTTTCTGGTGTTTACACTGACAAATAGTTCGTGTTATGGTGGAAAATTTCAAAAATTTGATATTTATTTCCCAATATTACATACTTATACAGGCTCCATTTTAACAGGGCCTTCGAGAATATCTCACTTCATTCAATCGTACAAGAAAAAAAATCTACAAAAATTGTGCCAATTCCTAATAGTTGCGAAATATTTTAAAGGCATTTAAAGTTCTTGATCAGCTTTAAGAGTTAATATCTGTGTCAATTGTGTAACATAGATGAATATTATTGAACTAAATGATTATTATAATCAAATATTTATTGTTAGGCAGTAAGTTTTCTTCTTTTTAATGGTTTTTTTCATTGTATTTGCGAATTTTTAGTTTTTATAACAGAAACTTTTGACGGTGGAAATGCCCTGATTGTAACTTGGCCTCATGATGTTTTAATAAAATTATCATTATTATTTATTAGTTTTGTAAATTAAATGTGTACTGTAAATTAATAAAGAAGGGTAATTATGAGATTTGTATAATTAATATGAGTCATTTTTTATTAACGAAGAAATTAATGCTTTGATGGGAAAGTGAGACCGTGACAACTGTAGTACTGTTCACTTATTATTCCTACATTGGCACTAATGTGCAATTTACAGGTTAGGTACATTTAGTAATTATTTTTTATAATGTTTGTCTTCATAAAACAAAACAATTATAAAATCTATATGAAAAATTAAAAATAAAGGAACTTTGCTTACCTTTCGTTTCTGTTTGATAGGATTTAAGTATCGTCAAGAAACCTGTAATCTGCCCGCCCTGCCATGAATCTCTAGAAATGTGCTTCCATTTTATAACAGACTGTTTGACTGTAGAAGAAAGGATTAGGAAATATCGCGAAACTCTAGATATAAACGGTGAAGCTCAAATAGAACTAAGCAGCTTATTACAATTTACAATAAGAGATGTAGGAAAAAGCGAGGTAGATGGTAATTCCGTTGATTTAATCAAAATCGAAAAAGAATGCTGTGACGGAGAAGGAAATGCAGAGGACGTGAAAATTTGTAAAGAAGGCGACATACTTAAAATAGAACAAGCCTTCTGTGAGGAGGGCAACCTTGTTGAAATAGGGGACCTAAAATGTTTAGTTGATGAAGAAATCGAAATGAAACCAGATGTGCCAGATTTCGTTAGGTAATGTCGCATTAAGGTAGTTATATAATGATAATAATAATAATTTCATTTCATCAGAATATGTTACATTTTATAATCAGGTCAAATAATAGAAGTTATATAAAGTTATATTGGTAAAATACAATACTATACAGAGTAATAAAGGAAAGACAGTACAGTAGTGCAATGCAGGTTTTCACGGCCGTTGTCCAATGAAGTAGTTTCTTCCGGGTTTTGCCGCGGTCGTCGAACTTGACTTGACGTTTTGCTGATCATGCTGTCGGCTTCTTCAAAAGGGTTCCAAAGACTGAAGTTGTTGAGTTCGGCTCCTCGTTATATATACCTGGGCGCTGCTACGCTTGGTTGCACATTCGTCGTGCTCCGCTGATCGTGACCGATTACATTACTGGTACTTAGCAAAGCTAGTCTCCATGTATTGCTTAGTCGATACTCATCTTTGTTGAAATTGTTCTTATTTTTCATAATTTCTAGTGATTCCCTAATAATTCTTGGGTAATAATGTGCACTTCTGTCCAATATCCTAACGTTCTCATATTTGATCTTATGGTTCTCATTATGATGAATATGTTCTGCTACAGCCGACTTATCTGTATATCCGAGTCTAGTATATCTCGGATGTTCCTTGATTCTGCACTGGATACTTTTTCCGCATATACAATCCAACTGGTAAACACCTTTCGTCAACAGTTTAGGGATGGGATCCTTGTATGGGGGAAGCAACTGTTGTATTTTCTTCACTGTTCGAAAACGTACACCTATTTTCTTTTTTGATAGAATTCTTCTTAGCCTATCCGTGACTCCGGCGACGAATGGTAAGCACGCATATGTTGTAGGTTGTTCCTTTTCTTCAGTTATTGTTCTTCTCTGTCTATTAATAATTCGTTGTATATCTCTTTGCTTGCAACCATTCTTTTCTAGTGCTTGTTGGACATTTTTAAGTTCCTCGGGTTTGCTCTTTTCGTCACATATTGTTGTAGCTCTGTGGAACAAAGTTCTTATCAGCGACCTCTTTTGTTGTGGATGGTGGTGTGATGTAGCATGCAGGTAACGATCAGTATGCGTTTTCTTCCTATAAACTCCATGGGCCAGTTTACCATTGTTCGAACGGCTCACCAATACATCTAAGAAAGGCAAAGCTCCCTCTTGTTCGGTCTCCATCATAAACTTGATGTTTGGATGACGATTGTTTAAATGATCGAAGAAGATAGTTAACGACGATTCTCCATGGGGCTATATAATGAAAGTCGTCTACGTACCGTAACCAACATTTCGATTTCTTCTCACTGCAGCATGGAAGAATTTGAAGAAGAAGCTATACGCTACAGTGAGAAGAAACCGAAATGTTGGTTACGCTATGTAGACGACACTTTCATTATATTGCCCCATTCGATCATCGAGTCCTGCCAGTAAACTTGTCAGGATTGACCTAGTGTCAGGAATTTGCCAGGAATAACTTGTCAGGATGTCGATTTGAAACTAACTTCCAATTTTTTTTTGTTGAATTAACATTACATATGGATCGTAAAGATTATTTTGATGGATCATAGGGAATAGTACCCCCTCCACTTTTTGAGGTAAAAAATTGTATCTCAAGGAATCACCCCCCCCCTCCCCGCTTTTCCGGAATTGCAACCAATGTAAAAAATTGTATCGCAAGGAGCCAGTCCCCCGTTCTTCGAAATTGCAATCATTGAGATAAATATTTTACTATGGGAAATCTCACCCACTACTCCAGAATTATACGGAAGAGCTGGGAGTGGAGTCCCGCATATATTACTACTCCGGGCCCCGATTTTCTCTTGGCGTCCTGGGGAATACGATATTGCGAAATTTTGCTAGGAAATGCCAGGAATTCAATCGATTAAGTTTCGCCAATAATTTCGTTTTGATCTAGTGGCAACACTGAAATTTTCTTAAGTTTCCTGTTAAACTGATTTACTGACGGCCGTCTGCACCTTTTTGTATTTAAGCTAGGAATAACTAAGGACCCTTAAATTTTTAAGGAAGATTTAACTCTTGCAGTTGCACCGTTCAAAATTTAAGTATAGTTAAGTGTGGAGTTATCGTGGCAACGCTGCAATTTAAGCGTCTGTTTGGGGAATTTTGCGTTAGACCGAGGAGAATCTAGTAACGTTTGCCTCAGTTGTCAGAAGTAAAATAAAATCAAAATATGTAAACTTTTTTGCCTAAAATAAATTTAATTTATAGCGTACGTAAAAAGGTCAATTGAATCCAAACTGAGGTAGGTATATAGAGAGAGCTTCAATTCCGAAATTCTTGTAATCTCCAATTACCATATTTTAATTAGGTATTTCAAAAATGTATCTACGCTTTGAGGCCCAGATGTTCCCTAATTATAATCGTACACATATTTTAATAGCCGGGTATATTATTATTATAAACAGTCATTGTCCAGCATCAATTCGGTTCTTTTTGACTTTGATAAATTTAGTTGAATAAAGTAGTGGCAAACCAAAATTCGCCATATCTCATCAGCACTTAAAATACCCACAAATTAAATCCGGAAAATGGAAAATAAATTTGAAATAGAAAGAAAAGGTCGCATAAGGTCTCAAAATTATATGGTGCTGGAAAAATAGCATTTTTTGAGTAACATAAATAAGACAAATGGGTATAAAAACATAACTGAAAATAAAAAACAACATACGCTTAAAGCTAGGTTACTTTATTTTTTTTTTAGGTTAAGGTCACTAACTTCTATTTTCAATTACGTCGTTAATGGATTCAATGCGCATGAGTGCTTTTTCGCTTAAAGTTAAAGTTACTTTCAGCCAAGTAAATCGGAGGCTTAAATTAAAGGGAGGCTTAGGGGATTAAAGCCAGGTTTTGGTAGCGGTGCAGACGAAATTTGATTTTAAAGTAAAGCTTAACGCTAAGCCACCCTTAACGAGAACGGCGCAGACGGCTGTGAATGATTTCGGAAGTAACTAGGCAAAGTGTTGAATAAACTAATACCTATGAAATGATTTTTTTTTGAGTCTATGCTGAGGTGTTGTCAAGTTCTGATTATTTCTAGTGTCATATTGATGTATCTCTTCATAGGTAGTATTCTTATTTATATTCTGTTTGGTGTACATAATATTATGATACACTGTAATTGAAAACAGAGACATTATCCTTAGTGATATAAATAGTGGTAGAAAACATAGTAGTGTGTTTTATTTAGTTATTTGTGCAAAATATAAATAGTACTCTGCAACTGTCATCCCATTTGACACCGACTATACTTTTTATTGCAGACTTCTGGATGATAAATACTCTTTGTAAATGGGTATGTACTACATTCCCACATGACAGTATACCAAATAGTAGTTGTGAATGGAATAAAGAGAAATAAATAATGATTGCAGTATGTTGATTTACCATTCCTTTTACTTTCTTAATAGCAAATACAGTTTTAGATAATTTCCCACATAGTATGTTGATGTGTTCTACCCAGCGATGTCAATATGTACCCCAAAAACTTGACATTAGTTTCATGATTCTGTTCTAGCTTAGCAGTAGATTTGGTTTCAAAAGTTAAGTTTATCGTTTTACTTTCATTTAGCACTAAATGGTTGTATGCAAATTAAGTTTTAGCATGTTGCAAAATGTTGTGTAGTATGACTTGACTCTCACTTTCCTTGTCTACACTTGTAATAAAAGTGGTATTATCTGCTTACATAACAGTTGTAGTGTTAAAATTATTTATGTTTTGTGACAGATCATTAATGTAAACAAGAGAAAATATGGGCCCTAGAACCAAGCATTGGGGAAATCCTCTTTTAATTTGGCAGCAGTTCGCTTCTTTATCCCCTCAATCAACTAGCTGGATTCTATTATTGTGAGAGGTGCAACATCTGTTAGCGAATCAATAAAGTTGAGCAAGAGAGAGAATAGAAAAAGATTTGGCAACTCCGCATATGGTTTCTGATGCCAGCTGATTGACTCCTCACTAATATCAGCTGAGTATGAGTAGACAATATGTGCAGTTTTTCATTTTACTTTTGCCAATGTCTATTATGTAAATTTAATTGTTTAAATGTCTTGAATATCAGTTATTTAACAGTTTAAGACTGTCAAGTTGCGATGGTCAAGTGCATTATAAAGGGAGGTTTATTAAAAGTAAAGTGTTAGCAAGCAACATTAAGTGCCGAGAAAGTTTAGTCAAAAAATGACAGGACATTTTAAAGTAGTTACATTGCGAAAGGTGACATCTGTTAGTGAATCAATAAATTTGAGACGCGAGAGAGAGAGAGATAGACAGAGAGAGAGGGAGAGTTGGGAAAGATTTGAGATGCCACATATAAAAAAAAATGTTTCATCCAAAACTTTTTCTAATTTTTTTTAGTTAATACATTCACGAGGGATTCGATTATACAAACTTTTCCAATACACTTGATAATGTAGATCATTCCCTGCTTCTCGATGATTTATTTGAGTATATGGTCATATTTGATAGAACTGGAATTTTTAAGGTGTTTGAGATAAACGAAAAAATCTCAATTTTCAGCTTTTCAAAGAATGTGTAATCATAAAAATACTACAGCTTCAAAATTTTTGAAATGGAGAGAAATTTTCTTTATTTAGTACCACAATACGGGCACGAGCTCAAGAAAACGCGTTTTATTCCTTTATTTATCGGAATCGGAGATCTATTTTGATTACATAATTGATCATTTATACATATAATAATAGTGAAGAAATTGCTCAAGCAACGCAGAGAAGAAAGTTGAAGCTGCATTTCAATAAGTAGAAAAAAGTTTTTTCCCCAAAATATAACACCATATTTCTCTCGTGCTAACACAGTATCGAAACCTACACAGTAATCCTAATATTAAGTTGAATATTGTTAAGCATTATACTTAAATATTAGAAATAATTTGTAGACTTTTATTTCCAATAACATAATTTTATTATTATTATCAGTGTGTTTTGTTTATGCGTTAGCACATTAAAAATGTAAATTATTTGTTTTACTGTCTTAGATCTACAAAAATAGCATTTGAATTAGTGTTGTGGGCTCATATATATTGTGTAGGAAATATAGTCTTGTTTGTGTGTAATTTCCATTAAGTGTTTATCCAAGAAAATAAATAGGTACATTAATCTTGGAATAAAGCACCTGTTTACGTAACCTATTATTTAACAAATATAATAGGTAGACAGTACACATCGTCGCCCTTATCACGTATGGGCGTATCTGAATTTTGCATATTTTACAGGAGAAAGCAAAAACAGAAATGTGTGACATTGAAATGGCCGTATCATTTCTGTTTCACAGTATTCTAAAATGATGATATGATACCCAGAGAATATGTATTTTATGCTCATTTAATAATAGTTAATGTACCTATCATACTTTTTTTTTTAGAGGACTAAATTTGCAGATACGCCTTTACGTGAAAGTATATTTATTTCGTTACGTAAGATAGGTCTATAATAGAGACGATAAATAACCATTAAAAAATGGTGAAAGTTAGTGTAATTTTTTTTATTTAATAGCTTTTTACACAACTAGTGTACTTTACTTTTCAATTCCATTACTGTTCTAACAAAAAAGAATACTGCTATAAGTAAAAATGTAACATTCTGTAATGCTGACTGTAATGTTTGCAAAGAAAAGAATAACAATGAATTAATTCACTGTTGGCCATGACGCAAAGATCTAAAAAATTCTTTACACAGAGTGAAAACAAATCTTCATATTTTCATTCAGGTATTTTTGGGATCATTATTTAAAGCATGAAGTTGCATATTGGATATGCTACTTTCTAAACATCTCAAAGCAATGTAGTCGTATTCTTTATCAAGATGGCTTTTTAAAAAAAATATTATATTTGTACTTTTGGTCACCATTACTTCCATCATATCTGGCTACATCACATTGCCTCGATCAGTTTCTCTAATTGTCAAGATACTAAGTTGCTTTGAAAAAGACTTGAAATCTTTAAAGTCATTATAATTCATTGGTATAACTCTCTCTATAGGGCTGTTTCCGTCACACTAATCAAATACTAGGGTGAAGCTGGGCAGGAATACATATGTCCCCTGCAGAAGAAATTGCACTATGAGCAGAATCACCCTCGTTGATATTTCTTCTAATGAGAAAGAATAGAGCAACTCTCGTTACAGGTTGCGACCTCTGAAGAACCACGCTTACTTATGGCCTTATTCCAGACAAAGTAGAAATCTTCTTTATTAGCAATATCGTAAATTGTCAAGTTTTTAATAACAGTCGGCTTTTATAAAAAATTGGGATTTCCTTTGAAATAGGCAGATATAAAACTTGCTGCACATCAACTATTCCATATAACATGCTCTTATCTTTTTGGGCTTCCTCTTTACATTTAGATTTAATTTTCCTGACAGCAGTTTTTTCTGCAATATGAGCATTGTCTTCCAAACTGTTTTTCGTCTCCTGTTCGAAAAGTTACACATAGTGAACATTGATCCCCCTTGGGTGACAGGAAAGATAAGTTTTTGAACAGACTTATCTGTTTTACGCCTTTACGTGAGAAACCATGTAGAGACTTTGGCAGATACGCCCTCAATTATTATATCGTTTGTGACGAAACTATAAGATATACAGTTGCGCCACTTCGTGAGATGAAAAGTGCACCCGTGGAAAGCCTAGAACCGGCGTAACTCAATTTTGCATTTTTTGTTAGTTACGCCCATACGTGATAAGGGCGACGACATGTTTAATTTTAAAGGAATTGTATTTATCTAATTAAAATCTTATTGCTATTTGTCTTTATACAAGTGTAAACAGAACCACGTCATGTCATGACTATGTAGTTTATACTTATGAAACGATCGATTAACTTCCTTTTAAACTGTTTTTTGCAAATAGATCATCATTTTGTATTATGTATATTGCCAATGAAATGAGCAAAACATCACTTTTCCAGCACGAAATCATTGTTGAGCATTAGAAACACCTGTTAGCATTAATGGTGTACACGTCAAATAGAGATTGTGATAATCGAGTCGAACCAATCATGTCCGAAATATTACGATTTTGTTCAAATAAAACCCACAAATAGATCGACTAGCCAATAAAGAACTTTGGAATGTTCACAACTCAAGTGCCTTAGACTAAGACTCTCAATAACGGACAAACCAATACATATGTATCTAGGCATAAGTTCTTGGATCAGAGGTTACTGTAATAATCATTTTTATAATTTTCAGATTCGAAGATGGCATTGTTTTGCCACGGCCTAAAACCACCACTAGGCTACGTGAAATACGAAAATGTTCAAAACCTAATCTTGAAGGGGCGCCAGCGAGACCATACCATGAACTCACATCGACAAGCGAAAATGCCTTGAAGACAACAATGGATCCACATTCACTTCAGACAAAAAATAGTTGTTACCTTAAAAGTCACCCGCTAAAGCATAATGATAGTTCTGAAGTAAGAAAGTACAGATGTGGCTCTTGTTCATTTGAGACAATTTGTAAACGTGACCATAAAGCACATTTACTAACACATAAGGATCCCTTAAAAGTGAAAGTGTACGATTGTGACTATTGTTCGTATGTGGCAAAACGTAAAGTTGATCTTAAAAAACATTTGCTGGTACATAAGGGTGCTTCAAAAGTAACAGTGTATAAATGCGATTCTTGTACATATCAGACGAAAGTAAAATATTGCCTTAAAACACACCGTTTGGTGCATAAGGATCCTTCAAAAGTAACAATGTACAAATGTGACGTTTGTACATATCAGACAAGATTTAAATGTGGCCTTAAAGCACATAATGTGCGAGTACATGAGAATCCAAAAATGTACAAATGTGACTCTTGTTCATTTCAGACAAAACGTAAATCTTGCCTTAAATCACATTTGTGGGTACATAAAAGTCCCTCGGAAGTAGAAATGTACAATTGTGATTCTTGTTCCTATCATACAAGAGAAAAGAACAACTTTAAAATACATCTACTGGTACACAAGGATCCTTCAGAAGTATCAGTGTATAGATGTGCCTCATGCTCATATCAAACAAGACAAAAAAGTTCTCTCAAATTACATTTACATGTACATAGGACTCCTATCGAATTACCAATACACAAATGCAATTCTTGTTCATATGAGACGAGAGTAAAAGGTAGCCTTAAAAGACACCTACAGTTACATAAGGACCCCTCAGAACTAACAATGTACACGTGTGACTCATGTTCATATCAGACACCGCATAGAGATTACCTTAAAAAACATTTGCGAGTGCATGAAAATAAACCCATTCAATAAAATTATATATAAATGAAGCTTTCATTCTGAAAATACTGCTAACTTTCTTAGGATGTTTGGTAATGAAAACTGGCAAGCTGTGTACAACTCAACATGCATTTGATCACTTTTTCAGTATATCTTTTTATTACTTTGATTTAAGCTTTCCTTTAATGAAATATAATATTGATATTAACTGTGCCCAATGGATAAATTATGAGATAACAACACTTAAGCGCCAATGATCTGTCAATAGCGGTCCCTCAAAGCACTTACCCTAATTCATTGAATTAAAAAACATAATTCAACAAACTTAAAATAGCAAAAAGATCATACTGTGATGCACAGATTAACCAAGCCAAAAATAAATAAAAACGTGGAAAATTATATCAAATTTACAAAATAAAATATGCTCCAATTGTACAGACAGGCAGACAATTTTTTCATGTGAAATGATACAATGTGTACACTTGTCAACAGATTGCAAATAATGTTGAAGTATTAAAGATATAAGAAATAGGTACATTATGTAGGTACAAAAATGTTAATACATAGTAAAAATTTATTAAAAAACTGCTTACAGATCTAATAATTTTAAGTGATGTATTGAAAATATTCAATAAACTCTTGAACATCATAAAAAACCTTTTCTTTCTGAAAACTTTTCATTTTTTTAAATAATTTTTTTAATTCAGATTTTTTCATTTAATTGGAAAAAGATTATATAATAATGCTGATGTATACCTGTAACTAATAATATTCTGTGATAAACCGGAAAATGTAGCCATCATAGATCAGTGTCTGGTATTATAGCTAGTTTGAATGTGGTATTCTCTAGCATGGTTGTCTGCATGGATAATACATTCAAATATGGTGTAAGTATACCAAAATTTTTAAATAAGGGTCTATAGGTGTCATTAAATTTAGAATTTTTAGTGGTTCTTACTGCTCGTTTTTGCAATTCTAAAATTTTGGAGGCATGTGACGATCCTTCCCAAGGGAAGATAACACATAACACATAAACTATGGAACAGGCATAAGTGTTTGTGTTTTATTTTCATTTAACTTTAATTTAATATTGTTAAAATAATCCTGAGCTTGTAACTGTGCTTCCAACGATATACTGATACACAAATATGAACACCTGCAAGTTATTAAACACACTTTGCCAGCAGATTATCATGACTTTGGGGGTGAAAACTACCTCTTTATCGCCTTTTTAATTCAACTAGCGCTTATAGGTGGAGAGCCGGCCGTATAGATTTCCTATGAATAAGATACATGAAAATCTTTATATGAGTGAATAAGTATTACTACAGACATATAGGGAGCCACTTTTCATTTTTACAAATTTTGCCCGCGTCATGGAATTCTGACGTCACTGCTGGTCACGATTTTTTGTATCATTAAATACATAAATAAAACTTACGTCAAAATGTAGGTTCTGACGTATACAATGAGACTGTAGAGGGGTGCCAGGCTTAATTTGCCCGCAACCCAACTCGATTTTTTTATTTGGGCGCATTTGAAAAATAGAGTCTACATGACTGCTCCAACCACAAGGCAAGATCTGGAAGAAAGAGTTCGACACTAAATTGCACAAATAACACCTCAACAATTACAGAATGTAAGACGTGCAACGAAAAGTTTATTATAATTTAGGTTTTAAATAGTTTTGTTATTCTTGGTAATTTATTCATGGTTGTAACGTTATACCTATTAAAATTATTTCTTGTTTAATTTGTGTTTACTTTTTAAAAATACTTCTATTATTACGAAGGATATCGTTAAGAAATGATTAATGGCGAAAAAATTATAGTTTATGAATCATTATTTCTGATTAATAAAAGAAATAGCACAGTTCCATTTTTTTGAAAAAAAAACTAAAAATACTGGTACCTATCAGTAATTCAAACAACTATTTTCTGCTTTACAGACAAGTCTACTACCTTACTAATAACTTCCATAGCCTACTTAGTAATTTTCTTACATCGCATTCATCTGACGTGGCCATATTGAAAAAATAAAAAAATTGTTCGTATCTCACTTATTTTTTGGAATTTTTTACATCTGAAAAAACTGTTGCACTTAGAAATTTAGGCTTAATGAGAAACCATAAAAAAATATAGTCATTCAATTTAAAAAAAAAAAATCGGTAAAGGTATTTACACAGAACTTCCCTCGTTATTTGTGCATGGCAGTCACTCTAAAAAATTAATTATTACGAACTGACATTGAGAATAATAATCGGAATATAGTTATTGCTATTATTACAAAGAAAACTTGATATGTTTTGGTCAAAAAAATATACAGATTGCTCATCCAACAGCAAAAGTTCAATACTAAATAGCAGGTGCCACATATGGCAGGCTTACGCAAATACCTTTACAAAAGTCCACCATGACTGAATTATTTCTTGGGATGTGTGTGGAAGTATAGTGGTGGTTAAAAAATTTAATTTTTTTAAAAAATTTTCAAAAGATGTTGGTAAAATAATTTTCTAATTTTTTTCTTCTGAAATAGGTTTAAAATGTCAAACGTAGAAATTTTAAATTTGAGCAAAAAGGAAAGTTTCCTTCTATTCTATAGTATTGCTAAAAAAGTTTAAAAATTAAAAATTATGTATTTTTTAAAATAGGTTTAGAATGCTATGAAACGTGAAAATTTTAAATTTGAGCAAATAGAAAAAAATTCGATCTATTTTAGCGGTAAAAACTTTTTGAAAAATGTTGGTGAAAAAAATTTTCAAATTTTTTTTTTCTGAAATACCTAGGTAGAATGTCATGAAACGTAAAACTTTTAAATTTGAGCATCTAGTGTTAAATTTTTTTCCAAACTGGTAACAAAATGTTGCAAATTTTTTTTTCCGAAATTGGTTTGGAATATCATGAAACGTGGAAATTTTAAATTTGAAGAAATAAAAAAAAATTCCATCTATTTTAGTGGTAAACAAATTTTCAAAAATGGTAAAAAAATTTCAAATTTTCTTTTTTTTTAATCAGGCTTAGAATGCCATGAAACGTGGAAATTTCAAATTTGAAGAAAGAAAAAAAAATTTCAATTTGGTAGTAAAAAATTTTTCAAAAATGGTGAAAAATTTTCAATTTTTTTTTCCTGAAATAGGTTAAGCGTGTCATGAAACGTAGAAATTTTAAATTTGAGCAAAAAAATTTTTTTTACATCTTGGTAAAAATTTTTTCAAAAATGTTGGTGAAAAAAATTTTCAATTTTTTTTTTTCTGAAATAGGTTTAGCGCGTCATGAAACGTGGAAACTGTAAATTTGAGCAAAAAAAAAATTTTTTCATTATTTATTCCGTTTAGACGGTCCACCCTGTATATTTTCCAGTGAAATTTCTACCATTTCTTCGCTGACAGTAGCGTCAACTACCTACCAAATTTGACTGCTCTCCGTCAAGTACTTTTTTAGTAAATGCACCAACAGACAGACTGACGGAATTCAAAAACCTATATTTTCGTAATCTACGTGTTCTGAAACATCAGAATCCGAAAAAATCTCGGAAGGTGATTTTTTCTCGAATACAATACTTCCCTTCGGTATGCGAGGGAAGTAAAAAGATGTCACTTCCGGTGCAACCGGAAGTGATATTTTCATTCCTGTTAGTCTAAAAGTAGCCTATTATTGTCTAATTTATTTGTACCAAAAACCAAATTTTTAAATACAAAAACAACCAAAATATTAGGGGCGTACATTGACTCGTGGCCACCCGGTATGTTTCTGTACTTATCTATGATAAAGTCTTTAGTAAGAGTTGAAATAATTACTAGTATCTTTTTGCTAGTAATATATTAGATTCTACTTTATCCATTCACGACTTTGCTGAAGGTGAAGATTGTGATGAAAATATATGCAAATTGAGCCAGAAGTTTCTTTTCAAGGAGAAGCGGATGAATTGAATCTTAGCTATGATTGGTATGAATCGGGAATCATGCATCAACCGTATATGTATATGAAGATGAGCTAATTGATTCTAGCGATAAAGAAGAGGGGTCCATTTCCTCCCATAAGAGACCAAGACTGGAGAAAACTTACATATAATGTTTATATATTGATAAAAAAATTTAGTTACTGTAATTTTGCACCATATTTATGTTTTTATTAAAAATATTGCAAACAATACGAATAGTGTTCATTTATAAAGAATATTTCTGCCTTATCTCTCTCTATTCCCTGGTAAGCTTGCTACAAGACACAAGGCCAACAAATATTGTCTAAATGCATGTTATTTGTGGCACTATCTTAATTTTTTTTCCTTCAATTCTTTGGGACTTCCTGCCACATATATGCTTTCTTTTTAAGCGGTGCTCGGGGAATTTACAAAATATCACAGGCATAGAGGTTATTTACCAGTAATATACTGGTTGTGATATTTTGTAGATTTCCCGAGCACCGCTTAAAAAGAAAACATACATGTGGCAGGAAGTCCCAAAGAATTGAAGAAGAAAAAAAAAGGCCAACAAAGTCATGCCTCATACGACAGTTTCCCGGCACTAACTATAACGGTCCGGCACTCTCCCAGACTTGCTATATGTTTACTGGGTGGGAGCAGTTTTCATCCCAAAAGGGGTGAAAAATTTTTTTACTATTTTTTTGACAGAAATTTATCAGAAATTACAAGCAAACTAAAAATTATACATCTCTACTTACTTTCTAAACATTAGTTCAATTTAAAAGCGATACAGGGGTAGTTTTCATTCCTGAAGGGTTGGAAAAAAAATGTCTTCATTGTACAATTCCCATTCATCTAAACTCAAATCAAAAAGTGAAGAAAAAATTCCAGCATTTTTCCATTTTACTTCAATTTAGGGGTAGTCTCGCCCCCTTTGGTCAACCCTAAACATAAAATCTGCCCTTATTTTAGATGAACATACTGAACTGGCAAATTATGATTACAATTAGCGAACATTTATAACTTTATTTTATAGTATTCACATTACCGCGTAAAACCATGTTTTCAAAAGTAAACATACAATTTAAGTGGCTTAATGCAGTTCAGATATTTTATTAAAAAGCCGCACCAACATTAAAAACTTAAAAGTTTCTCCATAGATTTTTGCTCTAATCTTGATTTGTTCAAAATTCGAGAAAAGTAATTAAGAATTTAAATAGAGCAGTAGCAGCTGACGTCACAACATGGCCGCCAAAGTTGCCTGGGTGGTAATAACCTAGTTTTGCATTTGTGTGCTTTCTGATTAATTCGAGTTTTTAAAGAATTTGTAGTGCTTTTTTAAACTTTTTTTTCGTGTCGCATCAATTTTGGGTGTTTTTCGTCTATTATACATTTCGCGATGTATTGATCTGACTTTAATTTAGTATTTTATTTGTGTTTTTCAACCGGCGTGTTATCTTGCGTACCTATCAAAAGTTATTAATTTTCGATATGGTAGGTGAATTTCAGTGAATTTTATAATTTTATTTATATTCTACATTTTAGGAATCCCCTCATTACATTTCTAAGCTGAAATGTATTAATGGAGCCAACCTATATGATTTAAAAGTGAGAGATTGAAACTATATATCGTTGGATGATTTTTCAAAAATATAATATAGCATTGAATTAATGAACCATTGTGACCCTTCTTGTAAATAAAATTTATATCTGAACTATAAGACTATTATTATTCATAGTTACCCTTATAATTATGTATAATTTGAAACATTCCATGATGGTAGACGATGCTGTTAAAAGTGTTATTTTTTAAATTCTGTTGTGTTTTAGCTCACTTGCCTTCACTGGTATTTTATTTGTGTACATTATCAATATTTTGAACCTCTGTAATTATAATTGTAAGAATCAGAACAGATACCAAACTAGGTATATAGCTATATAAAGTATTCGGAGCGTATTATGTTGCATATTTGCTCGCAATTTAAATTAAATGGAAACTGAAATGATCTCACAGTCCTATCTTTTTATTAGATTTACTATTACTCTTGCCGTTCATAATACAAACCTCTGATTGTTGTTATTAATGTGATAAACCCTTAAACTCGTTACAAACTTTTGAGCCTAACAAAAGTAAGATATAAATCAATAGAAAGTTGAAGGGAAATATTTTAAATCGTCAAAAAACATAGATTTTACAATAGGTTTATAAAACCATTAATATATGATTGATATATTGGCATAAATCAATGAGTATTTTGATAACTTTTAACCTAGTGTAATAATACTACCTAACCTATGTCACTACCTAGCTGTAATGTAACTGAGCATATATTAATTAAACATTTACTAAAATATGTCTTGATATCATATATATGTACAAAAATGTAAAAAATCCAATATAGCCTTTATTTCCACTAATTTATGGGTTCACAAAGATGTCAACGTTCTTGACACCAAACTTTACACTGGTAAAAACAACACTAATAAAGTATATATAAAATTTTCTCTCACAGTAGATTTAAAAAATATATATTTATAAACATCACTACATCCTTCCGATGTTAAGAAATCCTCCACTTTAATTTATATTGAACGAAAATTGACCTCAACCTCTGCCTCAACTTAAATGTCAAATTTCTGACAGCTGGCAATACTGTGACGTCACTGCTAGTGCTCTAGCTATTTCTCAAAGAAAATCATATACTTATTTAAGTATATGAAGAAAATAGAAAGGAATAAAAATTATCTTAATTATCAGACATGCAATGTTTACTGTACTGTATCGTAATTTACTATGAATTTATCTTCTAAAAAAGCATAGCGTGCACGCATACGCATACATTTAGCAATTAACTTTCCAATTTTCGATATAACTTTTGATATTTGTTTTGGATCTTTGGGAAAGAAAATAATACGTCTAGTGGCATAGCTGGATTCTTTGGGAACACTAAGCAACCACAAAATATGCTCAATGCTCGATTTCATGAGAATACGTTTGTAAACTGTTTGCATTATTTTATTCATAATACTAGAACGACAAAACAATACTTTAATGCACTTTTTAATTCAAAATCACTGGAGTTATTCAATTATTACATCAACAAAATTAATCTTCCATTAAACAAAACGCTTATAGTAAACTGATTTATTTATTGTTCACCTGTAGAGAGATTATTTATCAAGTGCTCAAGAATCAATACAGAAGAAGAAGAGATTGGACGACTTGAAAGTTGACAGAACCTCCTATGTTTACAATGTTTATGTGAATTTTGTATCTATGATGTAACTAAGCTTGCCGTCGAGTTTGACACTCGAAGATTTGTAAATAAGTACATTTTGTATGGTCACAGTAGAGAAATATATAAACTGTTGTATGGTATAGATTGTTTAAATTTACTAATTATTATGAAGTGTATACGTTCTGTTATAGAAAATGGAGGAGACCCTAGAAATAATATGCCGACTTTGTTTGAAGATATGTGACGACTATGAAGTCATAAATGGGAATTTGAAAGACTCTTTGGATATACCTAGTTGTGCCACAAATAGTGAGTATTGAATAAGGACGAAGTATATGTATGAATAGATTAAATTCCCTCAATAATTACTAGAATAGCTCTCTGATGCTTTTGGTGAATTTTATTTTAGAGTTTAGCTGCAACACCAAAACCTGTCATGTGTACAGACTGTACAAAATTACTTGTCAAATGTTTTGATTTTAAAACGGCATGTTTTGATAAACGTGGTTACGTAGTTCCATGCATTAACAAAGACGATATCAAACTGGAGCTGAAAGACTCCTGTCTGTGGGAGAATGAGAATGGTGCCTGTGTTCCAGAAGATCAAGATATATGTGGATTTTGCAAGGGTGCAGGAAAATATTGCTCCACTATTGTACCCCTTGATGAAGAGGCCATGATTCTGCTGAAGAAATTGATTGAACAGTGTCTTCCAGAATTGGTAAATACCAATATTTTTCATATTAAGTGTTAACATCTTTAATATGAAGTGATTTAGAATGCATTCTCCATATTTCTGAGTAACTAAATGTTGTGTCAAATGTGGTTAAGTCGTAATCATAGGGGGCCCGGTAACGTGTTTAAGTTTATGCCGACCTTTCTTTATTTTAAAATAGTTCATTATTGCTTCATATTTCTAAAACTTTTTTCCTCGCTTTTTTAGAGTGTTCATTATAAACTTAAAAAAAAATGATACAATTGCCATTTATTTCCAAAGATTATATACAGGGTAGGGCAATAGTACGTCGGACCTCGATATCTCGAATACTATGATAGCTAGAAACTTAACAAAAATTGCAAGTAAACTAGATAAAAAGTCTATAATTGGAAATTATTTTTGAACATACAGAGCGACCCAAGACCAAATTACAGGACCAAGTGCCTTTTTCTTAAATGGAATGCTGTGTATATTAGTGCATTTTTTGAAGCCTCTTTCTAGGCTCTATTCATTCCTAGATATATTAGCATTGAATATCTCCCAACCACTTGGATGTAATGAATTTTTTTGTTGAAATAATGCAATCTGCAGATGGATATTAAAAAAATCACCTCATAGTCACAATTATGGGTTTTAAGAAAAACTTTTTTGAATACCAGTTACGAGACATCTAATTAATGTTTCTGAATCATTTTCATTTCCTAAAACTGTACAGGGTGGCCAAAAATTATTTTTCAATTAAGAACTTTTTAAATTGAATTTTAGTTATAATTAGAAATTTTAAAATGGCCTGAAATGCCCTTATTTATCAAAATATGAAAGAGTACCACAAGTATTTTTGGCAATTTTGTGGTTATTAATCATGCTGAAACTAAGGCTCAAACCCTTAAAAATAACAGATAAAAAAGTTTTCCATATGGTGTAGACTTTTTGGCGGAAACTGTATAGGCTCCATTTTAGAGCCTTCGAAAATATCACGCTTAATATCAATCGTACAAAAAATTCTACAAAAATTGTGCCAACTTTTATATTAGTTACAAAATAATTTAAGGCCATTTAAAGTCCTTGGTCTGCTTTAAGAGTTATGATGGAAATACTCGAGTTTTTGGAATGAGTCTAACCTAGATATCCCGGTTATTTGAAAAGATACGAACAAACTTCCTAGGCGAACATTTTTGCAAATTGAAGTAGAATGAATGAAGTTAGATTTATATTAATGAAATTGAATATAGAAGTAGAAAACTGTTCAAAGTTTAGCTAGGAATTTGAAAACTAATGGTCCATTTATATAAAAGAAAACAAGAGTAAGCAGTTACTGACAATGTAAATAAGAAGATACGAAGTTATTAATTATGTGAGAAACTAAAATGCAGATAATCGGGAAATGTCATTTAGAGAATTTCAAGTAGCTTGTCGTATAAGTAAGCAGAAGCATGATGCTCCATTAATAGGTAGTAAAATAGTATGGTCCGATGAGTTGAGTGGGTTTCAAATTTGTTTTTCAATATTTTCTTATAAGAATCTAGTAACTTATGGATGTATGGGAGTGAAATGTTAAGAAATTAATGAAATTTGGAGAAATTGTTCTTTGTTTCTACATAAATCATCCTAATAAATTTCAAATCGATTCACTAAACTGTTTTTGATTTATAACGAATGTAATTCTTACCGGAAATGTCGTGTTATTAAACATAACTGCTCATTATTGAACAGAACTGCTCAATGGGAACGATTTAAAAATACTAAGAAATTAATTTAGGGCAATTCTTGTAACGAAAAAATTATTTTTTCGTTTAAGCACCCGTGCTAAATAAAATTTGAATTACCCGCCGAAATAACGACCGGAAGTCAACAAGTGCGCAAACGCGGTAGAACCATCATTTGAAATATCCCTGCTAGTTCACTTTTGATTTCGACCTAGGTGAGTGCAGACTTGTTACTTGTTCTTTAACGAATTTTCACGTTTATTTCTTTAATCCTTTGATATTTTGAATATATTTGATTGTTAAATGATGTCATATTATTGAGTTAACGTTGCTGTATAGTTATTTTTGGGAATTAAAGGATATTCCGTATAATAATTAATTGTATTAACACACATGTTTGTGTGATGTCGGCGTCCATTTGGACACATGCCAATTCATTAATTATCGCGGCAATTTTGTATTTTGTGGTCGCTTGAGACTCAATACCGTGGTGTTTGTCATTATTTAGATTATTTGTACGAGGATTAAACTCGGAAATTAATCAAAGGATAAATTAGAATCTTTGTTTCTTAATCGTGTGTAGACAATCTTATCTCATTAAAAGTCGAAACCCAAAGTCATTTTGTCGCATTTAGTTAACCTCGTGTTAGTACAAGAGGTTAAGATATCATTTTTTATTAATATTTCTACTAATTTGTAAAGTGTTGTAAAATTTTCACTCTTTTATACTTATGTTAATATATTATTTGTTTTATATTTGATTTTGATTGTTTTCTCCCCCTGATAAAGTTTGCAAGAGTGTTATTTACTGAATACGCTGGCGTCCAAATTTGTATAGTTTATTAAAGTTTTGTTTAGTAAATTTGACAAGCAAATAATTGTTAAGAAACAAAAATATATAACTCTTCTCGCCACCTAGTGACCCTCGACCAGCCCTGAGCTAACTGGTTGCTACGCTTTCATAGCTTCTTCAGCACTCCGCTGAGAAGTTGTGGTTGCATTCTATACGTCTTCATAAATCACCCCAATAAATTTCTAATCAGTTCGACAAACCGTTTTTGATTTATAACTATTTTAATTTAACATGAGTTCAGGAGATGTGTTGTTAAATACAACAGGTCAAAGATCATTGAAAAAATGTCAATTCCTTTTCCAAATTTTTTGAACATCCATATTAAAGTCTTAGTAAGATAATTGCAAAGTTCACTAAACTATAACGATAAATAAATTGTTATTGACAAAGAATACCACATTTCATGTAACGTAGAGTAGCCGAGTAGAAGTCTGGTGGCAACATCTGTGTTTCTTTGTCACTCGTCTTTATGGATAAGCAGTGCAAGTAAGAAAGTTAGCTTCTTTTATGTTTGTGTCACTTTGTTCCAAACAGCGCTACAAATTTTTAGTAAATACATACAATAGATTCTAACCCAATCGATCTCATCTATTTGATCTTAACTATTTTAAATGTTAAGGATCAGTCGTTATTTCCGTAACATTGTTTTATCGTGGTATTTTCAGATAACATAACGTGCTACGAAATGTTAAATTAACCAGTTACTCACTACATACATCGGCATCATCAGATTACGTCACGTTACTCTCAGAAATACCTAAGTTATTGGCAACTTTGCACTATTTCTTATACGTGGCACGGATATTTGAAAATACTTAATAATATAATAATAATAATATTTTAAATGCAGTATCATATAAGAAAGTAGAAGATTTACAAATTTTCATACCGATTTTATTTATTGTATGTATAATAATACGTTTTTCCATTAATTTTTTAAAAGAAGTAAAAATATATTGACATTAGTGATGAGTCGATCACCTGGCGTTAGAAATTATATGCGGCATTGCCAAATCTTGTCTATCTATGACTCTCGCGTCTCAAGTTTATCGATTCGCTGGCAGATGCCGCACCTCTCGCAGTATAACTACCTTAAGTTTTCAAAAAAAATAAATAAAGGAACTTTGCTTAAGTTTTCAAGAAAAAATTAATATAAAGGAACTTTACTTACCTTTCGTTTCTGTTTGATAGGATTTAAGTGTCATCAAGAAACCTGTAATCTGCCCAACTTGCCATGAATCTCTAGAGATGTGTTTCCGTTTTGTAACAGACTGTTTGACCGTAGAAGAAAAGATTAGGAAATATTGCGAAACTCTAGATACAAACAGTGAAGCTCAAATAGAACTAAGCAACTTATTAAAATTTACAATGAAAGATGTAGCAAAAAGCAAGGTAGATGGTAATTCAATTCATTTAATCAAAATCGAAAAAGAATGCTGGGACAGAGAAGGAAATGCTGAGCAAGTGAAAATTTGTAAAGAAGGCGACATATTTAAATTAGAACAAGTTTTCTGTGAAGAGGGCAACCTTGTTGAAATGGGGGACCAAAAGTGTTTAGTTGATGAAGACATCGAAATGAAACCAGATGTGCCAGATTTTTTCAGGTAATGTTGAGTTAAGTTTTGTTTTAAGTACGAAAAAAATGTTTTATTCAAAGCTATTTCTAATGCATTCACAAGGGACGAACCACCTATAGATATTTGTACACAAACTGCCTTGACATTCACACCTGTGCGATCTCACAGCTTCTAATATGTAACGCTTCTTCTCGATAAACTAACACATCACATAGTAGACAGCTCCCAAACTCAAAATCTAGGCTATCCAGTAGGGGGGGTTACACATTTTTACTATCATAGGGCATTTTTTTCAAGAATCTGGACAAAATCTTATATCGCACCTATTTGTGAGAAAGCTGGTGATAAAGAAATGGTGATTAATGACCAATCCATATCGAAAATTTCACACATACCTAAAATTTTCGAATAACTTGTGAATGATTATTTAACTAGAAGACCATATAAGTTCTAAACAGCGTGGGTTCTGTGGGCCAATCTATAACAACAATCTGTTAATATATGAAAATTATATTGTCATTGCCTTGGAGGTACCCCTCCTCCACTGAATTGAATTATCCAAACTTCTCCAAGACACTTGACAATGTAGATCATTCCCTGCTTCCCAATGATTTCAGTATATGAGCATATTTTATACAATTGGGTGTTCGAGATGAACGAACATAATTTCGAAAAAATCGGTCCAAATGGGAAAAAAGGGTTGATATTTCGGTTTTCAAGAAATGTGT
Source organism: Stenurella melanura (assembly GCA_963583905.1). Classification (NCBI taxonomy): domain Eukaryota; kingdom Metazoa; phylum Arthropoda; class Insecta; order Coleoptera; family Cerambycidae; genus Stenurella; species Stenurella melanura. The sequence goes on along the minus strand of OY757315.1, from coordinate 122,666,826 downwards.
AATCATAGAAATAGTACAGCTTTAAAATTTTTGAAATGAGGGAAATCTTCAAAATTTTTGTGCCAGAGTACAAACGCAGAAGTTCAAGAAAACCTTTCTTTATTTATCAAAATTGGAGATCTATTTTGTTTACATAATTGATAATTTATGGGGAGTATATACAATAGTACTGAAGAAACTGCTCAAGAGGTGCAGAAAGGAACTTGAAACTAACTGCATTTCAATGCAGAATTTCTTTAAAAAAAGTCCCCAAACCGAATGAGTTGAAACTCATTGCCATCATAATAATTTACTGCAACTCGCTTGTTACAAGCAGAAACACTTTTAAATTTAAATGCATATTTTCCTACCACGGTGTGGACATTTCATCAGTAAGATTAAACTACAAAATTCACTTATTTACTCTGTATGTCACTGTTTTCTAATTATAGGGGTATTGCCCTGCTGTCAGTCTTTTCTAAATTATATGAGAAAGCATACCACAATAGGCTGTACAATTTTTTAACATATCAAAAGATACTTACCGACAATCAGTTCGGTTTCCGGAAAGGTGTGGCAACGCAAGATGCAGTACTATCCCTATATAATTTCATATTAAATAGTTTTGAAGATAAAAATAAAAGTGCATGTGTTTTCTTCGATCTAACACGTGCATTTGACACAATCCAACAAGACTTGCTACTGGACAAACTTAGTAGGTACGGTGTTAGAGGACCTGCTCTAACTTGGTTAAAAACTTATTTGGTAGATCGGCAACAAAAAGTAATTTTGAGCCAAAATGGTAAAAACTACGTTTCTAGACCCAGACAGGTGGCTACGGGAGTTCCCCAAGGGAGTGTGTTGGGCCCCTTATTATTTATTGTATTTTTCAATGATGTTGTCCCCTCTTTGCATGACACATTTATTTCCCTATTCGCAGATGACGCAGTTACCGCTGACAGTGAGAGTAACATCAATCTATTATCTACAAAAACAAATACCACAGTTTCCCTGATGGAAAATTATTGCTCGACTAACGGCTTAGCTTTAAATAATTTAAAAACCAACCTAATAGTATTCTCTACAAAGCAGCTTGACATCAACTTATTAGTAAGAGCTAATAATAAAACCATCATACAAAACGAAACTATAAAGTACCTTGGTGTACATATTGACTCTCTTTTAACATGGAATGATCACGTTGACTCGTTATTATCCAAATTATCTACACATTGCTTTCTTATATGGCAGATGAGAAAATTTGTCAATATAGATATATTAAAAATGTATTATTATGCATATGTACAGTCAATGCTTAATTATTGTGTTATCTGCTGGGGTAACTGCAGTCGCATAAATGAAATCCTTATATTGCAGAAAAAGATTTTACGTACTATGACCTTTAAAAATATACGTCATTCCTGCAGAACTCTATTCAAAGAACTTGATATTTTAACAATACCTTTACATACTTAAATGTGTGTCCTATGTAAAGTCTCATTATGACAACTATATTCCCAGGGATAACTTTACTGAGCATGATTTAAGAATCAGTCAAAATCTGACAATTCCCCAACACAAACTGTCAATAGTAGCAAATGGTCCCAATGTCATGTCCATCAAGCTATACAATAAACTCCCTAAAACCATAAAAAGTATAAATAGCATTCATCTCTTTAAAAGCACAGTTCGAGCCACTCTAATCAGTCACAGCTTTTATTCCATAAAAGAATATTTAAGTTGTACTAGTTTTCAGGAGCGTACTTAGTAAAATTAGCAATCCTCGTCCTTATTTATTTTTCTGTATTCTGTTTAGAACACTATGGTTTCGTCTTGAGTTATGTGTTTTAATGTATATTTTACAATGTTTTACAATTTTATGACTATATTTCTATACCCGTAATAGGGTCCTATGAAAATAAAGATATTATTATTATTATTATATTATTATTATTATATATGGAGTGGAACAATAATGACACATTATTTATTTATTTAATTCACGGGTTAGCCCAATTACACATTACAATTGACTTGCTTAAATGACTATTAATAAATAAATTACAAAAATAGAACAAAACAACAAATAGAAATACACTTTAAATACGACAATGAAAGTATATACCTAGAACAACACAAATAACGGGACAGATCATAAAAGTATATATCCTTAATTATTATAAGCGAACAAGTTATCCGTAAGCTATCCATAATAATTACATCTCAAGTGCCTTTTTAAATTATCGACTGAGATATTGAAGAAGTCTACTTGAATATTGTTAGCATTTTTTACAATTCTACTTATGCCTAGATTGGTACCATATAAGGTTCGGTGATTCTGTACAGTGAACATATATGTTTCTCTTAAATGTCTCTGTGGAACATAGAAGTCTATTGTGGAAAGTAATTCTAGAGAGTCAATAATGCCACTACTAATCTTGAATGCCAAGATAATATCTGAGTTGATTCTTCGTTGCTTCAAGGTACAAAGATATAAGTTATGTAAGATTTGTTTATAATCAATATCTTCAGTAGCAATGTTGGTCTTATATGCAGCATAGCGTAAGAATCTTTTTTGCACTCTTTCTATTTTATCTATATGTGTTTGAAAATATGGGGACCATATAACTGAACAGTTTTCTAAATGAGTTCTTACCAATGAAATATATAATGATTTTATTGCAGCTATGTTTTTAAAGTCTTTAGTATGTCTTTTAATAAAACCTAGAGTTTTTAGAGATTTATTGCATATTAGGTCAATGTGATACACAAATGTCAGTTTAGAATCAAAATATATGCCTAAATCACGTATTACATCTACATTTTGAATTGATGTATCCTTAATTACGTATTTATTTATAGATGGGGATATCTCTTTACTGAACTGGATATATTTGCATTTTGAGATATTCAGTGCTAGCTTTTTCCGCTCACACCAATTCTGAAATCTGTTAATATCTTGTTGCAGTTCAACCATGGAGTTGGGATCTTTAATTTCTTTAAATATTTTAAGGTCATCTGCATACATTAGTACTTGACTATGTAAGAAGCATTCTACAACATCATTAATAAACAGATTGAACAACAGAGGTGCTAAGTGTGCTCCTTGGGGAACACCTGACCTAACTTGAATTTCATGAGAATAATAGTTATTAATTTTTACAACTTGAACTCGATAACTTAAATATGATTTTAACCACTTCAAAAGACTGCCGTGAATATATCGTGATAATTCATTTAGAAGCAATGTATGATCTACTTTATCGAATGCCTTGGAGAAGTCCGTGTAAACTGAATCCACAGAATATCCCTTCTCCAAAGATTTGACGATAAAGTCTTCATATATTAACAAATTTGTTGTTATAGATCTGCCTTGAAAGAATCCATGTTGCTTACTAGTGATACAATTTTTTAGTTCGGATGTTAGGAAGTCATTTACCAGTGATTCAAAAATTTTAGGTATGTGCGAAATTCTAGTAATCGGTCGATAGTTAATAACCATTCCCTTGTCTCCCGACTTTTTATAGATAGGAACAATATAGGATTTTTTCCAATTAGTTGGAAATACTCCCTCGGATAATGATTTGTTAAATAGAAGCCACAGAGGTCTGGAGAGAGCGCAGGACTTTAGAAAATAAGCTGATATGTTGTCTGATTCTGAACCCTTTTTAGAATCTAGATTACTTAGTTTGTCTAGAACTTCAGTTATTCCTATACATAAATTATTGATGTTAACAACATGCACAACGTCATCTATATTCTGTGGATTAATATTGTTATTTGTTTTCTCAGGTCGTAAGTCATTATAAACAGATGCAAAGTGAATTGCAAATAGATTTGCAATAGACTTTCCATCTTCGGCTGTTTGATCAAGATAACTAATAATGTTAGGTATAAAATCTTCCTTATTTTTATCGCGTATATAGTCCCAAAAAATTCTTGAATCACTTAGCACGCTATTTTCAACTTCATTAATATAGTTTCTGTAGCAAATGGCAGCTTGTTCTTTACAAATTACTCTTAAATAACTGAAATGATTATAATCTTCTATTCTTCTAGTAATTTTATATTGTCTATGTGCAGCTCGCTTGTTTATAATATTTTGTTTCAACTCATTGTCAAACCAGATTGGAAATTTAAAATTACTTTTTATTTTCATTTTAGGAACAAATAGATCAATGCATTCACATAAGGTTAGATAAAATAATTCAACAGCAGTATTTAGCTCGGCATTCAGAATCGTGTCCCAGTGAACACTTAGAAGATAATTATTTATATCATTAAAATTACAATTTTTAAAATTATATATGAGCTCCTCAAACTCCAAACACTGATATGCTTTATCACAAGGCACAAAGATAGCAATAGAGGGGTGATGCTTATCACATTTTACTAAATAATCAGAGGCAAGAGAAACATCTAATAATGAGTTGCTGGAAAAAACTAGATCCAACATCACATTATTTGCATTTGGTATTGTATTTAGTTGAAACAAGTTCAAGTATGGGAAGGATTCGATTAAACAATTGGCAGAAGAATTATGACCGGATGATAGAAGTCCTAGATCATCATTCCACCAAGTAATTTCAGGCAAATTATAATCACCAACAATTAACAACATCGCGTCACTATAAGTTGATGCCATAAATTCTGTCGATTCACAGTGGAGCTGATAACTGTCTTTATTAGATCTTGGAGGAATATAAACAGCACCTAACACCATCATTAGATTTCCATAGTTAATAAGCAGCCAGAGTTCATCGAATTTGATAGAAGATTCTACATGATTAAAGTTAATAACTTGGACATTAATTGATTCATGCACTGCCACTAAAACACCCCCACCACGTGCTTTTCCCGTAGCCTCTAAGTCACGATCTTTTCTGAATAACTGATAGTTATAGAATCCTAGTTCGGAGCTATGAATGTCCGATGTTAGAGAACTTTCCGTGATAATATAAATGTCATATGTATTGATAGAAATATTTTCTACCAATTCAGGGATTTTTGTTCGCAAACCATTTACATTTTGATAATAAATTGATAGACCATTTAAGTTTGATGAGTAACTTGAGGGTTCTCTGGAAAATTTCTGGAAGATTCTTGATGTACTGAAGTATTGTGATAATTAACATTATCTTGAGTGCTTGGTGACTTTAAATTTGAGACATTTTCAGTATTGTGATCCCAGTTTTGTTGTTTCGATATAGACACTGATTTCCTTTTAAAGTTGAATCTTCTGAATATTGTACCATCGGGCCAAAATTCTGTTGAATTTAACTTATTATAAAATTGAGCATTAACTCCAATTTTAAATGCCTTTAGCTTGCCAATGGTGTTAAGTTGTTCGACTATCAAATATTCATCATCATCATCATCATCATCATCATTTACATTATCACCGATTGCTGACTTCTTAATTTTTATTTCTAACACCACGTGGACAGAAATATGCCCATTGTATAAAACATGCTCATATCTATGGTATACTATGTCAACGGTAAAGATCCTACTTAAACGAGTTCAGGTGTTCCTCAGGGGGCGCACCTGGCCCCTTTATTGTTTAATGATTTTATCAATGATGTTTTAGAATGTTTTATGCGCAGTAAAGTATTGTTATATGCTGATGACTTAAAAATATCTTTAAAAATTGCTGATCCCATGTCATATAGAATTACAAGAGGACATTGACAAATTCAGAACCGGATTAACATCTTAGATCAGTTTTCCACCTGACAGCTACAAAATTCTGTATTTTAAGATTCTAATTTTTATGCAACTCTGAATAGTCCTATTGATCACGGTCCTAAATAAAATCATGGTGCCACACCTTTGGAAAAAAAACATTTATACCTGATTCATGAGTTAACATTAGATCTCGTATATTTTTTGAAAAAAAAAAATTATTTCGAGTCCTGAAGGTCAGAGGGAGTTCATTTTGTATAAAAATGCCAGCTATGTGAAAATCTACTTTACATTTTGATACACGAAAAATTGATAAAGTTATTAAGTACATTTGTTTATACCGAAGAAATATGCATCATTGCAATGACGTCTTTAAGCAACTTAATTGAAATATTTGACTTCGGCTTTGAGCTCAGTGATAGCACAACGCCTGAAGAGTAGAATGCTTTTTGCATTAGTCTGTGACTATCTCAAAGACGGACAAACCAATCCACATTATGTTTCAGAGGTTACTGTAATAACCATTTTTATGACTTTCAGATTCGAAGATGGCATTGTTTTGCCACGGCCTAAAACCACCACTAGGCTACGTGGAATACGAAAATGTTCAAAGCCGAATCTTGAAGGGGCGCCAGCGAAACTGTACCATAAGCTCCCGTCGACAAGCGAAAAGGCCACGAAGACAACAATGGACCTTTGTGCTCGCCGTTCACTTCAGACAAAAAATAGTTGTTACCTCAAAAGTCACCCGCTAGAGTATAATGAGAGTTCTGAAGTAAGAAAATACAGATGTGTCTCTTGTTCATTTGTGACAAACTGTAAACGTGACCATAAAACACATTTATTAATACATAAGGATCCCTTAAAAGTAAAAGTGTATGATTGTGACTATTGTTCGTATGTAGCAAAATGCAAAGTTGATCTTAAAAAACATATGCTGGTACATAAAGGTGCTTCAAAAGTAACAATGTATGAATGTGATTCTTGTACATATCAGACGAGAGTAAAATGTGCCCTTAAAACACACCGATTGATACATAAGGATCCTTCAAGAGTAATAATGTACAAATGTGACTTTTGTATATTTCAGACAAAATATAAATCTGGCCTTAAACCCCATATGCGAATACATGAGAATCCTTCAGAAAGAAAAATTTACAAATGTGGCTCTTGTTTATATCAGACGCTACAAGAACAGTATCTTAAAAAGCATCAGCTGACACACATGGATTCTTCAGAAGTGACAATGTATAAATGTGACTCTTGTTCATATCAGACAAAACATAAATCTTGCCTTAAATCACATTTGTTGGTACATAAAAGTCCCTCGGAAGTAGAAATGTACAATTGTGACACTTGTCCGTATCAGACAAGAGAAAAGAGCAGCCTTAAAATACACCAACTGGTACACATGAATCCTTCAGAAGTAACAATGTATAGATGTGCTTCGTGCTCATTTCAAACAAAACATAAAAGTTCCCTCAGATTACATTTACACGTACATAGGACTCCTATTGAATTACCGGTACTCAAATGCGATTCTTGTTCATATGAGACGAGAATAAAAGGCAGCCTTAAGAAACACCTACTGTTACATAAGGATGTTTCGGAAGGTACAATGCACAGGTGTGACTCTTGTTTATATCAGACACCACATAGAGATTACCTTAAAAGACATTTGCGAGTGCATAAAAAGCAAGATTCAAGAAAATAATATAAACGAAGCTTTAATTCTGAAAATACTGCTAATTTTCTAAGATGTTTGCTAGTCAAAACTGGCAAGCTGTGTCCAATTCAACATTTGTAAACAATGCATTTGATCACTTTTTCTGTATATCTTTTTTTTAATTTGATTTAAGCTTTCCTTTAAAGAAATATATCGATGGAAATAACAGAACTTAGGCACCAATTATCTATCTATAGCGATCTCTCAAAAAAGTATTGCCCATTCATGGAGTTAAAAAACAAAATTCAGCAAACATTTAATAAAAAATTTAAAGTAGCAAAAAGATCATACTATGATATGAAAATTAAACAAGCCAATAATAAATAAAAACGTGGAAAATTATATTAAATTTACAAAATAAAACATGCTCCAGTTATACAGACAGACAGTTTATTCATATGAGACAATACAATGTATACCTACTCAACAGGAAAAAAAAAGGTACATTATGTACTTACAAGAACATTGAAATAATAAATTTTAAGTGGTGTGTTGAAAATACTCAATAATCTCTGGAACTTTATAAAAAACCTCTTCTTTCAGGAAACTTGATTTAGATTGTAACCACAACTTTCTCTATTGGCTGCTGAGAAAATCGGAGTGACCATAGCAACCAGTTAGCTCAGTAGTTGGTTGAAGGTTAGGTGTGTGTAAAATTGTTTTTCTTATCAGATTATTAACAAAAACCTTTAGGGCGCCAGCATATTCAACTATTAATCTATTAGAGAAAACTGATATTTTTCCAACAGAACTAGGAAACAGTCAAACAAACAAATTCAAACAATATATTAACAACAAAGTTAAAGTTTACAAAGTCTTTACATTTAAATATGTGAATTAAAATAATTGGAAGTAAATATATAGAATACAACAAAAGGAAAATGATTTATTTTTAAATTAATTATTAAGAACAAAATTTAAAAGTAATTAAAAAAAGAAAGTCTCTACAAAAAACATTCAAATTGAAAAGATCAACTGGTTTAACAATAATTTTCTTCTGACCAAAAAAAAGACACGGTGATCGTGGCTTACGTAACTTTGGCGGTGGGAGTGGAGTTCAACGAGGTCGAACCCTGGAGATGGCCACAGGTACCTGCGAGTGAGGACTGATTGATCGTGTCCTGGTCAACGATGCTGTTCCAGGGATATGCTGCATAGAGAAAATGTCCAGCCAGTTACAACTCTCATCCAGTCAATAGCAAATCTACCATATACTTGATCCAGGGTTGGTCGATCCAGATTATTACATGAAAACAGTAGTAAATCAGGAACCAGTTGATATAAATTAAGTTAAATTACAAAGTAGGAAAAAACTAATGAGTTAAATTTAAAATGACTCTAAATAAATTATTTGACTTTAAAAGTTATCGACAAGAATAAAAAAATTAAATACCATTGGTTTGGCCAAGGTCACAAATTTTATAAAAATTACAAAAAAATTCAGAATTTGTAAAATTAAGCAAATAGTCGAGGATCAATAAAAAAACTACTACTAAATTATCAAAAAGAATTCGGCCCTGAGGCTCTGAATCAACAAAATTACCATAAATTATGACAAAATGTTCAAAGTAGCATAAAAGAAGTAGATATTAAGGTATGAAATCAAGAAAAAATGAAATAGGAAAATATAAAATTTTGGAGATGATCTCCCATACTATGACAAGATTAATTAATTTTGTCTTCATCTAACTTTACTATTGTTAAAATAAATCCTGAGCTTGTAACTGAAGTTTCCTCCGATATACAGTGGCGGTTTTACCACTGGGCACACTGGGCGAGTGCCCAAGGCGGCAAAATTTCAAGGGTGGCAAAAAATGTTTCTGTTGAATATTGCATAAGCCATGTAATAATCGATAGATTAACCGAGGAGCTGCCCAGACGAGGTGAAATTCACAAGAAATTAAATGAACAATTTGGCTTTTTTGAGAACTTAATTACTACTAGTGACCAGGACATAGACAAATAATCAGATGCAACATTAGCAAAGATTTAGAACAGGCCCTACCGCCAGAATGCGCTCAGTTCAAAATTAAACTGAATGATTTGACGAAGAAGAAATCTTTAACAATTCTAGAATTGAGCAAGCTGTTGAGGTCAAACAAATTAGAAGGCGTATACCCCAAAATCGACATATGCTTCAGAATATTTTTAAGCAAACCCTCTACAAACTGTTCTGGAGAAAGGAGTTTCTCGACCTTGCGACGGGTAAAGAATTACTTACGGTCCACAATGACGAAGGAAAGGCTAAATTCACTAGCAGTATTAAAAATTGAAAATGACATTTTAAAATCTATGCAAACAGGTGATATAATCAATGATTTTGTAGTGAAAAAAGCAGGAAAAGTTCGTCTTGATCTTTTATAATTTTTTAAAAATTATTTTATCTTTTCTTTATTTTTAATAAATATGTATTATACAGAAAAGTCATTTTATATACCACTCACCTCTAATGTGTCCTTTGTTCTTTTAAAATATGCAAAAAGAGAAAGTTTAATAAGCATTCTCTTTTTTGGGAAAAATTTGTTGGGTAGTATATACATGTTATATTTTTAAGAGTAGGGGCGGCATCTTAAAATACTGCCGGGGCGGCAAGCATGTTAAAACCGCCCCTGCCGATATACTGATAAGATGTTTCAAATTCAACCGAGCGTAAGGTGGTATCATCAAAATATACAATATTTTTACGAGAAAGACTTGGTTCTGAAGATGGATCCCTGGGGAACTCCATGTTTTAGAGGCTTTAGTGAGGAATTCATAGTACTTACCATGATTGAAACACTGATATCCGTTCATAACATAACTTTGAATAATAGAGCAGGCCCTCTGATGCCATAACTTTCGAATTTTATTATCAGTATTTAGGCAGAAACACAGTCAAAGGCCTTGGATAGATCTAAATATGATGCCATGATCATATTTCCATTTTCAAATTCATCCATAATAAAACTTATAATATCTGTTAAGGCTTTAATACTAGACTTTCCTCTATAACTATACTGATTACAATTTATCAGATTATTACTTTCTAAATAATACATGAATTTTAATGCCAACTCTAATAATTTTCACAGGATTGGAACTATTTATTCCATAATAATTTTTATGCTTCGGTGTACTTAACAAAGCGGGGCTCTTTTACAGATAACAGGTAGAAAAGGTACAGAAAAAAACTTACGAACCTACATTACCAAGATAGCACAGAGATGTCTTTAAGAAGTCTTAAAGATGTCTTCCTTAGACATTCACGGTGTCTTAAAGACGTTCATGCACGCCTTACAGACGACTTATTTAGGCGAAGTATCCAGTGCAGAATCAAGGAACATCAGAGATATACTAGACTCGGATACACAGATAAGTCGACTGTAGCAGAACATGTTCATCATAATGAGAACCATAAGATCAAATACGAGAAAATTAGGATATTGGACAGAAGTGCACGTTATTACCCAAGAATTATTAGGGAATCACTGGAAATTATGAAAAATAAGAACAATTTCAATAGAGAAGATGGGTATCGACTAAGCAATACATGGAGACTAGCTTTGCCAAGTACCAGTAATGTAATCGGTCACGATCAATGGAGCACGACGAATGTGCAACCAAGCGTAGCAGCGCCCAGGTATATAACGAGGAGCCGAACTCAACAACTTCAGTCTTTGGAACCCTTCTGAAGAAGCTGACAGCATGATCAGCGAAACGTCAAGTCAAGTTCGACGACCGTGGCAAAACTCGGAAGAAACTACTTCATTAATTATTATTATTAGCAATATTAGTTTCCACTTAAAATAATAGATTCTTCTATAGGCTAAATCATGTATTTACTCTAAGTATAATATAAAATGTAACAGTATCATAATATCTTTTATAAGAATTAACATTTTTGGCATAAACTTAAAAATAAAATATCATTGCATAAGTATAAAAATAATAATAACTCTGTTTAAAAATTTGCAGGAAGAATGATCAGTTTTCAATATTAATGTACTGGTTTATTCTTTCTTTTATATTTGTGAAATTTGGCCGCTTGTTAGGGTCTTCATGCAGAAGATGTTTCCTCGTATACAAGTACAAATCCTGAGGACATAGACTCGGCTTTGGTAGTGCCCTAAAAATAAAAAAAATAAATATAGTAGTGTGCCCCAAAAATACAGATCAGATGAAAATGGTAAAAGGGAGATGGCATTTGATTGACAATATCCTGTATTGTGAAGAAGAGAACGGCTTAGTTTTTGTCAACGCCTTGGACAGAGAGGTAATTGTGTAGATGTCATCTATACAGACTTTTCCGGTCCAAGCCGCCTTCAAGCGAGCTTGCATGAAGCTTTTGTGACAAGCTTGCATTAACGTATATGACAAGCTTGAATATAAGTAAGTGAAAAAGTTTTTATAAACGTCAGGCTTTAGGGACGTAGGGATTTATAGGCCCTTACAAAAAGGTTCAGATGATTTATTTTTAAAATTTTTGGAGACAATATTTGCATTCACTCATATAATGTATTATTTATTGTCTTGTCTATTGTGTTTATTGTTTTGTCTCTTTATAAGAGTTTCTGTAGTATTGGGCATGCCCGTAATAAATAAAAATAAAACTTACTCTCTAAATACGCAGAAGCATTCCATACAAAGTTTTTTGAAGAATGCTGGTGCATCTCGAGAAGCTGAAAAATACAACTCCCACACTAGCAAGCCCATCGACCAGACATCACATTTCGTTGTAAAGCTTCTCGTCTCTAAAATTTCAGGAGCACAGAAGATGTTACGAACTGGCACTTCCTATAAAAAAAGAAACAGGTTACAGTTTAATCACTTTGGCTTAGAGATAAAAATACATACAGTATTATTAAATAACACTGGAATCCACATAGTCCCCTACGGCCATGAAGATTCAGTTAAAAATGAGAACAAAGGTCTATCTATTAAAAATAGAATTAAAATCTACTGAATATTCTTTTTAACACCAGCCAGTATGGTTTCAGAAATAACTTATCAGCCACATTAGCCATTGACAAATTAACTTCGCTTATAAATGCTGGTTTCGAGGACGGTAAATGCATATCATCTCAATTTCTAGATCTCAAGGCATTCGACTGAGTCTCATGACATCCTACTGAATAAGCTGCACTACTATGGCTTTGCTACAGAAAGCATATTTATTATTAAAATCATACCTCTTTGGACGTCAGCAGTATGTCAGTTACAATGTAACTAATTCTAGATCACTCTCAGGGAATCATGGTGTCTCCCAAGGGTACATCCTAGGGCCAATTCTGTTCCTTTTATATATATATTAATGACCTTCCAAGCTTGGTAAAGCAAATATTTGCTGATAATACTACTCTAACAAAGATAAACAGAAGCCTAGAGGATTCGTTAAGTAATGTCAGAGACTTACAGTCCATTGGACACAATTGGTTCCTGGCGAACCGCCTAAATTTAAATACCTCAAAAACGGAGTCGATGGTATTTAGTATAAACAACATGGAGGAAATAAGTAACACAAAGCACTGAGACAGAATGGGCTTGTTACCGATAATTAATTTTTCGTAATTTTCTTAAGGTATTCAATAGAACATCTAGATAAGCTGTAAAATTTCAGCTTCATAAGCACATCCACAGTGAGGGCTGAATACATTTGACTCATATATTAGTGTGGCTTATTCTATCTTACAGACTGACTTCTATTTTTAATAAAAAGAAGACATTCTAAAATAAAACCGCTCATCAGTGGCTTAATTTCCTAAACTTTTAAGCCAGTGTGCAGTGTCTTGAATAGCCAGACTGTCCCATAATTCGGACTGCTTGTTTTTGCAGAAGGACTAACTTTAGATCATGTCTAGATATTCCCCAAAGAATAAGGTGCTGTGGAATAAGGCTGCGATATTTTTACATAGTTGTAACCTTGTTATGTAAATTGATGCATCTAACCTACCAGCGAAGGAGTCTATGCGAGATATTTAATTTAATGAACCGTCTAAATATACACCTACTATTTTTACAAACGAAATCCTATCACAGGCCATATTAAATGCATAAAAATTTATTGTTTGAGTTTACTCAATTAAATTCTGATCCTAGCAAGTGGTCAGGAATGTCAGAGGGTCCCTTTAATTAGCAATAAATATTTCAGCTAAAGTTTGCTGTAATCGAATCTAAGCATTTAGTGGTAAAATGAAATTTTTTTCATATCATGCATGAAGTTCGTAATATAGCGTTAGGAGGGACATGCAGTTGGTTGTTGTTTGCGGTCTGATTATCCTTATTGACAATCAGAATTTATAGAGAAATTTGACAAGTTTTGCGCTTAGTAAATATTTTTCCCTCTAGAAGCATACTTTAGAGCTAATAGGCGAGTCTGCCTGGGGTAAAAAAGAGGTGATTTTACAAATTTTGTATACCATTTGATTTAGCAACGGATTCTTATAGAAAGATTTTCTTATGAAAAATTTTTCTAAACCGCGAGCTTCATGGTCAAATAATTATTTAAACAAAATTTTTTCGTTTTTATTTAATAAAATAAAAGCGCTTTGACGGATCTGAAAAAATCTTTATTCAATCGAAAGATATTTTCAATACGCGTCGTTTGGCGTCGGGCACAACTCATTTTGTCAACCCGTTCATTTGTTATAGCCAAAATAAATTTTATAATTAACAAATTGATTACTTTGAAACCAATGAAGTCAGGATATTGTTTTTTTCAAAATATCTGCCTTTTGTACCAAAGAATATACCATATTTTCTTTGGCCCGATATCTTCAATACTTTTTGATTGTTTAAACAATTGGCATAATTTGTTAATTTGCAAATAACTTTTTTTTCGAAAATTTGATCGACTTCAAACCAACTTTAAATGATAAATATGGATGTTGGGCATAACCCCCATAGAAGTCTGCACGAATGAAACTTTTTGCTTTTGTTTCTTTAAAGTTTAAATTAATTTTGCAAATTACCAAATGGAATATCTCGGCTCTGGCTAAGCGTATCGAAATGGGGTTTTGTGCATGGATCGAATCTTACCTAGAAAACCGCGAATTACTAGTAAAAATAAATAATGAATTGTCAGACAGATTCCCTGTTACTCTAGGGGTTCCTCAAGGATCGGTCTTAGGTCTGTTGATTTTCTACTTTTTGTTAACGATTTACCTCACTTTATTAGTAAAGGTAGAGTCACTATGTTTGCAGACGATACCACAATAACGGTAGCCGGCAAATCCCTTGAGGAAATTCAAATGAAAATTGTGGACACGTTTAGTGAAATGGATCTCTGGTGCCATAATAATTCTTTAATTCTGAATAAGCAAAAAACAGTATGTATAAATTTTCATCTTCAAAAGACTATTCCTGACACTCTTATAAAGGAGTCCCCTTATACCTCATACTAAACTAACTCATACTACTCATACTAAACTACTAGGCACCTGGCTTGACTCTGATATGAGTTTCCGCAACCAAATCACACATGTATGTGGAAGGCTGAATAAGGCCTTTTACGCGATTCTACAGATGAAGTCGTTTCTTAACTGTAAAGTGTACAATAAATCTTTATTATGCTTTTGCTTACTGCCATCTTTCCTATAATATCATGTCTTGGGGTTCTGCCTCTGATCTCAGTAGAGTTTTGATTTCACAAAAAAGAATATTAAGATTAATGTTTAATTTGGACTACCGGGCAAGTTGTCGTCAAGTTTTTAAAGAATATGCAATTTTAACCATCTATATACATTCTGAAATGTGTTTTGTTTGCCAAGAGAAACCTAGTGGACTTTATACACCAACCCGATATTCACAGCTACAACACAAGAAATATAAACCTGCGATTGCCTACTTACAAAACAACTATGTTTCGTAAATCTCCACGCTACAACTGTATCATCCTCTATAATGCATTACCTGATGACATCAAATTATTAGGGAACTATACTACTTTCTAAAAAGGTGTTAAATCTTTTTTAGAAGTAAACGCTTTCTACTCCGTTAAAGAATTCTTGTTTCCAGTAGGGAATTAAGGCCTGCAGCTTGGGTTTATATGTTTCATCACTTGTATCATATTTTATTTTATAATATAACTGATTTTTATTATTGATTATTTTAATGTAACTGTATTATTTATTGCTGTTTTTCTACTTCCATCTTTAAAATAGCGTTTATCGTATACGTTTCCAAGACGCTAAATAATCCTTTAAACACGCTTTCGACAAACCGTGACTTCGTGCATTTTAGTCACAGGCTGAACTTAGCAACAAGATATTAGTCACGGCTGAGGTTAATTCTAGATATTTTAATGGCAAAAATCAAGTTAGTTTTCCGTAATTCTTGTCATCAATCTGTCAAAATAAATCGACGCGTTGCGACAAGAGACAAGTAATTTTGTTTTACTGTTACCATGTTATTGATACGTTAATAAATGAAATATTAAAATAACTTCCAAATTTTTTATTTAGATATTTGCTGTCGTAGAAAAAGTATAGTATGCAACACGTTTTATAAACTTGTTAGTCACTCATTTTATTAAACACTCGCTCCGCTACGCGTCGCTCGCGATTAATAAAACTCGTGACTAAAATGACGTTTATAAAACTTGTTACATAATATACTATTATATACATATATTCTTTTCCTGTAAATTTTTTTGTACCGTTATTTTATGACTTGCCTTTGTAATTTATGTTATGTTAATTTGTGGTTAATAAACTTATTATTATTATTATGAAAGTGCTTGCAAAAAGGAAAATTTTGAAACCAGAAAGACCTTGATCGGATAACCGGAACCGGAAATAAAAGTGACATTGCGTGAGAGACTCTAATTTGTTTATTAACAACTTTTTGGACAGGAAGTTCGGTGCAAATGAAAGCTAACAAGTTTTTCCATCAACCACAAAAAGTTCTACAAAATATATTCAATCCATGAAGAGTTATACGCGTTTTTGACCCTTAACAAGATCTCTTCCGCAACGTGAAAATAGTAAGATTTGACGCGCAATGGGGTGGCGGGTTCAATCCTTGATGTGGCAAATTTTTTTTTCGTTACGCTTACCCAGAGCCGAGATATTCCATCTAGTAATTTGCTAAATTAATTTCAACTTTAAATAAACAAAAGCAAAAAGTTGCATTCGTGCAGACTTCTATGGGAGTTATGCCCGACATCAATATTTATCGTTTAAAGTTGGTTTGAAGTCGATCAGACTATCGAAAAAAAAGTTATTTGCTAATTAACAAATTATGCCAATTGTTTAAACAATTAAAAAGTATTGAAGCCAAAAAAAATATGGTATATTCTTTGGTATAAAAGGCATATATTTTGAAAAAAAACAATATCCTGACCTCATTAGATTCGGAGTAATCAATTTGTTAATAATGAAATTTATTTTGGCTATAACAAATGAACAGGTTAACAAAGTGAGTTGTGCCTGGTGCCAAACGACGCATATTGCAAATATCTTTCGATTGCATCAAAATTTTTTCGGATCCGTCAAACCGTTTTCATTTTATTAAATAAAAAAAAAAAAAATTTTGTTTAAACAATTATTTGACCGTGAAGCTCGCTGTTTAGGAAAATTTTTCATAAGAAGATCTTGTTCGGCGGAGTTTTTCCTATAAGAATTCGTGGCTAACTCGAATGGTATAGAAAACTTTTGGGAAAAATCCCAGGCAGACTCGCCTATAAGTAGAGACTGTATACACAACTAACATCAATATAATCACCATTTTCACACAAATTACCTTAGCTTTCAGCTTTCCACCACTGTCACCACCGACATATTGGCATAGTCCAAAATCTCCTATCTTACATTGTCGTTTAAGGTTGACGAATACATTCCTACAAGCTAAATCCCGGTGTACGTACTGTTTCTGAGCGATGTACTCCATACCTGAAGATATTTCATGCAGCGCTTTTAGTAGATCCGTCTCCGTGAAGTGGTAATTCTGGAAAAAATAATCATACTGACGGGCATCATAACATTTTGCACATCGATAAAGTAAACAGAACCACTTTTGAGGGTGGTCTTTGGGTATAGCTAGCGAAAAACTGAACCATACAATCTATATTTTTGATGCAAAATTCGGATTCAAGAGACTATAAGGGTAGGGGGCTGAAATCGATAGAAAATGGATTGTATAGCCTTTGGGGGTCAGGCAATTGTGTACAGGTTTCACACTTCCCTCAATCGAGATTAATAAAATTCTCACCTTCAAGGCATCGAGAATATCTCCCATCGCCATGTATTCGAGGGCAATCTTCAACGGATCTGTTTGCACAGCCAAAATTTTAATCACATTCGGGTGATCCAACTGTGATAGAATTTCTGCCTCGTGTACTATTAAAACATTAAACATGTCGTCGTTTGCGGCTTTTAAAGCCACTTTAACTTGTCTACAGTTCGGTCTTTGCAACACCCCGACTGTTACGAGGCCAAATGATCCTTCGCCTGAAACATGTTAATTTGTTCAAAATAATAATGAATACAAATTGTAATCATTTACCTAATATAAAAAATTGGTCTTGTATGGAATTGGAACTAACAGTTAATCTTGCCATATCTGCGACAAGGGCTTCATCTGTTTATAGCAGGAAAAGAAAAAAATTAGTATACATATTGCTATTACTAGACACATCAGAGACCTTAATGCTACGGAGGTAAACTGGCATTTTCTTACGTTTCTTTTTCTCCCAACTTTGACAGTCTAGACAGCCAGAAAGAGCATTGCCGGATAAGCATGGATTAGCTACCGAGACTTGAATTTGGTTCCTATTTGGGAGGTAAGTTCCCACCATTAAAAGAATACTTTACCCCAAATGCCGGCTAGAAACATTTTTTTTTACAAAAGTTATGAAAGATTTTGAAAAATGAAAAAATTTGATTTTCTGGTAATAAACTCCTTTGAGTGAACTGATCCTGACCGTTCTGCCAGTGCCGAATCGTTTTCAATTCAACCCAGGCTAGAATAGCAGCCCTGGCAGAGTTTACAGATGTGCCAAGTGCCAGTTTTGGTCGTATAAGTCTGGTTGCCGTGCCTTCTCCAGCCATAAACAGCTTTCCATGCCAAAGTGGCCAGGTATCTAGACCAAAGTTGAAAAAAAAATCTGAAACAGTCAGGTGAATGTATCATCGAAATACAAGACTTTTCCTTATTTGCCATTTTTCTGTAGTGCCTTTTCACCAAGTTCTTCCTGAAAAACATGAAAAACTACAGCTTCCTTTGAAATTGTAGCGCTTTAAAAATATGTAATTAATTTTTTTTTTAATTCAGACATATGCGTTAAGGCCGTCTAAACATTTTTAGGTTTGGAATTGTTTTGTAACTTGCTATTTTTCCAAGTTACAGACAGTTTTTCACGATAAATAATGTACTATATTTTTTGTACGTTTTCAATTTAAAATTATGTTGAACCTTTAAAAATTGTATAACTGTATAGGTTTGATATTTTTTTTACAATAATAAGTATATAAAAATTATTTTTGAATTTTTATGTATATTTTAATGTACAAAAAATGTAGTACATTATCGTGAAAAACTACCTGTAAGTCGAAAAGTTACAAAGAAATTCTAGGAGACAAAAAAATGTTGAGGCGGCCTCAAGCATACGTCTGTATTGTTTAAAATTTTTAATGCGCTCCAATTTCAATGTTCATGTTTTTCCGGAAAACTCGGTTACAGAAAAGTCTTGTATTTCGATGATACATCCCAAGTAGCATTTTTAGACACAGTTTAGTAATTGTTTCTTCTACCATTAAGTACAATTTTTCTTCAGAACAATTTCGAAATGTGCTGCAGCATCTGTTACTTTTGAATAAAATAATCTAGGAACATTTAGTTACATAATGTTTTTAGGATTTTAGGTTGGCAATGGTTAGAAATGACAGATGATTGTCAAGTTCATAAATGGAGGCAAAGAATTTATATAAATTCTTTGAGTGGAGGTGACATGTTTTACTTCGTTCTTATTTGTAATAAAATAAAAGTGTGAAAAGCCATCTAGAAGTTGAATTGTGTTCATCCTTATCCCTCATTCAACAGCATTTCTAACAGTAAACTTCAGTATCCCAGTCATTCCTAATTCTGTCAGAAAAAAAAAAAAAAAATGAAAAAAATATCAAAAAAAAATAAAAAATCAATGTAAAAAAAAAGATTTAAAAAAAAATTGAGATACAAAAAATGCAAAAGGGACACAAAAAAACAAAAAACTGAAAAAAACAGACAATAATTTGAAAAAACTAAATATACATACATATACATATGTCTTTACAGTTAAACAATTTAGTCAAATAATGTAATAGTAAATAAGTTTTAGAGATAAACATTTTTTTTTTTTGTAAACACTTACCTCGCAGTCAAGAATAAAAAAGTCGGTATTCACTGTGCTAATAGCTATAATCGCTCTAGCCATTCATCCAATGGAAAAAAAAAACAGTTAACTTATTTATAACTGTAATCCTGTGATTCTCGTGCCACCACTGAAAGTGTTTGAAACTCATTCTTGTTTCCAGCACAAAATAGATTATTAATAGAAACTGGGAACTTTTTTTTTACAAATTATAACAATTTAACAAATTTTGTAACAGTTATCAGTAACATGGCGAAAGTAGAAGAATGTCCTATTTGGATAGAAAATATTGAGGGAGGTAAAAAAATTTAATTGAAAAATATTCAAAAGAAATAGACAGTCCCTCAAAGTACGCGTGCGCAACGCCGGCCGATTTATACAGGGTGTCTCACCGGGAACTGAATCGATCGATATACAGAAAAGTACGCATCAGAAATTTTTGACAATTTAGATAGTTGCTAATGTCGGTATGGCCAATCCAACAAATAATTAGAAGCATGGGGTACTTCCGGTTATACCGGAAGTTGATACCAACTTGCTTATTTTAAATGGAACACCCTATATATTTTCGACTTTTCGAGATAACAGTAAAATTCTGAGTTCAGGCATGTAGCACACCCTATTAGGGTTTCTGTCCCGGGAATCCCGGGACGGGATTTCCCGGGAATTATGTCACTTTTTATCGTTCCCGTTCCCGGGAAATAACAGTCGGGATTTCCCGGACCCGTGGAAATAAAAATAAGGTTTAAAAATATTAAATTTGGTGCTCCGAAATTTTAGAGAGCGTGCGCGTCGGAAGGCATTTTTGTTTTATTTGGTTATTGTATTATTTCCTGTAGGTAGTGTTGTTGTGTCTTTTTAATTATAAATAAAACAAAACTGACGGATTTATTTTTTGACCAAAGAAAGAAAAGAAAAAAACATTAAAAAAAATCGGTA
Source organism: Stenurella melanura (assembly GCA_963583905.1). Lineage (NCBI taxonomy): Eukaryota > Metazoa > Arthropoda > Insecta > Coleoptera > Cerambycidae > Stenurella > Stenurella melanura. The sequence goes on along the minus strand of OY757315.1, from coordinate 122,646,175 downwards.
AAGGTATTTACACAGAACTTCCCTCGTTATTTGTGCATGACGGTCACTCTATAAAATTGTTAATTATGAAATGACATTGGGAATAATAATCGGAATATAGTTATTACTATTATTACAAAGAAAACCTGATAACTTTTGGTCAAAAAAATATACAGAGTGCTCACCCAGCAGCAAAAGTTCAATACTAAATAACAAGTGCCAAATATGGAAGGCTTGCGCAAATACCTTTACAAATGTCCAACACGACTGAATTATTTCTTGAGATGACCACTCTGTACATTTTTCAATAAAAGTATAATAGGTGCATATGCCAGATATTATTGCCATCTGTCACATTTTCAATCCCACATTTACGTAATGGAGTGAAAATATAGTGGTGGTTAAAAAAAATTTCATTTTTTAAAACATTTTCAAAAATGTTGGTGCAAAAATTTTCAAAATTTTTTTTCTGAAATGTCATGAAACGTGAAACTTTTAAATTTGAGCAAAAAAATTTTTTTCATCGATTCTAGTGTTAAATTTTTTTCCAAAATGGTAAAAAAATGTTGCAAATTTTTTTTCCGAAATAGGTTTGAAATGTCATGAAACGTGGAAATTTTAAATTTGAGCAAATAAAATGTTTCGTCTATTCTACAGTAATGAAATGGATTAAAAATGTTTAAAATATTTTTTTTTAATTTTTCAAAAACATTTTTAAATTTCTTTGAATAGTTTTAGAATACCATGGAAACGTGGAAATTTTAAATCTGAACAAAGAAAAAAAATTTCCATCCATTTTAGTGTTACAATTTTTTAAAAAATGGTAAAATAATTTTCTAATATTTTTAAAAATAGATTTAGAACGCTATGAAAAATAAAAAATTTTAATTTGAAAAAAGAAAAAAAAATTCCATCTATTTTAGTGGTAAAATATTTTTCAAAAATGATAAAAAAATTCAATTTTTTTTTTATAGGTTTAGAATTTCATGAAACGTGGAAATTTTAAATTTAAACAAAGAAAAAAATGTTCAAAATTTATTTTTCAGAAATAGGTTTAGCGTGTCATGAAACGTGGAAATATAAAATTTGAGCAAAAAAAATTTTTTTCATTATTTTTTCCCTTGGGACGGTCCACCCTGTATATTTTCCAGTGAAAGTTTAATCATTTCTTCACTGACAGTAGCGTCAACTACCTACCAAATTTGACTGCTCTCCGTCAAGTAGTTTTTTAGTTAATGCACCAACAGACAGACAGACAGACTGACGAAATTGAAAAACCTATATTTTCGTAATCTACGTGTTCTGAAACGTCAAAATCCGAAAAAATCTCGGAGGGTGATTTTTTCTCGAATACAATACTTCCCTTCGGTATGCGAGGGAAGTAAAATGAATATTTGGATGATGTGACATTTTGAAACAGAATTTGTGTTTTTCAAGAAATATATGAAAAATTTAGTATTTCCCGGGAATCCCGGAATTCCCGGGAACGACAAATTTTATTTCCCGATTCCCGGGAATGAAAAAAGTCGGGAAATCAGAAACCCTACACCCTATATCTAAACCCACTAGTTTCGAAGATATTTGACATTTTATAAAAAATTTGACAGGTGCAACGGTTTGCAAGAATCGTGATAACTTTTCCTGTGTAGGACATCCTCATTTGCTCTTTGGTACGGAGAAAGAACACAAGGAGAATTACGTTCTACAACTGAAATAAATTCAATAGTATCATACCAAGTGTTCCGTTTTTCGCGTTACATTTTGTCAACTTCAAACCGCGAAAACTTCTTTAGGTCAAATGGAACACCCTGTATTTTTTACGTCTAGTTGTGTAAAATTGAATCCTTTTTTTCCGATACTAGCATTGAGGGGTTAAAGTTTTCAACTTTTTGAAATATTTGCGATTTTATTAGAAATTCATGAATTGTGTTGTAATCGTTTCATCAAAATAGCCATGATTAGAAACAATCAGTCATATCTTATGTCAAAAAATGCCAGTTCGTTTAAATTACACCCACGAAGACTTTTTAAATTTGTTTATTATTTATGGAGAATGTGATAAGGTAATATCAAGAACTTGCAGCACATTTGCTACTCGATATCCACAAAAACGGAAAATAACACTAACACTGTAACATGCGTATTAATCGAATTGAAGATATGGCATGAACTAAAATAGCAGAGATAAGATCAATTTAAACAAGATTCTATTTTAATTTAACAATTGCTCAAAATTCTGCCCTCGAACCTCGACACATTTTTCGCACCTTCGGATTAGTTCCTCATGAGTAGCTCTTCTAATGAATCCTGTGATATGTTTTGAAATGCATTTCTTACTCTCTGCATACAATCTTCAATGGTTGTTAATGGGCTCTCATAAACTTTATTTTTAATAGTTCGCCAAATAAAATAATCCAGAACTGATAAGTCGGGCGAGCGAGGAGGCCATAAGAATGGTCCATTATTGGCAATCCATTGATCATAAAAAGTTTCTTGTAAATAATTATTAAATATGCGTTATGTGGGGGAGCACCGTCGTGCTGATAAAAAATGTTTCTATGTTCGGTGAGAGGTAAATTTTCTAACTAGTTATTATTCAAATTTTGTAAGATATTCAGATATCTTTCACCTTAAAAAAAAAAAAAAAAAAAAAAAAAAACTATACATATTAGCAGAAGAGAAAATTTAATTTACCGTTTAAATGTTCCTGATAAAATTGTAATGTCACCACTCTAACGTTTCTTATGGCACAGCAACATTGAACTGCCAACTTTCCTGAAAGTTTCGCTCTCTGAACATATGAGGATTTGAGTCACTCCAATAATGCGAATTGTGTCTATTAGAAAGTCCATTTTTAGTAAATTTTGCCTCATCTGTCCATATAATATTTCCCAAATAAGAATCGTCACACTCAGACCTTATTAGAATAAACTCACAAAAATTCTGTCTTCTTAGGAAATCCGTTTCTTTTAATCCTTGAACCATGTGGAATGAAAACGGGTGAAACTTATGTTTTAATAAGATTCTGTGAATTGAATCCTTGCACAGTCCTGATTCCAGAGCAGCTTGTCTTAATGACATCCTTGGAAAGGCATGAAAATATCCCAGAATGACTACATCAATGTTTTCGTCATCAACAATAGGCTTTCTTCTTTGCATTTTTGCCTTGACAGAGCCAAAATTTTTAAAATCTTCTAGTATGACTTTTACAGTGTTTGGTGACGGTTTCCGTTTTTGTGGATATCGAATAGCAAATGTGCTGCAAGTTCTTGATATTACTTTATCACTTTCTCCATAAACAATAAACAAATTTAAAAAGTCTTCGTGGGTGTAATTTAAACGTGCTGGCATTTTTTGACATAAGATAATGACTGATTGTTTCTAATCATGGCTATTTTGATGAAATGATTACAACAATTCATGAATTTCTAATAAAATCGCAAACAATTCAAAAAGTTGAAAACTTTAACCCCTCAATGCTAATATCAGAAAAAAGGGAATTCAATTTTACACAACTTGCCGTAAAAAATACAGGGTGTTCCATTTGACCTAAACAAGTTTTCGCGGTTTGAAGTTGACAAAATGTAACGCGAAAAACGGAACACTTGGTATGATACTATTGAATTTATTTCAGTTGTAGAACGTAGTTCTCCTTGTGTTCCTTCTCCGTGCCAAAGAACAAATGAGGATGTCCTACACAGAAAAAGTTATAACGGTTCTTGCAAACTGTTGCACCTGTCACATTTTTTATAAAATGTCAAATATCTTCGAACCTACGGGGTTTAGATACAGGGTGTGCTACATGCCTGAACTCAGAATTTTATTGTCATCTCGAAAAGTCGAAAATATATATAGGGTGTTCCATTTAAAATAAGCAAGTTGGTATCGACTTCCAGTGTAACCGGAAGTACCACATGCTTCTAATTATTGTAGTTGGATTGGCCACACCGACATTACTATCTAAATTTTCAAAAATTTCTGATGCGTACTTTTCTCTATATCAATCAATTCAGTTCCCGGTGAGACACCCTGTATACATGTTGTTAACATTTCCAAAACAATTTAGAAACACAGAAGAAATAGTTTCGAAACATGTTCCTTTCTTAAAATATAATCTAAATTTCCGAAACACACAGAGAACTGTTACCGCAGCCATTATGGACAATGAAAACGTTTATTCAAAAGCTTAAAGGTCAATATAAATTATGAAAAAGAAACACTATTTGATGTTTGGATTAATTACTAATTATTAACATCAAAATAATCATAAAAATATATATATTTTTTTTAATTAAAAATATAAATTATAAATGGTCATATTTGTAAGGCGCATTTAAAATATCAAAGTATTTCCTGAAAATAATCAATAAAATTCTCAATGCATAAGTTTATTTTGACCAAACATCCGCTAAAAGCTAGATATCGGTTTTCATACCTTCAACATGTACCTACAATATTATTTTATACCTGTTTCCATATTGAAACAACCGATACTTACTCTTTATTATAATAGACAATAAGACTTTTCAAAACTGATTGCATCTAAATAATATTAGTTATAAAAACATTGACGTATTTGCAAAACTACTTAAAGCTGTGAGCTACAAATTAGAAACATGTTTCTCTTTATTTTCGAACCCAGCAAAGAAACGCGCAGCGTCACCAAAATAGAAACACGTACTACACTACCATAAGAAATTGTGTGTGTCGAAAATGTATCGCAACATGTCGCAAACAGTTCCCATTTTGTACATGGGAACAGGCACACTTGTTACAGTAAACGTTTCCGAAAATGTACTTGAAATGCTACTTGGGATTCACCTGATTTTTTTCTGATTTCTTTTTTCAACTTTTACATTTCCTTTCCCCCACTTTTAGAACTTTTCGAGTGGCGATATCTCGAAAAATACGCAATTTTTGAAAAAATTCACTAGCGAAAAAACATCCTATTTTGGGCCAAAGAGAGGTAAATATATCGTTTTCCTTCATTTTTGACCTAATTCTACAAGTTACGAAACCTGTGATAAAAGGGGTGTTTTCTACCCCTTCCAATCATTCTCTACACTCTAATCCTTTTTGCAACTTTTTTATTAGCGTCATTACAAACACATTGCACAAAGCTTCATCAAAACCCATCCATTAGCACTCAAATTAGCGGTGATACTCTCCCCGATGACTGAACTATACTAACTATGTAAAATAATATGCCAATTAATCCCCGTTGCTTTAAATTGGCTGGTGCGTGTAGTGTACAAATGTTGTGGTAAAACTTACAGTCGAAGGTTGGTAAAGAATTTTGCACTTCTGACTCGGAAGTCTCAAAGTTTGTAGGTGATGACTCTAAGGGACAATTTTTGCTGTTTTGCTGTTTATGACTGTTTCGCTTCTTTCGCTGTAATAGAAACAGGAAACTTGTAGATGTTTCATATAGAAATAGAAATAGAAATAATTTATTGATGTTATCAACAATACAGTTTTACACAAGTCACATTAGTTTTGAGATAAAAATACAAAGAAGTAAAAAAAACAAAACATACGCTAAAGTTTGTAAATGACACTGATACAAATATATAAATATAAACGCTTTCACAAACAAACATAATTAGTGTGTTACATGTGTTGGGTTTCATTTGAAAGGTCAGATGACTGGTATAATCATTTCGATTTAGCCTTACATAAAGTAAGCACGTGTATATGTAAAAAGCTGGCACAGTTAATATATTGAGTTCTTTGAATTTATGCCTTACATCATCTCTATAACCAATACCCGACATCACTCTAATTACGCGTCTTTTTAAACCAAATATTCTGCTTAGATGGTTAGTATGTCCCTGTAGTATTACGGATGTAATCGAAATACTCGGATTTAGATAAAATAAACACTTTAATGATCTACACTCAAAACTAGGTTACAACTACAATATAACATAAAGAAAGGTTTTTGCGCGTATGTAATGTATGTCTAGAACTGCTTTGTAGGTATGTATGTATACGGTTGACATCTGGCGTCCTACGTGTTCGACAGCCCCAGACTAACTGCCGCCAATCTCCGACTCCTGGGAACAGTGATGGCGGGCACACAGCGGCGCGGTAACAGGAAGGCCTTTAATACCACATTCCTTCCCCACCACAAAAAAAAAAATAATTATTCCCTGTAACGACTTGGAGGCTGTCTGTTTCGTGGCGGATTTCTCCTGGGCGTAGGGCACTTCACTTCCGTGACCTCTGGGTCATGTGTTAGGTCAGTATTATCATCAATACCAAAACTGGCTGAGCTACTTATTTCTGGCATGCTTATGTCTGTCAACATGCTTCCATTATTTATGTCTTGGGGCGACATGTCAATCAACGTGTGTTCAACCCCATCTTCATTTGTTTGCCAAGCCGGGGCGTCGTCGGAAAATCGTTTTCGCATTTTGTCACAATGTTTACGCCGGGGTATGCCATCAATATTTACCACATATGACAATGGTCCAGTTTGTTTGGCTACATGTCCCGGAACGGAGCCTTTCCCAGTGGGTTGTTCACCCATACTGCGTCTCCTTCAGCAAAGTATTTTTGGGAAACAGCTGTAAGATCATGGTTTTGCTTTTGCTTAATTTGTTCAAGCTCCATGTTTTAGGTTATATCGGGTTTAAGTAAGTCGAAACGTGACCGAAGGTGGCGTCCAAACATCAGTTGACTAGGTGTCCTCTTAGTGGATCTTCTGACAGTATTTCTGTAGGAGAACAAGAAATTTTGAAGTCTAAGGAACTGATCAAGACTCGGGTCGCTAGCACGCATTCTTTCTTTGAATGTTCGCACGGTACGTTCTGCAAGACCATTTGTTTTAGGGTGGTACGGGGTCGTCTTAACGTGAGTTATGCCATTATCAATGCAAAAGTCTTCAAACTCCTTTGATGTTAACTGGGGTCCGTTGTCTGTAAGAAGGAACTGTGGCAATCCGAAGCGTGCAAATATCGCACGAAGGGCATCTATTGTGCTTATAGATGTGATATTTTTCATTGGTATTATTTCTAGCCAGTGGGTGTAGGAGTCGATGAGAATCATCCACATCTTTCCCTCAAATGGCCCCGCAAAGTCTAAATGGAGACGGGACCACGGATCTGGTGAAATTCCCCATGGATGTAGTGGTACATTTCTGTCATTTTGTCTCGATTGCTGGCAGGAGTTGCACCTTTCTATTTCCTGAATGATGTCAGCATTTATATTCGGCCAATAGACATGCAGTTTTGCCAGTGACTGCATGGCAGTTACGCCTGGATGTCCATCATGTAGCATCGCTAATACTTCTTTACGCAAAACAGCAGGGATGCAAACACGCCCCTTCCATAATAAGACGTCTTCCTCAAAAGACAATTCTGTCCGTTTTTCATAGTAAGGTTTCAGGTCGTCAGAGATTTCTTTCTTTGGCCAGTGTGAACGCATATAATCAATAACTTTAGAAAAAGTTTTATCGCTTAGTGTCTCTTTTCTTAATAGTTGTTTTCCCATAGGAAGGTTTCTTACTCTTAAGTGAAGCAACTGCGCGTGGTTTGGTAAACCCAAATAATCTGTAGGGCTACATAAAGGGAGTCTGGATAATGAGTCAGCGGGACAATTTTTCTTCCCTGGAAGATATTCTACGTTAAAATTATAGCTGTTCAGGGTCATAGCCCATCTTAGCAGTCGATTACTAGCTATTTTTGGGGTTTGTCTATCTTCGCCGAAAATATGCTCCAACGGTCTGTGGTCAGTAATCAGGGTGAACCTTCTCCCATATAGATATTGATGAAACTTTGTGACGGCATAGACGAGACCGGCTGCTTCTCTATCAATGGTGGAGTACCGTTTTTCTGTGTCATTAAAAGATCGAGATGCAAAAGCGATTGGCCTCAGGGTCCCATCGGAAAACTTATGCGATAAAACCGCTCCTGTCCCCACATTACTAGCATCACTGGAAACTACTAAAGGTTTGTCCGGATCGTAGTGGATCAATGTGTCCGTAGAGGTTAAGGTCCTCTTTAGTTTTTCAAAAATCTCAGTATCTTCATTTGTCCAATTCCACTTTACGTTCTTCTTCAAATGGCGGTGTAAAGGAACGCAAGTTACATGGAGGTTTTCAATAAATCTTCCATAATATGTTATAGTGCCTAGGAAAGAACGCAGCTGAGTGGTGTTTGTTGGCACTGGCATTTGCTTAATTGCCTCAATGCGATCTTCGGTTGAGTGTAGGCCCTCTGCGTCAATTTTATGGCCTAAGTACGTAACGCTACTTCTAAGCCAATCACATTTTGATTTTTGAATTTTTATTCCTGAGGCCTGTAAACGTCGTAAAACTTCTTTTAGTCGTTCTGAATGTACGAGTAAATTCGGTGCAGTAATTAAGATATCATCAAGATAACAAACAACGCCTTCTATCCCTGAAAGTATTTGGTCCATAGTACGTTGAAAAAGCGAGGGGGCGAAACTAATACCAAATGGCAAACGTTTATAGGCGAAATATCCTTTGTGGGTTGCAATCACTAGGTATTTTCTAGAATCTGGATGAACTTCCAGTTGTAAATAGGCATCTTTTAGGTCTATTTTCGAGAAATATCTCCCCCCAGAAAGTTTTGCCGTAATGTCCTCAAAACGAGGTAGAGGGTAATCATCAATCTGAATGTATTTATTTATGGTGACCTTAAAATCAGCACAAATTCTCAGCTTGCCGTTAGATTTCATAGCAACAACAATAGGTGAGGACCATAAAATTGGTGTGTTTATCGTGCTCACTGGTTCTAAAACTCCATCACGGACTAATCTATCAAGCTCTGCTGCAACATGACCTTGTAGCGCCAGCGGTACACTTCTTGGGCGAAATCTTTTTGGTATGACCTTATCATCGATATGAATTTTTGCTTGATGTCCTTTAATGGTCCCTAAATGCTCCTCAAATAGATCAGGAAAATCTCGCAATACCACGTCTAACAATGTTTTCTGTGTAACTTCCTCTTCTTTACTTTCCACTGAGGGTAAACTACCTTTTACATTGCAAACCCTTGCACCCCAGGGCAAAGGTATTTTGAAAGCCAAAACCCAATCCAAACCAAAAAGTGGTATGTCATCGTCAACAGTTACATATAAGGGCAAAATCAGCATTTCTTTGAAAGCATTTACTTCTACATTCAGTTTACCTAATGTTTTAATTGGTGTATTGCCATACGCGATCAAATTTTCCGTCTTTGTTAACACTGGTTTCCCCAGTTGTCTCCAGATTGTTTTACCAATTACAGCATGTACAGAGCCTGGATCATATAACATCTCGACGTTATTTTTATTTATGCGTACAGGTAACATTATTTTACTAGACGAGCCAACTCTTCGAATGTTTCTCACTGCTAAATCGCGACCTCCATCATCACTATCGGATCCAACGTCACTGCCTGAGAAATCGTCACATTCTTGATCACTCTGATCTTGCACGCAGCGCGTAAAACGTTTTGAACTACCCCCGTATTTTACAGTTTTAGATGATTGTCTTATAATTGCGTTTCCAGATATCACGCACACACGAGAGAAATGATTTTCTTCTCCGCAACTGCTGCAGGTTTTTCCAAAAGCCGGGCAATTTTTTTGACGATGTTTAGAATCTCCACAATAAAGGCAGTCTGTGTCCGGGTGTAACTCGCGAATTTTTGAATTTCGTTTTGTAACCGTTTCGGATTTATTTTCACTATTTGGGGTCACGCGTTTTTTTGTTTGTCTATTTACTCGATTCACATGACTGTCCGCTTGTGGATTTGTATGTAACATTGTTAGCTGTTTTGATTGAATGGATGCTTGCTCTAGAATAACAGCAGTCCCTTCCACTTGCTCCAGAGTTGTTTCATTTGTAGAATGTTTTTGAATAATATTTTCTTGCCACTCACGATTGTTAATCCCAAATATGAGTTGATCGCGCATCCTTTCATTTAGGCCTGCCCCAAAACTGCAGTCGCCCGCCACTGCACGTAAACGATTTACATATTCGGTTACAGTCTCATTTTCTTTACGAAAACAACTAGCAAAGTTTATTCTTTCCGCGAAAATGTACACTTTTTTTCCATAAAAACGGTTTAGCACAGTTATTAGTTCGGTGTAAGTCTTTGAAGTTGGCTTTTGTGGCTTAAAATAGTCCACTAAAATTTTAAAAACCTGTGGACCTACCTTTGATAACAGCAAATTCCGTCTTACTTGTGCACTATCACTAGTCATCAGCTCATTTATCTCCAACTCTAACTCAAAACGCTGTAAATAATAGTCCCACTGTTCTATTTCAGGCTGAAACTTGTCGAACTGAAACTTTTTATAAATGTCCTTCTTGTCTTCCATTTTCCCCCGACAACGGTTCACTAATCTTCACAATACAAGTTTATATTTACGGTATAACACAATAATGTTTAAATGTTAGAAAAAAAATTCACCAAGTTTCCACAACACAAGTGTTTTTGTTAAATAACAAGGCACACTGTCCAACACAAAAAGTTATTTTTCCAAATTTCGTCCTCGTCGCCAAAATGTAGTATTACGGAGGTAATCGAAATACTCGGATTTAGATAAAATAAACACTTTAATGATCTACACTCAAAACTAGGTTATTACAACTACAATATAACATAAAGAAAGGTTTTTGCGCGTATGTAATGTATGTCTAGAACTGCTTTGTAGGTATGTATGTATACGGTTGACATCTGGCGTCCTACGTGTTCGACAGCCCCAGACTGACTGCCGCCAATCTCCGACTCCTGGGAACAGTGATGGCGGGCACACAGCGGCGCGGTAACAGGAAGGCCTTTAATACCACAGTCCCCCCCATGTTAGTATTGCATAAGAAAATGTTCCTTGAAACATAGAGTAGTATGCCGTTTTTACGACATTAAGGGACACCTCCCTGACTAAGTTGATTATCATATATATACACTTAGCTAGTTTTATAGAAACATAGTCGACATGTTGGTCCCAACAAAGTTTGGGATCAAGAACCACGCCTAAAAATTTAACCTTATTTGGGTTTTGATAGTTTCCAAAACCACGAGTGGAAAATACTATATTTTCAGTTTTGCTGGTGTTTAAGCACAACATGTTCGATTGGAACCATTCAGAAGCACTCGACTGTGTTCATCGCATAATATTTTCTAAGTCTACTATGTTTTTGTAAGTATTTATTTTGGTTGCATCATCAGCATACAATACAAAACTGGCATGTGATACATACTGAGGCAAATCGTTGACATATATCAAGAATAACAAGGGTCCGAGGATGGACCCCTGTGGTACTCCATGATACGTTTTATTTATGGACGATGCAACACCATTGTATACAGTAACTTGGTTTCTGTTTTCTAGGTAGCTTCTTAGTAGATTCAGCGCATTTTTCCTGATACCGTATTTATTCAATTTTCCAAGTAATATATTATGTTGAACACAGTCGAACGCCTTTGAAAGATCACAAAAAGTGCAGCCGGTATAGTCTTTGTTTTCAAATGCTTCTATAATATGTTTCAATAATTGATTTATGGCATCTGACGTAGATTTCTTCGATCTGAAACCAAACTGCCCTACGAAAAACAAGCTATTCGATTCAAAATAGTGCATTTTTTTTTATATAACAATTTTTCAAAAATTTTCCCAAGAATGGGTATGATCGATATTGGACGATAGTTGGACATGTCATTTATATCACCCTTCTTGTACACTGGGATGACTTTTGATGTTTTTAGACAGTTATAAGAGAACATGATAAAAATTTCTACATAAAAATCAATTTAAAAAGAAATAGAGCACGTGGAGATAATTTGGATTTGGCATGTTCAAATTGTTCAATATTATTTTGTTAATAAAGATTTGAACAGAACTTGGCAGGAGCGTGTTGGACACACACAATTGGGTTCCGTAGCCATTTCAGAATGGAAATGTGCACATTTAATTTGGCATGAATATCGTTTTACATACTTTCTACAAACTCCTTTAACTTAAATCTGTACAATAGATTATCTAAAGAGATAAAAACTTAAGACATAATTAAATTTTAAAAAATTATTAGGACATACAGATTCTGAAAATGCAGTTTAGGGTATAGGAATAATGATGTAATTGACCATGCCCCGCTAGTTTCATAAATCGTGAAAGCAGAGACACACAATGAATTGAATTTAGTTCGGCATGAATTAAGGAAGGATGCGGACATAAGTAATAATTTCTATACGAAACGAGAAAATATCTCCTAGTCAAAAGCGAAGAAGTTATTTGTCACATTTTTTACAAATAATTTCTTCTATTGAAAGCATTTCTGCAGTTTCTTTTTTACCCGTAAATGCTATGGAAATAAAATAATAATTCTTATTAAAACCGAAATGAAAATAGAACATTAAAATTAAATTAAATAACACTCAGAAACGAAAATCAACTAATAATTATCAAACAATAAATTAATGAAGTAAGGATTCAAACAAACCACCTTCTTGTGCCAAACAATAGCCAAACCGATTATACAATGAACCTCTCATATCATTGAGTTGATTTGGAGTAATGCTTGCACAAAGTTGGATAAGTTTTTCCCGTAATTCAACTAAATTATTGGCTCGTTCAAATGCATGTTTATAAGCGGTTTCCTTTAAAAAGCCCCACAGAAAGAAATCATGGGTTGCTAGATCAAGTGACCTGGGAGGCCATTTAATCATTCCCCTCATAGCTATTAAACGATTGGGAAATGTTCATTCCAGAAAATTAATAACAGTTAAGGTATCGTGACTTGGGCAGCCATCTTGTTGAAACCAAATGTTGTCAAAGTTGACAGGAAGATTTTGAACTGCAGGAATTATTTGGTTTTGTAAAAGCTCTAAATATTTATTCGACGGACATGTCGAAATTGTAAAAGTTCAAAACGATGGATATAGGTATTTTCTTTGGCTTGGCAGAACATTTTTTAAAAATTGAACTCATTAATATTTTTACATATAGTTTTTCTTTTAGTTCCCATAGATAGTTTTTCTTTCCGCTGTTTGCAAAATCCTATAAAGAATATGTTTCAAGTACCTGTATGGTAGATATAAATTATTATTTTTTGAAAGTATAAGTTTATCATTATTTTAAGTTAAAAACTGTTGTAAAATCTTTCTGTTGAATATATTTATTTATTTCGTTGTAATTCCCACATAAAGACTATTAAATCAATACTTGTTTCCATTCATTTATAGCCTTTTATTGCTCTACTGTCCAAAAATATTGAGCACAATATTTTTTTTTACTTTTTTGGTGTTCCGGGACCCCCTACATTGCTCCAAATTGAAATATATATTGAAATTTCATCATCTTTCAATTGGCACCACAGTGGGGTGACTTGAAAAATCCGTTTTGATTTTTTTTTTTTATAATAATAAGGGATGAAATCGCAATGTATATTGATAAATGTTCCTTAGGGTCCAAAGTGTTGCTAAATATTTTTTGTCTGATATTTCGTTTGAAAAAAAAGTCTTGAGAACTAGAAGTTTGTCAAAATTGTTATGAAGCCACACCATTTTATGGTATCAAAATATGCACTCAAACACATACACAATCATTGCAAATATACAAATCAAATTTTACTTACCGACCTCCTATGTTTATTCTTTTTTGAAGGCATGTCTTGGGAATTTTCTGGAAAAATACTAAATCAGCATTTTCTTTGTCAGCAAGAAGAATGTGTAAAATAAAATATATACCTATCTAAATTCTTACCTATTGTTGTTTTCAAAAGAGCTCTATACTTTAATTGCACTGTTTATTGTTATTTACAACTATTTAGTCTTAATAGTATAATAATAAATCGAGATAACACAGATCAGATAAGTTTAACAAAGGGACGACAAACTATTATGATATGATGGCGTCTGTGAATCCCAGATGTACGCAGTTCTCCAATTTACATTATCTTCCCAAGGGAGACATCGGTGGACACAAATAAAATTTTTTTACAGGCATATGAATTAATAAGATGAATCACTGAAATGAGCTCAGATGATGAATAATATGGTTTTAGGTGAAAATGATTCATGAAAACGAAGATCCCACATAACAAAATGATATGCAATGTACATACACTGTATCTTCAATCTATGGATATGTATATCCACAAGATGGAGATAGTATGTCTAATGTACATCTAATGGATGTGGAATTAACATTCCCAGCAGATACGTTTGTCGCCGACTTCCATATCTATTTTATATCCAGTGAATGTACATAAACATATGCAATGTACATTCACTGGATATGAAACACACATATACACAATCGTATATTTTATGAATATACATTACATATCTTTGAAGTAGTTTCCACGGACATCAAAACGCTTATTGAATACTGCACCCGACGCGTGTTGCCCCAGTCATGTTGGCATCATCGGCAGATGATTAAAACGAAAAGTTTTAATGATCCCGATGATACCAACACGATTGGAGCAGCACGCATCGAATGAAAGCGTTCGAGTGTTTTGATGTTCGTGGGAACTACTTCAGAGGTATCGAATAGTATCCATATAAGAGGTAATAAAACACAGATAGCTTAATAAGAAATATATTTTATATAACTATTTTAAACATACACAAACTTTACAAAATAACCTAATATTACACAATATTTAAAATTTTCAATATTGACGTATACTTTACCTTCCGGTAGTTTAACAAATTGTAAACATGTATAATACCTACCTACTATATAGTTACTCATGTCCTACATATATGTTTAAAACATTCTCAACCATCAGTAATAAGTTATATAATATGAACGTATGTAATTTTTATTCACTATATTTATAAAATACATACCCAATATGACAACAGCAAATTTTTAGGCCTCTGTCACTTTCCGCCATCTTTACTAAACACACACCTGCCACAATCAGTTAAATATGAAACTTGTAAATTTTCTAACCCTAAAAGAGTATGTATATTTACGAATCTAAAGAATTGCATTATAATAAATATACTCTTACATCATGGGAGTTTCATGCAAATGTAACAGCATAATATAGCAATAAGCAAATATAAAATCCAGAGAATGAGAAAGAGTTAACTTTCATCACACATAAACACTATACACACAACACTACAGGGCTTAATCGCTTAATGGCGCCGGCTATTGCCTGGAGCGCTGACGTAGTATGCCATAAATTAGAGCGCATGCGCATCAGATAATGAGATAAAATTCGTGTACGCGTACAATTTAATTATACCTTAATGGACATGTTATGTATAAATCATTATGTATATACCTCCAGCAATATACACTGTATATGACGCTGATGCATATCAGTAGCTGAATATACATTTCATATCATATGTATATTTAATAATACATATTCAAATTCCAACACCTAATGCATATGCTATGGATGTACATATCCATGAGATGTTATGTGGGATATGAAGGAAAATTCTGTAAGAGGCACCAAGATTGGAAATGTGTCTTTCAGGTCCTTTTTATACAGTTATCAACGATTTGGTCGATACGATATGTAGGGGAGTCATTGATGGACACTAATTGATGCATGAGTTTATTAGTTTGTTCATTTGTGTTGATTTATAGCAACTTTGATACACGTTATTTCTCTTACACTCACACTATTTTTGATAGCACTATCTTTATTTAACTGCTTGAAGCTGCTTTAAATCAACACATATGAACAAACCTTTTAATAGGTATACATTGCTGGTAGTCGCGTCATTTTACCATGAAAAATCTGAATACTTCTAAAAAAAGGCACAGGGACAATTGATTTCATTTTTGCTGCAGAGTTCAAAAAAGCATTTAGAAAAGACAGTACCTCCTTTTATTTTTTAGCGAACATTTCACACATCTCTTTTTTATCCAATTAGTACAGTCTTTCGGGGTAACTTTGTTCATAAGGGTAAGTTTGGCCCAGTATGTAAACAACGACTCTAAAATGATTTTTATGAGTTTGGCTATGCTAAATGTATTTTTCAACACTTAAAATTATATTTCAATATATGTGCTGCCATCTAGTAAGATTGTAAACAATTTACGGACATTGCCAACTGTCATATGTTTCTTTACATTTATGTGTGTATATCCCGCGCATTCTGTGCTTCCAAACAATTTGATATTTAAGTGATTTTTAAAAAGAAATAAAGGTAAGAAATAGATTTATATGAAATGTTATGTTTTTATTTACACATTTAAAATAATTTTTAGATCAATTAACTCTTAATTGTGTAAAAAACAACTAAATTTCTACTTAATACTCCATTCTAACTTATATCTGGGTAACTTTGGCCCGGGCCAATGTTACCTAGATTTCCATTATTATTATTGCATGAATTTTCTATTACAGCTTGATGGCGCGAAAAAAGACATGTCATACTTCTGGGACCCGACTATATGGAACCAAATCCAACTATACACAGCAAACTCTTCAAGAGGCTCTCAACAAAATTGTGTCTGGAGCAATAAGTCAACGTGAGGCGGCAAAAATTTATAACATACCACGTTCTACACTAAAAAATAAATTACGCGCTAAACATACAAAAAAAGTTGGACGGCCAACAGCACTTGATTCCGAAGAAGAAGAGATTATTGTTCAGCACATCATAGCAATCAGTCAGCAGGGTCTCTCTATTTCAACTTATGATGTACGTTGTATTATCAAAAGTTATCTAGATAACATTGGACGCACCGTAGCTCAATTTAAAAATAACAAACCTGGATGGGAATGGGGTCAATTATTTCTTCAAAGACATACACTGCTTAAGCAGACATTTGCATCAAACATTTCCAGGAGGAGAGCTCAAGTTGACAAAACCTCGGTTGATACTTTCTTTGACTTTTTGAAAACAGAACTTCGGGATGTGCCTCCAGAAAATATTTTCAATTTTGATGAATCCGGTTTTCACGATGTACCAAAAAAAAGTAAAGTAATTTTTCGTCGGACATGTAGACATCCCGAAATAATAAGAAATTCCACTAAATCATGTTTTACTGTAATGTTTTGCGGCAGTGCAACAGGGGAATTACTGCCACCATATCTCATTTTCAAAGGCAAAAACAAGTGGTCAGATTGGCTATACAAAGCTCCAAAGGGCTCTAGGATGAATGTATCTAAGAGCGGATGGATAGATACAGACATTTTTGATGACTGGTTCGAGCAACAACTTTTACCTGTTTTGAAAAATAAAGAAGGCAAAAAAGTGATCTTAGGAGATAATCTTAGTTCGCATATTAGCGTAAAGACTTTACAATTATGTGCAGCAAATAATGTAAAATTTATCTGTCTCATTCCAAACTCTACCCATTTGCTTCAGCCTTTAGATGTGGCCTTTTTCTCTCCACTCAAATCTCTTTGGCGATCAGTCTTGTTGCAGTGGCGACAGTCTGCCCAAGGAAAAATAAAAGTAGCTTTGCCAAATAATTGTTTTGCCAGGCTACTGAAGGAAACTCTCGAGGGAGCAGAAAATCAAATATCAAAAAATTTAATAGCTGGCTTTAGAGCAACAGGCATTTATCCGCTGTCACGAGAACGCGTACTATCAAAACTCCCAAATTATACTAAACCCAATAATTTAGAGGATGTCGTTGGGGAACAGTTTAAAATATATTTAGAAAATATTCGTTCATCTGATCTTTCAACAGTTCCAAAAGTAAGAAAGTTTCAACTACCTGTAGTTCCAGGTAAAAGTGTGTCAGTTGAAGAAGTAAAAGAATATTATAAAACAAAGGAAGAGGCTACTAGAGCTAAGGAAGAAGCCACTAGAGCAAATAAAGAAGCTACTAAAGCAAAGGAAGGAAGTAAACCACGCAAAAGAGGACGACCATTAGGCTCTATAAATCAAAAAATAAAATTAGTAAAAAAGGTCAAAACCACTAAAAGACAATATGTTGTTTCCGATAGTGAATCAGAAATTTCATTATCAAGTCATTCCGTTTCGGAATCTGAAAATGAGGAAGAAAAACAGACAGAAAATGTTTCTATTGTAATTGCAGATGCTCCTAGTTGCTCTAAATCCCATGGTCAGGAATTTGCAGAAATGCCAGTAATAATTGAGACAGACAATCTCAATAATACATCAGCTGTAGTGATTAAAGAATATTTTCTACTTAACACAGAGCTGGAGGCGCTGGAGCCAGTTCAAAAATCCTCTACGAAACAAATACATCAGGAAAATGATTATGTAGTTGTACATTATGATGGAAATTACTTCCCTGGAATTGTGACAGAAATAGTGGAAATTGAAAACACCGTTATGTACAAAGTAAATGCAATGGAAAAATGTGGCAAAAAATGGAGATGGCCTCAAAAGAAGGATGAAATTTTTTATCACACTAAGGATGTGATAAAAAGCATTAATCCAGATGTTACACCTCATACTAATAGAGGTACATTTAACGTCAAAGATGATATCCTGTCCCAAAAGTAGATTCTGAAAATATCATAAGGATCAAATCGTTTTCAAGTGTATTGAGCACTAATGATGTGCAGAAGTGTGTGTTTATCATTTATTTTATATCCCCACATAAAGTTTGTAACTTTAAGTAATAAAGTATATTATATCAAATGAAAGTAAATTTAATAAAGAATTTTGTTATAGCAAAAAAAACATGTTTTAATAACACTAAATATAAAAAATATGTCTTCAAACTCAATGTACAAATATGGCCCCAATATCCAACTTCAGATTTTTCCCTAAAAATTGCTAACTATATCATTATATGACTATGTATATAAATGTTTTTTAGAAAATATATGAATAGAGACTGGAACAAAGTTGTAATGATTATAAAATCCACAAAATTATAGTATTTTAGTTGGTTTTTAAGAGGTGAGCCAAAGTTACCCTAATCAGAGGGGTAACTTTGGCCCACCTTTTTATATATAAAATTTAATAAATACTGAAAAGTCGTGGTCCTCTCGTAATGAAAAAAAGTCAGATTATCATTTCAATTTTTATATAATAAATAACACTGAGATATAAGCTCCTGAAAAAGAAAATTATCATAAAGAGAACTCCTAACGTGGTGCAAAGTTACCCAGGAAGACTGTACCTACTTTGTTTTTATGTCGTTACCATATGGCAACTCAAAAGCTTTCCGGAAATTTTCATCCTCCAGGGTACCCTGAACGAAATTAATAAGTGTAAATTTTTCTGTCAAATTACTGACATATAATCATATCTGACATTTACTTTTATGTAAAAATGGAATTTTATTTTTCATATTAAACGAGATAATTATTTAAAAAATCATCGAGCTTTGTGAAAAAACATTTTATTCATGTTTATTTAGGATCATGAATAACTTCTCATTTAGGTTTTCCTCCATATATTACACTTCTCATAATCAGGTGAGTATTTTAATTTTGGATGGCCATTTTAACTTCACAAAGTTCTTCGCAATATGCGCATGTTGTATGTTGTGTTCTTTTTCCATGCTCTATATCTTATTCTTTAAAAATATCGAAAACAGCTTCAACAATAGAAATATTGATGAGCTTAAACTGGTTAAACTGTAAATGAAATAATGATAAATAACTAATGTCGTTTAGTTTCAAAGCCATCTTTGTCAAGTTAAATGTGCTGAAACTTGGCTATGCCATGTGTATAACATGAAAATATAGTAAGAAAACAACGTTCCACCTATTTTAGTGAATACAACTTATTTCATAACACACACAGTTGTCCTAAATAATTTTCGGTAATTTTTTTAAACTAAAATGGGTGGAAAAGATATTATTTATCAATTATAGACGTATTCCATTTTCAAAAAATCGGTAAAGGTGTTTACACAAAACTTCCCTCTTTATTTGTAGATGGCGGTCACTCTAAAAAATTAATAATTACGAAATGATACTCAAAATAATAATCGGAATATAGTTATCACTCTTATTACAAAGAAAACCTGATAAATTTTGGTCAAAAAAAATATACAGAGTGCTCATCCAACAACAAAACTTCAATACTAAATGATGACAGGTGCCAAATATGGAAGGGTTGCGCAAATACCTTTACAAGTGTCCACCACAGTTGAATTATTTCTTGGGATGACCACCCTGTACATTTTTCAATAAAAGTATAATAGGTGCATATGCCAAATATTATTGCCATCTGTCACATTTTCAATTCCTCATTCACGTGGAGTGGAAGTATAGCGGTGGTTACAAAATTCGTTTTGTTTTAAATTTTCAAAAATCTTGGTAAAAAAAATTTCATAATTTTGTTCTTCTGAAATATGTTTAGAATTTCATGAAAGGTGGAAATTTTAAATTTGTGCAAAAAGAAATTTTTACCATCTATTCTAGTGGTAAAATATTTTTCCAAGATGGTAAAAAAATGTTGCAATATTTTTTTCCGAAATAGGTTTGGAATGTCATGAAACATGGAAATTTTAATTCTGAGCAAAAACAAATTTTTCATCTATTCTATATTAGTGATAAAGAGATTAAAACTTTTCAAACATTTTTTAAAATTTTTCAAAAATTTATTTAAATTTGTTTTTGTTCGATAGGTTTAGAATGCCATGGAAACGTGGAAATTTTAAATTTGAAGAAAGAAAAAAAATGTTCCATCTATTTTAGTGGTAAAATTTTTTAAAAAATGGTAAAAAAAAATCAAAAAAATTTTTGTTTAAATAAGTTTAGAATGCCATGATTCGTGGAAATTTTAAATTTGAAGAAAGAAAAATGTTTTCATGTTAAAAATTTTTCAAAAATATTGGTGAAAAAAAATTTTTTTTTTTTCCTGAAATGGGTTAAGCGTGCCATGATACGTAGAAATTTTAAATTTGAGCAAAAAAAATTTTTTTCATCTTGGTAGAAATTTTTTCAAAAATGGTGAAAAAAATTTTCAAAGTTTTTTTTTCCCGAAATAGGATTAGCGCGTCATGAAACGTGGAAATTTTAAATTTGAGCGAAAAAAAATTTTTTTCACTATTTATTCCGTTTAGACGGTCCACCCTGTATATTTTCCAGTGAAATTTCTACCATTTCTGCGCTGACAGTAGCGTCAACTACCTACCAAATTTGACTGCTCTCCGTCAAGTAGTTTTTTAGTAAATGCACCAACAGACAGACAGACAAAAAATCTCGGAGGGTGATTTTTTCTCGAATTCAATACTTCCCTTCGGTATGCGAGGGAAGTAAAAATCCATCTATTTTAGTGGTAAACAAATTTTCAAAAAATCGGTAAAGGTATTTACACAGAACTTCCCTCGTTATTTGTGCATGGCGGTCACTAAAAAATTATTAAATATGAAATGACATTGAAGAAGAAGAATAATAATGGAAATATAGTTATTGTAATTATTACAAAGAAGTCCTGATAACTGTTGGTCAAAAAAATAGTGCTCATCCAACAGTAAAAGTTCAATACTAAATAACAGGTCTACCATGAATTATTTCTTGGGATGACCACCCTGTGTATTTTCCAATAAGTATAATAGCATATGCCAAATATTATTGCCATTAGACACATTTTCAGTTCTACTTTCACTCAGTGAAGTGGAAGTATAGTGGTGGTTAAAAATTTCATTTTTTTTTTGAAATACGTTTAGAATGCCACGAAACGTGAAAATTTTAAATTTGAAGAAAAAAAATGTTCCTATATTTTAGTGGTAAAATTTTTTTCAAAAATGATTGAAAAAAATTTTCAAAAAATTTTTTTCAATCATTTTTTAAAAAATTTTTCAGAAAAATTTCTAAATTTGTTTTATACGTTTAGAATGCCATGGAAACGTGGAAATTTTAAATTTTCAAAAAAAAAAATCCACCTATTTTAGTGGTAAAATTTTTTTCAAAAATGTTGGTAAAAAAATTTTCAAAAAAATTTTTTTTTGAAATACGTTTAGAATGCCACGAAACGTGAAAATTTTAAATTTGAAGAAAAAAAAGTTCCTATATTTTAGTGGTAAAATTTTTTTCAAAAATGAAAAAAATTTTCAAAAAATTTTTTTCAATCATTTTTTAAAAAATTTTTCAGAAAAATTTCTAAATTTGTTTTATACGTTTAGAATGCCATGGAAACGTGGAAATTTTAAATTTTCAAAAAAAAAAATCCACCTATTTTAGTGGTAAAATTTTTTTCAAAAATGTTGGTAAAAAAATTTTCAAAAAATTTTTTTTTTGAAATACGTTTAGAATGCCACGAAACGTGAAAATTTTAAATTTGAAGAAAAAAAAAATTTTTTCTTCCCATATTTTAGTGGTAAAAATTTTTTCAAAAATGATTGAAAAAAATTTTCAAAAAATTTTTTTTTCTGAAATAGGTTTAGCGCGTCATGAAACGTGGAAATTTTAAATTTGAGCAAAAAAAAATTTTGTTCATTATTTATTCCGTTTAGTTGGTCCACCCTGTATATTTTGCAGTGAAAATTCTACCAGTTCTTCGCTGACAGTAGGGTTAACTACCTACCAAATTTGACTGGTCTCCGTCAAGTAGTTTTTTAGTAAATACACCAACAGACAGACAGACAGACAGACCGACAGACAGACAGACAGACTGACGGAATTGAAAAACCTATATTTTCGTAATCTCCGTATTCTGAAACGTCAGAATCCGTAAAAATCTCGGAGGGTGATTTTTTCTCGAATACAATACTTCCCTTCGGTATGCGAGGGAAGTAAAATGGTAAAAAAAAATCCAAATTTTTTTTTTGAATCAGGCTTAGAATGCCATGAAACGTGGAAATTTTAAATTTGAAGACAGAAAAAAAAATTATTTCATTTTGGTAGTAAAAAATTTTTCAAAAATATTGGTGAAAAAAATTTTCGAATTTTTTTTTCCTGAAATAGGTTAAGCGTGTCATGAAACGTAGAAATTTTAAATTTGAGCAAAAAAAATTTTTTTTCATCTGTAAAAATTTTTTCAAAAATGGTGAAAAAAAATTTTTTATTTTTTTTTTTCTGAAATAGGTTTAGCGCGTCATGAAACGTGAAAATTTTAAATTTGAGCAAATAAAAAATTTTTTCACTATTTATTCCGTTTAGACGGTCCACCCTGTATATTTTCCAGTGAAATTTCTACCATTTCTTCGCTGACAGTAGCGTCAACTATCTACCAAATTTGACTGCTCTCCGTCAAGTAGTTTTTTAGTAAATGTACCAACAGACAGACAGACAGACTACTGACTGACGGAATTGAAAAACCTATATTTTCGTAATCTACGTGATCTGAAACGTCAGAATCCGAAAAAATCTCGGAGGGTGATTTTTTCTCGAATACAATACTTCCCTTCGGTATGCGAGGGAAGTAAAAACTCTTATACTTTTAACTTTTGACACAACACTACTTACTATAATTCCCATGCCATGCGTTTCTGTCACTTTGTAAACAAGACCCATTCACGGCATGTCTTAGAATAATCTTAATGTCAGTTGAAATTAGTGTTTATTTTCGTGTGAAATTTTCTTACCGAATCCCCGCGTACTTGAATTCGTTGCAGGAAATTTTTCTCGCACATGAATTTAAAAAATAATTACCCTCGTTCCTGCGCGACTCGGGATAATTTTCAAAAAATCGGTAAAGGTATTTACACAGAACTTCCCTCGTTCATGGCAGTCTCTCTAAAAAAATAATAATTACGAAATGACATTGAGAATAATAATCGGAGTAGAGTTATTGCTATTATTACAAAGAAAACTTGATAAGTTTTGGTCAAAAAAATATACAGATTGCTCATCCAACAGCAAAAGTTCAATACTAAATAGCAGGTGCCACATATGGCAGGCTTGCGCAAATACCTTTACAAATGTCCACCATGACTGAATTATTTCTTGGGATGACCACCCTGTACATTTTTCAATAAAAGTATAATAGGTGCATATGCAAGATGTTACTGCCATCTGTCACATTTTCAATCCAACATTCACGTAATGGAGTGGAAGTATAGTGGTGGTTAAAAAATTTAATTTTTTTAAAATTTTTCAAAAGATTGTAAAATAATTTTCAAATTTTTTGCTTCTGAAATAGGTTTAAAATGTCAAAGGTAGAAATTTTAAATTAGAGCAAAAAGGAAAGTTTCCTTCTGTTCTATACTAGTGCTAAAAAAAGTTTAAAAATTAAAAATGATGTATTTTTAAAATAGGTTTAGAATGCTATGAAACGTGAAAATTTTAAATTTGAGCAAATAAAAAAAAATTCGATCTATTTTAGTGGTAAAAACTTTTTGAAAAATGTTGGTGAAAAAATTTTCAAATTTTTTTTTCTGAAATACCTAGGTTTAGAATGTCATTTAAATTTGAGCATTCTGATGTTAAATTTTTTTCCAAACTGGTAACAAAATGTTGCAAATTTTTTTTTCCGAAATTTGTTTGGAATATGAAACGTGGAAATTTTAAATTTGAGCAAAAAAAATTTTTTCGTCTGTTCTATAGTAGTGATACATAAATGGATTAAAAATGTTTTAAAATTTTTTAAAAAATTCTTCAAAAACATTTTTAAATTTGTTTGAATAGTTTTAGAATGCCATGGAAACGTGGATAGTTAAAATCTGAACAAAGAAAGAAAAATTCTATCTTAGTGATAAAATTTCAAAAAACTTTTTTTTTTAATCAGGCTTAGAATGCCATGAAACGTGAAAATTTTAAATTTGAAGAAAGAAAAAAAAATTCATTTTAGTAGTAAAAATTTTTTCAAAAATATTGGTGAAAAAAATTTTCAAATTTTTTTTCCTGAAATAGGTTAAGCGTGCCATGAAACGTAGAAATTTTAAATTTGAGCAAAAAAAAATTTTTTTCAACTTTGGTAAAAATTTTTTCAAAAATGTTTGAAAAAAATTTTTAAAAAATTTTTTTTCCTGAAACAGGTTTAGCGCGTCATGAAACGTGGAAATTTTAAATTTGAGCAAAAAAAAATTTTTTTCACTATTTATGCCGTTTAGACGGTCCACCCTGTATATTTTTCAGTGAAAATTCTACCAGTTCTTCGCTGGCAGTAGGGTTAACTACCTACCAAATTTGACTGCTCTCCGTCAAGTAGTTTTTTAGTAAATACACCAACAGACAGACAGACAGACAGACAGACAGACAGACAGACAGACCGACAGACAGACAGACAGACAGACTGACGGAATTGAAAAACCTATATTTTCGGAATCTACGTGTTCTGAAACGTCAGAATCCGAAAAAATCTCGGAGGGTGATTTTTTCTCGAATACAATACTTCCCTTCGGTATGCGAGGGAAGTAAAAATCCATGTACTCAAAAAATTTCCGGCAATAATTCAAGCACTTGGGAGATTACAAGTGAAAACGTTTAGTTCTTTTTTTCCAATAACTGGCCAAATTAATTAAATTAATTGAGAAATATGTTAGACGAAAATTATTACTCGGAGGTTTTTGGGATCGCTGATCACGAATCTGAGGAGAATTTGGGAAATTGAAAATGGCGGACCTGAAATCGAGCCATTTTCCAGAAGAAATGAGAATGGATATCTTGACCTTGAAAATCTGTACTCGGGGGTTTTCAATAAGTTAAACACAACAACATTGTGGCCGTCTGTGAATCCCAGGCCTACACAGTTGCATCATCAAAAGCAGATGCGAGCAAGGTTCTTAATTACAGTAAATTCGAGAGAGTCGGGTTCCACATAGAACCATCAAAATGTACCGTCTAAGGGAGACATGGGAAAATTGTAACAGAACGTTATACGAGGAAGCTTAGTGTGTAGGCGAGCTAGCTCTCGAGGGGCCCAGATCTCACACTAACTGCAACCTCAGCAAAAAAAATACTCACATGTAGTTTACGATGTCTGAAGGATAATATTAATTTGGAAAAAAGTCTTTGGTGAAATTTTCAAAAAAAAAATTGCTAAAGGTAGCGAAAAACGGCTCTTCGTGTTTTAAAGGAAAAGTTGACTTTACACGAAAGAAGGCGTTCGGCTAAAAAATGTGCGCAATAAAAAAAAACGAACAAAATGAGCCCCAATTCAATCAATTGATGAGCCCCAGTGGGTCTCAATTGGCCTAGTGATTCTCTCGCAAATTGTAAAAAACCACTAAATTTGCACGTTTTTTAAAAATTCATAACTCCTGTTCAAATATATACTAAAGACTGAAATTTGCGCACGTTGGAGTCTTAGTAGTCCTTAACCTACCCTCAAAATTTCAATCGAGAATACCGAGTAGTTTTTGCAAAAAAATACAAACATTTTTTGCACAGCGTCCCGAAAGCTCTGTAGCAGTCTGACTGATATTTAACAAACACTGTTGTATTCTTCAAGATTTACCAAACATGTTTTTTTTTTTTTGTTTTGCCAAAAGTCGGTTGGAAGCATACGAAAAACGCGATCGAAAACTGTTAATTTCAGTGCTGCAAATTCAAGCGGCAAAGAGTGGGGGTAACGGGCGAGTTCCTCTTCGCTCTCGCTTGCCTGCTGAACCACAATTTCAATATATGACTTACAGTTGGCGGGATATTCACATTTTTACCCGCGGCCCGAGTTTGAAGCGTAGCCGTCAGGGTAAGGGTAGGTTAAGGACTCCAACATGTGCAAATTTCAGCCTTTAATATGTATTTGAAATGGAGTTATGAATTTTTGGGAAAAAACGTGCAATTTTAGTGGTTTTTTGCAATTTGCGAGTGAACCACTGGGCAAATTGAGTTCCATCGGGCCACATTTTGTTCGTTATTTATTGCACACATTTTTTATCTGAACACTTTTTTTGTGTAAATTCAATTTTTCCTTTAATAAAATGAGAATCGAAAACCGTTTTTCGCGATCTGTCGAAATTCTTTTTGCAAATTCCACCAACTTTTCCAAATTAATGTCATCTTCCAGATATCGCAAACTACATGCATGTGAGTATTTTTTTTGCTAGGTTGCAGTTAGTCTGAGGGTAACACCTAACCTGCCTATACTAGCTCTATAAGCAAAATTAGAGAATTCACAAGATAAAATAGAAAAAACAAAAAGGCGAAGATCATTGTTAACTTCAAATTAAAGGGACATGACATCCACCAGAAACGGTTTCCGGATTTATCGAGTACACATAAAATTAATTTACTAAGGGCCGGTTTATCAATGCGAGGATAAAGTTATCCTGTAGTTAAAGTACAGTTTAATAATATACAGTCGAGTCACTTCACTGCCTATACTGCCCACGCGTTAGCAGGAATAGGGGGTCATGGACAAAAATGAGGGGAAGTGACCCAACTGTATATATTATTATTTATTAAACTGTGCTTTAACCCTAGAATAACTTTATCCTCGCATTGATAAACCGGCCCTAAAATACAGGAAAACAAGTTTCAAAATTGTTGGTTAACTTTCTGTCAATGAATAATTTTTCACTAATTGAATCCTCTCAGTAGTCTTCGAGTATTAGTCGTTTTGGTGTCCCTCATAATTTTTGAATGGCACTCTGTATTCGTACCGAACTTAATGGCGCTTTCACGTCAAAATCTCCAACTTTTGACCTAATTATTTTTATCAATCCACTGAGTTTTGCAGAATTTAAGACAGGTATGAAGAAACAATAAAGAAAGAAATACAAAATGATTTTATTTTCTAATATAATTTACATTAATAATACAAACGATTTGAGGCTCCAACAGCCAACAGATATTATGAAATGCTATAAACTTAAACAGATAATCGCTATATTACAATTATTACGCAGTAAATCTACTATTAGCCCAATAAAAAATTAGACTGAGTATAAAAAAAATATTAACAAGCTAGATTTTTTGATAGCACACCCATAAAAAATTCTATGGGGTGATAGAGGGCAAAATTCAGTTTTTCGACATTATCACGAGAACTGACAATTTTTTGAGAAAAAGTACCACAAAGTTTACGAAAAACAATGACTGAAAATTGAATTTGCTTCCTTTTAGCTATGTACAATGCTCCACATAAAGAACATTTTATTGATTCTCAGATACTATTCATACATAAAGGCAAACATCAGATGAAATAAGGCAATGAAATTATCAGATCTACCTCCCACATTCCATGCATCACAGTAGTTCATTTGCAAGTCCAAAAATGTCTAGATACTTACCTACATCCAGAAAATAGAAGTGGAAGATTATCAACAAATTTTAGCCACTTCAAACCCTTTGGCACTTGCTCATAACTTATTACTCAATGCCATTTTTTGCAATTAACTAACATCTACAGTGCAAACTGCAATTGCAGAAAGACATATCTTTAATTTCTCTGTGCTATGCGGGCACCGCTGTAACACCTTGACCTAAAGCAATTTGGATGCTGACGATGATATAGATTCTTTAGCAGTCGTAGTACAAGAAATGGAAGAATTCGAAACTGATGGAGAAAACATTGAGGAAACACTTGAGGAATCAATGAAACTCTAGAGGAAGTATAAATAAGCCTTTATCAGCTATTGAAGCGGAGACCAATGTTTCAACATTCTCTTAGTATCAGTAAAATAAATATGCTGCTCTTCATGTATTAGTTTCGATAATTAATGAGTCCTTTGGATCGAGAATACTTCCATATCTCTTAAAAACATCTATTGTGATGCCCCTTTACAAAAGTGTGCTGTTCGTTATCTGTGTAAAGGATTAGTGATTCATACAAACCACTTTATTTAGCACATGGAATTCTTACAGTTATTTCCATTTTCAATCTGGAAACGGTATGTTTAATTCATAAACATATAAGTAACATAAATATTAATTTTCCCTGTTATGTTACTCGTCAAGACAATAACCTTACTGTGCCAATTCCGCGTTCCTCCCTGGTCAAAGAATATTATTTACAATGGTTATAAGATGGTGTTAAAAAATATTAATTCAAATATTCATTTTAGGAAGGCAATAAAAAGTCTACTCGTTGTAAAGCCTTATTACAATTTAAAAGTATTTTTTTTACGACACTGTAATGTGTTCAAACGTAGATATTAATTTCTGTCTGTAAATTTGTTACATTTTGACTAGTTTTTGTATTGTTTTTACTCTTTCACTTTTGTCTATTTTACTTGCAAGTTTATTCATATTTTCCTATCTTGTCTATCTGTCTATACAGCACTTTATCAGCAAGAAATGTTCTTCATCTGGACAATAAAGTATATTTGACTTGATATCAATATTAACAACAATCACACAAATATACTATTTAACCCCTTAACTGTGGGAAGCGGATGTGTCTGCAAATTGATGTTATTTACAGTACATGGAAAATGGCACTTAGGAAGCATTTGCTGCGGACGTTGTCGCTATTTTTATAAAGGATTATAAATACTTTATGTAACAACTGTACCAAAACTAATAACGTGTGTGAGTTTGGCGCATAACTGAGAACGCAGCAACTTCAGGAAACGGCCGTATCCGCCTTTTTTACGTTCATGTTTATTATGACTGTACACAAACCATGTAGTGGGAGAACAACATGTGTTATATCCTGAGATATTATTAAACCTTTAATAGTTTGTAAGGGTAATAGCTCGATAACGCAGCATAATACACAAGATAAAACGACAGTTGCGTTAATATAAATAGCGTGTAGCTACGAGAAACGAATGGATCCCCCAACAGAAATAGCGGATGGTTGCGGGAAGCGAATGGATCCGCCCACATAAATAGTGGACTGTGGGAAGCGGACTTTTCTGAAACTACACTCGCGCATCATATATGCCATTCAAAAAAACCACCCGCAGTTAAGGGGTTAATGTGGATTAGGCCTACTGGAGGTACAATATTAAAAAACGCGCCCGGTGATGTGGATAGGAATGCAGTTCTTCCACTGACTACAAACATTGCTGTATTAGCACACATTTATTTACTCGAAAGAAAATAGATAGTTTCCAAGATAACAGCAAAACCTGAATTTTACCAACTTTCACCATTATAATTCTTGCGGAGGTGCTACTAATGGGGATTTTTGAGATTTCTTTTAAAATATAAAAATAAACGTCTACGCAGAAATCTTAATAATGTATTTATCATTTTCTTGTGTATGGTCTAATTTTACTGAGCTAAAATAATATATGCGATGCCCCCATGTTTACAAATAAAGTGTTTTAGAAATGCTAGCACGATTCTAAGTAGAGGAATAATCATTTAATATAAGTAAACAACAAACTGAGCAAGATGAATATAACAAAATTATTAAAACTTACATCTAAGAGCTAATTCTAATTGTTTTAAAGTATGATTAACAAGGAAACAGAAATTATCATACATACTTTATGAATAGCATTGGTTGGATTATTGAAAAGGGACAGGAAGAAGATGAAGATAGAATTCACTATGAAACAGCTAATGAAAAATTTCCTGCATGTCAATACAAATTGACAAAATAAATATAATTGTTTAAAGAAAAAGTGAGATGAAAATAGAGTATGACGTTTTAAAATTAATAAAGGACCACACAGTGTCTTAAGGAAAGTGGATACCCATCAAATTGGCTATAATGTTGATTTACGTGATGCTGAAAAAATGTCCCAACGTGCAGAAACCTCTGCTATGGCACAGTCATCCGAAGAACGAATTATTGTACTATATGAGATTTTTAGGAAAGTTGACAAATTGGTTCTGGTGTTTAAGTTTTACTTAATACTTCTTTAAAAATGTAATTATTGAAATTTTCTGTGCCCATCGAAACATTTAATCACCATCACGTGAACTGCAACCTATCAAAATGTAAGCCAATTTGATGGGTACCGTCTTTCCCATAAGGTTAGTGTGTGGTCCTTTATCAATCCAATGACAACACAACCTCGAAACTAGATGTGCACACACTGAAACCATTATTTCCTGTTCTTAATTCTGTCCATATGATACAGCTTAGCACTTACCACTAAAAATGATAGCAACATAATATTTACAATGTCAAAACAGTGATAACGGTCACCTTTTATAATTTTGACTTTTTAATATTTGCAACCCTCGTCACCCATCAATGTTTTTGTTAATGGTATCCGGTTTTCCGGACACAATGGGGCAGTTCATATACAGTCTGTTTCAGATTTACGCACCTAAGCAGCAATACAATATTGTTTCTTTAAAGAGTTGGTTACTATATATGTGTCCATTATTAATTTAAATCATTTAAGCAAGCAGATGTAGTTAACGATAAGAACTGAGACATTGTTTCCTTCATCAAAGTAAAGGTATGGCGTTTTCCAGGGTTATTATTTAATAGGTTCTGGCATACATATCTATGAACCATCGAAGGGCATCGTAGTGGTTTTGGTAACCTAAAAATAAAGTAAAATTATTGAAAATGGTAGTGTATTACCTTTCACAACTGATAGGATGCAATTTTTTTAATATAGGAGTGTATATGCAAGTAAATTGGACCTGAATAGTTAATATAGGAGGTCGATGCACTGAACACAGTGCCGTTACCCGTTTAGATCAGTATTTTGAGAAAACATAACTTCAAACTGGATAGACCAATATTTTCTATACTATTTTAAAAATACAATTTTACAATTTTATCCAAAATCCTAGCCTCATAGAGTAAAATGGGTAACGGCATTGTGTTCCTGCAGCGCATCCACACCACAAAAATTCTAGTATTTTTTGCTAAACTCACAAATAAAATAATGTTTGCACCATCTATGGTTGTTTTATATTATTGTTACTGTTTTACTGTTACTTGTTTTTGAAAATTTTGGAGAGCTGAATAAGATGGGTCCGTTTTACCCAATTTCGTGTCATTGTCCAGTTATTAGGGCACGAATATAGGCAGAAATGGCCTTTTTAGCACTTTTAGGTCAAGTTTCCTCAAAATTGTGACGTGATGATGCAAATCGGCCAACGGCATTGTAGTATTACGGAGGTAATCGAAATACTCGGATTTAGATAAAATAAACACTTTAATGATCTACACTCAAAACTAGGTTACAACTACAATATAACATAAAGAAAGGTTTTTGCGCGTATGTAATGTATGTCTAGAACTGCTTTGTAGGTATGTATGTATACGGTTGACATCTGGCGTCCTACGTGTTCGACAGCCCCAGACTAACTGCCGCCAATCTCCGACTCCTGGGAACAGTGATGGCGGGCACACAGCGGCGCGGTAACAGGAAGGCCTTTAATACCACAGGCATCATGTTTAGCTCTTCAAAAAACATTTGTAATCACCTGTTTGAGTTAAAAAAAAAGAAAGGTGTCTTTTTTGCAGGTCTGTGTTATTGATTAATACAGCTTTATTTGTAATTAGTTTCTTGTTAAAATAACTTAATTAAGAGTAGTTTATAGAAACATCACATGATCTGTTAAAATTTATTTAGACTTATACTGCATGTTAGATTGTTTTCTAGTTAATTCTGGTTGATTAATTACCTGAATCTAAAATTATTGATAACGATTTTTTTGAGTTTGGCTGTGTCATCATCTATTAGTGGTAGGACCCAAATTTACGTTTGTGCTTTGCAGTTTATTGTTATCATAGTTCTTTTTCAGGTTTGATATTACTGTTTCTATTTATTGATATAAATATATGGTTTATCGGTTCAATTACTGAATAATTATATATTACGGCATTTAAAGATTCATTCTTTACACTAAATATTGATTTATTGCTATTAATGTATTTGTTATAGTTTTAATTATAGGATATTTATTTAGGCATTTTATGAATAATTCTTTATTCAAATGAATTATACACGGAATACGGATCTGATACTTATTTTTGACTTTGCTGAAATTGCATTTTACTTGATAACATCTGATTTTAGTATTTTCGTTAACCCCTGTATGATTTTTAAGATCATAAAAAAAAGATGTAATTTTTTGTTAATATTTATTTTAGATTTCATTTTTATTCACTATTGTAATATTCAAATAAACCTAAAGATTACTTAGATTATTTTATTTATTCACTCCCACACAACATCTCATGGATATGTACATCCATAGCATATGCATTAGATGTTGGAATTTGAATATGTGTTAAATATACATATGATATGAAATGTATATTCTGACTGGTACTTGACTGGATTTGTGACTATTTAAAAAATCGCAAACAACGTGTCCGCTTTAATGATACAGTATCAAGCAAAATGGATAATAATTTTGGAATTCCACAGGGTAGTGTATGTATTATTCTTATTAGATTTTATGATGTTGTATATTGTATTGTTTGTTATTGATGTCAGGTTTCCCTCGTTTATTGTATCCTGCTAGAGTTTTTTGCTCTTTAATTATTGTATTGTGTTTTACTGTTTTAGTCATCCTTACATATGTATTATTTAGTATTCAAATGAAGTATAAATAAATAAATAAATAAAAATGTGCAAAATAAACAGAAACTGTAGTTAGAAATTTATGGCTGTCTAAACTTGAAATTTGTAATGAGAAGAAAAATATGTAGAAAAAAAAAATGTCGATTTATCTTCGTTCCTTTAAATTTTCCAATGTGTGTGTAACGTCTAATAAAAACTTACGTTTCTGCTCCCTGGAGTAACAATTGCAATAGTACGCCCATATCTTGTAAATTGAAAGTGATGCCAGATTTTCTTTCAGCAACAATATATGCTTCCCAGATTAGAAAACCCACTGACCAGACATCACTTTTCGTCGAAAATATGTTCCCTCCCATTGCCTCGGGAGCAGCAAAATACATGACAGGCAGGAGGTTCTACAGAAAACATTCTTGTTAAAACAGTAATATCTAATGTGGCGTTAGAACAAATCTGTTATAAAATTGCACTGCCGACCCTGGGATCTGGAAAAGTACTTGTAAAATATCTATAGTGTATTTTTTTTTTGAACAAGGAAGAAAATATAACGATAGGTTTTTAATTTTATCAAAAAATTTTCATTCTTTATAAAGTTACATCATTTTGAAATTTTAGAAATTAAATATCAGTATAAAATAAAATTTCAAAATGATGTAACTATAAAGAATGAAGATTTTTTGATAAAATTAAAAACCTATCCTTTTATTTTCTTCTTTGTTCGAAAAAAAAAATACATTATAGATATTTTACAAGTACCTTTCCAGATCCCAGGGTGGGCATTGCACTTTTTGAAAAAAATTTCGCAAATTGCGATCAAATATTTTTTTCCACAAAACGTCTCCGTTTCGCATTGGTAGTGATCCATTAAAGTTTGGAATGGGTCCCATGCTCCATTATTAAGTTATAGCTTACCAAAATTTCACGGATCAGAGAATCTGATGAGGGCGTCATTTCCACGTATAAAAGGTACACTTGGTAGTACTTGATAACTCCAACCGTTTTCGAGGAAATTGCCGTTAAACATTTGAATAATTTTTTGAAAGACATTCAAATTTAATGAAACAAAGTGTATTTGTTGATAACAGTACAAAACGTAAGGGAAAACAAAATCGTAACAACAGCGTAAACTCTTTCTCACTTCCTTATGAACTAATGGAGTATTTTCATGGTATTGAGATAAATACATAAATCACCAAAATTGTGTAAAATAAGGATATAATGTTATTAGATGACCAAAAAATAACATAAAAGTTGACTTAGGGCCGGTTTTTCAATGTCCAGTTAAAAGTCCCAGATAGGTAGCTGCTAGTTACGCTTAGCTGGCAGTTATATCTATGGTAGTGTTTATCAACAGTAATTTAACTGCCAGCTACGTATTCATGAGTTGAATTATTTCTTAGCTATGTTGGCATTACTGATTCTACCTGAAGTTTCTTTCAATTGGTTTAATTCAAATTGCACGCATGTTTTAGTGACAGTTTATCTAATTTAACCTCAAAATTCATTGCGTTGTCTAACATGTTGACTGATGTTCTGTTCTTAATTTTGTGCGTTTGTGTATCAGCAATAATTGCAATAGAGAGCGTAAAAAGGAAAAAAGGTGCTAACTACACTTTAGTGATTGGAGAAACAGAATTATTCCTGCAACTTCCTGTATTATCTCAACGACATGTAAAACAGTTTTTTTACGCAGTCGAAATCTTAAAAAAAAATTTATCATCATAATTCTCAAAATTATTTTCTCGTTCCCTTATGGCATAGGGTCTCCTTTCATACTTTATAAACTGTATAATATCATCGTCATAATCACGCATATCCAGAATATTATTATTATTAAATTAATAATTAAATTAAAAACGAACATAACAATCAATCACATTGGTTTTTAGGTTAGAATGTTTTAGAATTGTCAGAAATTGAACCAAATGCGCATGTGCAAATCCATTAACAGTAGAATAAATCCATAGTGAGTTTAACCCTCCGGTAAATTTTATCTGCACCATGGAAAAACAGTTTATCTGCCAGATAAATTTAATCTGACAGTTAAGCTATTTAACTGGACATTGAAAAACCGGCCCATAGTGACATTAGTATTTATTGTATAAACTTTCCCCCCATGCAAAAACCCGATTGCTGCAACTTAGAGTAAAGTTTCAATATGGTCTCCACCTACTTCTATGCCTTTTCTAATGCTTTTCATAAAAGATTTTCTTACATTGAAAAATACATTTTCCTGTCCTCTAATAAAATTGGCTGCATTTTGTATTTTGTCCCACAGTTCTCCTCTTGAATTAATAGTATATTCATAGACTAGGAACTTCATATGTCCCCACACATAATAATCCAAAGGATTATAATCAGGACTCTTTGGTGGCCAAGCAAACTTCCTCGACCGATCCATCTACGTGGGAAGTCTCATCAAGATAATTCCTGACTTCAATGGAGAAATAAGAGGGAGCTCCATCTTGCATAAACCACATTCTGTTCCAGATGTCTAGCATGAAAACATGTAACATATCAGCAAGAGTATTTTGAATAAAACCCAGATAAGACTACCCATCTAAATTTGGAGGAAGCACAAATGGTCCCAATAACTGATCGCCGATATTACCATACCAAACGTTAATCTTAAATGCGTGCTGAAAATGCCTTTCTTTAATGGCATGAGGATTTTCTACTTCCCAGTAATGGACATTTCTCCAGTTAAAAACGCATCGGCGAGTAAAAGTTGCTTCGTCGGTAAATAAAATGTTCTTAACAAAATTTTGATACATGTTGTGTATATTAAGAACAAACTGACAAAATTGTAGCCCTTGTGGAAGAACCCTTCGAAGCAAGTTTTGTACAGGAGTGAAGTGATATGGGTAGAAGCGTTCTTTGCATAAGACTCTTAGAACACTTTGTTTCATTGAATTTTAAATTGTCTTTCAAGAAATTATTCAAATGTTCAAGTCTACCAAGTGTACCTTTTATACGTGGAAATGACGCTCTCATCAGATTTTCTAGTCAAAAGGACCACAACGTTTCGTCAAAAAAAAAAATATGAAAAAATTTCATCATCAGATGCAGGTCCTGCGGCGCCCTCTATGCTCTAACGTGATGTAATACATAAATTATTGTTTCTTAGAATAAAAAAAGTCCCTCTAACAAATTTGGCGAAGATCAGTCAAGAGGCTGTTGAGTTATTGCAAAAAAACGAAAAAATTTGGTTATATCCTCATATTTTGGCCCAAAGAATCTACCCCTGCACTATGGCCTATTATTAGTGGTCCACCCTGTATGTGAATTTTAGCGCTATTTCACCTTCTTTTCTACTTTGAGGAAAAACTATGTATTTTGGTGAAAATTATCAAGACAGCAAAGTTGTACAGCATAAAATTTCTTACAAATTTTTCCTGTATGCGTCAGCATAGTTTCGCCGTTAGAGGGCGCGAAAAAAATATGTTTATATATAGACTCTTGCGCTTTTCTTAGATGTTTAGCCAAAATTATGCATTTCGGTGAAAAATATCAAGAGAGCAAAGCTGTAGAGCATAAAATTTCCTACAAATTTTGTCTCTACATTTAAAAAAAATTTTTTTCGAATTTCGCCGCTAGAGGGCACGAAAGAAATATATGATGATATAATATAGACAAAATTTGTTGAAGATTTTATGTTTTACAACTTGGCTCTCCTGATATTTCTCACCAAAGTGCATAATTTGGGCTGGAAATCTAAAAAAGGCGCAATAGCGACTATACGGAAATTGGAAGAGAGAGAGGAAAAGGCGAAAAAGTGCCAAAATTCATATACAGGGTGTAATTAGTTTCATGTCATTAAAAAAAACTGGTGGTAGGGAACGACAAGACAAACAAAAAAACCTTATATAACATTGGGTCTAAAGCTCATAGTTTTGGAGAAAAAAAATAAACAAAAATTTCCAAAATACTTAATAACCTAGTTTGAGAACTGCTGGCATACTGGGGTAGGTTTTATTGCCTCGCGTCTTGTCGCACAGGATACTCTGACATTCCTGCAAATAAGTATGCCGACAGCAGTTTAAAGTGACCGACAGAGGACATCGTCATGTTTTTTGCTTCTTCGCGGACAATTATCCTATTAAGCGTGCTATCTCTCCCTTGTAATATTCTCAAGTAATAATTTCAGTTTTGTCCTTACTTGATAAAGAACGCACGCATCACGCGACGTACCCGTTCCTTGGTTTTGTCTGTTTTCTTTTTGAATTTTGTGCCACTTATGTTAAGATTTATTTCATTGACTTATCGTTCAAGTCGTTAGTGCTTGGTTACGTAAGACACTACTTCTCGTTCGTGCTTTTTGTGTTACTTTTTGGATTTTGGAAGTTTTTCTTTTTGTTTTCTTTCTTGATAACGTTAATTCGCAGTTTAGTGTGGTGTTTTAAAAGGCAGATTTTGTACATTATGGGAGATCACACATCAAGAGCTTTAGAACAATTGCAACAACGTATTTTAATGTGTATAGAAACCATAAAAAATTATCCTAATTTACCAAATGTGTTGAACGGAGTAAGTATGTTATTAGTTCGACGTACCGAAATGTGTATACGTGGAGATGGAGGTCATTTCGAAAAATTTTTGTAAAAAATTCAAAAGACTTGTTCAGTTATTGGGTGTTACCTATTGGGCATTAAAGGTATGATTATTATTATTAGTATTCGTTGTCTTGTTTTTATCTGTTTATTATTGTTTACATTGATTTTCATAGAGACCAAAGACTTGATTTTTAGTTTTCGATACCTAATTGGGAAAAATTATGCGCTCAATTCGTTAAAAAAATCAGATTTTTTCCTAACTTAAAATACACAACTAATTTCTGTTATCGTATCTCGGGCGTCTAACTGTTCGTTTTCCAATTTCATAAAACAATTACTAATTTTTTAAGCTTTTAACACGATGTTACAAATGTTAATAAACCACTTTTAAATTTTATAAATTCTTATAAACGACAATAAAAGCTACAATAGCTTTGTTCCAAATTAAAAAACACATGTAAACAAATCCTATTTAAACCCCTGCGGCCATGCTATGCTTGCGTAGTGCTGAAAGAGAAGGAATTATTTACATTTTCATAATTAGTGGTACAAGAAGTAATCCCATCAAAATGTCGCACTTCTACCGACGGGAACACAAGTCGGGTATTACAGTTTTTTATTATTTCTAATATTCGGAACTATAACATCCAATGACCCTGAAAAACAGTGGTTCTCAAATCTTTCCTACCATAACATTAAAAATGTAAACCCAGGTCAGTTTTTTCAAATTGCCCCTAGAGAAAAAGGTCATATAGGTTTTCTGTTTGTCTAGTCGGTCCCCATTACCAGTTTTTTTTTAATGAAACTAATTACACCCTGTATATGTATATATTTCTCAAAAACCACCCTTTTTTAGAACTGCAGGAGTGGGTGAAAACCATGTCTGGACAACCCAAGTGTTTCACTTTTTACAGGTCTCATAGCTGTAGTAGGAAAGATTTCTTTAATTTTTTCTAATTTGAAGGGACTAAGGTATACATGATTTTTTTCAATAACTAACTGTTTTATTCTTGAGCCAGTATTAAATTTTGAAATTTAGGAGTTGTTGTCACTCTCTTAGGAGTAAAAGCACATCTACTCCTTTTTAAAATCTGAGATTATTCCAAGCCGCTATAGAATTAGTCCAAAGTTTAGGTACATTTTGACACCAAGCGACACTAGTATTATATTTCTTTTAAGCACCTGTCCGTCCAAGAATCCATTGGTACCACCCATGTAAACGCAGTGTTCAAAGTCTCCAACTTTACATTGCTTCTTAGAGTTAATAAAAACATTCTTTAACCACAAGTCTCTATGCACGTAATTTTTCGCTGCAATATATTCCATGCCTGATGCTATATTGTGGAAGGCATTTAGCAGATCCATATCCGTGAGGTTACGATTCTAAAAAAAAAAAAAATCCTTATTTTACATACATAATCACACATAACCTAAGGTTCATTCAGTTTAACACACTTGAATTGTTACCTACATATAGGAAGCCATTTGCCAGCTTCTCATTGGTCAAAACACGAAGAAAGTTCACACTACAATATCTTAGGACCTTACTTGTTGCAACTTATTGTAAACTGAACTAGTCTTGGTTCCATGTTCCTTTGCATTAAATACTTGTATGCAAGACTGCGATTTATAATTGTGATTATAGATTTTATTAGCGTCATTCAGTTTTGAAGGTATTCAAATATTAATATGGTATAGTGGGAAGATTTTTAGACAGAGGATGAGTCAACTTGAACAGTGGCCGATTCGAATTCTAACTACACTGCGTGTGTCTAGAATAAGTTGTAGTGTGTGGCTGTGTAAACCAGTCTCAGAAATACTTCAGTTTTAAACTGGATAGATTACATAAACTTCTAAATTCGCAACTAAAATAAAATATCAATATCTATTGAAATTCAATTACAATATATCATAATACGAACCATGATAAAAGTATTATTAATGAAAACGAAGTGTAATTTATATGAAGTTTATTTTTAACGACAGTTCAAGTTCAAGTGACATAACACACACTCTGTTATATATTAGTTAGTGACAAAGACAATAAGTGACAAAGGTGTTCTATACGAATTATCAAGAAAAAATGTACAGTTAATGTTTTAACT
This sequence comes from Stenurella melanura, assembly GCA_963583905.1. Classification (NCBI taxonomy): domain Eukaryota; kingdom Metazoa; phylum Arthropoda; class Insecta; order Coleoptera; family Cerambycidae; genus Stenurella; species Stenurella melanura. Next base: position 122,606,388 of record OY757315.1, on the reverse strand, counting down.
CAACACCTTCCCTAAAACATTACATTTTAGTTATCATTTCTAATCAAATATCATATTAAAAATAATTTAAATCATTCCCAAGAGTTTCCATAGACGAACAAACTGTTCTTTATTCGAAAACGGTTTAGTCAAAATATCAGCCACCTGCAATTGAGATGGAACATGTTGAACAAGAATGAGACCTTGTTGCACTTGCTCACGAATGTAATGATATCGAACATCTATATGTTTCGAACGTTTATGTAATTCCGGATTCTTTGTTAATTTAATAGCACTGGCGTTGTCTATGAACAAAGTTGGAACTTCTTCAAGATTGCTTATCTCCTCAAACACTTTCTTTAACCAAACTGCCTCCCGTGCAGCCTCACTTGCTGCAATGTATTCAGCCTCGGTAGTTGATAAAGAAACACTCTGTTGCCTCCGACTCGCCCATGAAACAGCTCCACCTGCATACTTGCTCACAATTCCACTGACTGATCGTCGTGTAGTTGGGTTGCTTGCATAATCCGCATCACTGTAAATTTTCAGTTTCCCCATTCCTTCTTCCGAGCCATACCTGATACCAAGTCCTTTTGTACCTTTAACATATCTTAAAATCCGTTTTACCATCTCCCAATGTTTTTCTTCTGGCTTCTCAAGAAATTGAGACACATAGTTGACTGCAAAGGCTATATCTGGTCTAGAAGCGACAGCTAAATACATCAAACAACCAACTGCTTCACGATAAGGGGCTGCTGTCAACTTAACTCCAGATAAATCTTCTCTGCCTAAATAAGCCACCATCGGAGTCGACACCTTGTTTGCTTCATTCATCTTGAAACGTTGAAGAACAGATTCTGCATACTTTTCTTGACTTATCGAAATGGACCCATCACTCTGGTGCCTGATAAGAATATTCAGATAATGTCCTACCGGTCCAGACAACAACTTGAAATTCTTCTGCAACCTGTCTAGAAATTCATCAATAAGCTTGGAACTCGAAGCTGCAACCAAACCATCATCTACATAAAGGACAACAATGATTTTCTCTTGACCCTTGACCTGATAGAACAGGCAAGAATCAGCAGTACTCTCTTTCATTCCGAAACTCAATAGAACATCTTGGAACGTCTTGTTCCAACACCTGGGCGACTGTTTCAAACCATACAAGCTTCGTTGAAGTTTGCACACTCATCCAGTACTATCACAGAAACCCTCAGGCTGCTCCATATAGATCTCTTCTCCAAGTTTTCCATTTAAAAATGCTGTTTCTACATCAAATTGTCGCAATTCCAATTTCTCATTTGCAGCAACGCTTAAAACTGAGCGAATAGTATCAAACCGAGCAACCGGACTAAATGTTTCCTTGTAGTCGATACCTTCCCTTTGACTGAATCCTCTAACAACGAGACGTGCCTTGAATCGACTGATGTTCCCTTCGCTGTCATGTTTAACCACGTAAACCCAACGATTGGTGATAGCTCTCCGGTCTATTGGTAAATCAACCAAAGTCCAGGTAGAATTTTTCTTCAAAGATGCCATCTCACTTTCCATCGCTTTCTTCCAATGTACTCTTTCATCAGACTTCATAGCTTCGTTGTAATTCTTCGGCTCCACTACTTCTGAGATCATCATAAAACATAGTCTGGTGGTTGAAGTTTTGTTCTGTCTCTCTTGTTCTGTCTCTAAGAGCACGTGACTCTCCCATCATTGGTTCATCTTGATCAATTAATTCTTGATAACCAGTTCTTCCATCTTCTTCCCCAAGAACAGATTGATCTCCAACGGGTATCACTTCTCCTTCAACTGGATGTTGAATTCCTTCATCCGGCAATACTTCTTCTTCAACCATATGTTGAATTTGTTCATCTCTAAGTTCTTGATTTCCTTGGTTACAATTTACTTTCGGTCCAAAAACTGCTAAAGTCTTCTCAACTTCTTCTGGTGCAAACACAACCTCTCGACTTCTGGTCATATGATTTCCTGGCTGCATCAAGACACGAAACCCATCTATTTCATCAACGTAGCCCACAAAAATTCCTTTTCTTCCTTTTGCATCCCATTTTTTTCTCTTCACATCAGGTACATGATAATAACATTCACTTCCAAATATGTGCAACTTGTTCAAGTGTCCTGATTTTCCTGTGAACAGCTCAATAGGTGTCTTCCCCTCAATGCTACTGGGTCCTGCACGATTGAGTACGAAGACTGCTGTATTCACAGCTTCGGCCCACAGATTCTTCGATAAGTTCTTCGCAATGAGCATTGTCCTAGCTAGTTCAACTACAGTCCTGTTTGTCCGCTCTGCACATCCATTTTGTTGTGGAGTATACGGGTTTGTAATAATAAGCTTTACACCATTTAAAATCAGCAGTTTCTTCACAGTTTCATTATTGAATTCCAGCCCACCATCGCACTGCAAACTTTTTACTGACTTCCCATAGCTATTCTTGACAATCTGCAACACTTCAGAGATTTTTGTGCCAGTTTGATTTTTCTTTTTCAAGAAATAGACGAAGCGCATTCTTGAAAAATCACATGTGAAACACAAAAAATATTTTGCTCCTCCCAAAGAAGTAGTTTCCATTGAACCACACAAATCAGCATGCAAAATTTCAGCACACTCAGTTTCTCATTGTTTTCTAGACTGGAAAGGGATTCGGTGGTGTTTTCCCCTCGACACAAGATCCACAAAACACGTTATCTTCAGCAACTTCAATCCCATTCTTCTTCAGAATCTTCAAAACATGATTTTTATTTTGATGAGCTAACTTTTCGTGCCAAATCTGCAGAGAATTCTTGATTGCTACATTAGCTTCACTTGTACTCGAAGCATCTGGAGCAATCAGTCGAATCTTCATTTCGAACAAATTTCCTTTCCTCACACCGCAAGCTTTGACTTCCCTTCCGTTTGAAAAGACACATCCAGAAGATGTAGATTGGAACGATAGACCCTTGTCCAACGCAGAAATAACAGAAAACAGGTTTTTTCTAGCGAGTGGTGTAAACAAGACGTTTTCCATATGACCTCGCAACCATTTTCCTTCGATATTTGACTCAAAGTTGATCCTTCCCTGTCCAAGTGCATCCATTGTTGAGTTATTCCCGATGAAAATCTTTCTAGGAACTTTGAACTCCTCAAATGTAGAAAACCATTCTCGCTGACGAGTTAAATGATCTGTTTAACCAGAATCAACGATCCATGCTTCCGAATCCACTTCTGAAGTCAAACATTCACTTATATAAGCTTGATCCCCCTGGTATGTTGTATCTTAACTTTTCCAGACTTCAAAAATGGGCAATCTCGACGAAAATGACCTATATCTTGGCATTTGTAACACCTGAACGTTGATTTCTTCTCCTCAGGCTTAGAATGGAATTTTTTCTTTACTTTGTCATGATTTTCCTTTTGAAAATTCTTTGTTTTTGTTGCAACCAAAGCTACCAACTCTTCTTGCTTCGCTGATCTCTGCTGACGACGTTTATCTTCTGATGTCAGCACACTTATGAGGTTGGTCACAGTTCGCTGATCTTCAGATCGCACCCACCAAGCTTGACGTAAGCTTTCAAAATCATCTGGCAAAGTATCCAAGAGCTTCACCATGAGGGATGAATCATCAGGCTTGACATTCAATTGTTGCAACCTCAAAATTACACTTTCAAATTTTGAAATATGAGTAACCATGTCATCAGCTAGATTCATGCTAAAATTGAAGAATTCTGCTTGAACAGTATGAGCTGCTTGTTGCGTCTGCTGTTCAAAAATAGCATGTAATTTCAGCCACATTTCACGAGCAGTTTGACATGTAACCAGCAAAGACATAACTTTACTTTCCAGCGTTTTTACAATTACTTGACTAGCTAACCTGTCCGCCTTGTCCCAAGTCTTTAGCTCTGCAGCATATTGATTCCTCTGATCTTGATTTGCCGCAGCTCCAACCGCTTCCGGTTTGTTCAACTCGCCAATACACACTTCATGCGCGTTCTCAGTTCCTCTTAACAAATTCCGCACAACAAACTTCCACAAATTCCAGTTGTCAGCTCCACGTAGTTTTTCCACGCCTTGGAACTCCATTTGCTATTGTACTAATTACCAGTTTCGAGAATTCTGGGAACCACGCTCTGCTACCATATTAATGAAAACGAAGTGTAATTTATATGAAGTTTATTTTTAACGACAGTTCAAGTTCAAGTGACATAACACACACTCTGTTATATATTAGTTAGTGACAAAGACAATAAGTGACAAAGGTGTTCTATACGAATTATCAAGAAAAAATGTACAGTTAATGTTTTAACTCAACAAGTATCATCATAGTCATATATGCAGTGAAACAAAAAAATTAAAGAGCAAAGTATATCAAATAAGATGTATGCGGAATCTACTCGATATAGAGGTGATGAAAAACTTTTACTTTGCAAAGATACAATCCCGCCCTCTATCTGGAATTATACTGTAGGGTACATCCCCAGCAGCAAAAAATATATTCTAACTAAAAAAAGATGCATACGTGTTATCAAATAAAGGCCAGAGAGAGTCATGCAGAAACTTATTTGTACAACTAAATATACTTCCCCTATGCTACCAAATATAAATGTAAGAGAAGTATTACATTTGTCAAAGTGACATACATAGCTATGGTACTGTCGTGAGCATAAAGAAATAGGACAAGTCATATAACGTATTTTTTCTAAAATCTAGTTGTGTACATCTAACTTTAATTTTTGTGACATTGCCAGTTAGTTGTCCAATTTCATTGCAAGTGTGCCAAAACTAAAATGCCCCATATAAGCGATTTAGTTAAAGCTGGAGTTATTGCTCAAGCAGAAGATGGATGATCAATGAGACAAACTGCACTGCGTTATAATATTAACAAAAATTCTGTGTTTAACATTTCAAAAAAGTGGAGACTAAACAGTACGATTAGTAGAAATCCTGGACCAGGCCTATGTACCTCAACGATGCTCGTCCACACTTATAAATCTCACCACATCGATCGCTAGTGTTGCTATGCACGGGTGGATAATTCACCCAAAAGGTTCAGCTTTTTAATAATAATAACCTTGTGGGCGAGAAACCGTCCAGGTCCTCTGGCTCCTGTCACCATTTGCAAAACAGAGAGAACCTGTCCTTTCTGCAGGAGGACAGGTACATAACACATGCTCTGCCTTTTCATCATCCTCCAAACACAATCTGCAGTGCACAGTGTATAGACCAATTAGAGTTCCTAGGTGCACAGCATTTATGGAATTAGGATAAATTGTTTAGAGCTATTTAAATCTCATCTAAAAAATAGAATGCAGCTAATGGAGTGGGATGCACAAAGAAGCGAACTGCTGCAAATTAAAATAGGAGTTCCCCAAGGCTCGGTCCTAGGGTCAATACTTGTTCTTGTTTACATTAATGATCTGCCACAAAGCATAAATAATTTTAACAGCTGTTATGTATGCAGATAATACCACTTTTATTAAAAGGAAAGTGATGGTCAAGACTGAAGAAAACCACACCCTGTGTATTAATTTAAAAATTTATTTCCGCTTCTATTAATCCAAATTTACGTAATTCTGAAATTCGGTATAATTCGACACGCGATTAAATATCACCCGGTACGTACCTAATAATATTTTACCCCATTTTTCAAGCTAGAACATAAATGTGTTAGAATTTGTTTGATTCGTATAGTTTTAAATATTTTTAAGTCTACCTAAAACGTACAAAACTTGATGTAAAGGCCAGTTCGAAAAGGCACATATCACTTGAAATTTACGATGTTAATCTAAACAAAGATAAGGCATAGGCACAGATGGCTCGGTTTTCCGTGAGAACGGTACCAAAAACTACGCAGTTTTGTGTGTAACGTCATCACTCTTTCGGGTATAAATACCCGCGAGAAGTTTGTACAAGGGTCACTCCTTTGAGACCGCTACCACGAATGATAATTAATCCTCAATACGAGTCTGATAATTATCAATGCTTTACTTGCTGACCACTATTCTGAATGATAATTAATCCTCGAATACGAGTCTGATAATTATCAATATATTAGCTGACCACCGACGTCCACGGGTCACTTCCTGGGAGACCACTATTCTGAATGATAATTAATCCTCGAATACGAGTCTGATAATTATCATTATACTAGTTGACCGCCATCCACTGGTCAAGCCGATTCCGAAGCACTGTCCGTACTTTAACAGCAAACTTCAATAAGCAGAGTGATAATTAATCCTCAGTCTCTTTGAGTCTGAGTGGGATAATTAATCCTCTCACTACGAACTGACCGCTGCTGACCACTGGTCAAGCAATTTGCGAGAAAACCGTACTATTATTGTATTGCTGGAGTCATATCAGCTTAGTACGACTCAAGGGGACGATGTCCAGAGCTAATAAAACCCCGCCGTCCAGCTACGACTCGCTGGACATGAGCGAGCCGCGTGATAACACCCCAAATGACACCGGTCATTTAGCGGTCTATCAAGTACCAGGTAAATCAATATGATTATTTCGGTTTTCGGTATTTTCATTTAGTTTTACGTAAACTTAATAATTTCAAGTCGGGACTATTTTAATTCATTATAGCGTTAAACAATTAACAAACTGATTCTATATTTCGGATACTCGGAATCGCGAGGGGATCTTTTTATTGTGACACTTAGATAGTTTAGATACATTGCATCAGTCGAAACATTTATAATTAGGAATTAGAAATTACTATATCCAACATTTATTAAATTGTTAGATCCTGTTAATTGAGAATAACTTTCTTAGCATAAATTCTACAATTTACTTAGTTAATTTAGACAATAAATGATTTGTTTTCAGTGACAGATTTTATTGAGATCGATAGTCATTCCACTATTCGATTTATTGCAGGTTCAGGTAAAAGCAACCAGTTTGTTGTTGTCCGAGAAATATTATCTTACTAACAGCCAGTGGGGGTTCTGTTATCGGTCCTTTGTGTGTTGACCACAAACACGGGCCTGTAATATGATCTCCTGATGGTTGAGAGTAACTATATTTTAAACATAAATTATACATGTTAAACTTTGTATTGGTTTTGTTTGGTTTCACTTACAGTAGCAGTTTTAGCTACGGGCAAATTCAAATTGATTTTTAATTGCTTGTTCATTCTATTGTTTGAACAATTACAATCTTCGAAACACATTAGCCAATAGGCTGGTTCTGAGTCAAGTTTATTGGCCAGATCCCATCAACTCTACGCAACGCAATCTCAAACAAGGATTGATTAGGCAATTACATGAGATTTCAATTTGCCATGTATTCACTTCATCAGTTATCGCGAGATTTCGCCAACCAATACAGAATTTACTTGTACCGTGTAGTACATTCATTTCATACGCTTATACGAGGATTCTCGTTGTAATCTCTGTCATTTTCGGTGATTACTGTTGCTTTTAGATTGTACCTGTGATGAACATAAGAGTGACTATTTGTCCCAGCGAGATCTATTACTTGAAAATATAAATTTGTGATGATTATTTCACTATATATTTATATTATGTTCTGGCAGTTGCCCCAACGTTTATTTCCGTTCTTATGTTGTAAAATGACAATTGTCTGAATATAGTTATTAAACTATTATGTGTTTTCTTATTTACTAATTTTCATAACTTTCAGGTAATAAACCAAGTAAATATAAGATTTACTTGGGCTTAAATAAACGAATATCTAAAGTAATCTAAGTAAACATAAGGTTTACTTGAGCATTACAATAGTGAATAAAAATGAAATCTAAAATATGATAAAAACTTAAACAAAAGTTAACATAATTCAGTAAATTAAATAAAAAGAGTTTGAACTTTATACAGGGTATTATAGAAATACTTAATGATTTTATCAATTAAATGAACAAGTGCCAAAACAATATTCAGTGTTTAATTTGAACAATTAAATAAAGAACTATAATCAGAACTTTGCCAAATAAATTAATAGCAATATTTAGAGTAAAGAACGAATCATTAAATATCCATAATAAATAGTTAATTATCAAATCAATAAATAAAGAGAAACAGTAATATCAAACCTAGAAAAAGAACTATGGTAACACGAACTACAAACCACAAACGTAAATTTGAGTCCTACCACTAAACTAGATGATCACACAGCCAAATTAGTTTAATTGTTTTAATAATTAGACAAACAGGGGAGAGGGGAGGGAAATTGGTAATTAATCAAACCAGAATTTAACAACAAAACAATAGGCGTGGGGGGGGGTGCGTCTCAAGACATACTGCACAACATTCTGCAACATGCTAAAGCTTGGTTTGCACACAATCATTTAGTGCTAAATGAGGGTAAGACAGTAAACTTAACATTTGAGACCAAATCTACCGCTGGACTGGAACGGAATCATAAAACCAGTGTCAAGTTTTTGGGGGTACATATTAACATCACATTAACATGGGTAGAACACATTAATATACTATGTGGGAAACTGTCTAAAAATGTATTTGCAATTCAGAAAATAAAAAGAATGGTTAACCAGTTACTACTTATTTCTCTTTGTTTCATTCGCAACTACTGATATATTGTCATGGGGAATGCAGCACATACCTATTTACAAAGAGTATTTATCATCCAGAAGTCGGCAACAAGAAGTATAGTCAGTGCCAAGTGGGATAACAGTTGCAGACCGCTATTTATATCGTTGCGGATAATGTCTCTGTTTTCAGTTACACTGTATCGGAATATTATGTACATCATACAAAATATAAATAAGCATACTACCTATGAAGAGGTACATCAGCACGATACGAGGAATAAACATAACCTCATAACACCTCAGCATAGACTCCAAAACAATAATTTCATAGGTATTAGTTTACTGAACACATTGCCTAGTCACCTCCGGATTCTTCCAGTAAGTCAGTTCAAAAGTAAACTTAAGAGAATTCTAACAGAAAATTGCTTATATAATATACAGGAACTTTTTTCCTTCCTAGCCAAGGAGACGCCTTCCATACCATGCAGAGGTCAAGTATCCAGATCAGTCAGTTTGTCGTTTCTGTCCAGTCGGGTAAGAGCTTCCTAGCAATTCCAAACCGATTAAGAGTTAAAACAGTACATTTTAAGCTGTATTTTAGTTTTTATTATTATTATTATTTATTGTGTTTTATTGGTTTCACCAAATGGCCATCGACCGAAGTCCTTCAGCCTGTTACAAATATTTACAATGTTTTATTTACACATATTAATTTTTTACAGCATATTTATATTCTGTGAAAAAAAAAAAAAAAATACAAAAGTTAGTATATATTTATATATATTCATGTTTCAGTTTTCATTCTTGATTGTTTAGTGCGAATTTTAGTTTTTAATATTCTCCCAATGCTGTGAACGTGGTTAGCGAAATGGGGGGTCGACAGTTAACATTCAGGTACAGTGTTTTGATGTTTGTGAAAACTACCTCAGGAGTATCCATATATTACCACTTACCAGCAATGCAGTTTTGAGATCTCCCCAGTCCATATATTCCATGGCAATTCTCGGGGGGGTTTTCTGGAGAGCCAGGATTTTGATAACATTTTCGTGATCGAATTGTGTCATCAGTTTTGCTTCTGCTAGACAAGTTTTGTTGTTTCTGTCGTTGGTTGCTCTTTTTACTGCTACTTGTAGCCAGGATCCATCAGATTTACGAAGCTTACCCAAGCTTATGCTTCCGTAATCACCAGAACCTAAATATAAAGGAGATTCTACAGACTAGGTATCGCACTTTTTATAAATGATAAGGAACAAGAACGTTACATTTTAAATTAGCTCAATATTGTAGTGAATTTAACGCTGAATTCTGCGGTATAGAACTAACAGACTTAAATGTTATAATTGTAACAGTTTCCAGATCTTGCTTGGCAGATTTCAATATTTTTTAAATAAAATTTGAAGAGTTACTTATAAAATTATTCAAGAAATGTAAAAAGATTGCTCTAGTAGGTGATTTTAATATACACTTTGAAGGTAACTCAGCATACTTAACGAACTGTATCTCTGATCACATCTTTAGGATTAAAAATAACTATATCAGACTTTACTAGACGAACAGGTTGCATAGACAATATTTTAACAAATATTGATAACGGTTTTAAAACAGGAGTTTTGGATCCAAGCCTATCATTATGGCCAATTTGTAACAATAAAAGGCATTATACCTAACACGAAGACCATCTGGGGAAAAAATATAACTGAACATGGCATTAAAAAACTAAGAACATCTCTAGCTAACATAGACTGGGATGTTTAAAAATGAATTATAATTTGTTTGCTTATAATTGTATTGAAACATTCTTTATAGGATTTTGCAAACAGCAGAAAAAATAACTATCTATAAAAGAAAAACTTTGTGTAGAAATATTAATGAAATCATTGCTTTCTTTCGATAACCTGAATTCTGGTTATGCTAGCAAGTTAAAATCCTAAAATGAATTTGTCTAATTTCTTATTTGACAATTCTCATTCTAACACTAGCATCCACACAGTCCCCTACGGCCATGCAGATTAAACTAGTATCCACATAACCCCCTACGATTATGAAGATTCAGTTAAAAATGAGAACAAAGACCTAAAATGAATTTATTTATCTACCTTGTCTTAAAAAATTTTTCATTCCAATGGATTACATTTTCATGAAATCTATCATTCTGTTTCCTGGAAATGCTTAGCCTTTGAAACGTTTTTCGCCCTTATTCTGGAGCTCATCAGAAAGACATAAAGCCATTCATAAAGATGTTTCATGCAAAACCAAGACAATTTCTATGAATAAGTGTGAAATGATTATATTTGACATTGACTGATAAAAACAACCTCACCTATCTATTAGCTAACTAGTATTGGAGCCTATATACTCTATGCATGTTTAAAAATGAATTATTATTTGTTTGCTTATAATTGTATTGAAACATTCTTTAAGGTAGATAAATAAATTCATTTTAGGTCTTTGTTCTCATTTTTAACTGAATCTTCATAATCGTAGGGGGTTATGTGGATACTAGTTTAATCTGCATGGCCGTAGGGGACTGTGTGGATGCTAGTGTTAGAATGAGAATTGTCAAATAAGAAATTAGACAAATTCATTTTAGGATTTTAACTTGCTAGCATAACCAGAATTCAGGTTATCGAAAGAAAGCAATGATTTCATTAATATTTCTACACAAAGTTTTTCTTTTATAGATAGTTAATTTTTCTGCTGTTTGCAAAATCCTATAAAGAATGTTTCAATATAGACTGGGATATTTTTATGAATACAAACCATGACATAACCTTTTTATCAGATTTTTTTAGTAAATACCTATAAATCGTTAATACATAAGCATGTTGCGTTATAAAAATGTTCCCCGGGGAAAATGCCGGTAATGTTGTTTCAGTAACAGCTTACGCAAGAGAGATATGCTGTGCGCCATAAAACAAGTCTACAATACGACACATCCTGATGACAAGGTAGCATTTACTTCTTTTCGAAAAGAATACCGTGATGCAATAGTAGTAAAAAAGAGGCGTTTGATTAATTTATGGAGGAGTCTGATAATAAATCTAGAGATGGATGGACGATTATCAATAATAAAAAAAATAACACTGAACGTAATATACATCCCAACGAATTTGTCGATTTCTTTGCCACAGTTGCAGATAATGTTATTAAAGAACTACCCTATAACAATGAAGATGCATTAAACTTCTTAAACCATGCCCCATCATGCCATATTACGTTTTTTCTTGAATCTGTTCCCACACAGCACATGACATCCCTAGGATATCCTCATTTGGTCCCGTATATCCCAACCGAGGACAACATTCCTAAGGATATCCTTAGGATATCCCAATAAAACATATACAACCTGAAAATATCCCAAATGGGGATATCCTAGACATATCCTGGCAGGATGTCCTGGTAATATCCTGCAAAGATATTAAAAGCGTAACAAAATATCCGCTGTGGGAATATCTTGGGCAAGTCCTAGAGTCGTCTTATTATCTATTATTTCAGCACGCTATGATTTTTTAAAGTTGTACATATCATCCCTTATAACTTCTAGCCACCCTAAACTCTAATGATTTTAATAATACCAAAAAAAGGCAAGAGATCATTTTTATGTAATATTTCATGCTCTTACAATTTTTATTTGAAACTTTTTTTACTATCTCTTACACATTTTGAGTAATTTTGAAAAAACACATATTTTTTTCACTACTTCTCGGGGTTGAAAAAAAATTTCTTTCATTACCTAATTGTGTTCAAATACTTCAAAGTAACATATCAAAAATTCAAGTATTTACCTTAAAATTTTGATTTGTCGACCTATTTCATTGGACTATATATAACCTCTATTAGTTTGGTAGATTTACTTTTAAAGCGATATAAGCCAATTGATAGATACAAATATGTGTATGGAGTTGTACATATATGTATCACATTTTTATTAGTCATTTTGTAAACTTGTATTCCTTTGTCTTCGCTTATTGGCTCAGTTTAAAAGTAGGTTTGCTCTGGTTTTGAGAAATACCCTGTCCGAGGACGTCCCCGGACGTCAGGCGCAGTTAGTAAAACGCGTCCTGAACTTACTAACTGCGCATGTTCCTGACAGCAGAGGACTGGCATTTCTCAAAACCAGAACAAACCAGTAATGTCAATGTCCTCAGGTTGTTCATAGTAAACTCCAGGCATAACCCATATAAGGGCTGATGATGTCCTGTACACACCCGTACTGATGTCCCGAGGACGTCATCAGCAAAGCCCGAACTGTCCCATTTGGATATCCTACGGACATCCTAAGGTGATAATGGGATCTTCCCAGGATGTCCCATATGTCCTGAAAAGTTGTCCCCAGTATGTTCTGAGGATGTCCTTGTGCTGTATGGGTTACTATTTATGACGTCATGGATGCAGTAAATAGTTTAAAAAACACGAGCAGTGTAGATATACGAAAGTTACAGTAAAATCTTGAAAAATACAATAGATATAATCATCTATCCCTTAATGTACTTAATTAACCTATGTTTCAGTGAAGGTTTTTTCCAGATGCTTTTAAGGTAGTTAAAACTATACCTATTTTAAAAAAAGAGGACCCCAATAGTCCTGATAATTATCGCCCGGTATCAATTATACCGTGTTCGGTAAGATAATTGAAATAATCTTAAAACATCGCTTAACAAAATATTTTGAAAATTATTCTCTAATTCACAAATGCCAATTTGGCTTTAGAAAATCATGTTCCACGTTAGATACAGTATGCAGAATCGTGGGTGACATTGTCAAGGGTTTTGAAGAGGGTAGACATACATCGATTACGCTGTTGGACCTCAGTAAGGCGTTTGACTGTGTCTCTCACAAGTTGCTGATTAAAAAACTTAGCCAGTACGGCATTAGAGGGCCAGCATTAAGTTTATTAGAATCCTATCTTTTTAACTGTATGCAGTGTGTCAGAAGTAACGATACCATGTTTGATTTTAGGACAATGAAACAGGGAGTACCCCAAGGGTCGGTGCTGGGCCCTCACCTATTCATTATCTTTGTCAACAATAATTTCTTCCATCTTTTCCCAAATAAAATTGTTATAACATTTCATGTATATTGAGAGACACTATCACCAAATTTTATTCAAAAATGCCCCTTACTCTAACAAATATATTTTCTTAAATTTTAAGTACAGAACGGAGAAAAAAAATTATCATTGATTACATATAAATTAATATTTATAGTCTTCCTAATAGAAGAATACTAAACAATTAAATCATCTCCACATTTTTTTTAATATTCATATATTCTGTGTATGCGTCAATAGTATCAAAGGGGTAACGAGCATTCACTGTAAACGTAACATACATTATGCGCACTCTTAATACGCGACAAATTAAAATACATTTATTTTTTAGATCTCAAATTTATGTCTGTACATATTTTTCTTTAGTGTTCTTGGACCACATCATATTATAACGAGATTGATTGTTACACAATGCAGTGATTATTGTTCTCATATAAATATTAGGGTGCGAAAAAATAGCAGTATAATATTGTGACTTTACAGCGAGTACTAATATTTCTTGCTGATTCAGTAATAATCTCAATTATCGAAAATGCAGAGTGAGAAGAATCCTAAATGTGTGGTTGGTTTGAGTTGAAAGTGGCACTGAGGGCCATTCTCCATAAGGCAGTGTGGGGTCCTTTAGGGGAGACCATTTTTTTGGGATTTCGGACAAATCAGATAGGTGAAAGGTGATGCTGTAAATAAATAATAAATTGGATGCAGGAAAAATATAAACTAACCTAATTCAATGCTGCCATTTTCTATAGAAGCACTATCCACGATATATTTCTTATATTCTTGGCACGAAAATATTCCTAAAATTAAAAGAAAAGTATAAATTATATATCAATTCATTTCATATACGACTATACAGGGTGTCCCAATTAAAACTCCCAGGCCGGATACATTCTAAATGAATGGAAATATTTTAATTCTGTAAAAGCCAATTTGTAGAGCATAAAGAGAGCTTCATTTTTGAATTTAATTGTTTTTTAAATATATCAGTATTATAGATGCCGCTGTGCTCTAAAGAAATATTTCGATGGGAGAAACTTTGAACCGGGGTTTATGTGAAAGAAAATGCATTTCTAAGCATATTATGTTCTAAAAAAAAAAAAACATAAAACTAACCGTTTTCAAGATATTTGAGTTCAAATGTTGGCATTTGCAAATATTGAATAATTGTAATCTCTTCAACATTTCAGTCCTTTAAGTGGGACAATCTGTATTTAATTTACAAATTTTAGAAGAATATAGTTAAGTAAAGAATTCTTCATATCCTGTTTGAAGTAACCCTTGGAAAAAAAAACTAAAAATATTATTTATCATATAGTTCAAACATTTAAGCAATAAAAAAACAATTACGAACATAAAACAATTTTTAAGAACTAATGAAATTAAAATAACTATTTTAATAGGTGTTCAAAATTATTGCCATTTTCATTAACACACATCGTAAACCTATTAATTAGTTCAGATCTACAAACTTTTAATAATGTATGCCGATTAATGGCGGCAACACTAGCATACATTTTATTATAAAGATCTGCCATGTCTTCTATTGTTTCTTTGTACACTTCACTTTTTAAAAATCCCCATAAATAAAAGTCTAATGGAGTAATGTCAGGAGATCGAGCAGGCCATCTAAGCACTCCATCGGTACCAATCCATCTTCCTGGGTATGTTTGATTTAAATAATTAACAACGTTGTGATGATTATGTGGGCCTGCTCCATCCTGATGAAACCACATATTATCCAACTGAGCGGGCAAATTCCTTAATAGTACTTGTAAATCATTTTGCAAAAATTGTAAATATCTTTCACCTGTTAAATTCTCATGGTAGAGGTATAGGCCAACAATGTAACCATTAAAGATACCACACCAAACATTTACTCCAAAACGATTCTGGGATCTGGTATGTCTCATCCACCTAGGATTCTTTTAAGACCAGTAACGACAATTATGCGTTGTGATTACTCCATTGTTGTGGAATCAACTTTCATCACTCCACGTAATTGTATTTAAAAGATTTGAATTTTCGTCTAAAAGAATTGAAAATTGCGCCAAAAAAATCTAATCTCCGCTCATTGTCTCCTGGAATCAAATAATGAACTAAATGAACTTTATATGGAAAAAATTTGTTTGTTTTAAGAATTCTGTGGCAGGTGCAATAACGTGCAATATTTGTTTATTCCTTCAACTTGCGTACTGACATGTTTGGGTTATTTTCTACTTGATGTAATACCAATGCAATATTTTCATCAGTTGCACTTCTTTTTCTTCTTGTTGTTTTCGGTTTCTTAAAACCTCCATAATTTTTCAAATTAGAACACAAACTTACAGAAGTTTTTCCATCTGGTAAAGGTCTGTCAGGAAAACGTATTTCCTATAAACTTACAGCTCTTGAAGCATTTTTACGACATTCATCATAAATTAAAATCATGTTTAATTTATCTTCATTTGTATGAGAATTAAACCATATTTAATAATAAATATTCACAAAGAAAACAATAATTAGGTACAATAATACAGTACTATTGACACACAAATAAACAAAATGTCATTGAAATTGAGAAATGTCAAAACTATTATTCCAAAGGTAACTTTATAATTGTATTTAATTTGTAAGGTGTAAGGGTTATTATACTCACTAGATATCAAATATTTTTTAACTTAATAACAAAACAATTATATGAAAAAATCTTTAAATATTTTCTAAAATTTGTAAATTAAATACAGATTCTCCCACTTAAAGGACTGAAATGTTGAAGAGATTACAATTATTCGATATTGGCAAATGCCAATATTTGGACCTAAATATCTCAAAAACTGTTAGTTTTATGGTATTTTTTTTAGAACCTAATCTGCTTAGAAATGTAACGACCGGAGGGGTAGGGGTAGAAAAGGGGTACTTTTCTTATTGTCCCTCCCTAGCCACCATTGTAACGAACAGAGGGGTGGTTATTAACCTCACAACACACCACACAAAAATTAGAAATGTAAGTTATAATAAAGATTAATAATAAAGAAATTACCCAAATAGTTGGTAGTTTCCCTGCCACCACTCTGATTTAACAGAGAAATAAATAGTTAATAGGTAGTGCTCTTCGGGGCTGTGAATTCGTGAGCCCTGTGTATATTAAAGGTAAGTGGACAGAACTCCCTTAGAGAGAGAATAATACTAGTTCTCTGAATTTAGTTACTTTTAATGACATATCGAAATTTTACAAGCAATTTGTTTACTAAAGTTAATTGACTTCTTCCGGAAATGACAACGGAAATTTACAAATATCGAAACAATTTACGTTAATAAAATAAAAACATATTTATATATATAACACTATTCCATCTAATGGCAATAAACTCTACCCTTAATCATAGAGAGCATTTCAACACCCCCACATATTATTACCCTATGTAATACGACATATCAAACAATAAAACAATATAGCGGACAGTATCTCTTACTCATATCATCATGTCCCTCGACGATCACTTTATTTTAACGTAATTAGAAAAATTAAACTCGTGTATTTTACTCTACATGCAAAAGGAAGGTCTTCCAAGTGAAGGTTGAAAAACTGACAATTATTTAAGATTATATATTATTATGTATTAACTTCACTTGGGTAAATTTTGACAAAACTACTACAAATTTCGGGTTCCCCAACTTCACCGAACGAAAGCTGACTTGGGAACTTGCCTGACTTTCAACCGCGCATAGGCTGTTGATATAAATATGCAAGCTCTGCATCTTTTCAGACCAACCATCGTATGATACCTATATACGGGGTGTACAGTATGACATATATATACGGGGTGGTACAGAAATGCATTTTCTTTTCACATAAACCCCATTTCAAAGTTTCTCCCATCGAAGTATTTCTTTAGAGCACAGTGCCATCTATATACTGATATATTAAAAAAACAATTATATTCAAAAATGAAGCTTTCTTTATGCTCTACAAATTGGCTTTTACAGAATTAAAATATCTCTAGGTATTCGTTTAGAATATATCCGGCCTGGGAGTTTTTATTGGGACACCCTGTATAGTTAGTGAAAATAATGAACAAAATTGGAAATAGAGCATGAAATCAACACAATATAAATAAAAACCAAAAGTATGAGTTTTGTGCTGAAAATCGGCCTATGCGGACTAAAATTTTGATTTTGAGCAACAGTTTTAAATAACTTTTTCGATACCTCTTAAATTACCATTAAAATTTATTCGCTATAAATATTTTTCTTTTGTTCTAGACAACAGAAACTTTTAATTAGTTTTTTCTTGAAAGTTCATTTATTTTGGATAACGAAAAAAAATATTTCATAATATCAAGTTTGATAATTATTTAAAACATCAAATTAACAAATTATACTTACTTTCTAATTTTTCTGACAATGCTTTAAATTGTTCACTATCGCTAGTTTCCAAGTGATTCGATAATAAATACACTACTTGTAACCTTAGTTCTCTATAAAGAAATCGAAGATTGTGAAGTTAGTATATAGGTATATCAACGAGCTTCGTATAACTTACTTTTCATTCGATTTGTCATCCTGAAGTTCTAGCATTTTTTCTAAAACGGTTAAAAATCTTTTTCTTTCTTTGTTCGAGTTCAACTGCTTTAGGATATTCTGCATCGCATTTTCAAGGCGGGTTTTTCCTGTATCCGTTTCTGCTAAAAGTCGGTTTGTCATTTGGTTTCCTTCCATTGCTGTTTTAGTTCTTAAAAAGTATTTGGATATTTATAAGCTTTTAAATTATTGATACCAATCAATGCTGATTATAAAAGGCATTTACTTTCCAAACACTAGCAACTCATGAGTCATGGACGCTGCGCAGAACGAATTTATTTTTTGGACGCGGAATAGTGCGGAATGGAGGAATCACAGAAGACGGGGGTTCCCTCTTCTGTGGCGGAATAAATGATCCAAAGAAGATTAACTAGAATGAAATGTTCACCTAAACATGCGACAGCGCCATCTATAGAGTAGGATGCGGAAACACTCCAACATCAGATTTGGTGTCAATTTAATTTTTGGGGAATTCTGAGGGCATATCTTTTCGTTTTGCGACAAACCGTGAAAACCGCCCCTACTAAAGTGCTGAAAATATTAAACGCAATTTTTTCCATTATTTTAGAAATCACACTTAAGATGAATATTGGTCTGTAATATTCTGGTTCCAAAGAATCTTTTTTTTTAATGTTGGGATAATAGTAGCTGTTTTTAAGACGGATTGCAAAACACCCAATTGAAAAGATGCATTGATCAAAATGCACAATGGTTCAATGATGAAATCACATGCATACTTGAGAAACTTAGTGGAGAGTCCATCGGGGCAGACAGCTTGTTTTTTTTTAATTCAAATATAATTTGTCTTATATCATCAGGTGTAACTGGATAAATAAAGATGGACTGACTGCAAGCATGTGATAAATTAGCACCAAAAAGTGATTTTTTACTTTCTCTACAGTGATTGAAGCGAAATAGTTTGCAAAATGTTCTGTAACATCATTAGGATTGTCAGTGACTTAACCATTCATGTTTAACTTAACATCACCTGGAGAAAAATTGTTGATATTCGAGAAATACTCATGGTTATTGTATTCACGTTTCATACACTTATAGAGGTTAACGAGGTCAGGAAGCTATAGCACAGAATAATGTGGCTATAGCGTTGGATAAGCCAATGCAAGTTTTTGAGGTATTCACTTTCACATTAATTTGATGTTGGGCGAAACCCAGTTTTTTTTGTGTTTGTAATATTATTGCAATTGCTTGTAATTTGCTTAGTTTGAAGAGGAAATGAAGCATCTAATTTATTCATAATAATTTCCAGAAAATTTGTAAAGGCTTCATCAACATTTATTGGGTCGATACTGTAAATAAAATCCCAATTTGTATTATATAAGAGATATTGAAATTTGGCTATGTTATGCTCAGTAATATAGTGGGCAGTAAGAGTTTGTTTAGTAAATTGGTAGGAATATGGCAAAAAATCTTTAACACACATAATTTGGTTCCGCAATGCAAGGATAGCTGATATCTATCTAAATACCTCCACCATATTGCTTGTAAGATCAGTCTGCATGAAATCGATGGCCGATTCTGACATCATGCCATATAAATTATTACTAACTACGCGAGTAGTTGAGATACGTGGAAATATTAAATGATTCAAATATATCAGATAGTAATTGTCTATTATGTAAATTTGAGCAAAAATCTACGTTAAGATCTCCACAGAGAATTATGTGGTCATATTTTTTGCCGATAAGGATTAAACATTCCTGCAATTTAGCCAAAAAAATACTAGTCCCCAGAACGAGGCCTAAAATTGACTAGTAATAAAATCTCTCTTTTAAAACATAAAATTAAGTCGCAACACTCTATATTCATCTCAGAGTTAAAGTTACTCAGAAATGTAGCAGTGTTAACTTTTGATTTAGCAATATTGTCAACATAGCAACACCACCGCGTCATCTATTAATTCTACAATAGCTAGCCATCAGGTTTAAATTGGATAAAGTTAGATTCTCGATTTCATCGGAAGTAGCCCAATACTCTGATATACATAAAATGTTTACGTTCTCAATGTGATTAAAAACATCAACAACGTTTAACTCATTACTTAAACATTGAACATTGACATGAGCTATTTTGAATCTAAATTTTGAGGTACAGAATTGTTGCAAATTATCCAGCATGGTCTGCTTTTGGTTTGATAAGAAAGGGTGAAACGAAGATAAATTCTGAGGAAAAACAAAACGAATCATTAAGTTTAATTTACTTTAATGATATACAAAAAACGCACAAACAAAGCAGAGCACTTGACATTGGGGTTTGAGGTTAAACTGTACAAAAACTTTCGTCAGAATAATCATATAAACAAATCATTGAAAATCCAGCAGACAAAATACAAAGCAAACTGTACACAATAAGAATCCGTATACGGCAAATAATTAAACTAAACTAAACATGCACTGTAAAAAATGGGAGTAAATTTACCCTTGTTGTGTGTAATAATTACACATATTTTTAAAGTAACTTTACCAGCAAAAAGAGTGTAAAATTCTGTTTACCCAATATTTAGGGTAAACCTCCTCGGTAAATCAATTTAGAGGCAGTGTTCCACAAAATCACTGTACATTTACTTTGTGTGTTAGGAAAATTCCCATATTTTTAGTGTACAGTAACCTCTATGTATGGAGTTTTACACAATGGCTTTCTATATTTACCACTTACGGTGCATTATTTCCTTGTATTTATGTAATATTTCCTTGCATTAATGTAATATTCCAGTTTTTGGGTAAATGCTCCAGTAGATGATAGTGTCCCAAAAGGTGATAACTATCAAATAAAAATAAGTGTTTTAAGAATTACAGAATTCTGCAATGTATATTTTAATATAAGAAAATATACTTGAATACATATTTACCAGATGGCGCAAACAGCAAGTTTCTTAAAAGACATCTCACTTATCTCCAGGTATTTAAAGCTTCGAGCATATTTTTCCCCTATATGCTCGAAGATTTAAAGATATCAACTTTTGAGTGACAGCTGTTTTCTTGTGATTTGCTTAAGGGACAGCACTCCTCAGTGACAGTAACTCCAAAGTGTATTATTTTGCCACAAACGTAAGTAACTTAACTTTTATAATAATGCTGAGATATTCTTCCTACGATATTTAATTTTAAATTGAACAAAATTACATAATATAACGAAATAATAAGGGTATCATCTATTGGTACATATATTATAGGTATTGGCCCAGTACATGTAAACTGATCATCTACTGGTCAGTAGATCATAGTGCCATGATGTACCAGTATCTGATAACCCATTAATATTAACCTAAATATTGCTTTTAAATAAATGATTACATGGTAGATGGATCATGGACTTTAAGTATGTTTTTTCTAGAATATGCCAAAGCAAAGAGATATATCTAAAATCGTGAAATATTCAGAAATTGCAGTTATAAATGCTCTGAATGCCATTGGAAAACGACTTTCAATAAAAAAAGCTCATGAGTTTGGGATTCTATATTCAACTCTGCATTATATAAAAACCAGTAAATACCCTTTTGAGAGAAAGATGGGAGATGGGACCCGAAACTATTTTAGCCAGAGCTGAAAAGGATTTACTAGTAACGTGGATAATTGACCTAAGTGAAAAAGGGTGTCGTGTGACAAAATATCAGCTATTGGACAGTCTTTGACTCCTAGTTAAAAAAAAAGATATAACAAAAAACAATAATGTTATAATAGAATATGAAGATTTTTATTATCATGATATGGTACTTGACAAAAACAGTAAGGGTATAACTGTTATGGTTAGAAGCGGTAGCTGGAAGTGGCCAAATGTTCCTGATGTAGGTACTTACTTTACTATGATGAAGACGATATTATGGACACAATCAATGAACCCAAAAAGATTGTTAACAGAGCAGTATTTGAAGTGCCCGAAATGCAGGAGTATGGAGATTTCTGGTCTTGATTAATTATTTATTTGTTAAATTTAATGTTATATTTTTAGTTAGACTGTGTGGTTTATAACAGAAAGCCACAAATTAGAAAATATATATCTAAATGTTTTATTATTTGGTCTTATTTTCACCAATGGCAAATCAAATTCGTCTAAATTAGACATAATTAACAAATCGCTTAGCTATCATCCATTGGGACAGAATGGTATCACAAACTAGTACACAATATTTTTTATGGTATCATCTAGGTACTGGTTCAACAATACAATTTTTCATATTTAAATTAATTATAAATTTATGAATTAAATGAAAAATATTTTGGTTAGATTAGATTAATATAAGAACACTAATCTATCATGTGTAATTTTAGGTATACAGAAATGTTAATATTTTAATTATTTATTGGTTTTTCAATATGAGCTTTTCACTTAACCTATCATGCTTTGGTACCTTTACCTTACTTTGTGTGTTAGGAAAATTCCCATATTTTTAGTGTACAGTAACCTCTATGTATGGAGTTTTACACAGTGGCTTTCTATATTTACCACTTACGGTGCATTATTTCCTTGTATTTATGTAATATTCCCTTGCATTAATGTAATATTCCAGTTTTTGGTGAACACTGTAAGAAATGGAGGTAAATTTACCGTTGTTGCGTGTAATAATTACAAATAACTTTAATGTAACTTTACCAGCAAAAAGAGTGAAACATTTTGTTTACCCAATATTTTGGGTAAAGCTGCCTGGTAAATCAATTTAGAGGTAATGTTTCACAGAATCATTGTACATTTACCTTGTGTGTTAGTAAAATTCCTACATTTCTGGAGTACAGTATCATCTACGTGTATGGAATTTTACACAGTGGCATTTTATATTTACCATCTATGATGCATCATTTCCTTGCATTATCTTCCGCGAGGGGGCATTATCAATACCTTACCTTTATTTTATGTACACAGTAAAACACCATCAATAGATTGTATTAGGTACACTTCAATACGCGATTAGTTAGTTTTTGGTGTGTTACCCGTATTTGGATCACGGTATAGTGCCAAATAGTCAAAATACACCCTAATTTTACAAATATCCCAGCACAATGTCATACCCTCAGTCATCAGTGTCAAACAAAGGTAAGTAATTAGCAGAGTATTATTTTCACTTCACTTTATTGGCGACAATGAATTCACTGTGATATATACCTATTAGAAAATCATAAATAACATCAGTGTTTGCATTAAAATTTTAATAAAAGCCTAAGTGAAAAAGTTTAAAAGTTTGCATTTGATAATGAAAATTATCTATCCGTTGTAGATCTTTTGAAAAGATTAAATACTACACAAGGATTAAAACAATTGACATACGTCACTCCGACTGGTAACTCATTGGCGGGAGTTCTAAATTTTTATTAAAAGTATTGCTTATTTCGTGTTATTTCTGGTTAGTTTTAATTCTCTATAGGTATACAGGTTTTTCCTTGGAACCCTCAAATAACATATTTTGCCATATTAATGTAAGGGATTTTCTACTTTTGTGTACACTGGACAAGTTCGATGTTTTATGGCAAATAAAAATGAATTGTACAAATGTTTTTCCTGAACGACATACCACAGAGTGGTTGAGAATCGTGTTTATCCCAAATTTTGTCCCCCTCATCAGTTGGTAGCCGATTTTTAAAAGTATTTTTTTAACTTTGCTATAATGGGTCTACTTAACGCTCGTTAAATTTTAAAAACGGGTCATTGTTTAATAATAATTTAATAAAATATCTCAACTTTAGTTACTTCACATACATTGTATAACATACTCATACAGTTGTATTAACAAATGTTCTAATATACTTATATATTTTTCCCTTAATGTGTTTAGTTATTATTTTGA
Source organism: Stenurella melanura (assembly GCA_963583905.1). Taxonomy (NCBI): domain Eukaryota; kingdom Metazoa; phylum Arthropoda; class Insecta; order Coleoptera; family Cerambycidae; genus Stenurella; species Stenurella melanura. Next base: position 122,582,501 of record OY757315.1, on the reverse strand, counting down.
TATTAACATCTTTATTTCAGAAGAATATCTCAAGGATGCGATCAAGTGATAGTACCTTAAGTGTAAATATCTTTGGAATGATAGCAATTAATGTAAAGTAATTTTTCAATGCATCTGATTGTTTATGCTTAGCATTATGTCAATGGTTATTTATGCAACAAGTACCTATATAAAGTGACCCTTTTTATAAAATCTCGTGCAAAATACAAACTTTATATACAAATCGTATACATTATTGAAATAGGCATCTCATAAAACGTCGAAATTGTTTTCTCTAAAACCAGCATTACAAGTCTATAATTTGTGTGTGGTATTGAGTCTCAAAAGTTGTTTATTTTTGAAAAACGTGCAAAAAAATCTTTCTAAATATTTGTTTTTGTTTTCCATGGCACGGTCAGTGTGCAAGAAAAATAACTTTTGACGCTCAGAACTAATGAAAAAGACGGTCGTTTGGATGTAAATAGGTAAGTATTAGATTTTTTTTTGTGAAGATTTAATATAATTTGAAATATGAATATTTGATGGGGTCCACAATGCGCCAATATTTTTAAATAGGAGGCAATTCTTTTGCCTTCAATTTTTGGGATCATTTGCAATTTTCACATAAGTATTTAAAATTCTGAGTAAAATTTTAATTACACAGGGTTTAATAAGTTAATCATTAGGAAAGCGACTTATTTCAAATAAGGAATGTTTAATTTTCACTATTTCAATTCCTTGAAACATATTCAATTTGTTAGAATAAAAACTTTATCCCTTTATTAAATTTACGTAAATGTGTGCCTGTACTTAATTAATTATAGGTAGGTATATTTATATATAATAAATAGACATGCTTACCTCTACGTAGCGACATTTGACATAGTTTTAACTGACATGTTTTCGGTTATTATTACATCTACATGTAATTCTGCTCTGTAATTTTTCCAGTAAATTTTACATTTTCGTTTGAATTTTACCGGTTTAATGCAAATTTCAACAGTGTTTTTACCGACATCATGTAAAATTAATCGGTATTTTTACAGGTCATTATTACCTGTAACATGTAAGTTTGCTCTATAATTTTACCCGAACTCCGTAATTTTCCTGGTAAATTTTACATTTCCGTTTGAATTTTACCGGTTTAATGTAAATTTCATGGGTATTTTTACCAAATATTGTGTAAGATTCCTCGGTACTATTACACGTCTGTGTGTAACTTTTCTCTTGAAATTAACTCAGAAATTTAAATTTACCTTTGACATGTAACTTTACATATGAAAGTAATTTCACCCCAAAAATAGGAGGTAGAAAAGTTGCCTCCTATTTTTGGGGTAAATTTACACCAAAATTTTTTGCAGTGTGATCTGGCCAGAGCGGTAAAACAAAAAATTCTTACTTAACATAAACAAGCTCAAAAAACACACAAAAGGAAATATGTTAGACTATACATAAAAGTATTAACAAAATAAAGGCCCGACAATTAATATTTTCGACATAAACTGGTTCGACCATTGAACACTATGTTTTTATGCCCTAAACACACGAGAGATATCAAAATACGGGGCGATATAGTTACATAAACATAACGTTCACATGAAATTATTCACGCACTATTACAGTCTTCTCATGGGGTAAGAGAAGTCTTTACCGGACGGTAACACTGGATACAACAAAAAATATTACTTGCCAAACGCGATATGAGGTGTTGAAAGCCGTCAATAATTCTGCATTTTCGCAATCGGCTTCACACAGGAAAATTAGCATCACTAGAGACATACCCCAGCAAACATTTTTGTCAAAATTAGCTCCAATTCGACTTGGGACAAGACAAATTTACTTACCAAAGTAATTATAACGTAAATTGACTGGAAAAATAGACCAATTAGTCTTAATTTAGATTTAAGGTTACGTAAATAATACCAATTAATCTACCTCATACACAATTTTCTTTGAAGGTAAATTTAACGAAAACAGCAAGTGGAAAACTACTAAAAAAATCTACCAAAATTGACGTCAAGGGTAAATTTCCTAGTCTTAATTTAGATTTAAGGTTACGTAAATAATACCAATTAATCTACCTCATACACAATTTTCTTTGAAGGTAAATTTAACGAAAACAGCAAGTGGAAAACTACTAAAAAAATCTACCAAAATTGACGTCAAGGGTAAATTTCCAATAAGGTCGAAATAGGTAATATAATTAGGTAGTATATTTACCTTTTTAGCGACTAAAAATATTTCTAATAGTCGAATATCTTTCTAGGTAGATTTTGTTGGAAATCCTACGTAATATATACCTAAATAGTAACTTATTTGGTCACTTTTATTACTCTTCTTTGAAGTAATATTAGGTAGACGACATCGATAAATTCTACCTGGATTATCTACCTAATTTCACCAATTAAGTCAATTACCCTTAAACTAACCTTAAAGTTACTCTTAAAAAATACATTTTAAACCTCTTTGTCGCCGTAACCTGGCAAATCGACCTCAAAGTAAACTTCACTATAAAACAGTAATTCAGAAGCTAACCCCCGTCTAACCTGTTTGTAGAATTAATATTATTTAGGTTATTTGAACCATTAATAATAATAATAATAATAATAATAATAATACTTTATTTTCCCAGTAGGCCAAAAAAATTTTGAGCATTGGATGTGTCAATACAAAATACAGAAAGTTTATAAAAGAACATAATACAATTACAATAACAATAATCCTAAAAAATTACTTATCCACAAACTACAAAAAAAAAACAAAGATGTACGTACGTCAAATTCAATTAAAAAATTAGACAAAAACATCAGGCAACACACTAAAAACAATTATCGTAAAAACACCTAGCGAGCAGTAATTCCAGAAATTCAGACCCAGGGAGATTTAGTCATTAAGATATTCGTTAAGTGAATAAAAAGTTTTATCTATAAGGTAAGTTTTTAGCCTTTTTTTAAAACAGTTTACGGAAGGGGCCTCTTTAACATGATCATCTAACTTGTTGTAGAGCAATGCACCTTGATAGTAAGGGCTCATTTTATATAATTCCAAACGGTGGGATTCATATTGCAAATTGTTATTACCTCTAGTAGCGTAATTATGATTACAGTTATGTTGCGTGAAGCTATTAAAATTCTTTTTAACAAAGCATAACACATGGTATAAATACAAAGATGGAGTGGTAAGTATATTATGTTGTTTAAAAACTGTACGGCAACTATCTCATGAGTTTAATCCTAACATTGCTCGTAGGGTACGTTTTTGTAATATAAAAATTCTATCAGCTGATGGTGATTTTCCCCATAATATAATTCCATACGCCATAACAGACTCAAAGTTGGCATGATAATAAGTTTTCAGTACTTGGAAGTCACAAATCTGCTTCAGTTGCCTCAGCGCAAAACATATACCAGCTAGTTTGGAGCTAAGTAAGTCAATATGTGAGCTCCATTTTAGATGTTCATCCAGCGTAACCCCTAGTAGGTTGACGGATTCAGTTTGGGTTATAACTTTGTTATTTACTTTTATTAAAGCACTTCGTTTGCATTTGTTGGTTGAGGAGTAAAATGCCATACTAACGGTTTTCTTTTCATTCATAATTAGCTTGCTGTTGGAGAGGTATGAATAAACATTTTTTAATTTATTGTTTGCCTCGTGCACTAAATCGGTATAACTGTTTGAACTAGAAGTAAGAGAGATATCATCGGCATATTTGGTTATGGTTCCAGATGAGATGATTTTATCAATATCATTTATAAAAATAATGAATAGTGCTGGTCCCAGTATCGATCCCTGTGGAACACCGTATTTGTTAATCTTTACTTCCGATTCTTTGTTGTTACATCTCACATATTGACTTCTATTTGACAGATAAGATACAAACCACTGAAGACATGACCCCCTGATACCTAGTAGTAACAGTTTATTTAAAAGTATTTCATGACTGACACAGTCGAACGCTTTGGATAGGTCAATAAAAGTAGCAAGAACATCACAGCCTTTATCCAGATTCTTATATATTTCTTGTACGAAAGCTATTAGTGCAGATATTGTTGATTTATTTTTGGTGAAGCCATGTTGACTGTTTGTTAATAATTCATATTTATTTAAAAAATTTAAAAGCCGGGTTAGCATAGCTTTTTCAAAAATTTTTGCAAATATTGATAATAAAGCAATGGGACGATAGTTATCTAGTTTGTCTTTGTCCCCTTTTTTATAGACTGGTATAATTTTACTTAGTTTTAGGAGATTAGGGAATATCCCATATCTAAAGCTATTATTGAGAATATATGCGAGGACATTAGCTATGAGTTCTTTGGATTCCTTTACAAGTTTTGTTACTATATCATCGGGACCGGTTGAGTGAGAATTTTTTAGGGAAGTAATAATATCAACTATTTCTGACGCGGTTACAGGACTTAAAAATATAGAGTTCTTGTTGGAAGATGTAAAAGTAGGTGTTGATTTTGCATTGTGTTGTATGCTATTTATTAACTCTTCTGGGGTATTTGTAAAGAAATCTATGAAGGCATCAGCAATGTGTTTCGAGTCAGTTATGACAGTATTGTCAACTTTCAGTTGTCTTAGCTCAGCGTTTTTGTTCTGTGCTTGTTTCGAGTTATTTTTTATAATGTTCCACATGGTTCTCGATTTATTTGGAGTGTTCATAAGTATATTATCATAATGCATTTTTTTAGCTAAGCGTATTACTCTTTTGTACATTATTCTCTTGTAGTTATCATAATAGTCTTTATCAACTAGATTTTGTTTATATAGATAAAATAAATTTTTTATGTTGGCGGCCGATTTTTTTATACCGGTGGTTATATATATTCATAGGTTTCGAATTGTTTTTAATTTTTAAAACCAGCCCATAATGGTCAGACCACACACTGACAAGTAAGGATGATAGAAACCGATCAGATTTTAAGTCTGTACATATATAATCAATACAAGTTGCCGAGGTAGAAGATACTCTTGTTGGTTCTTTAATTGTGACTGCTAAGTTAAAAGAATTAAGAATGTCAACTAATTCATCCCGATATTTGCAGTTTTGTAGGTAATCAATGTTAAAGTCGCCCGTAATAATGAAATATTTAGATTTATATTTGCTATAGAAATAAGTAAGGCAGTGATTTAATTGGTCTAAGAACTCCCTGGGATCAGAATCAGGAGTTCTATAGATACATAATATAATATAATCTTGTTCTGCTATATTTACTCTTACACCACAACATTCAAATACCTTAATAATACTAAATTTGTCTATTTCCGGGAGTTCATTATAGGTTATATGAGATTTGATATAAATTGCACTACCACCATAGCCGTTAGGCCTACAAAAGTTACACACATTTATATAATCCTCGAGAGTAGTTTCTTTTAGTTCATTGACCTGAAGCCAGTGTTCTGTCAAACATAAAATGGATATATTTTCCTCCTTGCATATAATTTCAAGTTCCGTGAGTTTGTTTCTAAGGCTTTGAATATTCTGTTGTAGGATATTAATATTGTTGGTGGTTGGTTTGTCTTCGAAATCTACGAAAATTATATCGTTGCACTATTATACCGTCAGGCCAAGTGTCTGGGTTGTAAAGGTCATCCATCAAGGCCATATCAGCTCCCACCTTGTAAGCACAACTCATTGCGGTTTCACTTTTTGGCAGTGGTTCCACAATGAAGGAATGTCCATTAAATTTATTTTCAAGGTACGCCACAATTTCTTCTCTGGTTGTGTCTCCTACTTTAGGTACTTAGGTGGTATAGTTATTATTTAAAAATTATTTGTCATTAAAAGAGGCCATTAACGTAGCATGTTTGGATAATTCGTGGTGCCAATATACAAATGAAGTATGCCAAAGGTAAAAAACCACCACTTAAGGAATCACTACTTCCGCATCCAGATTTCCCATCCAAGTCTTTTTAAAGGAGAACATCTTGACTATATTTGCACTCTAGTATGTGGAAATAATTGCCTATAAAATTTTAACAAAAGGGCATTGCTGAATGCCAGCCGAGTTTCCAGAACTTTCGAGCGCAGTCGAATACCAAGGCAATATCATATGGCTCCATTATGACAACTCACTCGTCAACACAATACACTAGTCAAGTTAAAATTTACACATAATAAGTAGAATTTACCAATAGGTAGTATATTCAAAATAAGGTAATATAAATAGGTTATATTTACCTACAAGTAATTATTTAATATAACAACAGAGTTAATAATACTTTCAATAGGTAAAGTTAACCAAAATGTCGTAAATTTTCGTGTAACTTGACCTGTGATAATTTCCACCTATAAAATACGTAGATTGTCATGGTAATTTTAACTTGGAGGTCTAATTGGCACAAGACGCCATATTTTCTCAGCGCAGTTGAAGTATGATTCCAAATTGTAGTTTGTAAAATGAGTGTATATGGAAACAAACTGACGAAAAGTTTAAGAAAATACATAATTATACCTGTAAACTAATATTTAACAAGTATAGTATACTTTCGGCTCAAAATATTACAATAATTTTTTTATTTGGTAAAATAAATTTTCTTATAGATGAATATTTTTGAGGTGCATTAGTATTTTATGGAGTACAGCTGCTATTATTCACAGAAAAATTTTCGGCGCATTGATTTCAATAAGCGAGAACTGCAAATACTTTCCTCATAAATTGTATTTATTTTAGTTACCGGCATTCATCTTGTATTGTTATTGTGAGTTAGGTATCTCTTCAGTTTTGTAAATGACTGACAACCATATATCGACTACTTATAGAGAAAAATACCAAATAAGTGTAAAAATCTTACTTTTTTCCACTTGGTGTCATTTTTAAATTTCACATATGTCCGTAAATTCTACCTAAAACTAGTCAACTTGATGTCAAATTGACGTTGAATTCAAGTAAAATTTACCTAAACAGGTATTAGTAACCAAATGTACTGTGCGACTACAAGTAAGATTTATATGTAATTTTACCTGTTTTAGTTGATATAACTTAATTTCGACGTCCACTTATGTCGATTCCACGTAGCATCAACGTAAATTTTACCAAAATATGGTTAATTCTAATTTTGCGACTAAATTTATTATACATAAATTAGGTAGTCTTGACGTCAAATAATACTTAAATGTTTGCTGGGACATAATATAAAAGTCTGTACTCACAGCTTATTCAACGAAAACACTGCATTACCACAGTTATGGGCAATGGAGCACAATAACCAGAACATATAATCTATAATAACTACTTTACTGATTCTATTCGCAGTTATTAATCACTGTATACATTTATGTACAAAAAATGGCGGTTTTTAATTCTTACGGCCATACCGGCCACCAGCCACTACGCCATCTTTCCAGCGTCTCTTTTCCCGATTTGGCGTAGGAATATGCCTGCGTACTACAACTACTCGCTAGCAAGCATGACTAGCCGTTAAAATTTAAGCGCGTATAATTTGAATTCAAATACCAAATAGAATACTCACTCGCTTTATCTAATTTACGGTACTGAGCGTTCTTACAAAATGTGACCGTTAACAGGGGATGAATTAATACCTCTTTAGACTAATTTACTAATTTCCTAAGCTCTTCCGTAGACATTTTCGAACTGCCAACTTTAAAGCACTTCTTTCGTATAATATCGAGTTTCACACCCAAGGTTCAGCATGCTAAAATAAATGTACCACTTTGTCAAATTTGTATAATAGAATTAATTATATTTCAGATTTAGATATAAACTTAACATTTAATTTAGAACAGTAAAATTTCACAGAAGATATGCTTTTTTTTTCAATGCAAATATCTCATTTACATATGGAAGATTTATTATAATTCATGCTAAGAAAAAAGAAATTATTTTCTCGATGTCAGTAAAAGTTGGACGTCGCTCCGGATCTTCTCTTAACATGGAAACCATTAACCCAGAAAGTGGGTATGGGCACCGAGGTGGTATTGGTAACCTAAAAACAAACAATATTAGAAATTTCTATATAGCGAACATGCTTTCACAATTCTTTCAATTGTACATGAGTTCACAATAATAACAATAAGCACAGTTTTGGCAGCAAGTGCAGGATGTGCGGCCGGCAGAGGAACATGTCCGCCATTTGGAGGCGGGATGTACTACTTTGGCATCATCGGAATACACGCACCGACATAACAAAGAGGCTGATTAACTCTACTGGGTCATTAACAAGGGTTGGAATTTTTCAGCATTAACAGAGTCGGACTTGACTTGTTATTTAATTTTTCAGGAAATATAACAATGTTGTGTTTTGACAATTGTGAATTTGTAAATGTAATTTCTCTCTTTATGTTATCCCTATTTAAAAGATTAACATACTACCTTTCGTATTTCTGTAAAGTTATTTTATTGAGTAGAGAAATTTTTAATAACAAATAACAATCATAGTCTATTATCATAGGCCTCAAAAACGACCGCTCGCGTTGATGTTTTGCTAAGTTTTAAAACGCCTTATTTTATTATTTTATAAAAATATAAGCCAACGGGATCACCAAATGCCTTGTTGGTATTTTAGTGGATTTTTCTCCAGTAATTCACAATTCAAGATGGCGACTAGGCCGATTTTTCAAAAAATCAAATCTTCGGTAATAATTGACCAATTCTCAATTTTAAAAAATCGGTAAAGGTATTTACACAGAACTTCCCTTGTTATTTATGCATGACGGTCACTATAAGAAACTATTAATTACGAAATGGCATTGGGAATAATAATAATCGGAACATAGTTATTGCTATTATTACAAAGAAAACCTGATAACTTTTGGTCAAAAAAATATACAGAGTGCTCATTCAACAGCAAAAGTTCAATACTAAATAACAGGTTTTCATAATTTTTTTCTTCTGAAATATGTTTAGAATGTCATAAAACGTGGAAATTTTAAATTTGTGAAAAATAATTTTTTTCCATCTATTCTAGTGGTAAAATATTTTTCCAAGATGGTAAAAAAAATGTTGCAATTTTTTTTTCCGAAATAGGTTTGGAATGTCATGAAACGTGGAAATTTTAATAATAATAATAATAATAATAATAAAGTCTTTATTGGAAAAGCATGTACATACAATACATCCAAGCTAAGGCGAAGTCTAGCCAAAGCTATTCAACTTAACCTTACAAATTTTTCATCTATTTTATGGTAGTGATAAATTTATGAGTAAAAACAAATTTTTCATCTATTTTATGGTAGTGATAAATTTTTTTCAAAACATTTTTTAAATTTTTAAAAAATATTTTTAAATTTGTTTTTGTTTAAATAGGTTTAGAATGTCATGGAAACATGGAAATTTTAAATTTGAACAAAGAAAAAAAAATCCATCTATTTGTGGTAATATTTTTTCAAAAATTGTAAAAGAAATTTCTAAATTTTTTTTTCTTAAATAGGTTTAAAACGCTATGAAACGAGAAAATTTTAAATTTGAAAAAAGAAAAAAAATGTTTCCATCTATTTTAGTGGTAAAAAATGTTGGTAAAAAAAAAATTCTAAAATTTTTTTTTTAAATAATTTTAGAATGCCATGAAACGTGGAAATTTTAAATTTGAAGAAAGAACTTTTTTTTTTCATTTCGGTAAAAAAATTTTCATAAATGTTGGTGAAAAAAATTTTCAAATTTTTTTTTTTCTGAAATAGGTTTAGCATATCATGAAACGTGGAAATTTTAAATTTGAGCCAAAACATTTTTTTTTTCACTATTTATTCCCATTCCCAGACGGTCCACCCTGTATATTTTCCAGTGAAATTTTTACCATTTCTTCGCTGACAGTAGCGTCAACTACCTACCAAATTTGACTGCTCTCCGTCAAGTAGTTTTTTAGTTAATGCACCAACAGACAGACGGACGGACGGACGGACTGATGAAATTGAAAAAACCTATATTTTCGTAATCTACGTGTTCTGAAACGTCAAAATCAGAAAAAATCTCGGACGGTGATTTTTTCTCGAATACAATACTTCAGTCTATCAATAGTAAGACAGTTGTATTTTGCTACTTTTCATTCTTGCATAAAGTAAGGTAAAGTGCATTGGGGTTCCTCATCTGAAGCAAATTGAGTTTTTTTACTACAAAAAAGGGCAATACGTATAATAGCCAATGTTGCAGGGAAGCTTTTAAAAGCTTAAACATTCTTATGTTGAACTCTATTTACATTTATGAGCTGTCATGTTTTGTTTACAAAAATAGAAGCAAATTTAACGAGATTAGAACTGATCATCCATATAGCACTAGGAATAAACATCCCCTATTACCAAAAAAACACAGAACGGCTTTGTACCAAAAAAGTCTCTGTTTCATGGGCTGTAAATTTTTTAACTGTTTGCCAGGGCATATTAAATCTATGACAACATTTTTTAAGTTTAAAAAGGCTTTTAAATCATTTTTGTTGGACATGAACAGCTACAGTGTTGACGAATTTTATACAAAATGTGGTATTACTTTTCTATAGTTGTAGTTATAATATTTGTTTAATCGCTCACTGGTTCACGTTTTTTTTTTAATTTTGTGTGTGTGTTTTTACAATGTTATTTGTGATATTTTCTTTGTATTTCTACTGACAATGTTTCTTAACTGTACTTGTACATTTTCTGAAATTAATAATAATAATAATTATTATTAAGCAAAAAGTGAATTTGATCACCATTTTTTCAAGATGAGGACTCAACTGCAACAGCAAGAGATGGGAACTTACTATTACACCTTAATGAAATTTTTTGGCAAAGTTTCAAAACATCCTTAATTATTTCTGTTGAATGTTGAAATTTGTTCCTATTTTACCGGAGCACTATGCAAATACCCCATTCTAATGTTGCACACAATTTAGATCTAAATAAAAACTTACCGTCCTGTTAGTTCAAATATATGTAATGTTGTGAAAAAGCCCATATCATCAACTAGATCAACACTACTTCCAACAGTATAATACATCTCCCACATTAGTATGCCCATGGACCAAACATCAGATTTTGTTGAAAATATTTGATATTCTTTTGCCTCAGGAGCGGTATGGTACATACGTAGGATATATAGCTAAAAAAATGTATTCATTTAAGTATACTCCAAGCTCCCTCAACACAGAAGCCTACTAAGCAACACTGCTAAAATTTTATTTGTGAATTTAACCGAAGATACGATACAAAACATCAAATCGATAGCAGACAATTTCGATTTTTTTAAATTATTTTTAATGAAATTAATTAGTAAAAAACCGTCAGTATGTCCTATACAACTCTACTTGATGAAAGGACCCTGGCCACCAAAAGTGGAAATCCGGCATCGGTTAAATTCGCCCATATTTTGATGTTGCTCTACTGACAGAGTAGATCAAAAGTCTCCATGGGCCCAAGTCCCAAAAACACACCCTTCTAACCCCTTACTAAGAACAGTTCAGAAAAACAGTTAAAGATGGACTACTTGTAATGAATTGATGGGACTACTTATAGTGGGCTAAAATTTTCAACGAGGCTAAGTTTACTGTAAAACATGTATTAGACAGTTCTTAAAAATTCGTGCGGTCCCTAAAAACACTCAAAGCAAAGAGAGCTTTAGCATCTGCCCATAATATGGTTTAGTATATGTAAATTGCTTTTATAAAACATTTCTATTAGATACAAATTCCATTTTTTTGTTCAATCTGGAACATTCTCAATATGACACCGTTATATTCCTCGACGGCTAGAAACAAAATGGCGGCTGTATGTAGAAACCCTATAAGCTGTGAATAATTCTACTTCAAACATGTTTTGTCTTAAAATGCCTATTACATTATCAACTGCTCTTTAAGTATGTCGATTTATTATTGTAAAATTATATTTTAAGCCTCATTGGTCTTAATATATTTTTTAAAACTTGTAGGCTTATCTTAAAATCAATTTTAAACCATTTGAGCACATAACACAACCGCTTTAAAACCTACAGAATTTATGGTGCTCGGATAATACAGGGTGTCCCAATAAAAACTCCCAGGCCGGATATATTCTAAACGAATAGAGATATTTTAATTCTGTAACAGAAGCCAATTTGTAGAGCATAAAGAGAGCTTCATTTTTGAATACAATTGGTTTTTTCAGTATATAGATGGCGCTGTGCTCTAAAGAAATATTTCGACGGGAGAACTTTGAAATGGGGTTTATATGAAAGAAAATGCATTTCTACGCAGATTATGTTCTAAAAAAAAATACCATAAAACTAACCGTTTTCGAGATATTTGAGTCCAAATGTTGGCATTTGCCAATAATATTGAATAATTGTAATCTCTTCAACATTTCCGTCCTTTAAGTAGGACAATCTGTATATAACTTACAAATTTTACAAGAAAATATTTAAAGAATTTTTCATATCTTATGAATTACGTATATTTGAAGTAACCCTTGGAAAACTAAAAATATTATTTATCATATAATTCAAACATTTAAGCAATAAAAAACAATTGCGAATATAAAACAATTTTTACGAACTAATGAAATTAAAACAACTATTTTAATAGGTGTTCAAAATTATTGCCATATTCATTAACACACATCGTAAACCTATTAATTAGTTCAGATCTATAAACTTTTAATAATGTATGCTGATTAATGACGGCAACTAACACTAGCATACATTTCTGCCATGTCTTCTATTGGTTCTTTGTACACTTCACTTTTTAAAAATCCCCATAAATAAATGTCTAATGGAGTAATGTCAGGAGATCAAGCTGGCCATTGGTACCAATCCATCTTCCTGGGTATGTTTGATTTAAATAAATAACAACGTTGTGATGATTATGTGGGCCTGCTCCATCCTGATGAAACCACAAAACCACATATTATCCAACTGAGCGGGCAAATTCCTTAATAGTACTTGTAAATCACTTTGCAAAAATTGTAAATATCTTTCACCTGTTAAATTCTCATGGTAGAGGTATGGGCCAACAATGTAACCATTAACGAAACCACACCAAACATTTACTCCAAAACGATTCTAGGATCTAGTATGTTTCATCCACCTAGGATTCTCTTGAGACCAATAAAGACAATTATGTGTTGTGATTACTCCATTGTTGTGGAATCGACTTTCATCACTCCACATAATTGTATCTAAAAGATTTGGATTTTCTTCTAACAGAATTGAAAATTGCGTCAAAAAATATAATCTCCCTCATTGTCCCATGGAATCAAATGATGAACTAACTGAACTTTACATGGAAAAAATTTGTTTATTTTAAGAATTCTGTGGCAGGTGGAACGTGCAATATTTGTTTATTCCGTCAACTTGCGTATGTACTGACATGTTTGGGTTATTTTCTACTTGATGTAATACCAATGCAATATTTTCATCAGTTGCAGTTCTTTTTCTTTTTGTTGTTTTTGGTTTCTTAAAACCTCCATAATTTTTCAAATTAGAACACAAACTTACAAAAGTTTTCCGATCTGGTAAAGGTCTGTCAGGAAAACGTATTTCATATAAACTTACAGCCCTTGAAGCATTTTTACGACATTCCCCATAAACTAAAATCATGTTTAATTTATCTTCAGTTGTATGAGAAACCATATTTAATAATAAATATTCACAAAGAAAACAATAATTAGGTACAGTAATACAGTTCTATTGACACACCAATAAACAAAATGTGATTGAAATTGAGAAATGTCAAAATTATTATTCCAAAGGTAACTTTAATTGTATTTAATTTATAAGGTATAACGGTTATTATACTCACTAGATATCAAATGTTTTTAACTATTATCTAACCTAACAACAAAGCAATTGTATGAAAAATTGTTTAAATATTTTCTTCTAAAATTTGTAAATTAAGTACAGATTGTCCCACTTAAAGGACTGAAATGTTGAAGAGATTACAATTATTTAATATTGGCAAATGCCAACATTTGGACTCAAATATCTCGAAAACGGTTACTTTTATGGTATTTTTTTTAGAACATAATCTACTTAGAAATGCATTTTCTTTCACATAAACCCCATTTCAAAGTTTCTCCCAGCGAAATATTTCTTTAGAGCACAGCTCCATCTATATATTGATATATTAAAAAATTAAACTCTCCTTATGCTCTATAAATTGGCTTTGACAGAATTAAAATATCTCTATTCGTTTAGAATATATCTGGCCTAGAAGTTTTTATTGGGACACCCTGCTTATACTAAAAAGTCAGTTTTCCGAGACGCTATTAGGTATATGTTCACTAAATACTCGCCTCCCCCGTTTTTTTTATCAAGTATCTTGGTTTTACTAGTGATATTGTTATGTATTACACCCCCTTGGAACTGGAGATTGATACGCCTATGCCTAATAGTGACTGGAAACTTGTAGAAAGAGATAGAGTTTTCTAGAATGTGGTGGGAGAAGATTCTGGATGAATCTTGAGACGATTTCAGAGTATATAAGGCGCGATTAGCGGCGCAGAAGAAGTGGGGCCAATACTGAAGTAGAAGAAGTTTATTAAAGTGAAATTAATAGCGAAAAAGTGAGGATAAACAGGGTTCCCACCAACATTGGAATTTTGAATTCCCTGACTTTCCCTGACTTTCCAGGAACAAAATTTAAATTTTCCAGGACCAAAATATGAAAATATAGTATATTCCAATACGACTTTGTATATAAGTGGATATTAATGTATTTGTATTATCATCAGATCGGCATGGAAAAAATATGAGAAAACCATTAAAGTAATTTTTGTTGTTATTTATTTTAAATAATGAATAATTAAAATTATACCTGCATTTCTTAGCGAAATATATAAAATTCAAATCTAATAGGTAATAACTTCCACATCCACTTAGTAGATTGGAAGTTTGGTAATCGTAAAAAAAATTGAAATCTTTAACATTGGAAATGTATGTTCGCATATGGGGGTCGAGATACCAGTTTTCGTTCAAAGTCAAAAGACAGCGGTGTCGCGGTGGAGTGAGACTGTTGTATATGCAACGGCTGATATATGCAAATTTAATATGGGTTGCATATGTCACAGAGTGTCAAGTTACCAGTTTCCATTTAAGGTCGAAATACAGCGGTGTCGCAATCGAGAGTTGATTGTAGCTGGAAAAGTGTATGTTTTATGTATGGTGTTATCATTTCCAATGTCCCGATGGTTGCAAGAATTGCTAAATCTGTGAATTTCTTTTTCTTGAAATAGGCTCAGAATGTCATGGAACGTCGAGATTTTAAATTTGAGCGAAAAAAATTGTGTTTGTCGGTCTGTCTGTCTGTAACTTTTATTGTCCGCACGTTTTCTCCGGAACGGTTTAAGATATTGACTTAAAATTTTGTACACGTACACATAACAAGATCTGGAAATGGATTGTTTTTGAACATTTCCGCTGAAGAGTTGGGGGGCAAATAGGGGTAAATAAGGAGAAATAAGTAAAGCAAGCTGCTAAGAGTACAGAAACTTAGGATTTGGTGAATATACTGGAAACAAAGGCCTCAGATTTCTTTCTAATATTTTTTATTCTATGGCCAATAATATCCACAGACTAAAGTCAAATATAGTCAAAATGTTTCCATTAAAGTGACTTGGACGAGAAATCTGGCTGTGGAAGTAGTGATTCCTTAGGCAGCGGTTTTTTTGTACAGTAGAAAGTCAGTTCAAAATATTTTACGTGATGACTGGAATTCCAGGATTTAATTGAAATTTCTTGGATTCCCTGACTTTTCCAGGTCTCCAGGACCACATTTTGGATTCCCTGACTTTACCAGGTTTCCAGGTTTTTCCAGGTTGGTGGGAACCCTGTTAAATATCAAGTAAACAAAGTGTAAAGGTTATTTTGAAGTATTGTATAGTCAGTAAATTATTAAATAAAGCGTTAGTGGTTTACCCCTTGTTAAAATTAGTTAGAACCTACGGATTCATACAGGGTATTTCCTAAGAGGTGGAAACACGCGACAATATTTTAATTTATCATCGATCACTGCTCCACATACCCAAACAAAACGCCGATGAATGTGTATACATCTTATCACAGTTTTAAAACTACCTACTTTAAAACATTATATCCTGGCAAAGGTAAACCAAATCCTTTTATGTTTTAGACTGATTTATTACAAATGCTTGTTTGCTTCATTAAAACTCTACCAAGCAGTTGGTTATATGAAGGTTTGATCTGAAACTAAGCGATTTCAAAGCACATAGATTTATAGCCCAGCATTAACAACCATCTCATGAATTTCATAAAGTTTTAATGAAGGCTTGACAAATACACTGATAAGTCATATAGCTTTTTGAAAAATGATCTTCCTTTGGTCCAGATGATTCCTACCTACTTACTGAAAGTGCTTTTTTACATTGGCAAAACCATTACAGACTATATCTTTAATCTATCTCTAAATTCAAGCATATTTCCCTACTTCTGGAAGCAGAACTACCTTAGACCAATACATAAATCTGGAGTATAGTTGATATTATTATTATCAAGAAGGAAATCTGACACAATATTAGTTGAAATAATATACAACGCTGCGTCATCTAATGGAAAAAATGATTAATAAAAAGTGTCAAATAAAAAGAGAGGTTGTGTGTAAAAGTTTTTACCTATTTTATCTGAAACTAAACTGTTTACAAAGTATCGAGATTATATCATACCTGTCCGTGATAACGTCCACTGGTATCACCCACGTACTTGCAGAAACCAAAATCTCCAACTTTGCATTGTCTCTTGGAATTAACAAAAATATTTCTGCATGCCAAGTCTCTGTGTACATAATTCATGTTAGCGATGTATTCCATACCTGAGGCTACATCAAGCAACACCTTTAGAAGATCTCCGTCGGTGAAAGGAATGGTCTAGAAGGCAATTAAATGAAACTATTTCAATTAGGTATAAGATAGAAACATTATTCATAAAAATAATAATAAAAGCTAATTGTGAACGCTATAATAATTTATCGTTGAAAGTAGTGTCTACTCAGTGCATGGGTTCGAGAGATTATTGTGTGATATGTTTATTGCTTAGTGAAATACATATTATTCGGAGGATTAGTTAAATAATTTTCAACGATAGGAAATTATAAAGTTATTCACAGCCAAACGCGTGAAGTAATATACAGGGTGTTGCATCATGAGAGGGACATAGCTTAATAGGAGGTAGAGAACATCAGTGGTAACCGGAACCTCCCATAGAAATATCTCATTGGGCCTTCACTACGAAATTACAGGGTGTTAAATAATTTTTGGCCAAACCTGTTTTTTGTCATAACTTTGACAGGAAATGAAATAACGGATTCATATTTGGTACGGCTAATGTACAAACGAGCCCCAAGAGGTACATGTATAAAAAAATATATATCCAGGTCCGGACTCATTATAATTTATGTTTCTTCTTTGCATCAATAAAACATCACCCTGTATATATTTTTTTGAAATTTCGATACGATATTCGAAAAGAGCAAGAAAAAACAAACAAAATGGCCTATTTCATTTTTTTGTTACACCTTCGTGGTTATTTAAATACGTTGTTAAATGTGCAAAAAAATGGATTACAGAACCCTATTAAATGAGAGGCACGTGAAATAAATAGTTTTATAACTAAAATTTGCAAAAATTCTATTGAGCCTAGGTGGTCTGGGTGAATCCTAATTGCGGCACGTTTTAAAGGTCCATTTTGGTAAAAAACTGTGGTCCTAATAAGTAATCGGGTATGAAATAACAAAATTTTTAATCAATCACAGTAGGCTTGTTCAAAGAATAAAAGTGATAGATAATTTAAACCATTTAGGCCTAAGCAACCAGTTACTTTGATCAAGAAAATCATCAACATTTTATACTTAATAAAAATTGGAAGAGAACAAACTAAAATCTAAATAAATAAAATATTTTCCATTCAATTAACAATAAATAACAAAACAATAACTAAATGTGTTTAAAAATAAAACGTAATTGACACTAAAGTAAATTTTCAAAATGTCCTCCCCCAAATTCTGTGCATTTTCATGCGCGTTTAGAAAGGTCACCAATTGCTCGACGTATCATTTCTGGATTATTCCGTATTTCGTCGCAGGTTGTAACGATGCGCTGGATTAAATGTTGTCTACTTTCAATTTCAATGCTATAAACCTCGTTTTTTAAGTGGCCCCATAAAAAGTAATCACAAGGGTTACAATCAGGAGATCTTGGTGGCCATTCATGTGGACCCCCGCGTCCAATACAACATTTAATCCAGCGCATCGTTACAACCTGCGACGAAATACGGAATAATCCAGAAATGATACGTCGAGCAATTGGTGACCTTTCTAAACGCGCATGAAAATGCACAGAATTTGGGGGAGGACATTTTGAAAATTTACTTTAGTGTCAATTACGTTTTATTTTTAAACACATTTAGTTATTGTTTTGTTATTTATTGTTAATTGAATGGAAAATATTTTATTTATTTAGATTTTAGTTTGTTCTCTTCCAATTTTTATTAAGTATAAAATGTTGATGATTTTCTTGATCAAAGTAACTGGTTGCTTAGGCCTAAATGGTTTAAATTATCTGTCACTTTTATTCTTTGAACAAGCCTACTGTGATTGATTAAAAATTTTGTTATTTCATACCCGATTACTTATTAGGACCACAGTTTTTTACCAAAATGGACCTTTAAAACGTGCCGGAATTAGGATTCACCCAGACCACCTAGGCTCAATAGAATTTTTGCAAATTTTAGTTATAAAACTATTTATTTCACGTGCCTCTCATTTAATAGGGTTCTGTAATCCATTTTCTTGCACATTTAACAACGTATTTAAATAACCACGAAGGTGCAAGAAAAAAATTAAATAGGCCATTTTGTTTGTTTTTTCTTGCTCTTTTCGAATATCGTATCGAAATTTCAAAAAAATATATACAGGGTGATGTTTTATTGATGCAAAGAAGAAACATAAATTATAGTGAGTCCGGACCTGGATATATTTTTTTTTATACATGTACCTCTTGGGGCTCGTTTGTACATTAGCCGTACCAAATATGAATCCGTTATTTCATTTCCTGTCAAAGTTATGACAAAAAACAGGTTTGGCCAAAAATTATTTAACACCCTGTAATTTCGTAGTGAAGGCCCAATGAGACATTTCTATGGGAGGTTCCGGTTACCACTGATGTTCTCTACCTCCTATTAAGCTATGTCCCTCTCATGATGCAACACCCTGTATAATGTGCATGATTAATTTATTTCCATAAAAAGTTAAACGGACACATTATTGGACGTCCGAAGCCACACATAGTGGCGTTTTTAAATCTATGATGAACGTTTCTACAACTTATGTTATTTGAAATTATAAAACTAAGAAGTTAACAACGGTTACAGAACTATTCAAAGTTTTATGTACCACTTTTAAATGTCATTTAATAAAGCGTTTGTGAGGATTTCGATTGGAGTTTAATTAAAGTTAATTATACGTTGTATATGCACACGACTGCTTAAGGTTAGTTATTTAGTAGTGTTATAAAGAAAGTGTTTGAAACGGTACTGCAACATCTTGCAACAGTCTTACAGATTTCCCATTTTATTGATGTAAACGTTTATAGCATGCTGAGACCAGTGGCGGCTCATCAGGGGAGGCAGGGGAGGCTGAGCCTCCAGCCTCCGAGCCTCCCCTTGGAAGAACCACCATATCTTCAAAAGTAATATCTTAAGAAATTTCTATTAGGTATATCTCAATTTTCAATATTTTTTATTGTTTATTATTCATTAATTAATTTTCAGTTTATATATAACATTTTTGCATTTCCTTTCCACAAATATACCTATAACGTTACAGTCCGGATAGTCTTTGTATGCATATTTCCCGGTCGGCCGGTCTTTTACTGAATGAACACTGCGGTTTGCTGGAGGCTAATACGAAATAGCTTCCAACTTTACCGCATTTACTTATAACATGAATGACCTTGAATTTCTTTGCGCTGTGTAAAATAGCAACACTTGGAATAGCCAAGTATGAGGCTAGCCTCCAGATCTCAGTTCTTTATAGCGCATGTGCACAGGTCATTCAAGAGTCAGGTGATTCACAAAGAAAACGAACTGACGTCTGACAGTTGCGTTTAGCCGGTTATAAGAACAACTTGACGTATAAATACATAAAACATTTGATAGGCGGGCTAGAAATAAGTGCTCTAGGTGAAAATATTCCCAACAACATGTCTTGTTGTCCAGACGTGGTGGATTATTTGTTATTAAATGGATTTACTACTGTTATTTATGACGAAAAGGTAAGTATTAAAAGAAATGCCAGGCCTACACCAGCAATGCTTTCGTTAGTTTTTAAAAGTGGTAAACAAAACACAGGGTTTTGTGATAACAATTATAAAAAAGTCGAGTGGTTAACGGCATCAACAGTTAGAAACAAATTATATTGTTGGAGATGTTTATTATTTACTAATGATCAATCCTCAATTTGGGGCAGGGCCGGGTTTAATAATTTGCAAAATTTGTCGCGAGGTTTAGAAAGGCACGAAAAATCCCAGGAGCACATTTCATCTTGCATTAAATTCGAAATGTTTGGTAAACAAAATATTGTAAATTTCTTGGATTCTGCACATAAGAGAGAAATAGAAAATGTTAACGAAAAGGTCCGTGAGAATAGGGAAATATTAAAGAGGTTAATAGATGCCGTTATGTAGTTATCTTCACAAGAAAATTATTTCCGAGGACGTGACGAAAAATGAGAATCGTGCAATAAAGGAAATTTCAAAGAGCTGGTAGATTTTTTAAAAACTTATGACCCAAAATTAGAGAACTTTTTGAATAATGCCACTATTTTTTGAGACAATTCCGGTAAGCTTCTGTAGAATGATCATTTTCAGCACTTAAACGCATAAAAACATTTTTACTAGAAACAAAATGAGTCAAGACCGCCTTTCAAATGTAGCGCTTATTTCAATAGAAAAACGTTTTTTGTCAGAATTGAGGAAACGCGATTCATTTTATGATGAAATAATCAACCATTTTGCTAGTTCCAAAAATCGCAGGTTACCACTCATTTATAAAAATATTCAGGCTTTAAAGCAGAGATTAATATAGGTAGTTGTTATTTTAGAAAAAATATTTATTTGTGTTATTTATTTTTTAGGAAATATTTTTTATAATTCTCCATAATATAGAGTTCCGCGGTTATATTTTTTTTCTCAAAACTATTTTAATTTCTATTAAAACTTATAATTTTACACGCCTGGCAGTGATAATGAATACAATTTTTTGTTTGTAGAAAAACATTTTAATTTTTTTACCAAAACTATTTTTATTTTTATTAAAAGTTATATAATTTAATTACAAGTGGGATAGTAGGTCTCCTTTGGATACCGATACTCGAGTCGTAGGAACGAGAATTTCATGAGAATGATTTTTTCATCTCATCATATTTTCTATTTCCTTTTCATTCTATTCTTTTATTAGTTCTATTCTCTCAAGTCGTGAATCGGTATCCTGGCGAACAACCCACTGCAAAAAAATGTAACGCGCCGTTGTAGCCTCAGGGGTGGTGGGGAAATGTACAAATTGTAGTCATATTGCACATCAGTTGTCTTTCAGAATATCAAGCCTCCTCTGCAGACAATATCACGAGCCGCCACTGGCTGAGACAGTTATGTTTTGGTTATATTTGAGTTTTAGTACAAGTTACAGGTTTAAGCAAAGTGTTATTAACGCTTATTAAACCATTATATAACCAGTTTGTGATACTTGGAGTATCAGAAGATAGTTGTGTGTATCGGTAAGAACAATAGAAAGAATTGTAAAAGAAGAAGGCACTGAAGATGTTTTTAATACCCCAGAAAAGAAGTTTAGAAGTTCAGAAATGAAGCGCCCGAGATCGAACTCTGTTACAAAACTACCAGAATATATAGTTGGGGATATTCGCAATATTATTTACAGATATCATGAAGCAGAGGGAATTCAAGTAACAATAGAGTCTGCGACGAAAAATTAAAGAGCAGTTGAGGTGGAATGGTTCTAATACTTCTTTACGAAGAATTTTACATGATATGAGATTCAGGTGGCGAAAGACCCGGACTAATAGGAAAATACTAATTGATAAAATAGACATGAGGGTTTTACGGGTAGACTATCATAGCCAAAAATATCCTATTGTATATTTGGGTGAAATTTACATACACAGCAGTCATACATCTTCAAAGAGTTGTTCTGACGAAAGTACGAAAGGTTTATTTAGGAATATTTTCAAGGGCAATAGGCTAATAATAGTACATGCTGGTGGTGAAATGAGATTTAACCCAAATGTTTTATTAATGTTCAAATCTGGGGCGAAAAGTGGAGATTATCTAAGCTGGTGCCATGCTCCTTCTACTTGTACGAACGGTTTTTGAAACGGGCTCCACGCTAAGATCGGTTTTATCAAAAACTAAACCTCTAAATATTGTTCAAAATTCAAAAAATTGTATTTATAGTGTTCCGTGTGAGTGCGGAAATCATTACGTAGGTGAATCATCTAAACCTTTCAACGTAAGGCTTGGTGAACATAGAAATTACGCTAGAAGGGGAGAATTTGAAAAATCTAAAATTTGTGAACACGCGTGGGATAATAATCACAGAATTAAATGAGACTCGGCGAAGATTTTGGAAAAAGAGAGCAACAGAACTAAAAGAAAACTTAAAGAATCCGCGATTATTTTATCAAACAAGGATAGATGCGTTTCGAATTACAATAGATTTTTGTACTAGTTGGTTGCCCATCCTTAGAGACGACGTAAGTAAAAATAAGATAAATATAATTTAATGTCTCACGTGACTATGGAAATACATAAACAAAGAACTGTCATGGTTGACGGCCAAAAAAAGTTTTGAGAACGGAAGTAGATTCTCTTTCGAAACGTTAACTAGGTACCTATAGCTTTCATTTTCAGTTTTTAGTTTATAACATTGTTCTAGTTTATATATTTGTAGGTGTGAGACTTTTTGAAACAGTCAAGTATTCAAGAACCAACCAAAAAGTAAGAAAATCTGAATATGCCATAAATAAACAATTACAGACAAAATTACTGAAAATTAAAATTTTATCTTGAGCTTAATGTATTTTAATGTGCTTTTAATATCAATAGATAATTTATTAAATGCATACATTTTATTTTGACAATTTGTTTTTTACTGTGTTTTATCAATGTATTTGACTGTGTATAACTTTTCTTGTTTTAGCACCAATAAATATTATCATTATCATTATCATAAATGATATGAATTCCCAGAATTATCGAACAATTCAATTGTATTCCTACTGTTTCTTTTGGTGGTGGCTAAATTATGGTGTGGGTCACACACACAGGGTTAGCGGTGATCAGTGGAGGAACTTTAACTCTAGATAGGTACATAAAGGATGTTCTACAAAATCATGTGGTGCCCTGGACTTAAATACTGCAGAACATATTTATTTATTTATTTATTTATTTATTTATTTATTGCATACATTGTTTAACAGGTAAGATACCCAATTACAGAACAGGAATAAAGGCATACAAAGCATTAATTACATAATATACAACAACATAGAAACAAAAGTAAAATGAAGAAAAAATTTACTTAAATGTACGAACTATGAATAACTAATGATACGAAGAGAGAGAAAAAAATAACATGGGAAATGTTTAAATATAAAAACTATATATACATATATACACATATGTGATTCAAAGTAAATTAAGAAAAACAGAGACACTCACTGGTTATTTGATTTAGAACATTTTGTTTTATGTCACTAAGGCTGCAATTAAAAATATCGAAGTCGCTATATAATTTGTTAGAAGTACTGCAAATCGTATATAAAGGTGAATTATTTAGTACGTTGGTATGCGGCGTAGGTAAATAGAATACTTGGTGATTACGAGAGGTTAATCTGGGAACGTGAAAATTAAGCTTACTAATTATTTCGGGTGCGTCAAAATCACTGTGTAGTAATTTAAACAAAAATACTTGAGAAAAGTACGTACGCCTATCCTCAAGAGTAGTCATAGAATATCTTTCAAGCAAGTTACTTTGCGGAAAACCAATCACTGGATAGGTACCGTCGGATTTGAACCACAGTAATATAAGAAATCTACGTTGAACTGCTTCCAAGTTATTCTTGTGAACATCATAACTGGAACTCCAAACTAGCGATGTATACTCAAGTTTCAATCTGACGAAGGATTGATAAAGAATTTTCAAAGTATCAGTATTAGTGAACTCTCGACTAGTACGAACGATGAATCCAAGGGCTTTGGAGGCTTCAGACACAATGGTATTGATATGATCATTGAAGGATAATTTACTATCAAAAGTTATGCCGAGGTCGCGAAATGTTATAGGTCTTTGAAGTACAACATTATCTAACCTGTAATAAAAAATAAAAGGTGATGTTTTTAAAGAAAAGGACATTACGTTACATTTACTAGGATTCATGAATAATTTATTTACTATACACCAGGTGTTTATTTTGTCAAGGCAAGTCTGAAGTTGAAAACAGTCATCCATTTCATCAATTACTGAAGAAATTTTTAGATCGTCGGCATATAAAAGGTGAGGCAAATTAATTTCGTTCACTACATTGTTAATAAATATGTTAAAAAACAAGGGCCCCAGAATAGATCCCTGGGGAACTCCAGATGTGGCAGCAAATTCGATCGATTTGAACCCATTTAATGCAACGTACTGACTCCTATTCATTAAATAAACTTTAAACAAAAGGAGCAAAGGATATGAGAAGCCGACTTTTTCTAATTTATTAAGTAACAACTGGTGATCAAGTCTATCAAACGCTTTGGAGAAATCGGTATATATGACATCTACCTGCCCACGTTCATCTAAGGATTCAGAAATATATTGAGTTACACAGAATAGATTTGTTGTTGTTGAACACCCTTTCATAAATCCATGTTGATTAATAGAGATTTTGGTGTTAATTGAATGATACGGGACATGCTAGACAAACATATACGGGACATGCTAGACAAACGACTTGTGTGTATATTAATATAGATTATATGGGCTTCTTACCCGCAGTACACCAGGCAGGTTTCCTAGCTCCATATATTCCATGGCAATTTTTGGAGGATTTCTCTGAAAAGCCAGTATTTTGACAACATTTTCGTGATCAAATTGCATCATAATCTTTGCCTCTTTTAGGGATGTTTCCTTATCTTTAAACCCCGTTGGTGTTTTAACTGCCACCTGTTTCCATGATCCATCAGGCTTATATAATTTACCTAAAGTTACGATGCCGAAACCACCCTGACCTAAAGAACAAGATATTAGCTACATTTGCTTAATTCTCTCTATTTAAAAAATTGTAACTTACCTAATACGTCACCTTCGCTATTTAGCGCATTGCTGCCGACAATATATTTCTGAAATACTTCATAAAAAAGTGAATCTGAAATGATAATTAAAATTTTTTTTAAGTTTTACAGTTGAACTTCTTCGAGTATATGTAGCCTGGTCATTAGAGGTATTTACCTCTAAACGTATCGGAGGATAATTTTTTTTAAATGAGTTCTTTGGATGGTAAGCAATAATATTACATAAAGTTTGAATTATTTCCAGACTGGCAATATTTAAAAAATAATTCATAAACTTTGTTTTCAGGTATTTTCCCCCCAAAATTTCAAAAACGTATCGAGGTAGGCGAAAATAAAAAAATTCTAGGAAGAGCATATATTTTCTCACAAATAATGTATCTATAAAAATTTCGTCTAAGGCCACGGATTTTCCATTAAAATTAGTGAAGTGGATACTGGATGAAGAGCGGTGCAAGGATGCCGGTGCCCAAATGCGCGTTTTGCAGCACTTGATGCGTAAAAGAGCCTTTGTTTAGACAAACAAAATTTACACAAATTAAATCGAAAATCACGATTTTTTTTTTAACAAAAAAAAACATGATTTTTCTGATTTTTATTTATCTTTTTAGATAAACATCCTAATAATTGATATTATCAATGTATTTAGTACTTATATTAACAAAGATAGTCTTTATTTAAACATACAAATGGAATAAATTGTGTACCTTGTATCTATAACTGTAAAATAAGCTAGAGCGCATATATATAAAAATTCCTGTCAGAACTTGAAAACTCGCCTATCTTTATAGTGTGGGGATGATGGGAATTGCCATTATTTGCTAATATGCTGCATAACAAGTGAGAAAGCGAGTCTGAGCGATTATATTTATACCATTTAAACATTAAGTAATTTTTTAACATCTCTAATAGAAGTGGAAGGAAAAAAGGTCCTATTTGGCAATATTTTAATGAAAAATCAAGTAAGCTTGATGGAAAAAGTGGTAGTAGAGGTACATGTAAAAAGTGTAAAGTAGAAATGCAAGGGCTTGCGGACCAACCGAAAGTCCACTGGAAAAAATGTGGTTCGCGTAATGTAGAAAGGGTAGAAACAAATAATGAAGGTACCTCTACTTCAGGAACAGCGTCCAATGTAAGTATAGTGTTATTTTATTTATATGTATAACTTCTTAGTAAGACAAAATAATAAGAGAACCTTTTTTTTTTAATTTACATATTTAACATTGGTCTAATTTCTGCGACTAAGGCCAATTATGGCAAGAGACGAGCTAGATTCAAATTTTTAAAATGATCTAGTGCATTTTCTAGATTTCCAGTAACTTTCCCTGGACAATGTGACTTTTTCATTCACTCCTAGTTTTAAGAATAAAGTATAGTATCTATGCCTGTCTGTGTAGCTGGATTTAAAAATGAACAACATAACAATCTTGTTTTTTATTACAGGTACAATTGAACACGTTACAACCAGATGCAGAGGAAGATAGTGCCCCACAGCCGCTCTTATCTTCTACGCCATTAAATAAAAAAAGAAAAGCAGTGCCTAACTCCAGTTCTGGATTTTATCATCTTTTGTTGTACGTACGACCAAGTCTAATAAAGAAGAAATAGATAAACAAATTGCTAGAGCTCTTTATGCGACAAACAGCAGTCTCATGTGTATTGAACAACCTGAAGTAAAAAAGGCTTTTACGACCTGGATATGTACCACCATGATGTGTCCAACAGACTGCTCGATGAAGTGTATAACGAGGAAAAAGTAAATGTTTTAAAAATTTATCAGGAAGTTCAGTTTGTCTGTCATTGGATGGATGGTCCAACATACACAATGAATCAATAATATGTGTGTAACTGTAACTATGGAAAATGGGTCTTCCTTTTTAGTAGGCACAATAGACACATCTGGAAATCCACATACATCGGTATATTTAACAGAACTTGCAACAAACTTAATTAAAACTCCAAAGACTGACTATACCTGTACAGTAAGCAGTTTTGTGACGGATAATGCTGGCAATATGAATGGTATGAGAAACCAAATTAAAAAGTCAACAGAACTAAATGTTATTACTTACGGCTGTGCTCCACACAGTTTAAACTTGTTATGTAAGGATTTGGAAATTAGTGAAATTAAGGAACACGTTACGTTCGTTGTAAAATACTTCTGAAACAATCATTTTGCCTCTGCGACATACGCAAAAGGAGAAAAAAACTTACTCTACCTACTCACGTAAGATGGAACTCACTTGCCGATTGCTTAGAGGGTTTTGTTAAATCATGGCCCACACTTTTTAAAATTAGCGAGGAACATACAAATGAAACCGACAGCATAGTAAGACAGAAAATTTCAAACATTTATTTAAAAAGAAACTGCTGAAGATTACTTATCACTACTAAATCTCTTGCACTTAATAGGCTTCAAAGAAACAATGCAATTTTACCAGATGTAGAACAATTTAAAATAATTGAGTCGCATTTTGATGAAACTGAGATTACCTTAAAGTAAATGCAAATATTTAGATACAGATACGACCAAAGTATCACTTCATACCATTTGCTAGCCTTCATTCTAGACCCTACGAAAACAAAGCATAAATTAACAGAAAGTGAAAAGAATTGTGCTTTAGAAGCCGCTAACAAATTATATCCCGAAAGTGGTTTACTACCACTGATTATTAAATTTCTGGCAAATGTGAGCCTTTTGCCGATATTGTTTCACGAAGAAATTCTTAAAAACACAAAACCCTTGGGCTGGTGGAAATCCCAAAGAAATATTGATATTATTGATAAATTATTCCCGATTATCAAGCAATTATTTTCTGCTGCAGCTAATTCAGCCTCGGTTGAGACAATGTTTTCAGCATTTGGTTTGATTCATTCTAAGATTCAAAATCGTTTAGGGATCGAAAAAGCAGCTAAATTAGTCTTTTGTACAAACTTTACAATAATTAACCTAATTTATACAAACAACACAAATGGATAAATGCATGCAAAAACATAAATGACTCCAAAGGAAAAAAATATTGGAATGAAATTAGGAAACTATCTAAATATAAATCTAATAAATCTGCAATCCCTGAAATTTCTTACAATAACAATAGCTACTCTACCGACCAAGAAAAAGCCAATGCCTTTGGGGACTATTTTGAGGAAACCGCTAAATTTACCATGGATGTTAACTTCAAAGAGGAAAATTTAAACCTGGTGAATGACTGGTATGAAAACTTTTTTAACATAGACCCTATGCTAATAGACGAAGATATGAATATAACAGAAGAAGAATACTACAACGTATTAAACTCGGGCAAAAATACAGCCCCTGGCCACGACCATATTAGTAGAAATATATTAAGAAAACTGGAACAGAACATACATCTAGAAATAATTAACATATATAACTACTGCATAAAAAATCATTACTTCCCAATAGAATGGAAAACTGGAGTAATAATTACAATTCCAAAACCTAATCAAGACCATTCTCATCCACAAAGCTATAGACCAATAACTTTATTACCAGTAATCGGAAAAAACTTGGAGAAAATCATAAAAACAAGATTACATAATGAACTAGACGAACAGATCCCCAAGAATCAATTTGGGTTCCGACAAAACTCATCTACGATTCACCCCCTCATCATTGCGACGTCAAATATACAAACTAACAGCATAATTGGAAACAAATCGGCAGCAATATACATTGACTTAACGAAAGCGTTCGACTCCGTCTGGCACAAAGGTTTGCTATTTAAACTACACAACTCACATTGCCCCAACTATATTATCTGGTTTCTTAAAAATTTCCTAGAGGGTAGGAAAACAAAAATTAAGATAAACGGGGCCTTTTCCAGTCCATATGAAAACGAACAGGGCGTTCCACAAGGATCTCCACTATCGCCAGTATTATTTAATATCTACTGTTGTGACATACCGAACAACCACCAACAAACACACAACGCAGAGTCTTACCTACTTCAGTTTGCAGACGACATAGCCTGGATAGCCCATGGAAAGAATACTGAAAAAACAATAAACACACTGCAACTTTCAACAACTGAAACCATTCAGTGGTGTAATAAGTGGAGATTAAAAATAAATCCTAACAAATCACAACTAATGATATTTAATCACAACATCTCAAATACTTCTCCGACTATACAAATTTGTAACCATAGATTGACACCAACAGCAACAGCTAAGTACCTGGGAATTACAATAGATCAAAAATTAAACTTCAACAACCATACCAAGGAAATGAAAAAAAAAGATGATAACAAGAGCAAAACACTTTAGATGTCTGACTTATCAGAACCAAGGTATCAATACTTCCACAGCAAGTAAAATTTACAAAATGATATGTCGACCCATCATGGAATATGGATTCATCCTGTTTAACACCTGCAGAAGACCAGCCTTGAACAATATAGAAGTGGCAGAGAGAAACAGTCTACGTAAAATAACAAAATTTCGCCATCCAAATAATCCTCTCCATAACATATCCAATAACTTACTATATGAAAGAACTGGTATCCAACCTATACTAACACGCTTCAAAGACCTTACAAAAAGATATTCACAATCCCAAAACCTCCTTACCCTAATTCAACCCTTTATAATTCGACTACCAGAAGATACTATCAGAAGAAGAAGGAATCCTGAAAAAACACTCTTAGAGGCAATTACAGAGGCTAACAATGATGAATAAAGCAATGAAATACCCAATTGTTAAATTAATTGTTATATATGTGTGTATGTGTATATGTATATTTAAAAATAATTAGATGTATAATGTTTATAAGACAGGCTGAAAGACTTCGGTCGCTGGCCTTTTGGAATATTTTATCCAATAAATATTATTCTCTCTCTCTTAACCTAATTTAAAATTGTTGTTGGTTCGGTTTCATTTGTTTACTTCACGTTTCTGTTTTTAGGTAGGCACCTAATTTATTACGTACATTTAAGAAGGTAACTTTTGTTTTATATGCGTAACCTAACCGTTCTTTTCTTCTTTTTATTTTAATTTTTTGTAATTTGTATCTAGCTTTTAAATAAAATGTACTTTATTATTTGAATTTTCTGAACTTTCATGTACTTAGATTATTGGCTTTACACAACTTGATTTAAATCATGAGTTAAATTTAAAAAATCAGTTGATTTAAATCACGATTCAAATCAAATTGATTTAAACGCAACCCTGATTTTTTTAGTCAGATAATCCGAATTTCAAATCAAGGGTTTCCATTTAAGAAACGGATTTGACCTCGAATAACCTTAACTCTTTTACCCAAAGTACTTTTACTTACTTTTGCATATCTTCAACAAGTCATCGACTTCTGCACTATCGCTCGTCTCTAAGTGATCTAATAACAGATTCACTACTTGCAACCTTAGTTTCCTAAAACGAAAAATAATTATGGTACAGTAAAACGCTACATCTTCTCAATAAATAAGGAAAAACATTGACAGAGAACATTTTATAATGAAACCCACAAAAAGTTGCAAACTGAATAAGTTTTTTAAGGAGTTCGTGGAAGTATACAGAATAATATCCTGAAAAGTTTACATTCCGCTCAGATGCAGAACATAAAAAAGTGGAAAAAAATTTTTTTTCTATCCATTTTTTCAAAATTTTGAAATTAAGTCAGGGTAGGAAAAAATAAGAAATACAGGTGGATAGACCACGTGTTTCTGAACAAAAAATGTCCTAATAAAATTTATCGCTAAAGCCATGGTATTCCTGGATAAAACAGTGAAGTAACTTTGTCACTCTGCGTGGCCAATCGCACGGTTAAATGGCTACATGCATACTATGGAACCTCTAAAAATTCTTAGCAGTTCTAACGAGTAAAATAAAGCTTTTCTCTCTTTCTGATTACACATTTTTAACATTTTTCTTAGGATAAATAGTGAATATGGAGGGAAAATATATAATTATGAACGCATGCACAGACACCACACAGCCGCTGAATCACTCGCATGAATTTTTACTTGCCTTTAGTGTATTGTACTTATTACAGGTACACCCATCCACATTTCAGTTATGTCCTATGGATTCCTTTTACATTTGTTAATGTATTCGAAAAGTTCCAGAATTTATATTCAAAACAATCAAAGATGCTTTATGAGGATAAGATCGTGAAAATTTGCACATTCTAATAACGAGTTTAATAAATATTAAAACGCAATATTATACAACACTTTTAATTAAAATTTTTAACTTGCCTAGATTTTAGCTAAAAGATTAAAAAATCTAAAAAACTTGCCTATTTGTCTGTTTGGTCACTATAATTTACTTTATCATAAAAGTAGTTAGAAAAGTATAATTTTTTAAATGAATATAATCCTTTTTTTTAAGATATACAGGGTGTAATTAGTTTCATGTCATTAAAAAAAAACTGGTAATGGGGACCGACTAGACAAACAAAAAACCTATATGATTTTTCTCTAGGGGCACTTTGAAAAAAACTGACCTGGGTTTACATTTTTAATGTTAAAGTAGGAAACACTTGAGAACCACTGTTTTTCAGGGTCAATGGATGTTATAGTGCCGAATATTAATAATAATAAAAAACTGTAATACCTGACTTGTGTTCACGCCGGTAAAAGTGCGGCACTTTGATGGGATTACTTTTTATACCACTAATTATGAAAATGTAAATAATTCCTTCTCGTTCGGCACAACGCAAGCATAGCATGGCCGCAGGGGTTTAAATAGGATTTGTTTACATGTGTTTTTAATTTGGAACAAAGTTATTGTAGCTTTTATTGTCGTTTATAAGAATTTATAAAATTTAAAAGTGGTTTATTAACAGTACGGGAGGCCGTAACCAAGATCTTCGCCTGATCGCCTGATGAATCACGACTATATAGATTGATAGATTATGACATAACCAACAAAAAAGTCCCTCCCCGGCGACGGAAATTTTTAGTGGGGCGAAAACTATTAAATTATTTATTGAAAATGTAAAAAATACAAGCTCAAAAATGTAATTCCCTAATGTCCGTTTGCGTATTGTGTGTCATCTGACGCCATTCTAAGATTTACGGAACTCACTTTAGAATGTTTCGAAAATGGCATGTACTCAGCTTCACTGTTTTGCGACCTCAGCAAAGCTTTTGACTGCGTCTCACATGATATTTTACTAAAAAAATTAAACACACTTAACTTTAACGCAATTAGCATAAAACTGATCAATTCGTATCTAGAAAATCGCAAGCAATCAGTCCGGATGGAGGGTGAGAACTCGAGCGAGTTGTTTGTCAAGGCAGGCGTCCCCCAGGGTTCGATTCTGGGCCCTGTGCTATTCCTGTTGTATATTAACGACCTGCCAAACGCTCTTGGCAACATTGCTTGTTTGTTCTACGCTGATGATACAACTCTTTCGATGTCTCATCACAACCTAGAGCATTTAGAAAATCAATGTAAAGAGGCACAGTCAATTGCAAAAACTTGGTTTGCCGCAAATGAGCTCTCATTAAATGAAACAAAAACCGTAAAGATGATTTCGTCCACGCGTGAGATCAATGATGCAGTGAACAAGCCTGCTTGCACCAAATTTTTGGGTGTATTTCTTGACCCGACTCTAAAATGGGATGCTCATGTTAACTATATATCAGATATTCTGATTCTTCAGATATTGCCCTACGGCAACTTTCTAATTCCGTATCGATAGAAGTACTTCGATCGGCCTACTTTGCTCTATGCCATTCTAGACTGTCATATGCCATTCTTGCATGGGGGCATTCTACAGGAAAACGAAGACTTTTTGGTTTGCAGAGGAAGGCAGTCTGAATTGTAGGTGGGGCTGGGTACCGCGAAGACACTAAAGTTTTGTATACACGCCTAAAAATTTTAACTTTCCCTAGTATCTATGCACTACAATGTGTACTATATGTTCATAACCATCTAAATAATTTCCGTACACATGCCGATTGCCATGATTACAACACACGAAATAGAAACAATCTATACTCGAATTACACTCGATTATCTCGAGGCCAAACTGGCACCTCCTATCATGGTGTTAAGCTTTATAATGAAATCCCAAACTACATAAAATCGCTTTCCCCAACAAATTTCAAAAACAAAATAAAAGAGTTTCTCCTAAAGACTGCCCATTTCTCAGTGGATGAAATAATTAGAGATTTAAAAAATATGTAAGCCTTCTGGCATTTTAAAATTCAGGTTCACCTACGTAGGTGAAAATCTTTATTTGTGTGAGTTACTCACTAATCTACTATACGTATACATATATCGATGTACAATGTTTGTCCTTTTAAATCCAGGATTTAATATATTCCCTGTTTGTGATCTATTTTTATAAATTGTCTGACTTATGCATGTATTTTATACTTTTAGCATTAATAAAATTTCTATTCTATTCTATTCTTTATTTACATGGAAAATATACACAGAATATGGTAACGGAAATTTGTAGTGAGGCAGAACAATACTGGAGGTCGGAACAAAAAATTTATAACAATTTTTTTTGGGGTCTAATCGCCTAATGTCCGTTAAGAAAATTATTATTTAATTGATAATATTTTAGGTAAAAAAAAATACAAACGGACGTTTGAAGTGGGGCGTTTGTCTGTAATTAAATTTTGAATATGAAGAATTTCTCGATGTAATTTTGTTACTCCCTAATGTCCATTCTTTATCGGAAACGGTTTTTTTTTTTGTTTAAAAAAGGCCATAAAATTTACAACGGACATTTTCAACGAGGTTGGGCTAAAAAAAATCGATTTCCGTCGGACTAGAAAAAAAAATCTCAATTTTCACCCAGTCCCAAATAGGAATCGAAGAGTAGGTTTAAAAGAAGTACACAGGAGGATTTTTTTCATGCACAAAAAATACAAAATATTTTTTATTTTCATATAAAAATAAACGTTGAAGCTGCGTAGGGTCTTTCCAAGTATAAACGTCCAGGTGGAGTGGCATGTAATGGCGCGCACGCGCAGAGCGCTAGATAAATCTGGCAACGAACACGCGGGATGCAAGATATTGGCTGTGTAGCGTCTTTTCAAGCATCAACTGCCGGGAGGAGTGGCATGTGCCAGTGCGCACGCGCAGAGCACTAAATACAGATGCCGCCGCGCTGTATTACAGATTCCTGTACATTTCATTTC
Organism: Stenurella melanura; assembly: GCA_963583905.1. Taxonomy (NCBI): domain Eukaryota; kingdom Metazoa; phylum Arthropoda; class Insecta; order Coleoptera; family Cerambycidae; genus Stenurella; species Stenurella melanura. Next base: position 122,548,138 of record OY757315.1, on the reverse strand, counting down.
ATGTGAATACGCCCCATGAGAAATGTCCGTTTAGCATTTTTTTCTCGTGTATTCGGTGTATACTTCAATTTAAAACAAAAAGTAGCCATTAGGGAGTAACTTTTTTACACGCATTTTCTTTACATTTTCCTTTCTCGCTTTACCGATTTCGCCCCATGCAAAATGTCCGTTCTGTGTGAATTCTTATTATTTTATATATTTTTTACAAGATTCCACTGAAAACGGACATTAGGCGATGAAAAAAAAATGACATGATTTGTTACGGACGGAAAATTGTTTCCCAATTAATCGCCCCATTTTTGGGATTTTTGTAAGAGAGATTTTCTGCTTGTTTTGTAAAAAACTACCCATTAAACCTCGTCATATCCATTAGGGAATAACAGGCTTTTTTGGTTACGGCCTCCCGCACTATAACATTTGTAACGTTATGTTAAAAGCTTAAAAAATTAGTAATTATTTTATGAAATTAGAAAACGAACAGTTAAACGTCCGAGATACGATAACAGAAAATAGTTGTGTATTTTAAGTTAGGAAAAAAATTGATTTTTTTAACGAATTTTCCAAATCAGGTATCGAAAACTAAAAATCGAGTCTGGTCTCTATGAAAATCAATGTAAACAATAATAAACAGATCAAAACAAGACGGCGAATACTACGCACTCCGTAATGTCCAAAATCTGTGTTTTAAAACACCACACTAACTAAACTGTGAATTAACATTATCAATAAAGAAAAAAAAAGAAAAAATTGGTCCAAAATCCAAAAAGTAACACAAAAAGCACGAACGAGAAGTAGTGTCTTACGTAACTAAGTACTAATGACTTGAACGATAAGTCAATAAAATAAATCTTAACATAAGTGGCACAAAATTCAAAAAGAACAAAAGCAACAGACAAAACCAAGGAACGGCTAGGTCACACCATGTGTGATACACATGGTGTGACCGTTTGTTACGAAGTAAGGACACAAACTGAAATTATTACTTGAGAATATTACAAGGGAAAGTATAGCATGCGTAATAAGATAATTTGGCCGCGAAGAAGCAGAAAACATGGCGGCGTCCTCTGTCGGTCGCTTTTAACTGCTTTGTCGGCATGCTTTTCGATGATCTCTTAGGCACACCATACTTATTTTGCACGAATATCAGAGTATGCCAGCAGTTCTAAAACTATATTTTTAATTATTTTGGAAATTTTTGTTTGACATGAAACTAATTAGACCCAATAAACTTTGTAATTGTAATTAGTTCCTTTTTTAAAAAAGTAATTTGTAATTGTAATTATTTTTAAATTACAAGTAATTACCCAGCTCTGTCTAGGAGTAATCATGGGTACTCTCTTTTTTTGCTCCACAAACTGTAATATTGGAGATTTACAAGTGTTTGTCAGTATTTACGTTGAAGTACATAAGCTTTTCGTGTACTGATTAAAATTAAGCAAATATTTCGACTCCAAATACTTCATTAATCTTAAATGTTAAAGAGATGGTCTGAACTGTTAACTTACTTTTCAGCAGACGTATCACCATGAAGAAGTAACAGTTTTTCTAAAATACTTATGAAGCGTTTATTGTTGACATCTAACAAGTTCGAAATTTTTCTAACTATATCCAAGCGGTTAGTGCAAGTTTTAATTTCATTCAAATTATCTTTAGGTTTCTCAGCAATATTTCCGGTTGTTAAATTTTTAGAAAGGTTTTTAATTCCATCAGAACTGATCGTAGGTTTGTCAATAACTGCCTTAGTTAATGTGGAATTTTGGACAGCAGTTTTAACTCCACCAAGACCAATTATGGGTTTGTAAAAACCAGGCTTGGCTTGTATTAAATGTTGGGCAGTGTTTTTAATCTCACTAGAACCATCTTTGGGTTTATCTACAAAGGTCTCGGCGACTGTTGAACTTTGGCCAGCATTATTCGTCATCACCGGTTCAGTGTTATTTGTGATTCCTTGCTGCTGATTCTTGTTTTTCTAGAAAATATGTGAACATATAATGCATTATTTCATAATTTATTGAATGTTAAAAAAATATGTTGATTCAACAAATTTGCCTTAGAACAGATAGATTGCTTTGAGAATTCGTCGTGCAGGAATATAAACAGTGTGTCTCACTTAAAAGTGTAACAGCACAATAATTCTTTTGTTTTTTGTCCGATTTGAATCAAACTGATCTTAAAAGATAGAGATCACCAAGGTGTCATATATTTAAGACCACCAAATCACTTTCCATCTTTAAATGCAAGGCCATCTATAATACTAAATTGTATAGAAAAAATTTAAAAATCACGGTAGGCATTTTTTTATAAAAAAAATTTGTTAACAAAACTTGTTCGAAATCATTTAAAAACCTTGAATCCGAAGTTCTGTTATATTCTGCAACCCTCCGAAAAGTTATTAACAGAAGTCGAATTGAGGCATGCATTAGGGCTGATTGAGGTTTGATAGAACTTCGTTTGGTTATATTTATTATTCATTTGTGTAAATTGTTTCAAAAAAATAAATTTAGCAATAATTTTACTTCCACATCCACATAGTGGATTGGAAGTATAGTAATCGCAAAAAAATTCTCAATTTTTTTTTTTCTTGAAATAGGTTTAGAATCTCATGAAACGTCGAGATTTTAAATTTGAGCGAAAAAAAAATTTCTCTCTGTCTGTCGGTCTGTCTGCAACTTTTTTTTGTCCGCACGTTTTCTCCGGAACAGTTTAAGATATTGACTTGAAACTTGTACACGTATATATTATAACGAGATCTGGAACTGGATTGTTTCTTGAGGATATCCGGTGAAGGGTTGGGGGTTAAATAGGGGTTAATAGGGGAAAGTAAGTAAAGCAAACTGGTAAGAGTATAGAAACTTGAAATTCGGTGTATGTACTAGAAGTTAAGGCCTCAGATTTTTTTATAATACTTTTCAACCCCCCACACCACCCCTACCCCATTATTAAAGGGGTTGATAAAATAAAATTGAGATATTCATCTGAAATTTCCTATACGTATGTATTATATTGACGTCTGGAATTAGATATTATATTTTGAGATGATTCTGTTGAAGGGTTGGGGGTTATTTAGGAGTAAATAGTGGAATATAAGTAAAACAAGTTGGTAAGAGTACAGAAACTTGAAATTCGGTGTATGTACTAGAAGCCAAAGCATCAGATTTTTTTATAATATTTTTCAACTCCCCACCACCTCTACTCCATTATTAAAGGGGTTGATAAAATAAAATTGAGACTTGTAATTTGGTAGACGTATGTATTATAATGACATCTGGAACTAGATTATATTTTGGGATGATTCCGTTGAAGGGTTCACGGTTAATAAGAGTTAATAGGGGAAAATAAGTAAATCGCTGATAAGAGTACAGAAATTTGGGATTTGGTGTATTTACTAGAAACCAAGGCCTCAGATTTCTTTCTAATATTTTTTAAACTCGACCACCTCCGCTCCATTATTAATGGGATTGATAACATAAAATTGAGATATTCACTTGAAAGTTTAGTACACGTATGTATTGTAGTGACATCTGATTGAGATGACTCCATTGAAGGGGTGGGAGGTGGTAGGGAATAAGGAAAAATAAGTAGGGTAAACTAGAAACTTCATTTTTAACGTATAATGTAGAAACCAACTCATCAAACTTTCCTATGACATCTGCCCCAAATATTATTAAAATTCTATGACCAATAATTTCCACATACTAGAGTGCAAATATAGTCAAAATGTTTCCTTTAAAGTGACTTGGATGAAAAATCTGGATGTGGAAGTAGTGATTCCTTAGACAGCGGTTTTTATTTAAATGCCTCAAATGGATTTTTGAGACCTCATTTTTTTTTAAACGAACAAAACTTTGGATTCAGGGTTATTATGAATGATTTTGAACGAGTTTAACAAAATATTTTGACTAAAAAATGCCTACTATAATTTTATGATTTTTTTCATACAATATAGTATCGATAGAAAGTGATTTTGTGCCCTTAAATAGACCTTAGTTACCTCCATCTTTTAAGATCAGTTTAATACCAATCGGACAAAAAACAAAAAAATTATTATGCTATTACACTCTTACGTGAGACACACTGTATATTTCAAGCATATTTTTGATTTATTTTTATTCACCAGTTTTCATAGGATACAAAAATTGTACATAAGGTATGGAATTAATGCATGTATATAAATAGTAAAAAATAATAATACACAGAGTTTAAAAGTCAGTACAAAATTAGTCTACATAAAAATATTACTTACCCTCTTTTTCTTGTTGTTTTTCGGGCTCATTTCTGACCGATCTAAAACATAAATATATAATAGATACATATATCACATTTTCAGATGAGATGGCTGAACCACTGATCTGACACTGCTATTAAATAGTAATCACCAGAGATCGGATTTACCCACCGGATTCCAGGAATGGCTTTTACAGATACTATATATTGCAAACATGTACTGAAACATTCCCAAAGTATAAAACCAAAGTCATGCAACATACTATAAATTCATTTTATTTAATTTTACAATGTTACTGCATAACTTAGTGTTATCGAGAAACGTTGAAACGTTAAACTTTCTTAAGTGGAAATAAAACGAATCATTGAATTTAACTTACTTTAATGATTTACTAATAAAATACACAAACAAAGGCAGAGCAATTGACATCAGGGCGTGAGTAAACTTTACAAAAACTTTCGTCAGAATAATCATATAAACAAACCATTAAAAGTCCATCTGACATATTTATTATTTTTTTTTTTTTATTTAATCGCCTTATTTATTTTAACGTCATGGCGAAGTTTAGCTAATGCTATTCCACCACTTGACCAGGACAGCGAAATGAGATATGGTCACCCATCCAAGTGATGGACTCTCCCGGCGTGACTTAACTACGCCGATCGAGATCTCGTCACTATAACCGGCACCGTACCACACCTCACACATATAACAAAAGACAAAGTAAAAATGAACACTATGTTTTCATGCCCAAAACACACGGGAGATGTCAAAATAACGGGATGGTATAGCTCGCCACCGAGGTTATTCACACACTATTATATTCTCATGGGGTACGAGAAGTCTTTATCGGATGGTAACACTGGATACAATCAAGAATATTACTAGCCAAACGTGGAATGAGGTATTGAAGCCATCAATAGGCCAATTGCCGAGGCATCATGTCTCTCAAAAATTTCTGAATACAGCATGATTGATGGAAATTTTTGAATAAACATAAAATCCTCTCTACCGTTCAACATGGCTTTAGATCATCCCATTCTACCATGACAGCAGTGGACGCCTTTCTTAGACAGGTGATTGCTGCCTTGGATGCAGGTGAGAGCCCTGCTGGGATGTTCTGCGACCTAAGCAGGGCCTTTGACTGTGTCGACTACAGCGGCCTCCTGTTTAAACTCGAGAGATATGGCATACGTAGGGTTGCCCTAAACTGGTTTGACTCTTACTTGTCAAACAGATCGCAGTTTGTTGAAATCGGCCATAAAACACCCCAGGGTTCAATTTTAGGCCCTGTGTTATTTCTACTCTTTATCAATGACCTTCCCGATTTTGTAAAAGACTACTTCATCGTATTGTATGTTGATGACGCATCACTCTTTGTCACCGGTAGCAATAATAACGAAAAAGAAATCAAAATTAACCTCCTAGTAAACAAGTTATCTCAGTTTTTTAATCAGAATGGACTATTCCTAAACATAGATAAGACTGGTTATGTACATTTTCACACAAATCATAATAAAAACAACACGAATTTAAATATAGCCTATAATAACATCTCTCTGAAAAGAATGGAATGTGTTAAATTTCTTGGGATTACTATAGATGAGTGTTTAACTTGGAAACATCACTGTAATAATCTCATCTCTAAGCTGAACACTGTTTGTTACCAAATAAGGAACCTCAAAAATGTTATTAATGGGGAAATGCTCATTTCATTCTACTATTCCCAAGTGTATTCCCATACTAATTTATGGAATATGTTTCTGGGGCTCTTGTGCATCAATGTCAAATGTCTTTAAAGCACAGAAAAGGATTATTCGGTGTATGGCGGGTGTTAATAAAAGGCATTCATGTCGAGATCTTTTCCGCCAGTTCGGCATACTAACTATCTATGGACTATATATATATAATCTCCTTCAGTATGTATTCATTAATAAAAATGATTTTAATCTAAACAGCAATTTCCACTCATACGAAACTCGTAACAGAAATGATCTCACAGTTCCAACACACCGCCTCAGTCTTACAAAGAGATCCCATGTGATATTGGGATTAAATCTCTTTAATAAGCTTCCAAACAATATTAAAAACATATCTTACTTAAAGCACTTCAACAAGGAAGTAAAAGATCTGCTACTCAGTTTGTGTGTCTACAACATAGGTGAATTCACAAAAACTAGTCTAAAATTTTAGTTATGTCTGCCACTTCGTTTTAGTCTGTTTTGTCAGTCACTTTTTCGTATATTTATCTAAGTACTTATGTCTTAAATGTTATGGTATATTTTGATGTGTGGCAGCTACTGGTACAAGTCCTTGTACTTTTTCTTTGTAATTATTACCAATATTTGATTAGTCTTATAATACTATCTGTATTCTTTTGGACAATAAATGTTTATTATTATTATTATATTATTATTATTATTATTATAATTCTGCATTGTCGCAATCGGCTTCAAACAGCAACATTAGTATCACGAGAGGCATACATATTATAAGAGTCTGTTGTACTTACAGTTGATTCGACGAAAACATTGCCTTGCTGTAACTATGGACAATGTTACACTATAACACAGAACATATAAACTAAAATAACTACTTTACTGATTCTATTCGCAGTTATTATTCAATATATATAGATATTTACAAATATATGGCAGCTTTTTAATTCTTACGGCCTACCGGCCAACCGCCTCTACACCATTTTTCGAGAGTCTCCCCTGTTGCCAACTTGGCATAGAAATATGCCCTCTTACTATTGGCTAAACTTGGTCGTACAAGCTACCACGCTATTGGTCAAGCATTTGTCATGACTAGTCGATAAAATTTAAATGTGTATAACGTTAAAAGATCAATATCTTATAATTTAAATTTAAATAGTAAAACGAATAATCACGCGCTTTATTGCTTTGGCACACATAATTGAGATTTACTAATTATATTATAGTGTCTCAAAACGTGAGCGTTACAACGTACTATATTAAATAAAAACGAAATACATAATAGATTATTTTAAATTGCAGCAGGTATACGTTATAGTACTGGCTGTTTACCTGAAGCCCAATCTCAGGCGGGGACGGGAGTAATTCAGTAAGATTACTCACACTCAGTGTCTCTCGTACTGTAGATTTATTCGAAGCCAACATCAGAATTTACGCGATAAGTGTTGTGTTCGATCTTCGTCAATACATTTTTCAAATACAGGGAGATATTGCTGTGAGGGTACAATGAAAATTTCAGACTGTTTTTAAAAAAAATCCCGGGTTTGTTACGATGACAGATGTAATTGACCTTTTAAACGGCAAAGAAGTAGACTACACTGGGCATGAATGTGGTGAAATTTAGATATTTTAAGTATCCCCCAGTTACATCCGTCGACGTCGAGTGGCCCTTCTCACAATATAAATGGATTTTCAACGAAAGAAGCCGACGTTTAACTCCAAAATATTTAGAACAGACATTAGTAATATACTATTATTCTTGTAATCGGCATTGAAAAATACTTGTGTATGTTAATTCAGTGTTAAATACGTTCCCTTATATCTCCAGTTCTCTTCGAGTCAGTGTTTAATAACAAATTGACTTTATCATCTTTGGATAATATGGAATTAGCGAAAAAAATTTCGAGCATGAAAATATTTATGTGCTGACGCATAACCACCTAAAGCCAACCCTAGTTTTACCACATATCCGATAGGTAATTCTGATCTCTGCTAATCACCAACAAAGTTGGCATCATCTGCAGACGATTTGAAATAAATAACTTGATCTAAAAGTTATAATGGTAACTAAGAGCAAAATGTATTCCATTTTATACATAAACGATTGCTAGAGATTGTAAGCTACTAATCGAGGGCGCAAATTCTTGTCACATAGACCATATAATATTTATACTATATTTAAATTTTATAATTTTTAAAACTAGGTGTTGACTTAAATACACTTGTTGAAACAAATATAAATTAATTTGTGAATATGAGGTTTGTTTCAGGGGTAGTTTTTTTTTCATATATTTCTTGGTCTAAGCAGTTTGTTTATTTAAACGATCACTAACTATATTAGTGATTACCATCACGCCACACAGTGATAACGTGGACAAAATTCTCCCTGCCCTCCAATTTTTATTGTCTTGTTATACATTTTTTTAGAACTTCAAAATGTATCTGCAATCTTTTTGATTTTTTTATTTAGGTTTTTGTAAAAATGGATTTTTCATAGAAAAACTATACATTTTTTGTAACATATAATGTACCTGAATGATATGCTAATATTTCAGGGTGTAACACCGGTTTTAGTTTATATTGAAGAATAAATAATAGAATATTTTCAAATAAATCCTCACATTATGACACCAGAACAGAGCTTCAGTCCTCTGCTAACAACTTATACCTTTGCTATCTTGCAACAGATGGCACAAGGATCTTATATTTTACACAGAAAGCGAATATGATTCATATTCGTCCTAAACCCTGAAATATAAACAGAAATATCATCGTCTAAAGAGATCATTGAATAAATCCAACGAGCCGCCAACTCCAAAAAGTAGAGTGAAAAAATTGATGTCTGTTGACTGACAAAAGGCTGATGTTGAAAAGAAATCATTATTTGGCGAAATAATATCTGACCAGCTGAAACAAAACTAAGACAAACTAAGTAGCTTCAAAAAGAAACAGTTTTGTAAACCAATTCAAGAATCTGAACTCGAGCTGTCGAATGTTTCAGAAGATAAAATAAGTTATAACGGGCCAGGCTGTCAGAAAGACGCCATCGTCAGCGAATTCATTATGAAGACCTTCATAATTCAGATTGCGAACCTGGACCTAGCAGTTCTCCTGCCACAAATGAAATAGAGCTAAGTCCGGTTAACATAAAAGCCGGTATTTACTTAATCAAACTCAAAACAAAAAGGTTCACTTACCGTTATGTTGGCGTCACCCAAACTGATTTAGATGAAGATGGCGAAGTAAAGCTTATTTTTTAAAAGAGTGTATAGTGTTTACGAAGCCAATTGAAACTGGTCAGTGTTAAAGCACAGGACCGTGCGCACTTAACTTGATATTTTGTCCTATGTATTTAACAATGATATCGAGAATCGAATAGTAGTTGAAACTGTGCAGGCGAGTCCAAGACTGGCAATGTAATCAGCCTGAATGAACCATCTACGACTGCACTGGTTTAAAGATAATAAAACGGACAGATCCACTAGCATAAAAACAAACATTGTAAATTATTTCTCAACAGTCAACGTGGACTTGTGAGATGTGTTGTCATTGGCCTGCGTTTGAGGACGGGTGGCGACGATTGGTTGGCACCCGGGTATCCTCAGTCCGATTGGTCGGTTGGTGTTTGAGTTATATCAGTTATTAGTCAACGTAGACTCGATATTTCTCCAGTGCAGTGCGAAAAATGGTTTTCAGAACAGCTTTATACCAAATATTCCGCCTAATTCGGTAATTGCATTAGATAATGCTTCCTATCACTCGCGAATATTAAATAAAATAACAAACAAGTACAAGGAAAACATTTTAAAATTCATGAAAGAAAAAATATGGAAATTCCTGTAAAAGTTCCAATAAAGCGCGAATTACTGAAATGAATAAAAGAACAGAATTTCAAAAGGGAATATGTTATTGATAACTTATCCAATATACACGGTCATACACTTTTGCAGTTACCTCCGTACTATGCATATTTAATCCTATCGAGATGGTTTGAGCAACTTTAAAAGATCGTTTGTGAAAACCAAATCACTCTCCAACGTTAAGCGCGGTAGTAGTTCATCATATAAGAGAAGTAATAAATGACCTCGACAATACTGATTTATGGAAAAATTGCGTTAAGCATGTAATTAAAAAAGAAAATCAATATCCAACACTACCCCCCATTGCGCCGATTATGATTCAACCGGATAATTATTCCTCTTGAGAAAGTAAAGATTCGGACGCGTCAACTTTTAGCATTTAACTTTTTAATATATATATTCAGAACAAAATATTTAGCTATTATATTAGGTACGAAGTTTACTTTTTTATTGTTACATTCCTTGAAATATATTTTATTTAGTTGACAAGAAATTTTAATTTAAGTTACTTTATTCTAGAGACATATTTTAATTTTGTTTTTATTTATGTTTTATCTATACAAGTATTGATTTTTGTTGTACTAATTCTTTGCTTCGGTTAAGAGACTTGCATTCTTATTTTTACTATTTAACATCCTTGCCCCTCGCCAATCTAACCTGTCCCATTCCCTCATCCCGGCAAGGATATGTTCATACCTTCTCGTTGTTCCTTGCTGATAAATAACATATTTCAATGTAGAACGGGATAACTTTAAAACTAAACCCAATAAATTTAAATATTTAGACTTTATATCTAAAACTGATATAATACTTCAAAAATATGTTATTGGACAAATGAACAAAAATAGCCTATCTAACAAACAAAATATAATAAAAATTAATATAATTTTCAAAAAATTATAACATTTTCTTATGACAAGCATTTCTATTTACCTCCGCCCATGTACAATAAAGAGTTGCCGACTGTTTTTGCCGGCTTTCAGTTTTTATAATAATAATAATAACCTTTATTCAATTATACCATGAAACGGTGTAGAACAAGTAAAAAAAAAAAAAAATGTTTAGTAAGTAAAAAACAAACATTACAATTAGATACAAAATTATATAAAATAGTACACTTATATATATATACAGTAATTATTTTTTTCACATTGACAAATTAAAATGGTGGGAAAAGCACTAAATGAATTTTTTCATGTAAATGTTCTGTACTTTCAATTTTACTGATGAGTTCTGATATTTACACAGATAATTTACACAGACATATCCAGGTTAAAATATTCCGAAACGGAATAAAAAGGATGATGACTTAAATATTTTTTTAATTCTGCTTTGAATTTTTTTGTTAATAAGTTTTTGAATTGATCTGGTATCTTGTTGTAAATTTTTATTAGCTGTGTTACTGCATTTCGCTGCACTTGGGTGAAAGCAGTTTGTGGCTGACGAAGCACTAATGTTACACTTCCTCTCGTATTGAAAGTATGATTTGTTTCATATCTACTAAAAAATTCCTCATAATTTTCTTTTACAAAGCAAGCACAGTGGTATATATATAAAGTTGGCAAGGTAAGTATGTTTTTTTCTTTAAATGTTTGTTTGCACGTTTCTCTTCTTTTTAGGTGGAAGATACTTCTAATGCAGGATTTTTGCAGCCTGAAAATTCTGGGAGAATCCACAGAGTTGCCCCAGAAAATTATTCCATATTGGATTCTGGAATATACATAAGAATAATATGCGGTCAATGCTGCTTCTTCATTAACAGAATTGGACAAAATGCGCAGCGCATATGTAAAAGAGCATATTTTTTTAGCGAGATATTGGACGTGTTCTTTCCAATTCAGCTGAGAATCTATTACAATGCCAAGGAATTTTGTATGATTACAAGTTGTAAGAGTACGATTGTTGTGAGTTATTGTAAATGGATCTTCTTTCCTCAAACTAAATTTCACAAGGTGAGTTTTTTCAATGTTGTTTTTTAGGTTGTTCCATGTATACCAATTTTCTGTTTTTTCGATTGTAGTAGTAATTTCTCTTTTTAATTCTTCTTCAGATTTTGCCCTTATTATAAGTGAATTGTCATCTGCATATAAATTTAATAAGTGATTTACGATGCCGGGTAAGTCATTTGTATATAACAGGAATAAAATTGGACCTAAAGTTGAGCCTTGTGGTACCCCCTTCTCTGTCGTCTTCCATTCTGAATAAACCTCCTTTCCTGCGTCTATTGCCATAACACATTGCTTTCTATTTTTGAGATAGGATTTCAGGATCTCTTGAACATTTCCTCTGAAACCCATTATTTCAAGTTTTTCTAATAATATTGTATGATCAACCGTGTCAAAAGCCTTTGACAGGTCCATAAATAACGAAACAACTTTCTCTTTTGAGCTCACTGCATCCAATATTTCACATATGGCAATATATACTGCTCTAATAGTTGATCTACCTTTAATGTATGCACTCTGCATATTTGTTATAATTTTGTTTGATTCTGTAAAATCGATTATTCTGTTTAATAAGGCTTTTTCAAAAATTTTTGCCACAATTGATATAAGGGCTATGGGTCTATAATTACAGATTTCTTTCTTGCTACCTTTTTTATACATTGGTTTAATTACAGTTTTCTTTAATTCATCAGGGAATATTCCCTTTTGAAAGCACAAGTTAATTATATGTGAAAGTGGTTGTGAAAGTTCTTCAGCGCAGTATTTAATGAGTTTTGTTGGTATTTCATCAGCTCCAACAGCAGTTGTGTCTTTAAGCGTGTGTATTATATTAAATATTTCTGTGGGTGTTGTTTCATATAAAAACATAGTACAGTCATTCTGATAAACATGATCAAAAGATTTTTGAGCGTTGATATTGATATTGTCACATATGTTTATGAAATAATTATTTATATCATCTAAAATTTCTTTTTTGGTCTTGATCTTTTCGCATTCTAGATTTTCAATTTCAAATTTTGTATATGTCTCCTTTCCAGTAATTTGTTTCACAAGATCCCAAGTTGCTTTGACTTTATTATTAGAATTTATAATATAATTTGAGTTCGATGTTTTTTTTGTCTCATTTATTAACTTTTTAAAATCTGTAGAATATTGTTTATAGACTTCTTTTGTTACATTCCCTTTTAGCATTTCGTCATAAAGTTGCCTTTTTATTTTGCTCTTTGTTCTTATTTCTTCATTTACCCATATTTTGTTTTCTTGAATATGGCAATTATACATTTTTTTGGGATAAATATCTTCCAGAGTACCTTTTACTGCGTATAAAAACATTTCTGTGCTAGTATTTGGGTCGTCCTCGATCATTACTTGGTGCCAATTGACTGTTTCAATTTGCTCTTTAAATATATGTTTTTTGTCATCAGAAATAATTCTTCGCATTGATTTTGCTTTTTTATTTCTTTGTATATAGTTTGAAGGCATAATAATTTGTATTCCAAAGTGATCACTAAATCCATTTTTGTCAATCATTATTTCATATTCTGGAATATTTACTAATATGTTGTCGATCGTTTTTCCCGATATTCTTGTTGCTTCATCCGTAGTCGGCATTAAGTTAAATGATGTAGTTAAGTCAATGAAGGATTTTACATCTTTTTCAAATGGGGTTTTCAAATCTAAGTTAAAGTCTCCACAAAGAGCTATTGTATGATTTTGATGTTTTGTTATTACATAAGATAGCATGTCTTCAAGCGTATTAGTAAATTCTTCCATGTTAGAGGGAATTGGAGGACGATAGATGTTTAAGATAATAATTTTAAGATTTTGAATTTCTAAAGCACTGCATTCTATCACTGATTCTATACTTCTTTGTTTCAGGTATCCCAATTCTTTGAACTTCAAATTGTTGTGGACAAATATGCAGCTGCCCCCATGTATGGAATTTGACCTTGCAAAACAAGAAGCCATCTTGTAGTTCTTAAGTTTGAATAAATGTTCCTCACTATTTCTAATCCATGTTTCTGTGATAGCAATTATATCAATATTGTAATTTAAGTTGTTTATATATACAGATAATTCATCTATCTTGTTCGTGATACTTTGTAAATTTTGGTAAAAGAGTCTAATAGATTTATTATTCGCATTTGAATGAGACTCTTTTAAATCTTCTTTTATATGTTCACAAGTGCTTCTTATGCTCCCTGGACTCCTAAAAAAGTACTAGTTGTTTCATCAGAGTTTTTGTTGTCCACCATGTATTTATTTCTTTTAAATTTGTAGCGCTCAAATGCAACGTTTTTCGGCCAGAAATTATTGTCATAAGCTATGTCAATAAAATTGAAGTTGATTCCAACTTGAAAACATCTGCTGTTTGGTCTCTCACTTTCAATTTTTGTTGGAATATGTTTTACAAAAATTTCATCTTCCTTATTAATATTTAATTTACGTTTTATATAGCTTTTTATTATATTTTCATCCACTTTATCCGGAACTCTCGATACAAAAAGCCATGCTTTTTTTCCATCCTGATCTCTTCCAGTGAATGTCTCATGATCTTCAGTTTCTCCGCTACCTATAAATATTTTCCTTTTAGGTCTATTATTTACTATTACTTTTTGTCCTTCTTTATTATTTTCTGATAGTATGGAAGACTGTAGAACCATCTGTGGAGACGATTTCGAATTTGCAGTGATATTTTCTTTTGTAGTAGCACGAGTTATCTGTGCCCAGGTAGCAGCAGGCTGTCTTACTGGTTGCTCATTATTCACGTTTGCATTAGCTTTTGAATTTATATTTCGCTTTGGTGATAGTGATACATTTATAATTGGATCTTGAGTCTTTGTAGTTTTTGCTTGTTGCTTGAATGTAGGTTTTTCCTTCCTCACTTCTCTAGCTTCACTCGTGTTGCTGTTGATTGGTTTATTTTGTCGATGGCTCGAGATATTCTCCATCCATTGGTTGTTTGCTCTGTTCTGGTCATGATTTTGTTGTTTAACTATATCGTTAAATAGGGAAATAGGTTTTGTGACAATATTTGTGGGAGCTTCAGAGAATAATTTTACCAAGTCCTTGTTACTTTCTCTAAGGTTATTTATTTCCTCTTTTACTTGGCAAATTTCTTGCGTTATTAGTTTTTTAATAGTTTATTCTGTAAGAGCTACTTGCATTTCTGCCTGAAGTTTTTTTATCATACCTTCTATATTATTTGGTTTAGTTTGGGCTTCTAGAAGTTGTTTGTATAATTGTTGGTTTTCTTGATGCAGTTTCTCATTGTTTTCAATACATTTTGTATAGACCAGTGTGTTTTTGTCACATTCTGGACAGAAGAATTTTAGTTTTCTTTGCTTCGATAGTCCCATACATCGATCTTCTGTTGATGTCAATG
Source organism: Stenurella melanura (assembly GCA_963583905.1). Lineage (NCBI taxonomy): Eukaryota > Metazoa > Arthropoda > Insecta > Coleoptera > Cerambycidae > Stenurella > Stenurella melanura. Next base: position 122,533,004 of record OY757315.1, on the reverse strand, counting down.
CTGAACATTCATTGCAAACGCATTTTTGGCATAAATCGCATTGATATAATAATTTTTGATCTAAGTCGATCTTTTTGCAGTTCGAACAACTCATTTTTCAATTTGTGTACACCATTTCAATTGTGCTCGTATAGACTTTAATCTTAAAAATTCACAAGCCTTGATACTCAATGAACATGACATCTTATGAGGCATATGAACAAATTAGGTACATTTTACCATCTTCAATAACGACTGCTCGTGGCAGCAAAGTCTGTTACAAGTTTGAAATGACGTTGATGTTTCTGAGTAAACCTAATTTTTTTCTTTACTTATATACCTGTTAATAATATCTTATATGTATTTTCTGTATTTTTTTTGTTCCAAATTATCAGTAATAAAAATTTAAAGCGATTTTTTGTCATTCCTCTGCTTTTCAAGTCATTCCTCTGGATATGCTTTTTTTGAAAATCATTCATAAATTCGATAATACTGCAAATTTAATAGAATAGAATAGAAAAATATTTATTGTGTTATATATAAGTGTACACATAGATACAATATTCTACACAAAAGGTTCGTATTAACGTTCTTCCACGCCACCAAACAAAGAAACAAAAAGAAAAACTTACTTCTAACCATCACATATAACTCAAGTAGCCCTAAAATTACATTATCTAAACGATCATATTTTGTACCTATAATAAGTATTCTTTATAATTTTTTTTAAATGTACCAACAGATACACCCTCAATCATTTTATAATATAAATCATTATTTAATAACTCAACAGATAAATATGCAAAGCAACACTGAAATCTTGCTGATTTATGTTTGTATATATTAAATTTGTTTAATTCCCTAAGATTGATATTATGCATCTCTTGTCTTGGTTTCAGGTACTCTTTTAGATATTCTGGTTTTCCTCTGGTATAAATTTTCATTAACAAACTGCCAAAAAATAATTTGTAACGATAATCTATTTTTAAGTACAAATGTTCTTTATATATCGGAGTGACATGATCATATTTTCTTATTGAATGAACAAAACGCAAACATGTGTTTTGAGCTAACTGTAGCTTGTTTTTAAATTCCATTGTCAGAAAACTATAGTATACAGTTAAACAGTAATCAATCTGGGGATACAAAATTGATTCGACAATTTTGTGTTTTACTTTTTCATGCAGCATATATTTAAATTTATGTAGTGCCTTTAATTTCATGTATAATATACACAACTTACTTGTCACATGCCTTTGAAAATTTAAACTATCGTCAAATATTACTCCTAGGTTTTTCGCATACTCTTTTTGTGGAATCTCTATATTGTTAATATGCACTGTAGTGAAGTTAAACTTCATAACTTTATTTTTAACATTTGCAGAACCTATTAGTAAGAAGCAACTTTTACTAGCATTAATTTTAAGACCATTCTCAAAAGACCAATTGTTTATCCTCTCTAGATCAGAATTTACATCATTCAGGGCAATGTTTACCTGTGATGGTTCAAACGTTTTTAATAATTGAGTATCATCTGCATACATATAAGTGTTACAGTTATGTATTATTGATGGTAAATCAGATGTGAAAATGTTAAACAAAATTGGCCCTAATATCCCACATAGCACACGACGTCCCAAAGACGTCCAGTTTTGATCCTCATATGGTCTGAACGTCTTAGACCTAATATGGACGTCTTCAAGACGTCCATAGCGGTACGTCCTTGGGAAGTCAAAGAATGTACGTCTCTAGTACGTCCATATTAGACCCTGTCATTTTCATATTCTCTGGATTTTTAAAATAATATATTTTATATTCAAATTGAATATTCTTTGCTTGAAATAAGAATTTCCTGGAATAAAAATGACTAGATTGTTTTAAATTTGAAACCTTAAATTCCAGAGTTGCAAAAGATTAAAATGAATTACTATTATAGCAACTGAAATAAAGTTCTGTATATTATTAGCAATTATGAAACTATATAAAATATCCGCAATATTAAAATTTTCACAATTTTAAGTTCGCACCAATAAATTCATAATAATTTTGTACTTTCCGCGCTTTTTCGAATGAAATGTCAAAGTCATAACTGCTCCGGCTCGACTATGTTCGTTTGATGTCGTAATTTTTTCGGGTTGATTTACAAAGGCACGTGTGTTCTTTCATTCTGAGATCTATTTGTCGCTTTCTATTTCTCTCTCATTGTTGTATATGGGAGATAAAGAGAGAGCGACATATAAGTTAGCGCAATGAACTTATCGAAAGAACACCGAATGGAACGTAGCGCAGCGTTGGGGTAGCGTACCTTACCCACCGTTACGTGTCCTCCATATTGTATGTAAAGTAAAAGTAAGTGCTTGTTGTGGTTGGCATTATTTTAATTTTTATTATTTGAGATATTTTGAAATCTTCTTGAAATATGCCGTTAGCAGTGGTGTTGTGCCTGGATTGTTCTGATAATAGTTATATCTATTCTGTGAGGTAAGTTATTTCAATTTTATCTGTAATGTCGAATAACCTACAAAAATATATGCGTGCTAAGAGAAGTAGATCTGATTACCATAACAAATATATGAGCGAGTTTTATTTCATAAATTCATAATGAATATTGTTTCAGGTAAATGAGTTGGCAAACTTAGTTGGGTCAAATAATTATAACTTTGTAAAAAGAGCCTCGGTGACTCTTCTCTCAAACGATGAAGCTATAAAATACATCTTTTATGAGAGGAAAGGTAAAAAATCATTCAAGGAAATAGGCCTAGCCAGAATGGTCATAAAGTAAGTACCTACCCTTGTACAAGTTTTTTCTTCAGATTCTAGACTAGATTAAAAGTCTTTAATACGGTATAATAATATATTTTTTTGCCTAGAAGTTCATTCTTTCTTTGCTTTAATAATTCTTGCAATTACTCATATATTTGTCTTTGAATTTGTAACTTTTTTCACACGAATAACTTCACTAGAACAATCAGTCAAGTACATATGCAACACTACGAAGTTGTGTGGATATTTATAGTCGTGTCAACTTTGTTTGACAAAGAAAATAAACATTAATTTTTAAGGTGCAGCAGAGAAGGCACGATTAGCCAAAAACCGAAAAGAAACCGGATCATTCATCCAGTCATGGCTGAAGCGGGCCACGGATGGAAGCAAATCTCAAATAAAAAAATTATAATTTTTTTTAATTAAAAGTTAATAATACAATTTTGTTTATTTCCTGATAATTACCAATACCAACTGAATTGTTATTCGGCTTAATCTATTTGCACTAAAGAATCACAATAACAATACTAAACATGAAGTTGTGTCCACCATAGCGGTCAAGCTTTGTCATTGTTAATAGATCCTGAAGTGGGTTGGAACCTTTAGTGAATCACTAGCAACACTGACACCAAAACTTGAAGACGTTAGATTCTACTTGTGTTTCGTCAACCAAGTTGGCATATTTGGATACGATTAAAACTACAGCTTCAATCATCCCCAGATGATATGAACTCGGTTAGTGAAATGCACGTTGAGTCTAGTATCTACAAGTTGGTGAAGGGGGAAACGATGCACAGTGGTTCAGAGAGCGGCGGATTTAGCTTATCAAAACTACTCGTTATGATTAAAAATACTTTGATTCGTTTTTCTTATATTTTATTTAGTTCTAAGATATTTGTGACATTACAAACCATGATTTAAACTAAAAATTAAATATCCAATGTGAGCCAAACTAAATAAAAGAATGAACATGATGAAAAATATACAATATTATGGTACCTACTGTGAGTAAGAGTCGGATCCATAACGTAAGTTCTTATATTTCGCTTTAGCCACATAAAATACCAACAGTCAAAAATAGTTGGACTCTACTTATATATCAACTGTAAAGGAAAAATTTGTAAGTGAGCACGATAGGCTGGCGCCATAGAAAGGGCCATGACGTCATCCAACGATGTGACTCGAGAGACCTTTCGATAAGCTAAATCCGCTCTCTACTGAACAGCTGTGCGATATCAGTCCTTCTAATGTTTAATAGACCAATTTTTTCATCATTCTAATAATGTCCCATGAAGGTCTGGTTTAGGTCTAGTTTGGGTCTAGAATGGATCAGAATAAGACGTCCCAAAGACGTACTGATTTGTAACAATGGACGTCCCCTGGACGTCTTCTGTACGTCTTACATCTTAAAATGGACGTCTTTAAGACATCTCGAATGTCCTGCATGGACGTCCCTAAGACGTTTTTGGTACGTCCTGGTGCTATCTGGGATGCTGCCCTGTGTGTTCCATAATGGACGTTTTACTGTATAATAAACATAAATTTAGCAATTTTACTATTGTTCTATAATTTTTAATTTTATAAAATTGCCACTTTAAAATAGGAATATTTGGGGAGATCCACCGAATTACACAGGCACACAAAAAAAAAGTTGTCGATTCCACGGACCAGACCAATCATTTCCGGTATGTTTTGGCTTGCCGACTCCGAATCCTGTGTCAGTTTTGCCCGACCCCGTCACAATTTTTCTCTATCCTCATAAAACAGTTAATATATACTATTCTAACTAAAATGTGTAGTTTTATATCCTATTAACACATACCAAAATTGAAAATAATATCTAAGGTACTTTCCGAGATATTAAAAAAATAACGATTAAAAAAAAATCGACAACCCTGTAGATAAAAATTTAAGCCATATGAAGTTTTCTTCATAAAATAACCTGCCTAAGCAATCACACCATCCCTGAATATTAGCACGCCATATTTTACTGAAGATTTATAATTTTTCTATGAAAATCCATTTTTACTAAAAACTAAAACAAGAAATAAAAAAATTTGCAAACACCTTTTGAAGTACTTATTGCTTACGAGTATTTAAAAAAATATATTACAAAAACGATCTAAATTGGCGGACAGAGAGAGTTTTATCCAGTCACTGAGCGCCATATCAACGGAAATCAGAACAAGAAGCCTTTCTTAATTAAATATATATAGCTCATAAGTTTCTAATAAGTAAAAGATTCTTACCAAAAAAAGATAAACATCTACTATTTACATCTATATTCTACCACATCGCCTCATGCAATCATTAAATGATCATATATATACACACTCGTTAATAACTGTTAAATTTTAAAGAAACATGTTGCTTACCAGATTCACCAGATTATCAATCAGCAGCCTACTATGATTGCCAACCACACAAATGTATTTTTAATTACAAGGCGATTAACATAATATACCTATAAACTAATATGTATATGGCAATTAATTCTTATTGCTTTGTGTACACTTGTAAAAGGCGGTATATCAGTGTGCCTATATAACTATACTGTCCAACTATTAATAGACAATAGTAAACTATCAATAAAATATCTACTATCAACAATAGAAAGATAAATAAGATGCAAATAAACAACGAACTTGAAGCTGAGTGAATCACACAGAACTACACAGAACTCAGAACTGATCCATAGATTAAGGAGTTATATATAGATAGATAATCATTTTCGACAACAGACATTTTCTGAATTTCTGAATGTTCATCGAACATAATCACTGAACTATACATTATAAATGGAAGACCAATACAGATATATGCGCGTGAACAAAATACTTCAATCATGCGATTCAAGGTTCCCGGGATATGCGTCGCCGCAGTAGAAATCTAGTTTTAAAAGTGTGTTGGAGCTTGAGTCAGAATTCTTGCGGGGGACGTTATGACACTGTGACGTTATGCGTTTGATTTGTCTCCTGTGGCGGGAGGTCTTTGATTAGTGCAGAATTTCAGAGCCGGCGTCAAGTAATCCCCTCGCTTGTTGAAATTGAAAATTCAATAATTGTGTTTTGGGCATGACAACTTTTATGTTGTTTAATAAAAATTAAGACAAAAGTTAATTATATATGAAATGTCAATCTATGCAAGCATATTTTTGATGATTTCTGAAAAAAGACAAATTAAAAACACTTGCAATAAAAATACAGCCGGCCCTGGCTCTCTACACACTGCGAATGCGCCCCTACCGGGGGTCGCCATACTTGCGCGAGATTCAATTTGACACATAAATAGGTATAGACATTAGCATTCCATTTATATGTATAGTTCAGTGAACATAATACGAAACTGGAACGCGTATTGAATAGTGTAGGTATACGATCACAGTGTCACATGATTTTAGAAAGAAACATGTTATTTATGGACCGTATCTGTACTTAGTCGATAAGATTTCATTGGTTAAAAGACATGTCACTCGACTGCCTATTTCTGCTCAGAAATATTCGATTGTACCCGCTTTCATACCCAAGAAGGATATTTGGGAGGAGTGCTTAATTTTAAGAACTATCAGACAAAGATGGTGAACATTTTGTGACGTCATCATAGACAGAATATAGATTGAAATGTCATAAGGTGCGTTTCTTTGCTCCAATTCTGTTGTGCTACTCTTCATAGGTTACGGCCATAGACATGGAGAGGGGAGAACGCCCTTTGCATCCTTCCCGCCAATACATGCGCGAGATTTCATGGGGATTAAAATGAACCGAGTCTGAGACTGCGCACAGATTATCTTCATTAATTTGATAGAAATGGAAATAATTTAGAACTGTCAGTTGTCATTTATATGTTATTGTTAACCTCGTTCATTGACGAATTAAACCTTTCAGCCTTACTGTTAGAGAAGATTCAGCGCTACTTTTGTTAAAAAGAAAAAAAAGGGGTGCTCTAATTGTTCCTTCGGAAGACTTAATATATATATGCAGCAAAGCCGAGATCCAATTTAGAAAAGTGTTAGCAGTGACAAATGGAAAAATGCCGAACGATGCAAACTTTCTAAATTTATTAACATTATCGTTGGGTTCATCGATATATTCGGATAATAAATGTTTTCAACGTCATGCACTATATGATACGGAAGATCATCGATCAAAATTAATAAAAATTATTATTCACAATTATTTGAAAATTAGGCTATATAATTTAGGAAAAAGTCAAACTGCCGAAATGATGGGAAATCCACTTCGTCGGAAATTATATAACTAAACTAATATTATTTAATAATCAATAAAATGTAAAAATATAAACATTTTGCGTATTCTTTCATACACATTTTTACCCAACCACAAAAGGACAATAATCCTTTTCGCATATTTGTATGTATGCGAGTCCAGTCGTTTATCACTTGCAGTTTTAACATGTTGATGAATGATGTGTTACTAAAGACATTTCCTCTAAAAACAAAGGTTAATAACATCATTTAATTAAGGGCTTTATTAGGTTAAACACCAACAGACAGTAAATACCTCCTATAAACAAACATACAATAAATAATTATTTCACTTTAAACACATTTTAAATAAATATAGTATATTGTGTCACAAGGGCAGAAAATGAGCATTAGGCAGAGGGCAGCTGATAGCTAAGGACTACTAATGCGTTCTCTGCATATGTGACACACAACTGTCCCATATAGTCTGAGTTACCATTCATTTTAACTTATTCACAAAATTACAATTTATTGCTATTTTGCACTTGTTTGTTACTTTCGGTCATATTTTTAGGGTTAATATGCTTCAATTTCACATATGCTAGGCGAAAAATATATTTGATACTACTCACATACTGATTAATACTCAAAATTCATGTTATTCCTAATGAATAAGTTTTATGTATCATAATATGCATTTCTTTTAAATTTCAAAATGTGTGATAACTGCGCGCGCGCACCGTCGGTCTGACCGTTCTTCAATTTGGCACAAAACAATTTTATTGAAAGATCATTCTCCCCTCTCCATGTCTATGGTTACGGCATAGAAAGCTAGTGGAGGTTAGAGTGAGTCGGGATTTTGCTCGAAAATGACAAGTATCTGATGCGCCCCCGGGAAAATAAACCCAACAAAGTTGTAAAGCATATTTAGAGATTTCAGTAAATTAATATAAGGAAAAAACTAATAAAGGTACTTTTTGAGGAAAATTCACAATTTTGTAACTTATATGCCCTATTTGCTATATTTTTTCTGAAATTACGCTGTACATACTTACAAAAACTTTTATAGATCATCAATGTTCAACCTAATATAAACCTGCTTCTAACCGTAAATCCTTATGCATCTTAACCCATAGCCCTTTTCTTTACTTGAATTCTGTAATAATATTGGCAAAAAATATAACGTTAAACTTATAATAATGTTATTAATCTGGTAGCATTAGTCACAACATATATTTCTGCTTCTCTCGGTCTTTGGTATTATTTGTAGAATCGATCATTCATATAAAGAGGTGTTCTTAAAATTTTTAAATGAACAAGGGAACCTTTCAAATGCAAATGTTGGTTAAACAAAAAACAAACACAATTAAACTGTGATTTTTTTTTAAATAGGACGCCAAGAAAATTATAACAACAATTTATTTTAAATATAAGCTTGCCATCAAGTAACATATACTAGTCTTAATGTTTTTTGCCAAGATTTCATCTGAAATGTTAATTTTTCTTTTATTTGCACAAGGGCTGCTGAAGTCGCTAACGCTTCAAAGTCTTGGAAGGACACCGGAATGGCTATTGCATTGTGACTAAAGAGGGTAAAAGAAAGAACAGAGAGGGTTTCAGAAAAGAGAGAATATTAGAGAATAATATAAACTAAGATAATTATAAAAAGACGAAGTGTGCAAAACGTTAAGAGAAGGTGAGATATACATTTATCTTACGTTTTATTGCACACTTGGCTTATTTCTTATAATATAATATTCAATATGACTTAATGTATATATAACTATATTACACTGTACTAGGTATTATAATACATAACTTTTAAATCCCATAAAAATTGTATTTTTGACACTTGAATTTGTAGAGTAAGAAGTTAATTTTAAAAAAATACAAATGCCATAACTTATTTTTCAAGAGCACAATAGAAATAAAATGTTCGCATAAATTTGTCATTTGTTGTTGATAAATAAAAATACCAAGTATTAAAATCAGTATATTTGAATAATTTTTCTAGATGGTAATTATATATTTTAATTTTTTTATCTTTTTGGTTTTTCTATTCCCTTCGAAATAGAATCCAATCACTGGATTCTATTTCGAAAGAAATGCATGTGGTTAGAAAACCCAAAGAGAAACATAAATACCCTCTGCTGTGAATACACCTTAAAAGTGGTGAAGGGGGAGGTACCTATATATATGTTTTGCATAGTATGTCCCAACAACATTTTCAGGACGTCCTCTCTAGACCTACATTCGTCCCACATAAGTCCTGGGTTGGACGTCCTCGGGACACCCCGTTTTGCTGACACGGAACGTCCCTCAAATGTGCTCGGTACGTTTTAGCTCGGTAAAGTTCGTTCTCGGTACGTTTTCATGTCCTCTGGGTACGTACTTGGGACGTTTTTGGGACGGCCATGTCCTATTAGGGAAACCTGTCAAGCAATCAAGTATTATCCATTTAAACAACTCCAATGGATTTAGACCCCCCCCCAGAGGCTGATCAGATCCAATAAGCGACCATTATATGTTTCATAGCAAAGAATGGGCTTTTTTGCTATATGTGTTTGATTTACACTCCACAGACTATTGATACCTGGGGGCAAACTATCTGAAACTGATGAGCAATCAAGTACGAACGTCATTCAACCATTTTAGACCCCCTGAAGTTCGACTGGGCTCAATACGAGATCATTAAAAAAGGCTTTTTGAAAAATGGAAATTTTCGCTCCAAATTTTGATTACCCCTCCCTTCAGGAGCTACATATTTGAGTGAAAATAATTACGCATTTAAATTCAAAGTATCCGAAACAACTTCCAACAGTTTTGGACCCCCCACAGGTCGACCGAGCCCAATATGTGACCATTATACATAGCGTCTCATTGTGATATGTGGACGTTTTCGCTCCAGGTTTAGGGTATTTTTCTCCCTAAGGGCCTAGATACATAGGATAAAATGATAGAGTAGTCAACTTCTGTTTACTATTAACCATTTACAAGCAATTAAGGCCCCCTAGGGTAAAAGCAACTCCTCTAATAATACAGACCTTTGTATTCTTGGCATAAAAATATAATAAAATATGTTTCATTTGATTTCAATCTGTTAGAAAGTTTTCTGAATTCGAGGCACTTTTTTTGCTTCATTGACCGCACTAATAAGGTTCAATTATTAACTGGTGATGCGACGGTGAACTTTATTGAAACATTATTTATAGGATTTTGCAAACAGCAGAAAAAATAACTATCTACAACTAAAAGAAAAACTTTGTGTAGAAATATTAATGAAATCTTTGCATTCTTTCGATAACCTGAATTCTGGTTATGCTAGCAAATTAAAATCCTAAAATGAATTTGTCTAATTTCTTATTTGACAATTCTCATTCTAACACTAGCATCCACACAGTCCCCTACGGCCATGCAGATTAAACTAGTATCCACATAATATCATAGTATCAAGTTTAATCTGCATGGCCGTAGGGGACTGTGTGGATGCTAGTGTTAGAATGAGAATTGTCAAATAAGAAATTAGACAAATTCATTTCAGGATTTTAATTTGCTAGCATAACCAGAATTCAGGTTATCGAAAGAATGCAAAGATTTCATTAATATTTCTACACAAAGTTTTTCTTTTAGTTATAGATAGTTATTTTTTCTGCTGTTTGCAAAATCCTATAAATAATGTTTCAATACAGTTATAAGCAAACAAATAATAATTCATTTTTAAAGACGGTGAACTTTATTGATAATTTTTAGTTGCCTTTATTTTGTATTTTTACTTCCCTCGCATACCGAAGGGAAGTATTGTATTCGAGAAAAAATCACCCTCCGAGATTTTTTCGGATTCTGACGTTTCAGAACACGTAGATTCCGAAAATATAGGTTTCTCAATTCCGTCAGTCTGTCTGTTGGTGCATTAACTAAAAAACTACTTGACGGAGAGCAGTCAAATTTGGTAGGTAGTTAACCCTACTGTCAGCGAAGAACTGGTAGAATTTTCACTGAAAAATATACAGGGTGGACCGTCTAAACGGAATAAATAGTGAAAAAAATTTTTTTTTGCTCAAATTTAAAATTTCCATGTTTCATGACGCGCTAAACCTATTTCAGAAAAAAAAATTTTGAAAATTTTTTTCAATCATTTTTGAAAAAATTGTTACCACTAAAAAAATGTTTTTCTTTGTTCAAATTTAAAATTTCCAAGTTTTGTGGCATTCTAAACTTATTTAAAAGAAAAAAAAATTTTGAAAATTTTTTACCAACATTTTTTAACAAATTTTTACCACCAAAATAGATGAATTTTTTTTTTCTCAAAATTTAAAATTTCCACGTTTCGTAGCGTTCTAAATCTATTTAAAGAAAAAAATTTAAAAAATTTTGAAAAAATTTTGCCACAAATAGATGGAATTTTTTTTTCAGATTTAAAATTTCCACGTTTCCATGGCATTCCAAATTTATTAAAACAAATTTAAAAATGTTTTAGAAAAATTTAAAAAAAAAATGAAAACATGTTTATGTAATCTATTTATTACCATTATAGAATAGACGAAATATTTTTTTTGCTCAAATTTAAAATTTCCATGTTTCATAACATTCTAAACCTATTTCGGAAAAAAAAATTTGCAACATATTTTCACCAATTTGGAAAAAAATTTAACACTAGAATAGACAGAAAACATTTTTGAAAATTTGTTCTATATTTTGATCACCACTATGCTTCCACTCCATTACGTGAATGTGGGATTGAAAATGTGAGAGATGGCAATAATATTTGGCTTATCCTATTATATACTTTTATTGAATAATGGCATCCCAAGAAATAATTGAGTCATGGTGGACATTTATAAAGGTATTTGCGCAAGCCTGCCATATTTGGCACCTGTTATTTAGTATATTGAACTTTTGCTGTTGGATGAACACTCTGTATATTTTTTTGACCAAAAGTTATCAGGTTTTCTTTGTGATAATACCAATAATTATATTCCGATTATTATTCCCAATGTCATTTCGTAATTAATAATTTTTTTGAGTGACTGTCATGCACAAATAACGAGGGAAGTTCTGTGTAAATAACTTTACCGATTTTTTACAAAAATTTTTAAATCCATTGTTCTCGCCTGACTTGAATTTATTGTATTTTGGTACTAAAGGATTTATAAGTGACTAAAGCACTTAATATCAATTTAGATAAAACTTTGTTGTACAAAAATGACTGATGATTCATGCAATATAAATGGTGCCTATTATAAATGTCTAAATTGTATGAAATTCAGTTTATCTTAATGTAATATTTAAAAAAATCTATCAGGGAAAATTCCAAATTCTACGTTTTATGTATAACACTCATCAGATGCGCAGTAAATATTTCAAAAATGCCCATATTTGTTATAAAGTATCCGAGGTGATTCAGTCTGGTATTCGCTCCCCCCCCCCCGAATCTTTTTTATTTAAAAAAGAAAGTACAAGAAACCATATACAGTGTGTCCTAGGATAGATGTAACAAGAGGTGTAATATAGACCAAAAATTTTGGAATGGTATGTGGGGATTCAGTCCTGCTTGTTGTAAAACTAAAGTATACCAAAAATGACTTGATTTGGTGTTCTACAGGGTATTTTATAAGCAAAGTTGTAAAAATCACCACCAACAAAGTACCTTTATTTTTTAAATTGTGAAAAAATTCCACTAAGAAAAGTTATTTAAAATGCAATTTTATACCTCTGTACTAATTTCAGGAATATAAAATTATTTTTTTGAAACTTCCCATTTTTTCAATAAATTAGTATTTTATTTTGAACCATTCAATTAAAACTGCATAGAAATTATTTTTTGTGAATTAATAGTTAAAGTTATGTAGAAGCTAAAAGTAGGCTATGAGAAAAGCAGTGGATACATATTTATCATTTGTTATTAACATATCTGTCAAACGTAGTCAATATTATTCTTAATTTCTGTTTCAAATTATAACGAACCAAGCATAAAAGATTAAGTGAAAATATTAGTCACAGTGCGGGAAAAAATTTATATTGTGCAATGCTACGGAATTGGCGGGAAAAACTCGCTAAGAGAATTGGTAAGCCAATTTAATTTGAAATTTCCAAACACTGCTTTGTCACGTACTCAGGCTATGAGAATAATTAAAAAGTTTCTGGCTATTGGTAGTGTTCTTAACATGAAAAGAAAAATGTTGGGGCTATTATAGCTCATGCCTCTGTTATAGAAAATCCTAGGATGCCACTAAGAGAGAGGTCAGCTCTTATTAATATTAGCAAGTCTGAACTCCAAAGAATTTACAAGGCAAAGAAAATTAGGGCATATAAAGCAAATTATAAACATACACTTGAAGAGGGAGATAACGGCCGTAGCTTGGATTTTTGTTTGACCATTGGAGAAAAAATCATGGAAGAGAGATTTTTTCATAATTTCATAATTTTCTTAGATGAATTCACATTCACAACCAATGGTGTTGGTTCATCTCAGAATTGTCGGTATTGAGCTTCTAAAATTCCAAATTTTAGAGTTCATTGTAGAAGACAATATTATAAAAAAGTGAATGTGTGGTGTGCCGTTTCTTATCACGTTGGAGTTATTGGACCTTATTTCATTAAGGGAAGGTAAACTAGCACACTTATTTACAGCTTCTTGAAAGATTTTCTGAAGGACATTTAAATATTTTAAGAGATATGCCTTTAGTTCATTTTCAACATGATGGTTGCCCTGGCCACTCCACAGAAATGGTTAATCGGTGGTTGAATTTAAATTTTGGAGAAAATTGGATTGCCAGGAATGGACCGATCAAGTGGCCGGCGAGATCCCTAGACCTATCAATATTGGATTTTTATTTTGGGGTCGCCTCAAACAGTTGGTTTATGCTGAACCACTTCCTAACGATGTAGCATTATTGAAGTAGAGAATTACAAATGCCGTAGACTCCATACCGTTAGATCATATTCCAAACAGTTTTAAGGACTTCAGGCGAAGGATCGAAATATGTGTGGATGTGGGTGGTAGCTACGTCGAATAATAAAAAAAATTGTAAACATTGTTTTGGCTAATAATTAATTTGTTTGTGAATCTATTATGTTTTTGACATTTATTACTTGTTGTAATTTTTAAACCTCATTAATCTTCTGTTGGTAATTGTTTCTTGTTTTACAATTAGTTCGATTAACATTATACCTTCTTACATCTCGTATATTCAATATTTTATTTACCAATAGCCTAGTTTTTGATATGATTATCATTTGCTGCTACACAACTTTAAATATGAATTCATTCAACTCTTAATTTGCAAAAATGGGAAGATTCAAAAAAATAATTTTATATTCCTGAAATCTGGTACAGAGGTATAAAATTGCATCCTAAATAGCTTTTCTTAGTGGAATTTTTTCATATTTTGAAAAATAAAGGTACTTTATTAGTGGTGATTTTTACAACTTTGCTTATAAGACACCCTGTAGAACACCAAATCAAGTCATTTTTGGTATATTTTAGTTTTACAACAAGCAGGACTCAGTCCCCAAATACCATTCCAAAATTTTTGGTTCATTACACCTCCTGTTACATCTATCCTGGGACACACTGTATATTTGTAAATCGCTTGTTAAACTCTATCAAATGACATCCTTACATGATCTTTGTGGTCATATATGCCAAAGTAACGATAGTCAACTTTTTTTTTTTTCAAATGGTATTCTATACTTTTTTGCCGATTGTTGTAGAGATTCTTTTTCTGCATTCACCCGTGTAAAAAAAGTATACACTTCCATGAGAAAAATTTCGAGAAAATTAACCATATATGATAAAACTTCATTCAAAGGTTTTGTTTCGGAATCAACATAGTTAGCCATGGAAACAATTGAATTTTGACATTGTTAGTAAAGTCCCTGTTATTTGTGATTGTGTTATTAGTTTTTATTTTATGCTATACTTATAAAGAGATTAATACGAATGAAGAAACATTGGACATTTACCTGTGTAAAGAAAGTATACACTTCTATAAGAAAGATTTAGAGAAAATTAATAAAATATGATGAGAACTTCATTCAAAGGTTTTGTTTCAGAATCAACCTATAGTTAGCCATGAAAACAATTGAATTTTGACATTGTTAGTAATGTCTAATTGGAAATACTGTTATTTCTAATTGTGTTACTAGTTTTTATTTTATGCTATACTTATAAATAGATTTATACTAACGAACAAAAATTGGACATGACATTAATATATGGAGGGTACAGAAAAAAGTAAAGCAGCAATGTCGTGAACGCTTTCGAAATAGGCCGGTGCCATCAGAGAAAATGTTTGCAAAATTGGCAAGAAAAATGGGTGTAAGTGGAAGTTTTGAGCAAAAAAAAGAAACGTTCTTAAACTCAGAACCGCACGAGATGAACATGCTGAGTTTACACCTCTAAATGACATCGAAATTCTTAAAAATAGAATACGAGTTTAATGTCGCTGTTTAAAAGTTGATATTTTTGAACATGTAGGTATCCAAGGCGTGATAAACAGAGAGCAAATATATTTAGAAGCGAACGGAGGCTTCTTTGAACATGTGAAGTAATAAACAATGTTTTCATTTTCTTAATTGTTAATTAGTTTTCTTAAGTGTTAGTAGTTTTTTTATTGGTAATTATTATTCATTTGTAGTTGTCCATAAATTAATGTAATGTCCAATGTTTCTTCATTGTTTTAAGTCTATTTATAAATATAGCATAAAATAAAAACTAATGCAATCACAAATAACGAAAGATAACATCTGTATCATATTCAGCAAGTGCAAAGGCTTCAACAGGGTGACAATGTAAACAGGTTAGAATTTTGCCAGTGGATTATTGACCACGGATTGATTACATATCGAACATTATTCACAGACGAGGCCCAATTTACACGGGACGGCGTAGAAATTCACATAACTGGGCCGAAAACAATCCTCATGCTATAAGGGAAGCCCATTCTCGGTAAATGTTTGGTGTGGTATAATTAACATCAACCTAATTGGCCCACATATTCTCCCGGCAAGACTAACTACAGAAGTTTATTTAGATTTGTTACAAAATATTTTACCTGGTTTAATGTAAGAGGACAATACTTCCAACATGACGGAGCTGCTCCTCATTTTGGTATTGAGGTTAGAAGGCATTTGGATAATGAGTATCCAAACAGATGGAGTGGACGTGGGGGACATCATCCTTGGTCGGCTAGATCATAAGATTGCAACCCCGTCGATTATATTCTATGGGGATATCTCAAAACTGAAGTCTACAGTATTCCAATAAATACTAGAGATCAATTACTTCAGCGAATTTTCCTCTGTAGTGACCAAATGAGAAACAATCCTGCGTAAATTAGAAAATCTATTGGCAGTTTAAATAAACGCCAACAAAAATGTATGGAAGCTGGAGGTTCTCATTCTGAACATTTGTTCTAAGTATTTGTAACATTTTTAAACAAGTTTTAATTATTTGGACAATTAATGTAAGCAATAAAGCAATTCAATCGTTTGTAAAAAAATTTAACAAATAGTCGGGGCAAACTAACATAATTTTAATCAGAATACGGAAAAATAGAAACCAGAACTAGCCCAACGGGAAATGGTTGGGGGGGTTACTAAACATGAAAAAAATAAAATAAATGCAGTTACTGACCTTGGGGACTAACTTAAGGGGGGGGGGGGTAAAGTGAAAAAAATTCAAAGTCAATAGTTTGGATGCGTATTACGAGAAAATTTGACGTCGGAGATAAAAATGTTCAACAGCAAAGTTGTAGGTAATAAAAAGATCTTTCATTTTTGTTAAGGGTACTTTTCATCATAACCTCAAAATTATCGAGAAATTTAAAAATTTTCCAAAAAATAATAAAATTTTCGTTTTTATATTACTTATAACTTTTATAAAAATTAATGAATTGTTATGAAACTTGGTGAAAAGATACCTTTATATATTATAAATAACCAAAAAAATTTTCAAAAGAAAATAATGGAAAATTTTTGATTTTGAATTTTTTCAAAAAAAAAAAGTCCTTTTTGCAGACGAAAATTGTATGGTGGAAAATCATCGTAAATAGATTTTTCAAAGCTCATTTTGTTTGTTTTTTCGCCTACTTTTTGATAAATCAGAGACACAATATAGCTTCTATTTAAGAATATGCTAAAAAATGCAAAAAACGAAAAAAGTCAATTTTGAAAAAAAAAAATTTCAGTAATTGTTGATAATTTTGTTTAAATTTCAAAAAAATGTTAAAATTAATTTCACCAATCGATTCTACGTGAAAAAATATTTAAGAAACTGTATTTTGTTGTTAAAAATTACTCCAATATTTAGGGGTGGTAAAGGGTTGCTTCTGGAGGGTGAATAAAGTAATGATCGTTCTCATGCAATTTTCGGCTAAAATTGACGTTAAACAAAAAATTAGTAATCAATAAAAGTTGTAGATTTTGAAAAATTCTTCAAGTTTTGTCGAGGTCATTTTTACCATAACCTCAAAATTAAAAAAAAAATGCAACAAATGTATTTTTTTACATTTTTTACTTTTTTAAACTTTCTTATTATTTCTTTTCTTCTTATTTTTGTGTACTTAGTAGACAAAATGTGTGGTTGAATAAAAGTATTATAGTTGTAACTTTAATTTGGAAAAAATGTTCAAGATTTTGAGGAAACTCATAGGAAGTTCATGAGGAAAATATGTATTTATTTTGTTAAAATATGATCAAAACTTAAAAAAAAGAACTTTTTATTATAAAAAAAATGATTAAATCTTAAAAATACACATTGCAAACTACACTAATCTTTTTCTTTTATTTACATGAATCAGTTCTTCTTCTTTACCCTCCGATTCTCTCAAAATCATCTTCGACTTCCTCATTGTTTATATTATTTTGAGGACTTGGCTCTTCGTCTTCACCATCGCTTACATCTTCTGAAACTTGTTGCATATTGCAACAATTACCAGAATCTTGACAACTCGTGCAGAGATCTGTACATTGTAAACCAACTTTTCTACATCCACATCTGTTCGTAGAACAAGTCGTTTTGCAACTGCAAGAGACTGTTTTTAACAAGGTTTCTGGTATAATTGGCATTTAATTTGGTATTTAATACTTTTATTCAACCACACATTTTGTCTACTAAGTACACAAAAATAAGAAGAAAAGAAATAATAAGAAAGTTTAAAAAAGTAAAAAATGTAAAAAAATACATTTGTTGCATTTTTTTTTTAATTTTGAGGTTATGGTAAAAATGACCTCTACAAAACTTGAAGAATTTTTCAAAATCTACAACTTTTATTGATTACTAATTTTTTGTTTAACGTCAATTTTAGCCGAAAATTGCATGAGAACGATCATTACTTTATTCACCCTCCAGAAGCAACCCTTTACCACCCCTAAATATTGGAGTAATTTTTAACAACAAAATACAGTTTCTTAAATATTTTTTCACGTAGAATCGATTGGTGAAATTAATTTTAACATTTTTTTGAAATTTAAACAAAATTATCAACAATTACTGAATTTTTTTTTTTTCAAAATTGACTTTTTTCGTTTTTTGCATTTTTTAGCATATTCTTAAATAGAAGCTATATTGTGTCTCTGATTTATCAAAAAGTAGACGAAAAAACAAACAAAATGAGCTTTGAAAAATCTATTTACGATGATTTTCCACCATACAATTTTCGTCTGAAAAAAGGACTTTTTTTTTTTGAAAAAATTCAAAATCAAAAATTTTCCATTATTTTCTTTTGAAAATTTTTTTGGTTATTTATAATATATAAAGGTATCTTTTCACCAAGTTTCATAACAATTCATTAATTTTTATAAAAGTTATAATATAAAAACGAAAATTTTATTATTTTTTGGAAAATTTTTAAATTTCTCGATAATTTTGAGGTTATGATGAAAAGTACCCTTAACAAAAATGAAAGATCTTTTTATTACCTACAACTTTGCTGTTGAACATTTTTATCTCCGACGTCAAATTTTCTCGTAATACGCATCCAAACTATTGACTTTGAATTTTTTTCACTTTACCCCCCCCCCCCCTTAAGTTAGTCCCCAGGGTCAGTAACTGCATTTTTTTTTTTTTTCATGTTAGTAACCCCCCCAACCATTTCCCGTTGGGCTAGTTCTGGTTTCTATTTTTCCGTGCTCAAATTTAGTTTGCCCCGACTAAAAGGTGTGACAAAAAAATCTAGTTAAATGTTTAGTGATGTATGGACTTTTGTAATTGGTACCTGAATGTTAAAAAAATATTACAGGGTGATCATTTTTACTGGAATCTGAAAAATTAAAATAAAAAAGGTCCGGCACTGGCACTTAAAAAAAATTATAATAGCATCTATCAACTGTGACAAGTGTCTAAAATTTAAACAAAATCTGATCAATAGTAAGGACGTTCTGGTCAAAATAAATTTAGACCAAAATCAGTTATCACCCTGTATCTCAGAAATTAAGAGCGACAGGGACTTCTATTGGGATTGTGTGTAGAACACCAAATTGCAAAATGAGCTAAATTAACGGAAGCCGTTTCTTCATAAGGTTTGTGCCCCCTTAACATTTCGTTGTCCCCCGCTGTACAACCTCGAAAATGTTATACTAGGCCTTCAAAAAAGGTTGTATTAAAACACGAAACAAAACTATAAATATTATTTATTAAATCATCTGTGCTCCATATTTACAATGTACAATAATAAAATCTCCATTTTACAGTTAAATATTATTAAAAAGGTCTTACGCTATATTAATATCTTAAATTTATATAAAAAATTCAAACAGGTCTAGCTATTCAACAAGCTTTGTTGTTAGCATAATCCATTTTTTATTTCGTTATAAATACATAAAAAAAAAATCTACAATAAGGTCCGATGAACGTAGCATCATTTTCATACGAGTCCAGGTAAAGTGAAGAGGCGTACCAGCAAAAAATATACTAACATCGTAACTTTAATAAACGTCAGATTTATTCGAGCAGTTTTAAAAAAATATCCTGAACAAATTTTAATGTACTTCCATGAAAATATTTGTACCTATTAGCCTGCAAATCAGCTTTTCCAAGAAATGTTATCACTATGCTTTATGCAATGTGATTCATGCTAAATTCACCTTATCTCGACAACTATTATCACCAATTGTATTCATAATTATATAGATTTATTATTTATCTACATTTTGCAATTCATTACAAATGGGAAAAACAAATTATTTGTCTATTGTTTGTATCAATTTATTTGCCATTCATAGATTGAAAAATATGTTATGTATTAAACAAACGAAAACCTTTCCCACTACATATTTATATTACTACAGGCAAATTAACAATTTAGGGTAACAAAAATTAACAAAAGAATCATCTCTGGGATTTAAGGAGGTAATAACCTGGAGAATGAGATGATGCATTCTTTGCACTTCCAAGTTCCGGGAAAATTCAAAAAAATTTGGAAAAACTTGTTGATTTTTTTTTTTTTACTCTAGCGGCCAAAATAATGAAAATAGAGAAAGAAGTTCCCAACAAAAGTTGTAGCTCGTCATTTTCTCTACAAAAAATGTCTTTACAAATTTTTGCCTTACTTAAGTCGTTTAGAGGACAAATCGAGTTTTCCACTTATAGTTTTAAGCCGCTTCGAAATGCGCGAAAAATGAGAATTCTCCAGGAGTTTCGTACAACCGGGCTCATCGATCGATAGTTCGTACTATTCAGAGCCCCTAAAAAAAATGAAAATAACATAAAATGTAGAGAAAAGTCTCAGCTTTAATGTGGAACTAATCACAAAATTCATAAAAAATTTTATCAAGGAGAGAAGGTGTCAGAAGATGGCTTAGTGAACTTTGTACAGTTGATCCACAGTTTATATAATGATATATTAATTCAATTAACATTTTATTGCAATTACTTTTCTTGGAAAAATATGCCTTGCGATCAAAGTAGAGGGTATATTTCTTATCGATCAATCACCTCCAAATTTTGGTGTTCAATTCGCTATATCTTGAGTACCTAATAATAATAGCACAGTCTTAATTTTTGGATTATAAGTACAATAAAACATATTCTTTCGAATGACTTTAGAGTTTTTTAAATGCACGCAGTACTTTTTGAATTTGTCTACATTATTCATACAAGTTCAGAAAATGCACAATTATACAGTAAAACATATACAACTTGTTTGTTTCTTAACATCCTTCAATGAAATTTTCACGAAATATAGATTAAAGTGCGTGGAATCGAATCCATGCAGTGAAAAAAGCACCTATTGTTACGGGAGAAATAGGCAGGATGCATAAAACTCAAAGATGAGAATAAATCAACTGTATAAAGTTTATTAAGCCATCTTCTAACACTTTTTTCTCTATGATAAAAGTTTGTATGAATTTTGTGATTACTTCCACATTAAAGCTGAGACTTTTCTCTATATTTTACGGTGCTTTCATTTTTTTAGCGGCTCTGAATAGTAATAATTATCGAGCGATATATCCGGTCGTACGAAACTCCCAGAGAGTTCTCATTTTCCGCGCATTTCGGAGCGGCTCAAAACTATAAGTGGAAAACTGGATTTATCTCCTAAACGGCTTAAGTAAGACAAAAATTGGTAAAGACCTGTTTTGTAGAGAAAGAGACGAGCTACAAATTTTGTTGAAAACATTTTTCTGTATTTTCATTATTTTAGCCGTTAGAGCAAAAAAACCGAAAATCAAAAAGTTGTTCCAAATTTTTTTGAATTTTCCTGGAACTTATAAGTGCAAAGAATGCATCATTTCATTCTACAGGTTATTAACTACTTAAATCCCAGAGATAATTCTTTTATTAATTTTTGCGAGGTTTTTACATTACATTACAACATTTTGCCTTCATTGCCTGTACTATATTCAAAATTAATTAAAAAAATTATTTATTGCTATGTCTACTAGGGTGTTTTAAACTGAAAGTTAGTGAACATCCAATGAGACTCCAATGAGATCATGCTGTCAGCTTCTTCAGAAGGGTTCTAAAGACTTTAGAACCCTTCTGAGGAAGCTGACAGCATGATCAGCGAAACGTCTAGTCAAGTTCGACGACCGCGGCAAAACCCGGAAGAAACATAAGGAATTAACGCTGTGCAACGTTTTTTCAGGTTTTTGTCGTACCTGATTGTTATTTTCAATATTTATGAAAGTTTTATTGACAAAACCCCCAGGGTATTAGTTATTTATAAGAACTTCCTTTATAAACCGCTTCTCATTGTTTAGTATTTGATCATTAGAAGAAATGATTTTGGCCCTATCATACAAATACTTTACAACACCCCTCTTAACGTGCATCGACTGACTTGAGTTGAAATTTAAATATCTGTTGGTATGTGTTGGTTTTCTATAAACACTTGTTTCAATTGTATCATTTACATTTTTAATTAAAACATTAAAAATGGTAATTCATTTCTAGTTTCCTTTTCTAAAGTGAATTTAATTGAAAGTTCTTTATTATTTAAATGTTCCAAAAAACTATCTAGTAACTCAATACCATGAGGCCAGATTGCAAAGATATCATCTACGTATCTCCACCAGATAACCGGTTTGTATGCACAATTTTGAACATGTCTACTCTCAAAACCCTCCATAAATATATTGCCTAAAATCGGTGACAATGGAGAACCCATTGCCATACCGAAATCCTGCTGATAGAAATCATTTTCCAATTGAAAATAAGTTGTTTTTATACACATAGTTAAAAGTTCCATTATGGTATTTACACTCAATTTAGTTCTAGCTTCCAAATTATTTTCATTTAATAATTTGTCTTTGATTATTTTTATCTGAAAAACGTTACACAGCGTTAATTCCTTATATATATGCGGATTATCCGAAAAGTTGTGCCGCATCTGTGATAGATTTGATATTAGAACGGTATTTCAAACAAACAACACTTTAAGACCTATTCTGACAAAGACGAAACCGAAAAACCACGAGCAAAATTCAAAAAACTGCATTTATAGTATTCCGTGTGAGTGCAACAAACAATACGTGGGTGAGTCATCCAGACCTTTTAGTGTAAGATTGGGCAAACATCAAAATTACATAAGAAAAAATGAAATTCAGAGGTCCAAGATCTGTGAATTCGCTTGGGAGAATGGACACAGAATAAACTGAACTCTGCAAAAATTTTAACAAAAGAGGCAGATAGCAAAAAAAGAAAAATTAAAGAATCCGCGATAACATTATTGAATGAGGATAGATGCGTGTCGAATTGTTCTGTAGATGTCTGTACAACTTGGTTGCCAATGTTAAAAGAAGAACTTCACAAACTTAACATTGTATAAAAACTAAAAAAACTGTTAACTATATCAAAAGTTCTCTGTAAATAGTAAGTATCTATGGATATTGAATATAACAAACATTCTTACAGCTGTGTATTTATTATACACAGCAAAAAAGATTTTTCAAAAGGAAACAGAACAGATATCCGAAACGTCGGCGAAATATTTAATTTCAAGTTTTTACACTTATTTGTGTTGTTTATTTAAAAAAAGCAACCTTTAACTGATCCTTTGACGTAAAAGTCACAGGTGTAGAGGTTATTTACCAGTAACATACTTGTTAATTGTGATATTTTGTAGATTCCCCGAGCAACGCGTAAAAAGAAAACATACATGTGGCAGGAAGTCCCAAAGAACTGAAGACATATTTTATGTTACAAATGTTAATAAAGAAACAATGTAGATGTAAATGTAAGCCTGCTACTAAAACAGAAAAAATATGAGTACGAGCGGCTCTTATTAAATCAAAAAAAGATGCTAAGTAAATAACGAAATTAACAAATCTGATAATAAACAAAAAACGGTTTGGAATATAATAAACAAGAAAGCTGGTAAATCAAAAAATCAAACTAACACTCACACCCACTCGGCTAATGAGTATAATTTGTATTTTAGTACTGTTGCAGACAAAATTGTGCAAAATATACCAACCACAAATAAACCATATAGTGCTTGTTTGCAAATGGGCAAACTTGTGATTTGCATTTTGCAAATTTTGTGCCAGACAGTACATATTTTTATACATTTGTTGATAAAGTACTTACATTCTTTCAGGTTATTTTAATATTTGGCATATATGAGGCATGTAAAAGAAGCTAACTATTGAATTTAACAATAAGTGATATTGAGGATATACAATTATTATTGTAAAAATCAAGATTCAAAAACTGACACTCAAAGAACATTCATCATTTCAAATTGGACCAACTGTAGATTTTTTATTAAATATGTGAATGGAAAATGTGTAAAGCAGGTATTGGTATTAATAAAATTAGAAATATTCCAAAAGAAATTGTAACACATTTAAAATTATGGGAAGCAGAGTTATACTGGTCATCTGCTACACTGCTAGCTGATTTCGCCAGTCTTAAAAGACCCCATGGCTGGCGGTCTTCGATGGTTGCGAAGGGATATATTGAGGGATTAATTGAGAAGAAAATTGTAATGGGCCTTTACAGTACATTCGAATTTTGACATTTAAATATGGTAGGTGTCATTTGGGGAAAATAAAATAATTTTTGATCTAAAAATGAGGCGTCTTAGAACAGCGATCTCTGAGAAATAAATTAGCGAAATATAACAACTTTCACGGGGTATTTCAAACGCTCGAGTTTCACGCGCCTTGGTTGCACACTTAATCCCACCAATCATCGTCGAGGGCACAACAGAAGAACTTGCAAACAGGCAACACTGCGATCACCGAGCGTGTGGATAGTAGAGATGTTATGTCACAGCTTTTTTCTGGAACAGGCAATACCTGTTCCTGTTCCAAACAGAAACCTGTGACAAATACCTGTTCCAGTTCCAAACTGTTCCGGAACAACTTTGGTTAAGTAATATGAGGGTAAAGTAAGAACACTGCGAACTGTGAATTATGAAATAAAGGTATATTATGAGTTCTGTCTTAGTCAACTTGCGCCGTCGCAATATCACCACTACCAAGATCTGTGCATGTTGCGGTGCATGATTCATGATACAAATCTATTCGAGTCAAGCGAAGAAGTAATAAAGTATGTACCTAACAGTTTCGCATTTACTAGCCATGCTAGGCCATCACATCACAACACAAGTCGCGTAGAGTGGAAGCGGAGTAGCGGAGCTCGGAGCATCTCGCGTTTATGGAACTGGAACTGTTACTTTTTATATTTGATACCTGTGCCGTGGAACAGGTGGCTGATACCCGTTCCAAAGTCACAGGTCCGGTTCCATCGTAACATCTCTAGTGGATAGCGGATAACCTTAAACTTTCATTTGAGCTGTCGTATTTAATGTTTATAGTTTATTGCGGTGTGTTTAGAATAGAATAGAATAGAATAGTCTTTATTAGTTCAAATTGTGGTAAAAAAAGAAAATAACCACTTACAAATACCCAGTGGGCGTTGAACATGTCAAAACATATACATATATATATAAATACTAAAATATTAGAGACAATGTAAATAAACAATACTAAATAGGACAGTACAGGATAGTTAAGATCTACTGAGATAAAATTTACACAAACAAAATTTCGAGTAAATACGTAAACTAAGTGTCAAAAGTTACAGAATTAAAATTCATAATTAAAATCATAATTAAAATCAGGTTAGACATCTTATGTCTTTGTCGTTAAAATATTCATCCATTGTATAATAGGCCTTATTTATTAGAATTTTGTGCAGTTGTAGTTTTAGGTTTCTATCAGGAAGGATTATAATTTCATTTGGAAGTGTATTATATATTTTTATTATAGAAAATTGTACATTTTTCTGAACGTAGCTAAAGTTAGGCATGTTAGGCACTATGAGTTCATGTTTGTTTCTGGTGTTATGTGGATGTACTCTGACACAGTCCTTAAATAATGATTTATTTTCTAAAACAAAAGTCACAGCTTCTAAAATATACTGACCAGTGAGGGTAAGGATTCTTCTTTCTATAAAAATTTGTCTGCAGCTGTCTGTCTGTTTCATGTTCAATATGTTTCTTATACATTTTTTTTGAAGAGTGAAAATTTTATTTACATCTGTAGAGTTTCCCCAGAGTATAATACCATATCGTATGCGGGATTGAATGTAGGCATGATATGCGATAAAAGCAGTTTGAACGTTAATGTTTTGTGATATTATTTTAAGGGCATAGCAATACTTTGCCGTATTGTTAGATAAATATTCTATATGATTCTTCCAGTCTAGTCTCGAGTCTATTTTTATTCCCAAGAACGAGGTGTTCTTTACTGGAGTTAAGGATGTAGTACCATTTGTAAAGATTGTGTCATTAATTGATATTCTGTTAGCAAATTTAATTATCTGAGTTTTCTCTGTGTTAAGTTTGAGGTTAAGAGGAGTAAAGTACTGTTCTAATATATCTATAGCATTAAATATTTTATTTTCCAAATTTCTCTCACTTTCTTCACTTATAATTAGAGAAGTGTCATCTGCATATTGGACTATATTGTCTATTACTAATGGTAAGTCATTGGTATACAAAATATATAACAGAGGACCCAGTATGGACCCCTGAGGCACACCTCTCTGAATCAGCACTGAATCAGATTTTAAGATTTCGTTGTTTCCATCCATTTCTATCACACATTGGCTCCGATTACTTAAATAGGATGTAATTAATTGTAATGGAATCCCTCTAATTCCATAGTTTTCTAATTTCTTTAATAGGATGTCATGTTCAACACTATCAAAAGCCTTTGACAGATCTATATATAAAGCAACCGTATTTAACTTGTTATTCATTGAGTTTAAGATTTTACATAATGCCTGGTACGCAGCACGTGTTGTAGATTTTCTTTTTCTAAATCCGTTTTGGGTATCTGATAATACTTGGTGATTTTCTAAAAAAATTATGAAGCGGTTGTATATTGTTTTTTCTAAAATTTTGCCGACATTTGATAATAAGGCTATTGCTCTGTAATTGCTGATTATATCTTTATCACCTTTTTTATAAATTGCTTTAATTTGCGCTAATTTAAGAATTTCGGGAAAGATACCTGTGCTTAACATCAAGTTGATAATGTGAGCCAATGGATGTGAAATCTCCTGCGCTACATATTTCAACAATTTGACTGGTATTTCATCGCTACCCACTGATTTTGTATTTTTCAAGTTTATTATAATATTATATACCTCTTGGTGGTTAGTTGGTTCTAAAAATAGACTCGATTCCAAGATCGGACTGACATTTTCATGTCTTATATTAGAATGAATTTTTGGACACTGGTTTATAAAAAAGTTATTTATATTGTTTAAGACGGATCTCTTGTCTTTATTGTGAGTGTCTATATTTTTTAAAACTGTATTATTTTGTGTGCCAGAACCATTATATTGTTTAATTAAATTCCATACTGCTTTACCTGTATTTTGTGAAGAAGTTATTTTATTAATATTATGAAACAAGGCTACTAAAGGGGGTCATCTGATAACCTACCATGTGTGGATACGGTCCTCGCAACAAAATAGTCTGTAGCTAGCACTGCGGACTTTACTATAATTTATTGCATTGTACCATTTCTCTCGGCGTTTCGCATTTCCTAGAACAGTGAGAAAAGTCTTTTCTGGGGCATTTTCGGTCGTATTTTCAGAGAATGGAACAAAACACTGCTTGCTAGGTATTTTAATCGAAATCAGAGGCTTTCAATTTACGCTAACCTCAAAACCAAAATGTTCAATATCAACAAGCTATTAAATGTCTAGTCATGAGCGATATGTCACTGCCGGTGATTAAATCACCGTGACTAAATCACCGTGATTATATAAAATATTAATATAAAGTGTAATTTACTTTCAATTCATACTTGTCCAGTGCTGCTTAATGCAGCCATACATTCACACAAACAAATTACGGCGAACGGTAAACATATCAGCTTGCAGATTGTGATCGCGTTAGTTTAAAACCACGGTAAGTGAAAAATATAAGTCGCCGTTAAGGAGTGATTGGAAAATCGCGATATCGCCCATCACTACAAACGTCAATTGAATGCTGATCCTGTTCAACGTTGCCGAGTCGCCTTTTAGACTATTGGCTTGGGATTGCTGACGTATTAAAGGCGCGTTACGGATAATCGTTTAAACTGGACTTGTAAATAGGTGATTTTAATTATTTTTTTCTGGCTCTAATCTGCATCAAAACAAAAATTGAAAAAATACGGGTATTTTAATTTTTCATAAAATTTATGATTCCGCAATAAAAAAAATATGCTGAAAAGGCCCATTTCTAATAGTATCTTAACTGCTCCCAAACCTGGTGCTTCTTCAGTAATTACCCAGTGCCTTAATCAAGAAACTATTGTAGTCAGCGACTTACCATCCTCGAGTGGAGCCAGTTTTCACAAATGTACAATTACGACTTTAAATTTAAAGGTTAAAAGAAATGATGAACTGTTAAATTGATTATTAATGATTGTTAAAATTTGTTTTTGTTGATAATAATAAATAAACTGGTTAACTGATACTATCATATCTCGTTGATTTTTATAGGTGGATGTAAGGTATTTTACATCTTGGATGTAAAACACTTTCATTTTGACATTTAATTAACATCATGTAAAAGTCAACTTTTAATGACAAGTCTTCGAAAAAGCTAATTTTCGGCAAATATCTATGCGAGACACCTCATACAGATGCGTGTATACTTTTTGCTCTTCTGCAGCCCTCTTCGATAAATAAAGACGGACTAAACGTACAGATACAATAGTGATGTGTCAAAAGATACAAATAAAATTTAATAAACTGAAAAAAATATACATAGATACCTATCAGTGGATTTATCACAGTCATGTTAAAGTATATATTAAAAATTTTGAAGTCCACTTTTTAGGTAAAATGAGCAACAAACACTTCGTAACGGGTAAAAATTGATAAAAATACGACTGTATGCCTTCGGCTACAAGAACAATGGCGAGATTCACTAAACTACTTTCATCAATTTTTAGAAGACTCAATGGATACGTTCGAAAAATTCTGCCTTACGAACATGGACGTATCAAAGTCTGCTTCTTAGCGTCCTGAAACATTTTTTTAAATTGCCTTATTTACTTTAACATCCTAGCAAAGTTTAGTTAATGTTATTCCACCACTTAACGAGGATGAGATTAGGTACGGTCACCCATCTAAGTGACAGACCCGCCCGGCATGCCTTAACTTCGTCTTTCTCGTCACTGAAACTGGTACCGTGCCTCGCCTCATATGTTGTTTCGTTCTAAACTTTGCAGAGAGGGCGATGATGGCCATCGTCTTGTAGATATGGCAACATTGCAAAGAGGCTGCTTGCATAACAGTGGCCTTTGATAGCGAAGATTCCCTACTGGTGTACATTTAATTGTCGTTTTCTTGATATTAAGCAATGTATAATCATTTATTTAATAGTAACGCAAAGCACAGAGTTTTATTTGGAAGCCTGCTGCTTCTACTTCTATTTTTGAAGCTGATTTTGGGTGATAATTCAACTTTTATGACATATTAAAATGAAACGAGCTCAAGATGTTGCCGATGTTATGATTTTTGATACAGCACTGGAGCAAAGCTATACAAATAAAACAATTGTTGTTGGCGAAGATGTCGGCCTGTTAATACTGTCAGTTGTTCGAACTCCTGTTGATAAAGAAATTTATTTTCTGAGGCCAGAAGAAAGCAAAGTTGCAATAAAACATGTTCATCAAAAAGCTTCGACCCATTCACAAAAAGTAAAGAATATATTGTGCTTCTACATGCAATAACTGGTTGCGATACGACGTCTGTACTATTTAACAAGGACAAAGCAAAAGCTTTGAAGTTACTTGAAAGAGAAAACGATTTGACAAATTGCGCAGAATATCCTGCACAAGATTTTCAACAGTAGAAATAGTGGAATAAGTTTTATTTGGCAACTTATGGTGCTCCACGTAATGAAGTATCAATTCATGTCAGACGTTTCTCGTTTTTAAAATCTAGAAATTTAATAAGGCCGCATAGCAACATTTATACGGGGGGTTATTTTGTTGTACGTGATGTGACGTGATCTTTCCAGCATTGCCAACAGTTGCTCCCATATTTCAACCAATAGAAGAGCTGCAATACCATGATCGAAGGTCGTGTGCGTTATGATGGGAAATAGATCCTGTCAAAATGCGAGTTTATATGACATGCAAAGTCTGCATAATGTGTATTATCTGGTAAATGCGAAATAATTTTCTGTAGGGTAATAGATACTGACATCAAAGATCCGTTCCAACCTGATTCCTCGTTTAATCAAGGTAGCAAATATCATGCCACCAACATCCAAATAAAATGACAGATTGCCCAAAAGTGAGGTTATGCTTTCATCCTCTCATGTTTGGTTTCATTTTTCTTCCAATAATTGGCCAATATTAATTACCAATTTAATTAAATGAATTGAAAAATTTTTTATCATACACAATATGCCATAGAATTAGACAAAAATGGTTACTCGGGGGTGTTTGGGTCGCTGGTCACGAATCTGAAGACCAATTTGGAAAATTCAAAATGGCAGACTGGAAATCGTGCCATTTTCCAGAAGAAATGAGAATGGATATCTTGACCTTGAAAATCTGTACTCGGGGGATTTTCGAGGTCGCTTATTGTGAATCCGAGGTCTAATTTGGTAAATTTAAAATAGTGGACCAGAAGTAGAGTCAATTTATAAGGAAAAACTCGTATTTTTTTAAAAATGAAGAAAATATCAGGCTGATTGCGCATATGGGATTTTTGGATTTAAAACCTATGCATTTTGAGTTTTCTTCAATATTATTTATAATATTCTAGTAATTGTTTGTCTCCCAGAGGCTGAAAGATTCACAATTTTGCATTTTTGGCAAAAATCCCCCCATTTTTAGAGACCTGACCTACTTTTTTTATATCAGCGCAAGGGCCAAACATCTTCTAATTGAAATATATTATGAAGTACACTATGACACAAATTATACATAAAGATAAAAGTGCTGCGCCACCGTGCTTCCTCAGGGCTGAAAAACCCTCTTATGGACTCATCCTTTCATGTTTTGGTCCATTTTCCGCCACTTTGATGGCAAATTGCTTAAAAACCGATAGAATTATCTGCCACTAGAGTTACAGTACTGTACATGCCAAAACAAACATTGTGCATTAGGTTTGGTCCAGTAGCTACAAAAATTTTTTTTCCCATTTACGGTTACCGCGCACCAACCGGACCTTTTGTTTTTCACCCTCATTCACAACATCTGAAGAAAGTTATGCTTACAGGGTATTGATGGGAAGCAATATTTCGCAGCATGTAAAAATTCAGTGAAATGGGTATTCTTCCTCAGACGAATGCTAACTAAACTGAGCTACTTCTGTATCAAATTACACAACTGGAACCCATCCAGCAAAGATTAAATCTTCTTGCAAGCAAACTTGTAACAAATAGAGAAAATCGTCCTTTAGAAAATTTTTGTCTACGACGAAACAACATTAGCATATTGAATTATATTTATGATTCAATAGTCTTTTTTACTATTATTATTATTATTCTCTTCAAACTAGTGCAAAAAGTGGAGCTCTTTTCACATTTTGAAAATCCCTTGTTGCCATTTCCAGGACAATTTTTTAAAATAGTATGACAAAATTTATATCAACATAGCACTATTTTTCAATGTTACTGCTCATTTTTTTATCCTGACGTTGAAGATTTAATGACCAGCACCATTTTTTGAATATTGCATATAACAATCAGCCTCCCCAGCAGGTTGCCTTGTATTGAACGTGATGTTTTTGAATTAGAGTCGGTGCTACTAGTTTTAAGACCGCAGATTCGCAAGGCAGAATTTCTCTTAAACAAAAAGTGCCTCAAAAAAATTAATAATAAAAAATGGACAATGCGTTTTCTTTACAAAATAACTTAATAGAAGGTAAAATTGATAAAAAATATGCACATTCTACTTACATGTCCTCTTATATGCAAGAAAAAAAAAACAACAAAAAAAAACCTCCTCTAAATCTAATAAAGCAGAGAGTATTTAGAACTGGAGAAAAAATTCCTATGTTTTTTATTTTAATTTTACAGGGTACGCGATTAATTGCTACAAAATAAGATTTTCAAAAAGGCACCTCATAGCTGCTATGTTACACGATAACGTTCAAACGGAAACATCTCATAAATTTTTTTTAGGTAAAAAGTAGGCACTTTTTTGAAAAACGCTTATAAACAAACACAAATACCCGAATAATAGATTTTTGGAAATAAATAAAATGCGTAGTAATGGTTCAATGAGAAGCTGCGACGTACTCGTGGCGAATATTGGCGGAGAATCGATATTTGCAAACTAAAAGTCTCATGGTACAGAATAAGTAAACTGAAGCTTTCGCTACAAAGAAAAAAATTGATGGATCACTTTGTTTGATATTCTTTTTTTTTTGTAAATATCTCAAAAAATTAGAAAAGGCCCAACAAAAAAAACATTGGCTATACAGGGTGATTCACGTAGGCCATTCATTAGAAGTTTTTCAACTTGCAGTTGGACTAGAAACTTGAAATTTGGTACGCAGCCATAATCGATTATGCCCGTTCTATCTAAAGTATTTTCAGTCCTCCAACTATACAGGGTGTGCCAAAAATTGGTACCAACTTTCTTATTTTAAATGGAAACCTATATTTTTCTTTACATGGTTCGATTGGTCTTCTAATTCTGAGTTTAGAGAACCTAAGTTATGTTAATTTATCTATTACAATTTTTGACATATGTCCAATTTCTTGAAAAAAATTGCCGCTGTAGTAGTTTACGAACAAATTTGTATCTCGCAAACCTTTTAAAATTATGAAACCAAATTTGTGAAGCAGTTAGCTGGAAGTCCAGGCTAACTTTTGATGTCCCATCGGTGGTCCCATTTTGTACCATATGGGCGCAGTCGATTTTCAAATGTCGCAATCAAAAACTGTCAAAAAGTCAATTTTTTCAAATGGCACCTACTATTTTTTTTCACACCATTCGAAAGAAAATTGAATTTTAGGGTGAGTTACTTAAGCATTCCCTATACCTAACTTCACCCCATATCGAGTTATTCAATAAAAATCAAGAAATACCTTATCTTGCCGAGAGATTCCTTACTTCATCAAGTATCCCATGGAAACAAAAGACAGTTGTAATAATTTTTAAAGAAAAATATGGATTCTTATTTAATTACACACAACACCAACAAATTATTATTAACGAACAAGAACAATGTTGACGAAATTCTGATGTAAATGTTCAATATGACCACCATATTTTTGTTGAAATATTCTATTATTCTACTTTCAACAGATTGCGTAGCACATCTTTGCGCCTACCATTTTTGACGCCAGAAATCAATGCAAAATTCAATTTTAGGGCCACTTTTATTAACATTGTGTATGTCTATCTACAGTTGTTTTTGAGTTATTGGCATTTTTTGAAAAAAATATTGTTTTTTTTTCAAGGGTAATAGGCTTTGGAAACAATCATTTCATTTTAATTTTTATTAAAAAATCGTATTGCAATAATAAATAATAACAACAAATAAACAGATTAACAAAATAATTATTTCAATACAAATGCTCAATGTGTGCACCGTTTTCACTGACAAAATTTCGTCAACATTGTTCTTGTTCGTTAATAATAATTTGTTGGTGTTGTGTGTAATTAAATAAGAATCCATATTTTTCTTTAAAAATTATTACAACTGTCTTTTGTTTCCATGGGATACTTGATGAAGTAAGGAATCTCTCGGCAAGATAAGGTATTTCTTGATTTTTATTGAATAACTCGATATGGGGTGAAGTTAGGTATAGGGAATGCTTAAGTAACTCACCCTAAAATCCAATTTTCTTTCGAATGGTGTGAAAAAAAATAGGTGCCATTTGAAAAAATTGACTTTTTGACAATTTTTGATTGCGACATTTGAAAATCGACTGCGCCCATATGGTACAAAATGGGACCACCGATGGGACATCAAAAGTTAGCCTGGACTTCCAGCTAACTGTTTCACAAATTTGGTTTCATAATTTTGAAAGGTTTGCGAGATACAAATTTGTTCGTAAACTACTACAGCGGCAATTTTTTTCAAAAAATTGGACGTATGTCAAAAATTGTAATAGATAAGTTAACATAACTTAGGTTCTCTAAACGCAGAATTAGAAGACCAATCGAACCATGTAAAGAAAAATATAGGTTTCCATTTAAAATAAGAAAGTTGGTACCAATTTTTGGCACACCCTGTATAGTTGGAGGACTGAAAATATTTTAGATAGAACGGGCATGATCGATTATGACTGTATACCAACTTTCAAGTTTCTAATCCAAGTGCAAGTTGAAAAACTTCTAATGAATGGCCTACGTGAATCACCGTGTATAATTAAAAAATAAATATACATGTTTTAAAACATATGAAATAACATGAACTATTATTATTACTCTTAAATAAGCCCATTCAACATTTTTTTAAACTACATATAGTTGGAAACATGAATCTTGTCGTTCACTTCATCAATTTATGTACTTAACAAAGCCATGACATTTCGTTATCAGCTTAAATATTATAGTCTGTTTTTAAACCAGGAGGAGCGTTTTAAATTTAACGCTCTAAATCTTACATCTGTGATTGCGTATGCCCTCGCCAGTTTTACACAAGGCAATAGTCGTAAATTATGACATATTGTAAAAATTTTAATTTCATGTCATAAGTTATAATTTCTATTTTAGCGTTTGCACATTATAGATCAGTTTTTAATCCCTTTTGTGCAAAATCTGAAGGTAAAAGTGACTAATTACTTGGTGCCTTTATATTGCGTAAATGATATGGATGCCGTATAAAATACCTGGAGGTCAAATAGAGGTCGATGCAGTATATAATGTAATAAAATACACATAAAAACACTGTAGTCCTGTATTGTTGGTTGCCCAAAACGCCAAAAAGGTTTTAGTGTATTTTCTGGTTACTTTTATGGTGTGAATGGAACTCCCATGTTTCCTCCTCCTGGTTTAAAAACAGACTATAACGCATGACAATGTAAATAACAGAGTCACATCTGATGTGGTTACGACTGAAGTTCCAGGCACAAGGATGCGTTTTAGAGATAAATAATACAACTGCTTGTTGTAGCTGCAACCAATGTTCAGCAATTTGTCAGTTCAGTAGCGTGCAGTTAGCGCATTTATCAAATTGAATGATTTTTCTATTTCTTTTTATTATTTATATAAGTTTGTGAAAGTCTATGTTTTGTTACATTTTTGAAAAGAATAAATCTTTATTTTATTAATTATTTCAATTTAAATGGCTAAATAAAGCATAACTTTCTCATTTAATTACGGGAGCCGTATGAATCCGCAAGCGCCTCTCGCTGCCGCACAGCAGGCTTAACATGTAAAGACCAATGTCTGAATGAAAGGGTTAAAAGATGATGGCGTGAACGACAACATTCGTGATTTGAACTAGGTATGTACAAATTCTGAACAAAAAATGAAGAACAAATTTTTTTCATTTGAGAATCCGTTTTAGTGATAAAAATTATTTTTAGTAGAAAAAATTGTTTTTTCGACTGCCCCTATCTCAAACATCATTGAACCCACTACCATGTAATCTTGCACAAAGGGGAGATGATTAAAATTAGCAATTTCTCAAAAACGATTATACAAAATTATGTAAAAACTTCAATAAATCAATGATGGGAATAATGTTCATACTTTACATCTAGTTGATCCTCTATTTTTTTATATTTCACATTTTTGTGGAACTACTTATTTGAAAATGTGTAAAGGAACTTCTCACTGCATTGAATCGTTACTAAGAGAGAAAATTTAGAATTTGCATAAATAATATCCAGCTATTTATATTTGATATTCGAGAATGATTGTATAAATAACAATAAATGATTGGTTATTTTACTGAGGCTCCTGCATCAGAAACAAGATCAACATTCTTTAAATTTAATGCTAAAAATTCACAAATACCCAAACTCTTGAACACCACTCGAATACCAACACTCAACGTGCATTTCACAAACCATGTTGGCATCATCGGAACATAATTAAAACTAAAATACAACTAATACGCCTACATTTGTACTAAAATATTGTTATTCATGTCTATAATTTGTTACATTTCTAACTAGCCTTGGGTTAGTGGTTTTTATTCCATTATTGTTGTCAGGGGCCCATTGGGCAACAATAGACTTCCATATTGGGCCATATTATGTTCCTTGAATCTTGTCATATTTGGATGTTTGGTTTGTCCAACATTCTTCACATAATAATCCGTACAACAACCGTACACATTTCTGTATTTCAATGAACTTCAACGATAAAGATGATTAAATAACAAAACTCCCGTTGAGTTATTAAATTAGACCTGCTTAGACCAGCATTAATTTTCTAACTATACGAACCTTATACATCGTAAAACAATTAAGGAAAATTTTGGGCACTTGCCATTACTACTGTTTGAGTTATTTAATATTAAAGTCCTACATGTTAGCTGCTGAGAAAAAGTGAAAACTAAATTATTTTAATTTATGTAATCTACTTTTAGTATCTAGTATTTAGTTTCTACTTTTATATCCTAATTAACTGTATTTTAAATATTTTTTTTATATCAGGTGGAAGTGAAGAGGGACTAAGTAGGAGTTATATTTTTTAAATATGGAAAGAAAAATCCGGTTGATTCTTCTGTAAAGTGTCAATACGATGTAAATGTAATTCTAAACCAGCCACATGTCGGAACTTTCAGAAAATATTCAAAACGATGTACAACTTAATATATATATCAAGTTTGTAGCAAATTGGATAACGATGGATCAAAAACGGAAGAGTAGAAGAACGGTTTCTGAGCAATAATGCTGACTGGCCGAAAGAAAAATTTAATTTCTATTAAAATGTTGAGCTGGAAAATGATTTACCCAGCACTTCTGGATTAGCAGGGAGAAAGAAACTGCCATTTGACAAAAGCAGTGAAAGATCGAAACGTAGAAAGACAGCAAAACTTCGTAAAAACTTTGGATCTGAAGAACTAGTTTATGCAACCTATAGCACTTTCCGCGCTTCTGGGAAAGCAAATACTGCAGAGATACTAAAAGAAGCTGCTACCACATCACTTACACATGCCTCCAGGATCAAAAAAGCATGGGCAACACAAATAAATTCATATTCTGCAGACGAAGCTTTGTTTTTATTTGTGTTAACAAAATTAACAAAAAGTATATTAAAATTCGAACTCAAGCCAAATCTAGACCTGTAAATATTTATCCTACTTTGCAAGATTTTTTTATTTTAATAAATAAACAATTAAAATCTATATCTGTTTTTATGTATTCCAATGTAAACCATCAGTAGTAACAATTACGCATTTAAAGCTATTTAATAATTTCGAAATAATCCATTATCGTAAATATTTTATTAAAAAAAGCATACTATGATATATTTGAATTTTTAAGTGATGTTTTAATATTTTAATATACTATTATATACCTAGTTGAATTTTTAATATGTTATATTTGTAATATTTTAATATTTTAAAGTTAAAAAAAAATGTTTCATTTCTGTAAATGTTATTTTAAATGCCTGTTTTAAATATTGATGTAATTTCGAATATGTTATTTGACGAGTGTACACAATTTGGATATTGTATTGACTGAATAAACTATCTATCTATCTATCTATCTATCTATCTATCTATTAAGGTCACAGTTCACCGAATGACATTATTTTAGCAATATAAGCATACTTTTAGTAATATTTCAGTGTTATGTGTCTCCCGATGATGCCAACATGGTTGGCGAAATGTGCGTCGAGTGCCGGCATTCATGTGGTGTGTTCAAGAGTTTTGGTGTTTATGTGGCAGAAAAACATCCGCCAGTTCTTAACAGACATCTTGAAGTTTGCAAACTCGATCGCAGCACATTCTACGCCAATATTCGACACGAGTCGCCAGAAAAGAATCCATAAAGTAAAACCCAACAAAAAGAATAATTAACAAACTTTTTTACCCCCTTCGACTAAGTCCTCACTATTTTTATTATTACTATTATTATTTTTGCTTTTCACCGAATTTGATCCCGAAGTTGCCTCCTTATCTCTATCTATACAGGGCGATGATTTTTTTACACTGTCATAAGAGTCCGTACTTACACTGCCTTTCACAGTTTTCTGGGTATTTTCACTAGAATTCACCTCCGCCGAGGGTGCTTTCTCCGGAGAGGAATTGGACGAAGAAGACGTAGACTCACCACCCTTCTTGTCTAGATTCTCCTTGCCCTCCGAGCCGGCGTTCACCCCCACCCTCTCCAAAGCCTTCTCGCTGGTCTTTTCTTTCTCCTTGCCTCCCTCGGCGTTCTCCAGCCTCTTCTCCCTATTTACATACTTCTCGACGTTTTTAACGCTGTCGGAGGCGTCGGTTTTACTGCTGATCTCTTTGTTTCTGCTTTGGGTTAACTTCTCAACAGTGGTCTCCAAACTTTTCTCATTCTTCGGCTCTTTCAGAGCCTTTTTGGAGATGGGAGGGGGCTTGGGTGCCGCCGGTAGCAGGTTCTGGGCTCTGGATATGGAAGATATATTCGACGAGGTTGTCGAGGCCAGTTTTGTGGATATCTGAAGGAAACAGAAAGGATGCATATGGTTAATTAATACATTACGCATTTTTAAATACAGGGTAAAAACATGAAAAAAGGCAAAAATAGTATAGATAGTGACAAAGGAACGCTTTACCACTCATTCACAATAAAGGCTTGTGAAAAACTGTCAGTAGTTTGGATAATAAATTGTCTATATACGAAACATTAAACTGTAGAATGGTTAAAGAAGTCTTTGAAACTATTGGCCATGTTATTTTAAACTTAATAATTACGTCTCTTAATACTGGTAAAATTCAAAGTAGTGTATAACGAACGTAAAAAAAAAATGCAAGGCCGGTGGTAGTATAGGGTTTATTTGGAGGGTTGAAAGAGGGCGCAAAAAATATTGCGTTTTCCAGCAAAACTTGACATCCTATCAAAAAATACCCTGCAGAAACGTAAAAAATTCTACAACTTTCATAAGGATCGCTTTTACCATAATCTCAAAATTTTCGAGAAAAATGTGAAAAAACGATTTTATTGTTTTTTATTTTTCATTTTCGCAAAAATAATTCAATGTTGATTAAATTTTGTGAAAGCATGCCTTTTTATGTCTTAAATAAGCACATTTTTTTTTATATAAAAAAATCAAGAAGTTTTTGAGATATTCAGTTTTTTTAGTCAAAAACTTTTTTTTTTCAAAAATAAATTCTGTGGTGAAACATCATAGTACAGAGTTCTTCTTGTGCTCATTTTTTTTGGTTTTACGTGTACTTTTTGATAAAATCATAAAAAATAATAGTCTCTATTTAACAACACTTTTGCAACAATGAATTTTTTAGTAATCGTTGTAATTTGTTTAATGTTTAAAAAAGTTGAAAAATTGATTACACCATATAATTGTACGGAAAAAAAGCAAAGGAAACTATCTTTCATTGTTTGACCCGAAACTTATTTTTTTTTACAGTAATGCTATAAACATTAAATTGGAATAATAAAGCTTCACATAAGTAAGGGCCGGTACTTTCATCTATAGATAGCGACATTTATTCTGCAGAATAAGTCTTATCTAGAAGATAAGCAAAAAAATCGGTATTTTCACCTACAAATAGTGATATCAGTCAGATAAATATGCTTATTCCTAGGATAAATTATTCGGCACCCAAACCGACGAATAACGCTTATATCTACCGGATAAATGAAGCCATGCTTACTCGCTTGGCAGTGTTATTCTATTTTCTAACCTAAGTTTTGAAAAGTTGATACTGTTTTGTATTTAACAAAACTTGGGCCAATGGTAACTTTTATACAGGGTGTAATTGGTTTCATGTCATTAAAAAAAAAACTGGTGGTAGGGAACGACAAGACAAACAAAAAAACCCTATATAACATGGGGTCTAAAGCTTTGGAGAAAAAAAAAATACACAAACATTTCCAAAATACTTAATAACCTAGTTTGAGAACTGGTGGCATATTGGGGTAGGTTTTATTGCCTCGCGTCTTGTCGCACGAGATACTCTGACATTCCTGCAAATAAGTATGCTGACAAAGCAGTTAAAAGGGACCAACAGAGGACATTGTCATGTTTTTTGCTTCTCCGCGGCCAATTATCCTATTAGGCGTGCTCCCTTGTAATATTCTCAAGTAATAATTTCAGTTTTGTCCTTACATGGTAAAGAACGCACGCATGACGCAATGTACCTGTTCCTTGGTTTTGTCTGTTTTCTTTTTGAATTTTGTGCCACTTATGTTAAGCTTTACTTCACTGACTTATTGTTCAAGTCGTTAGTGCTTGATTACGTAAGACACTACTTCTCGTTCGTGCTTTTTGTGTTACTTTTTGGATTTTGGACCAAATTTTTTTTTTTTTTTCTTTCTTGATAACATTAATTCACAGTTTAGTGTGGTGTTTTAAAACGCAGATTTTGGACATTATGGGAGATTACACTTATCCAGAGCTCGCGGATATGGACTTGGTACATGGAGAAAGTGGTGGCAATGCAGCTGGTGCAGAAGAGCTTTAGAATAATTGCAACGACGTATTTTAATGTGCATAGAAACCATAGAAAAATGATCCTAATTTACCAAATGTGTTGAACGGAGTATGTTATTAGTTCGACGTACCGAAATGCGTATACGTGGAGATGGAGGTCATTTCGAACAATTTTTGTAAAAAATTCAAAAGAATTGTTCAGTTATTGGGTGTTACCTATTGGGCATTAAAGGTATGATTATTATTATTAGTATTCGTTGTCTTGTTTTTATCTGTTTATTATTGTTTACATTGATTTTCATAGAGACCAAAGACTTGATTTTTAGTTTTCGATACCTGATTGGGAAAAATTATGCGCTCAATTCGTTAAAAAAAATCAGATTTTTTCCTAACTTAAAATACACAACTAATTTCTGTTATCGTATCTCGGACGTCTAACTGTTCGTTTTTCAATTTCATAAAACAATTACTAATTTTTAAAGTTTTTAACACAATGTTACAAATGTTAATAAACCACTTTTAAATTTTATAAATTCTTATAAACGACAATAAAAGCTACAATAGCTTTGTTCCAAATTAAAAAACACATGTAAACAAATCCTATTTAAACCCCTGCGGCCATGCTATGCTTGCGTTGTGTTGAAAGAGAAGGAATTATTTACATTTTCATAATTAGTGGTATAAAAAGTTCAATACAAATAATCCCATCAAAGTGCCGCACCTCTACCGACGGGAACACAAGTCGGGTATTACAGTTTTTTATTATTTCTAATATTCGGAACTAAAACATCCACTGACCCTGAAAAACAGTGGTTCTCAAATCTTTCCTACCATAACATTAAAAATGTAAACCCAGGTCAGTTTTTTTCAAAGTGCCCCTAGAGAAAAAGGCCATATAGGTTTTCTGTTTGTCTAGTCGGTCCCTATTACCAGTTTTTTTAATGACATGAAACTAATTACACCCTGTATAACTATGGGCGATTTTCCAGACTTTCACCAAGTCACAGCGGGAAGAATAATAAAAAATGTAATAACTGCTATTTGTTTATTTCCTCAATTTGTAAAAAATATATCACATGAAACACAGTTTTTTAGATTTAATTAAAACAATTGGTATTTTTAGCTACTCCATTTCTCTTTCATTTTATTTTATATACACCATTTAAAAACGTGCAGACAAAAAATCGCACAGAGCTATTGTACTTATGTATTGACAACGACAAACAAAAACAACTATGAAGTATGAAAATGACTCAAACGTCGTTGATAATCTCCTACGACGTTTCTTTTCTTTATTTGAAGTATATAGCTACTGCATATATTTCTCTTGCTTTACCGCATCTTAAGTTGGCAACACTTACTTTGGGAAGTATCTAAAATCTTATCCATCGAATTGTTAACCGAAGATGTGATTTGAATGAAAGTACGGATACAAGATATCCTATAGATAGCAAGTTCTGGTTATCTCATCCGTCGAATTGCTATTAGTCGGATAAAGTATACTTATACTTAAGTGAAAGTACCTGGCCTAAGCAAAATAAGCAATACTTCTTGTATTGCTCATATAATATACAGGAATTTTACCAGTTGATTGATCAAAATGGGAACATTTTCTAGGTAGAAATTTTATGTAAGTTTGTCACTATCTGTACTGTCTATCCTTTATCAATATGCATTAATAATAATAATAATAATAATAATTTTATTTGTCACTTAAGCTGATACATAGAAACAGATGTGAAAGTCAAAGAAAAAGTAAAATTACATGTAAAATACACAATTAATAGTAAAACACAAACAATAGATATATAACATCATAAACAATAGACATTTAAACGAACTCATTAATACTGTAAAGACAATTTTGAATTAAATATTGTTTTAATAACGATTTAAAAGAATTAAAATTCCTAGCATTTAATACGTGTGTAGGTAATTTGTTGTAAATTTTAATGCCCGAGAAATAAGGTGATTTTTCATAGAGAGACAAATTATGCACGGGAATTGTTAATGAAGATCCATGTCTAGTGGTATACAGATGAAAGCTACCATTATTTTTAAATGAGGATAAGTTTTTTCTTACATAATTAGCAATATTGTATATATAAATTGATGGAAGTGTTAGAATTTTATGATTTATAAAGTATGGTCTACAAGACTCTGTGGTTTTTAGATTAAAGATGACTCTAATGACTCTCTTTTGTTGTATTAAGATTCGATTAATGGTGGATGATCTACCCCACACCATGATATTGTAAGACAGATGCGGATATATCATAGCATAGTAAATATTAAGTAAATACTCTTTGGGTATATTCTGTTTTAATGAGGAAATAGTATACAGAGAGGTGTTAATTTTCTTCGCTATGTGATCTATCTGGTCGTTCCACGTTAGATGCGAATCTACAAATGTGCCGAGAAATTTAACGGAACTAGAGAAGTTAATATTTCTGTTGTTAAAAAAATTGTCAGCAATAGTTGTTTCTCGTGGAGAAAAATATATACAATCAGTTTTCGTGATATTTAATATTAAACAATTTTTTGAGCACCATAAGTTGAAGCTATCCATCACATAATTTGTGAGAGACTGGAGTTCTACAAAACTTGGTGCTGAGACCATGACTGACGTATCAACCGCATACATGGTAATTTTTCCTTTTATATGAGATGGGAGATCATTTATGTATAGTGAAAATAGTAGAGGTCCCAGCACGGAGCCTTGTGGAACTCCCAGATTAATATGATAATCATTTGAGGTAACATTGTATTGTATTTTGTCATTTTAACTATATAACTTAAGTATTTCTATTCTTTGACCCGTCAATAAAATGTAATAAGTATTTTCTGTAGATTAATAAAATTATTATTATTATTATTATCATCATTAACCATTTTTTTGCATCATCATTTCATCATATTCATTTAATGGGTTAATAACTCACCTGCGGGCTGTGCCCTTGCTGCGACATGCCCCCCATTTTCGGACTAGTAGGTGATGGCAACATCTCAAAGTTCTTCCTCTGGTTCAGGTCTAAACTTAACCCGGGTATCGGCGACGCTGGGAATGCCATCCTCTGCCCGTACCACAAACTATGATAGGCGGCCATCATCCTCGGATCGTAGGTCGGGAACCCGGGCGGACCTGCCGGATACAAGAACTGATTGGGGCTCATCGTGGGCGACGCCAAGTTGGGTATGAACGGGTTCGGGGGCGTGAAGTTCAGATTGACCTTGTCCCTCTTGTTGCTGGAAGAGTTAGTGGGCTGGGCCTTGAGCTTGGGGGAGTGAGGGCTTTTAGGGGACTTGCGCTCATTCTTCGGGGAGCTCTGCAGTTTCAAGGGGTTGAATATCGATACAGAGCTCGTGTTGATCTTCAAGTCGCTCTGGCCGGCGTTCGTCATGATCTGATTGGCCATGCTCAAGGCGAGATTGGGCGGCGCCTGGTTGGCGTAGCCCTGGTTATGGTTGCTCAAGCCTAGACTTTGATTGTTGGAGTGGTTGCTGAGGCTGGTGGTCTCGGGTGCCTTTTCCGATATGGGTTTCAGGGTCTTCGGATCGATTTTTACGATGGAGTGTTTCCTGATCTCGCTCTTCTCGATTTTTACAGCAGGCTCCTGCTGTGGGGGCTTGTCTTTCTCCGGGCTGACGTGCACTTGGTACATTGGTTTGACGCCGGAGGCTGGATTACCTTAATGAAAATACATATGAATCATATCTGCTTGTGCGCACATGAGGGAATAAGATAATAGGTACATACGTAAATTGTAGGCGATTTTCCTCTCTAACATTGTGTTAAAAAATAAATGAGTCAAATCAATTTTAATTTTAGATCTTTGAAAAGGGAAAATTCTACTCTTAAAAATTGCACCAGTTTTAGACTGACTTAAATTTTTATGAAGTTCTAAAACTGCTATTGAA
This sequence comes from Stenurella melanura, assembly GCA_963583905.1. NCBI lineage: Eukaryota > Metazoa > Arthropoda > Insecta > Coleoptera > Cerambycidae > Stenurella > Stenurella melanura. Next base: position 122,488,657 of record OY757315.1, on the reverse strand, counting down.
AACTGTCATAAATCTCTGTATCTGAAATATTAGAACGTCATTAAGAAACACCCTGTATATTCTAGTGCATATCTTTTAAATAATGCAAATATTTCTTTTAGTTATTGAGAAAATGGCCCTGGCCTTTAGTGGGTCACTACGTATTCTAATTTTTGGCATAACTACTACACTAGTGAAGCTTTTTCAAAACATGTAATAAAAAAAAATTAAACGGGTCTACAATCTACCTACGACTCAGGGATCCTTAGGAGCCAAAAAACCTACCTAAATACCGCGGCATATTATTCCGCATCTTGAAGAACTTGGCAGGCCTCACGTTCTTCAAATCCGTGTATTTGGGATCGGGCGAAGGCTTGCTCAGGTTAGCCTTGGATATCTGCGAGTTCCAACTCTTCGGCGGGTCCCTCAACGTCTTATACCCGATCGGCGTGCTGGGTTTCGCTTTGATGGTCATCTTATTGTTCAGGTTGACTATCTGCTGTTGCTGAGAAGTCGCGACATTTGCTGGCTTAATGTCTATCTTCGGAGGAGAAAAAGACCCACCTGATAACATAAATGACAAAGGACAATGTTAAATATAGTGGGTTTTCTGTCCCCAGGGTGGAACGGCCAAAAAGGTGAGACAGTGCCTTGGAAATGATGTGGCATGATTAAGCAAACGCTCGAGAATACTCATGAAGACAGGGAACTATCCATACAACCCTCTGAAGAGGTATGGTCAATGAGACAAATTGCACTGCGTTATGACATTAACAAAAATTCGGTATTTAACATTTTAAAAACTGTGAATAAACAGTTTAATTAATTCAAGCAATATTTTAAAAAATGAAAAAACTAACTACATAATTTGGTTATTACACAATTTCTATTTATAACTTCTATTAGTCTGTTTGGCATAGAATTCAATAAACTCATGCAATATTTATCGGTAATATTTTCCCATGCATTATTTATTAATTTCAGTAATTCTTGCGCATTTCGTGGTCTCACATTTCGGTTTTGAATATTTCTTACAAGTAGTCCCCATTTTTCTTCCTAGGGTTAACATCTGGACTATGACAGGGGCAGTTAAGAACATTAATATTGTTGTTGTCTGTAATTGTTTATTTGTGGCATATTCAGATTGTCTTACTTTTTATTGGGTATTTTGCCACCGAAAAATATTAAAAAATTTTAATGAAAAAACCTCTGCGTCAAACGGATCAAACAGAGGTTGGTTCTTGAATACTTGACTGTTTCAAAAAGTCTCACACCTAAAAATATATAAACTAGAACAACGTTATAAACTAAAAACTGAAAATCAAAGCTATAGGTAGTTAACGTTTCGGAAGAGAATCTACTTCCGTTCTCAAAACTTTTTTGGCCGTCAACCATGACAGTTCTTTGTTTATGTATTTCCATAGTCACGTGAGACATTAAATTATATTTATCTTATTTTTACTTACTTCGTCTCTAAGGATGGGCAACTAACTAGTACAAAAATCTATTGAATAATTCGAAAAGCATCTATCCTTGTTTAATAAAATAATCGCGGATTCTTTAAGTTTTCTTTTAGTTTCGTTGCTCTCTTTTTCCAAAATCTCCGCCGAGTAATTTTTTGAATCAAATTAACGAAAAAGAACCTTCAATTAAATTTACAATGTAATTCTGGAGAATAACGGGGCATTGGAATTTTCGCGTAATTTTTTCAGGGTACACTAATTTGGGGCCAATTACAGGCCAATTTCTATACTCCCAATTATCTCAAAAATCTTTGAAAAGGCCATTAAAAATCAAATAACTGAATATCTCGAGAAACATAAAATACTCTTTAGACATCAATTTGGATTTCGTGAACATTTATCAACAACAGATGCTATACTAAAATTTACAGAATATACATTAGGGTGCTTTGAAAAAGGACTCTACTCTGCTTCATTGTTTTGCGACCTCAGCAAAGCGTTTGATTGTGTATCACATAACTTATTAATTCAAAAGTTGCCCAAATATAATTTCAGCAACTCAAGTATTTCACTTATCAAGTCCTACTTAGAAAACCGAAAACAAACGGTCAGATTAAACGGAATAACATCCGAGGAGTTAAATATTAAGTCGGGAGTACCTCAGGGCTCAATCCTGGGCCCGGTCCTATTCCTAATCTATATCAATGATTTGCCAAATGCACTTAAGAATTTCACTTGTATATTTTATGCCGATGACTCGACACTTCTAATGTCAGATTATAATCTAAATAACTTAATGCTGAAGAGTGACGATGCGCTCTCCAATGCCAAAAAGTGGTTCACATCTAACTCTCTAGCACTTAATGAAGAAAAAACAGTTAAAATGATCTCAAGCACACGCGATTTGGGAAATCTACCGAATAATCCAACTAACACTAAATTTTTAGGAGTATTTATCGACAAATCTCTACGTTGGGATGCTCATACCGATTATCTTGCTGAACAGTTATCAAAAAATATATATTGTCTAAGACAACTGTCAAATTCTGTATCCCGCAATGTGCTTAAAACAGCCTATTTTGCATTATGTCACTCTAGACTGTCCTATGCCATTCTTGCCTGGGGCCACTCTGCTGGCAAGCACAGACTTTTCGGCCTTCAAAGAAAGGCCTTAAGGATTGTGGGTGGTATAGGGTATCGAGATGATACTAAGCACCTTTTTATCGTGCTTAAAATACTCACATTACCTTGTTTGTATGCACTGCAATGTATCTTATATATACATAATAACCTAAATAACTTTAATACTCATGCTGATTTACATCAACATGAAACCAGATATAAAGATAATATATGTCCTGAATTCACAAGACTTACCAGGGGACAAACTGGTGTCAAATACTATGGTAATAAAATCTATAATGCACTACCTAATAGCGTGAAAACTTTGATCCCAACAAGGTTCAGATCTACAATTAAAGACTTTTTTCTAGAAAACGCATTTTTCTCATTAGAAGAAATTGAAAGAGAGATTGGACATATTAGAATGTGATATTATATTATTGTACTGTATCCTTGTAAATTTTTTGTTTGTTAGTAACTGTACCTGTTTCATACAAATTAATTATATCTTTGTAGGTGTGATATTATATGTATGTATGTATGCTTCTAAAATTAATTTGTGCAAACCTTTTTTTTGACGTGTGTATATTTTTATAATTTTAACATTAATAAATTTATCTTATCTTATCTATCTTATCTGGGGTCGTAGAACACGAATCTGAAGTCGGTTTTCAATGCAAATGCACAGTTTTTCCAAAAAAAAATTTTGAAATTTTCCACCATAACACGAACTTTTTGTCAGTGTAAACACCAAAAACACCTCGATTTTGACCGATTCGAATCCCGTATCCACAATGTAGGTGCTTTTTAGAACAATGCACCTTTTACACACTGCAAAAAAATTGCTTTTTCATAAAAAATAGTAATTTTATTTATCTGAATCAGAACTCCATTATTTGACAGTTCAGCCATAAGATTGTCGCGCATGCGTGTCAAAATACCCTGAAAAGTTGGTGTCTCAAGGCACAACAAAGAAATTCATTTTATAAATACCTATTAAAATTGATAAAATAAAATACATAATTTAAATAATAATGTTTTTATTATATATAATACCAAAGCCTGATCTTTTATTAAGAATGTTTTCAATATATAGCGTGTCCCAAATCGGTTTATTTAAAAATGGCCCGTTTTTGTTATTGCCCACTATAAGGACCAGCGAGGAGTTGAGATGACGCACATACCTTGCCAGGAGAGGAAATGCTCCTTGCACTTCTCGGATACCACCTACTGACTTTCAATCTGATTGTCATTAATAAGTGGTGTCCGAGAAGGGCAAGGAACATTTGCGACGGCGCAAATGGTCCTTGCCTTTCTCCGATACCACCTACAGATTTTCAACCTGGTTATCAGTAATAAGTGATGTCCGAGAAGAGCAAGGAACATTTGCGCCCGCGCAAATGTTCCTTATTGCCCTTCTCGGATACCACTTATTACTGATAACCAGGTTGGCGTAAATGCTCCTTACCCTTCTCGGATACCACCTACAGATTTTCAACCTGGTTATCAGTAATAAGTGGTATCCGAGAAGGGCAAGGAACATTTGCGCCGGCGCAAATGTTCCTTGCCCTTCTCGGATACCACTTATTACTGATAACCAGGTTGAAAATCTGTAGGTGGTATCCGAGAAGGGTAAGGAGCATTTACGCCAACCTGGTTATCAGTAATAAGTGGTATCCGAGAAGGGCAATAAGGAACATTTGCGCGGGCGCAAATGTTCCTTGCTCTTCTCGGACATCACTTATTACTGATAACCAGGTTGAAAATCTGTAGGTGGTATCGGAGAAAGGCAAGGACCATTTGCGCCGTCGCAAATGTTCCTTGCCCTTCTCGGACACCACTTATTAATGACAATCAGATTGAAAGTCAGTAGGTGGTATCCGAGAAGTGCAAGGAGCATTTCCTCTCCTGGCAAGGTATGTGCGTCATCTCAACTCCTCGCTGGTCCTTATAGTGGGCAATAACAAAAACGGGCCATTTTTAAATAAACCGATTTGGGACACGCTATATATTGAAAACATTCTTAATAAAAGATCAGGCTTTGGTATTATATATAATAAAAACATTATTATTTAAATTATGTATTTTATTTTATCAATTTTAATAGGTATTTATAAAATGAATTTCTTTGTTGTGCCTTGAGACACCAACTTTTCAGGGTATTTTGACACGCATGCGCGACAATCTTATGGCTGAACTGTCAAATAATGGAGTTCTGATTCAGATAAATAAAATTACTATTTTTTATGAAAAAGCAATTTTTTTGCAGTGTGTAAAAGGTGCATTGTTCTAAAAAGCACCTACATTGTGGATACGGGATTCGAATCGGTCAAAATCGAGGTGTTTTTGGTGTTTACACTGACAAAAAGTTCGTGTTATGGTGGAAAATTTCAAATTTTTTTTTTGGAAAAACTGTGCATTTGCATTGAAAACCGACTTCAGATTCGTGTTCTACGACCCCAAATTAGTGTACCCTGAAAAAATTACGCGAAAATTCCAATGCCCCGTTATTCTCCAGAATTACCCAGAATAATAATGAATTAATTACCTTTCTTAGACATTTTAATTAAAAAAATAGATAACACATACCAAACCAGTGTGTATAGAAAACAAACACACACAAACAGATACTTAAATTTCAATTCAAATCAACATATTAGTGTTAAGAAAGGTGTTGTTAAGTGTTTGTATGACAGAGCCAAAATTATTTCTTCAAATGATGTAATATTAAGGAACGAAAAGCAATTTATAAAAACTGTCTTATTAAATAATCAATATCCTGCGAGTTTTGTTGATGGTCAGTTATTGAACATTGGTAGTAGAGAGAATATACTATCACAACCTGAGGTATTTAGATTAATGGCAGTAATTCCATATATACATGATTTATCGGATAAATTACGAATAATTGGGAATAGGTTTTCCGTACGAACGGTTTTTCAAACGGGCTCCACGCTGAGATCGGTTTTATCAAAAACCCAACCTCTAAATATTGTGCAAAATTCAAAAAATTGTATTTATAGTGTTCCGTGTGAGCGCGGAAAACATTACGTAGGTGAATCATCTAGACCTTTCAACGTAAGGCTCGGTGAACATAGAAATTACGCTAGAAGGGGAGAATTTGAAAAATCAAAAATTTGTGAACGCGCGTGGGATAATGATCACAGGATTAAACGGGACTCGGCGAAAATTTTGGAAAAAGAGAGCAACGGAACCAAAAGAAAACTTAAAGAATCCGCGATTATTTTATTAAACAAGGACAGATGCGTTTCGAATTATTCAATAGATTTTTGTACTAGTTGGTTGCCCATTAGGGTGGGCCGAAAAAATTAAATTTGAAATAATAATTTGCTATACTTATCAAAAGTTGACATTCAGTGTGTAGTCACTGCAATTTTTTTCAATTTAAAAAAAAAATGTCTTTAGCCCTCTACCATCCCTTTAACGACCTTTAAAAAAAAAGTAAAAAATTAAATTGCAATACCCATAAAATGTATTTGATTCAGTTTAGTCATTCCAATTTTTTTCAAATTTTTAAATAGTATCTTCAGCCCTCTACCACCCCTTTAATCCCGCCTCTAATAATTGTGTCAAGTTTGTACTTTCATATGTATGTAAATCATAAAAGTTATGATTATAAAGTTGATATTAAACAAAGTATTTATCTTAAAATAACATTAAATACAAGCAACAGGTTATTATGAATCAGTTATTGCAAGTTTTGACATGTTCACAGAGAGAGAATAATGAATGCACCGAAATTAAACATAACAAGAAGTAAAGTGGAATGTCCTATTTTTGGTAGTCCTATCGATTTAAACAGCCTTGTGTTGCCGACAATTGAACAAATACTTCGATGTTATTTGTTTATTCGGTACGAAATAAAATTTAACAAACAGTGCGGAAAGGAACCAAGTTTTGTAGAAGTTTGCAATGAACTTGTGCCTAAAATTGACAATATTTGGAAAACGGCATCAATTCCAACAGTTTCAAGGGACCGGATCGTACAATTGATATGCAAGTACCATGGCAAGTATTTGAGCCTAATAAGATACCGGAAAAGCAAACGGAATACACAATATGAGTCAAAGGTAAATAGTTTTAAATTAGACTGTTCGGAGAAATTATTCGACATTGCTGCATGTAAATGCGAAAAATTAAGAAAAGTGCCGATTCAAGAACAAAATTTTCTTTTGGATCAAAGATCGTATAGAAAGATGACTATAGGAAATATTGATCGTGCAGAAACAAAAAAGTTAACTGCCAAGAAAGATAGACAATCAAGAGAAACAGAAAGACTAGAAAAGTACAGATCCAGCTCTTATGATTTGACACCCGGTAGTTCTACTGAGGTAAGCATATTACTATCAGACTCAGACAAGTCTTCAAAGTTTGAATCATCATCGGAGGACGAACTAATAGACGTCAATTTACCTTCAACATCAGAATGCATTCAAATGAGGCTGAAGTTACCCACATTAGGTATTGTATGCGATAAATATGGCATTTCTGACAGATCGGCTGCTGCCATTGCTACTGCAGTATTGAAAGATGTGGGAATTGTCAGTACAAATGATAACTCCAAAGTAATTGACAAAAACAAAGTGAGAAGAGTGCGCCAGAAAACCAGAAATACGTTTTGTAAGGAGTTCCACACTGCAAGTAGAAGCATTAAAAGTCTTTACTTCGATGGAAGAAAGGACAAAACTTTAAGAAAAGAAGGGTACCAGATTATATAAGAGAACTATTCTAGAAGAACATATTTCCCTGATTGAAGAACCAAATTCTCTGTACATAGGTCACGTTACTCCAGCCACAGGCAAGGCTCAGTCGATTGGAAAAGCAATAATAGATTATTTAGCTATAAATAATATAGATCTAGGGAATTTGGTGGCGATTGGTAGTGACGGTACTGTTGTAAACACTGGCTATAAAAATGGTGCAATCAGATATATCGAAACTGAACTTAAGCGTCCGTTACAATGGTTTATCTGCCAATTACACGCAAACGAGTTACCTTTAAGGCATTTATTCCAATTCCTAGATGGCGCTACAACAGGACCCCGTCAATTCTCTGGAGAAATTGGAAAATCATTAGAAAAATGCGAACTTCTCCCAATTGCAAACTTTACCAGAATTGAATGTGAATTGCCAGAATTGACAATAGAGTCTAGTAAATTAAGTTCAGATCAATCGTATCTATACGATATTTGCAAGGCCATATCAAGTGGCGACTTCCATTCAAATTTAGCAAATCGTAACCCTGGCAAGTTAGCTCATTCAAGATGGCTCACAATGGCAAATAGAGTACTTCGCCTCTATGCTGGAACTGAAAAGCCAACAGCAAACCTTAAAGATCTTGCCGAATTTATAATTAAAGTTTATGCAGTAATGTGGTTCCATATAAAGCTTAACTCAAATTCAACACACGGTAGTTTGCATGTTTTTAAGACCATTGAACAATCACGGTATTTAAGAGAAGATCTAAAAAGTATTATAGACCAAGTAATTCAAAGAAATGCGTATTTTATTCACCCCGAGAATCTCCTTCTCTGTATGTTAAGAGAAAATCATCGGTGGGTACGAGAACTATCTTTAAGAAGAATTCTTAAAGCCAGACAAGCCTATCAACAGACAACTACAGTAAGACATTTTGTGATACCGGAATTGAACTTTAGTGCTATTTTGATTTAATCCACTGGAATGAGTGCGAAATAACACCACCACCAGTTATGGCCGACATAGCAAATGATGACCTCAAGCGTTTGATTAATGATGCCGTGATTCCAGACTTTGACTTTTCCAAATTTCCGTGTCATACTCAAACCGTAGAGAAATGTGTGAAATTGGTTACGGAGTCATCTACTTTAGTTATAGGTCCGGAATCCAGAGATGGCCTTATCCGTTCAAGAATAAAATCAAAGGAGATTATTCCCACTTTTGAAAATAAAGGACAATTTAAAGTTACCTAACGAAGTACGAAAAATACTAGCGTTTACTTTTTTGTGTTATGTTAAATTAAAAATTATTTGTTTATGTTTGCACTTTAATAAATGCTTTGGTTAATTTCGATTGTTTTAGACACATGTCTATTAAATTTGATTATTAATATTATTACGTCGGTACGAAAGTACAAATTTTACATAATGAAGGCATGATTAATAGGGTGGTAGAAGGGTGAAAAAAATATTTAAAAAATTTGAAAAAGATTACAGTGACTATACACAGTGAAACACAACATTAGATGGGTATTGCGAATTTTATTTTAATTTCTTTTTAAAGACCATTTTAGTGGTGGTAGAGGGCTGAAGAGATCATTTTAAAAATAAAAAAAAAATCGGGGTAGCTATACACAGTGAAAGGCAACTTTTGACGGGTATTGCGATTTTCATTTAATTTTTTTTTTTTTTTTTTTGTCATTAAAGGGTAGTAGAGGGCTGCAGATATTTTTTTTTAATTAAAAAAAAAAACACATGGACTTTCCACAGTGAAAGGCAACTTTTGATGGGTATTGCAATTTTCGTTTTTCAATTTTTTTAAAAAAGGTCATTTTCGGCCCACCCTATTGCCCATCCTTAGAGACGAAGTAAGTAAAAATAAGATAAATATAATTTAATGCCTCACGTGACTATGGAAATACATAAACAAAGAACTGTCATGGTTGACGGCCAAAAAAGTTTTGAGAACGGAAGTAGATGATTCTCTTCCGAAATGTTAACTACCTATAGCTTTCATTTTCAGTTTTTAGTTTATAACATTGTTCTAGTTTATTTATTTTTATATCATAATAATAATAATTCGTTTATTTAGCTAATGAAAGCTATACATTTTCACACACATCTTACGTCTAACAAAAGTATAGATACAAAAATAAAATCCTTGATTCATAATATCCAACAAGCAGGTGTGAGAGTTTTTGAACATTGACAATCCATCTTCTGCTTTAGTAATAACAGCATTACAATAAAAAATATAATAAAAGTGCCAAACTGTTTTATTTCGGCTACTCATTATATATTCAAATAGAGACAGATTTACATTAGAAAAAAAATAGTTGTCCTATTTTTTTTGCTCACGACAGTAACAAGATACGTCTCTACCACTATAACCAGGTTAAAACTAAACCACGGTACATTTCCGTCACATCTCTATAAATTAGGACTCGTAGAGTTGCGGTGCTGCACATGTAAACACAATTCAACAGGTGATTTAAACCATCTATTTTTTGCTTGTAGTAACCATCGGCAAGCTGTTGCAAACTTATATAACGTTTTAAAGGGCTTAAATAATCAACTCCCAATCAATTTAACTCACTTGCTGAGTGCTACTAATCCACAAATTATGATTGCATTTATAAATTTTTTAGAACAAGCCCATTTGAAAATATAAGAAATAAATAATATTCTTCAGTATTTTCTCTTAACTCATTTCAGAAGCCAAATAAAAAAAAAAAATAGATTATGTGTGTGTGTGAGCGTGTCTTTCCCTCATTTTTATACAATTTGTGTAAAAGGTTTTATTTCTTTTATACCTCGTTGGTCTTTGTAAATCAATAAATGTGTTATTATCATTACCTGCACTCGTCTTGGCCACAGAGGGAACCGTCGTTTTCACCTCGTTCTTCGGCACGCTTTGAGCCTTGCCCTCCAGTTTGACGTTGCTAGCGCTCGTCGTAGGTTTGGGTACATTGATGACGGGGTTGTATGCCTTGGGCATATAGCAGGGACTCTTGACGCCACCATAAGCACTCACGGGAACCTTCGGCGGATTAATAGACTGTTTGGCAGACATAATGGATGGTTTACTGGTTGTAATGGGCGTGCCGGGCCTGCTCAACTGGACGTTGGCGAAGCTCTTGTTGACTAGACCGGGCTTGGAAAATGTCACGTCGGTTGTTGTTGCAGCGATACTGGTCTTGAAGCTTGTAGTCACCACCTAGGTAATAGATAGAAAAAGAAAGAAGTATAAAAGTTTCAATTGTAGAGCAGTATTTCCCCGGATTCTCCGCGCATAACCGGCATGTACTTTCAGTGTTGAAAATATTTACTAAATATTAATGACATTTTGCATAAACTACATTTATTTCACATTTATTATCATGTTCAAATTCATTATAGATTCATTTATTGCATACACATTTATTTCTTAATCTTCTAGATTTAATTTTCATTGAAATTTTTTTATCAAATCCCAAATTTCAGACAAAATTTTTAAAAAAATCTAAATTCTTTTAAAAAACTCACGAATAAATTCTATATCTTGTAACCACTGAACTATACATAATAAATGGAAGACCAATACAGATATATGCGCGTGAACAAAATGCTTCAATCATGCGATTGAAGGTCCCGGGGTTCTGCGTCGCCGCAATAGAAATCTAAGATTAAAAGTATGTTGGTGATTGAGTCAGAATGCTTCTTGCGGACGGTATGCGCCGACGCGATTTTTCTTTGATTTCTCTCCCGTAGCGGGAGGTCTTGGATTACTGCAGAATTTCAGAGCCGGTGTCCAGCTTTTTTAGCGGTTGTCTTATGTATATAGTACTTTGTAACATAAACAATTCGTGATAAGATAAAGAATAAAGCAGTATGGTCCGGTCTTGTTTCTGTTTGTTACCTATATTTTGAGTAAGTACCTTGTTCTTGTCCATTCTGTAAAATATACTATCCTCTAAATATCGGCGACAACTCCGAGTTTTGGGATCTTTTCTCTTACCGTGGGTAATTTTGCCTGAAAAATATTCGTTAGGCTATACTTTCCGAGGTATCTACTGAACTCTACATGATAAATATATACATAGAATTCATTGGATATTCAGGATACAAAATTGTCTAACCTCACCGTTTTCCGTAATTTTTTAGCGAATTTTAAAGTTTATTACTATTTGTGAATCTACCTAAATAATGTTAAACAATCCAAATTATGTGCGTTACTGATATGGACTTGATCTATTTAAAAATATGTTACATTACCGTAAGTACTTTTTATAAATACAACTTTGTCAAATAAGTAAGCGTGAACTGTAAAATGTGAGACTAGCCAAATTTGAAAATCTTGGCACTATATGACCACTGAAATGTATTATACTTAAAATGATAGAATGGGGTAGCAAAACATCTCAGTTATTTTGACTTTTTATGGAATGTAAAACTTGCACTAGCACCAATGTAAAGTCAGTCTGTATAATAACAACAGTGTGTAGCATGCAAATTGCTATTTTTATTGTTTCCAAAATTTGAATACTTATTGGCTCATATTTATGGGTGATCTCCTCTCTTTCGTTCAGCAAATAACTAAATTTAACTTCAAATAAATTAAGTATATAGCTCAAGTAATAAAATAGACAACTATAAATATAATGGTATAGTATTGCTGGTCATATATCTTCAAGGTAAATATTAAAATCAAAGGTTTCTTTGTAAGAAATTTAATTCAAACTAAACAAAGTAAACCAGTAAAATAATAAAATGTCGTCAATTTTATCCGATGCGTAACTCAAATCCACATTTAATGTATAAGAGAGTATCATAAAACTATGTCAATTTAGTTTTTATTTTGATTAACGTCACCAAATATGTCGGTTTTAAAACTTCCGCGTGAGGAAGCACTTCACTTGTTGTCTGACTACAACGCAGTAAGCAGCCCGTCAAATTACTCGAGCATCGTACTCCTTGACCACATGTCTAACATATAAGACATAACCAGGTTGGAGGAATATAAATATGTACCTGTATTTTGGAAAAACCGGATTTATTCCGTAAGTAATCTGAATTTAAATTATTTTTTTTTTTGGTGTCTGTAAAATAAGTATTTCTCTTTTATTATATCGATATTTTCGACTTGTAGGGTTTTTTTGTTTGGTGGGATCTTTTCTGTCCATTACCTGGACCATTGGAAGGTTTTCTAAGAAAGATTTTTTTTTGAAGATGGTTTGCTAGGCAAGGCCATATCATAATTATATTTAAGTCACCTCGTATTTGATAACCCTCAATTGATGTATCAACATATCCTGTAAATGTGAGTGAAGTCGCTGTAATGGTTCCCTCGTCAATATAGCCAACCTGATTACGTCCTGTCAGAGTACTCCAGAATCATTTACCACCATAGAAACTGGCGTCCAGTAAAAACTATTACATCAGGATTTTTGTAGAAGATAAGTAACATACAACATTTTTCTAAATTTAGCTTTACCTTATTTAATTCGCATACACTTTATTTAAATCTCATTATTAAATGATATCTGTTTATCTTAGCCATCGCTACTCAGCTCATTTTTAATCAAATTATGAGTCTCTATTATTATGATAGATATTAAATACTTGTATAATCATATTCTGTAAAAAATTCGGTGATCACCAAGTTTTATGAATTAATTATTATTCTGTGTATCTATTTCTCTAAGGTTAAATTCTGAGCAGTATTATTTACGAATGATTTAAGGTAGATTTTTGCTACATGACATATATGCATACATCTGTTAACATAATTTCTAATTGGTTCTAAACTTTAAAAAAGAAAAATATTACATTGTATATTAATACATACAGGGTTATTGAATATGAATGATATATATGAGTATACATATTTTTTATTTGTTTCTAGATTTAGCATAACTATTACAGTTAAAAATTGCAGTTTGATCAATTTCTAATAAAATTGATTTTAAATTTTAATCAGATTTTTATTCTCAATCTATGCTACTTGGGACTCTAGTACAATCCATTTGACACTTAAAATCATAAATAACATTATTTCAAGTACTTATTACTTCACTCTGAGTATGTTCTACTGCTCTTGATACTCAGCAACAACTAAAGTAAAGAGTAGTTGGTGCCTAAAAAAATAACATCTTTTGTCACCTCATACACAGAAAGAAATAACGGTAAGTGCATAAAACTAACTTATTTTAACATTAAATTTCTGCCTTCCTCACCCCCAAATTCTACCGAGCTAATGAGCTAGCTGGCTAGTGTAATCTTTCCTTGCAACAATTCTTATGATAACTCTTAACATTAATCAATATATAAGGATAACTTTTAGTTGCATAATATTCGGTTTTTAAATTTTTTTTATATAAACATTAAATTAATGAGAATTAGGAGCAAGTAAAGGGTACAAGTGTAAGATACCTATATTATTTGCTAATTTCAAGCTGCACAAAGAAAATATGTATACTTATGTCAGTTGTGCAAACAGCTATACAGTAAGCATTTTCCAGACTTACAACAAGAAAGTGGGACACATCCACTATCGCTATGTGAAGTAAAGATCATGCTTGATTTACTGTTCACTTGTACATTGAATATACATATTATACTTTATCTTGCGTACACTGTGTGACACAAGCAATAAACCAATAGAAAGTAATTCGTATTGATATGAGAAAACTGAAGAATCGGTTAAATATCGGTAACTGCAGTGGAAAAATATGCCGGAGTGCTTTAGATAGATAGATAGATTTATTCCATTTCATTAGACATACTATAAATAATACAATGTGTATAAAATAGGTCATATACAATACCATAAACTAAGATAAAAATAGTAACTGCACAATTGAACACTTATTGTTTAAAAAATTAAAAAAAAACATTAAAGTATACTCTTACATTACAACCTACTCAACGATGGTTGCAACCTAAGACCATCATTGTTAAAAGCCAAGAATTCTTGAACAGAATATGGTTCTATATTGCAAATGTATTGAAAAGCTTGTTTATTGAAGACCTTTGGAGAAGTAATGTCTTTAAGAGAATTAGGAAGTTGGTTGTAAAATTTTATTGCTGAGTAAAAGGGGCCTTTCTCGGTTAGGGCTAGACGATGTATGGGAAACGCATAACTATTCTTATGTCTTGTATCATGAGTGTGATCAAAGTTTGAGATATTGAACTCAGCTTGATGATTTTTCAAATATGTTAAACATGAGTATATATACAATCCTGGTATTGTAAGCAATTCATTTTATATTTATACCCTTATATTAAGAAAAACATAACCAAACGGACATTTTTGTATGCAAAATTGTGATCAGACAGGCAAACTTACCATGTAAATAAGAATAATAATGTACCTATTGCTTAAGAATACATCTCTCAAATTATTTTCAGGTTGAATTCGAAAAGGTGTTTTACCTTGGCTAAAGGCTATTGGTAGAAATTCTCAAATCGAGAAGCTGAGCAATAGCAATGTGATTTGCAGTGAACATTGTGCTGATACAGATTTTATGTATGAGGGGGACATGAAACGTCTGAAACCTGATGTAGTTCCAACCCTGAAATTAGGCCCTCGAAAACCTTTATCTTCTATAGTCCACCCAGTGCCATGGTAGATATAATAATTTCGTATCTTCATGATTTCTGGAATAATTCTATAATTTGGTTTTAGTATTGATGTAGATATCCGTAGTACTTCATCTGGCATTTCAGCGTATGGTCAAATGGCATCTCAGGTGTATATAGAAGCAGATAAAGAAAATATAGATATTTTACAGAAAAGGTATCATTTTAAATTTAAACTTACCTGAGAATATTAAAAGCAGTACCACTTTAAATACATTCAAGAGTAGGCTTAAAAAGTATTTATTGGACGAGTAGACATTCGTATTGTCCGTTGAAAGTGTCCAGCCTGAATTTAAATTTAATTTTAAGTACTTGTTTTTAAAGTCATGTAATACCGATTGTTATATGTTCTCCGACTGTTTTATTTATTTAAGTGAAATTTTATAGTAAGTATTATGCTTATTTTGGTTTACATATTTTTTGTTACATTTTATTGCGTTACCTAATTTAAGTTACTTGTATCAAAGGCAAAGACTACACAAACGTGTGAATCTAAAATACATGATTTTTCAATAAAGTATTTAATGTAAGTTGTTACTGTATATTTCTTTATTCCTCCAATAATAAATACCTACCTTCTACTTTGTCACGGACCTTGGTGATCTTGCAATACTAATATTAGTCTATACTTATATTAAATTCACTAGAGTATTTACAACTTGACCAAAAAAGTATTTTTCAGGTTTCACTTTTAGCTTTTATTCATATTCAAATTATATTTCGATCTCTGAGGTAGAAAATATGACTCCCTTTTTTGATGGACTCTGTAATCAATTCTCAATATGATCGTACAATAACAAGAACGTTTACTAGAAGAAAATTGAAAATTAAATAATTATGTTTTGAGCATGACAACTTTTATGTTCTTTAATAAAAATTAAGACAAAGGTTAACTGTATAAGAAATGTCAATCTATACTCGCATATTTTTGGTGATTTCTGAAAAAAAAGCCAAATTAAAAATACTTGCAATAAAAATAGAGCCGGCCCTGGCTTTCTACACAATGCGATTGCGCTCCTCCCCGGGGTCGCCATACTTGCGCGAGGTTCAATTTAAAGTACAAATAGGTACAGACATTGGCATTCCATTTATATGTAGAGTTCAGTGCTTGTAACCGAATCATAAAAACTACTCATAGTTCATGTGACACTCTAGTAATTATAAAAAATAATAATAAAAAGTATTAAGATTTTACCCATGGCAAACTTAAAAAATCTCAGCATATTGACAAAGTGAACAGCGACTCTAAAAAAAACATACCTCAAATACACATATTCTATAAAAAAAGGTCAATAAATAAATATGGGAAGAGATTCCTAAAAACTTGGCTTCACTCACTTGAATACTATACTAATAAATGTTATTATTATTATTATTATTATTACCTTAGAACTACTCGTCGTAACAGCAGTAGTTACAGCCGTCGCATCCTCCGTCTCTGACCCAGCACTCTTAGGCACAATTTCTTTAAGGTTCTCTCCGTTCCGGTTCAACTTAGAGTGTTTCTTCAACGGATGATTGTTAGAAAGGTTCAGCAAACCGATGGAGTGGTTCAGAATCGTCTGCTTCGGCAACTTATTAGGTGGTTCTGTCTCAGCAACAGTGTCATTTTTGCGCTTCAAGCTCTTATCCGCCATATTGTTGTTTACCAAAGGCGCATCCTTCTTATCGGTAACGCTGCTGTCGCTATCGAGTTTTAGAGGTGCCTCCTCCATTTTTACAGGCTCAACCGCGGAGGTGGCATCGTCACTCTTGGTGCTACACTTGCTGCTGTTTATAGTGCTGAATACCGTAGTAGTCGTACCGAACGACAGCGTAGCGCAACTGGTCAGAAATGTAGGCACGGAGACCTCCATCCCGCTCGTTTCTAGCCTCAAAGTGCACTCGTGTATCTTGCTTAAACTAACTGAGGTCGTACTAGGCGTCGTTATGTCCAACATCGTTTCACAGCTCTGCTTCTTGGGGGGTGGTAGGTTAATACTTGAATTTGAGGTTAGGGCGTTTGTACTTTTCCCGATATACTTCAAGCCGGGCAGTTCCTTTTTGGTGGCGTTCGCGAGAGCGTTCTTGCTGCCCGACTTGGACTCGACCACCGTCACCACCTCGTTTTTGTACTTTTGGTCGCTATTTACAATTTCGAGGAGTGACGGGCTTAAGGCGCCGTCCTGGATGCCGGTGATGGACATCTCGCCATTCTCGCTTATCCTCAGCTGCACCTCCTTCCAGTTGTTGTTGTTGCTGGGCTGGGACGTCTCTACGTGTTCCGGTTCCAACTTTAGTTTTTTCACTGTACACTCGTAAATTCTATATGTGAGCTCTATCGGGCCCTTCTGTAACAAGAATTTCAAAATGTGAGGTTCATGAGGCGTTTTTGCATTTAAATAAATAAACAGATAAAGACTATTGTCTAATTAAGTAATTGATACATGTCTAAGTCTAATACTGACATGGTACCTAGTTCCAAAATGGCAATATTGTCTGTCATTTTGAACCTACTGGCAGTACAGATACACATAAAAATGGGTACAATTTTAAGTATACATAAATAGAAAAGTGGTCAGAAAGGTGTGGAGAACAAAATATCAATATGCCAGTGTGAGAGTTTGTGAGGAAATTTTTTTATTAAACAATTTAGGTGCAAAAATACGATATTTGATGAATCACTTTTTAAATTCAATTTGTAAGAAAAAAGTGTCAGCGCCATTGGAAAGAACAGAAAATTTTACGAAAAAAACATATATGACACGTGTTTTTAATTTGTTAACTCATGCTGTAAGTCGTGGTATGTTGGCCGGACCAATTGAACATTAAAAAGTAACATTTTATTACGTGTGCTGCAATAATTTTTTGAGTACTTTTATTATTGCGTGTGTCACTTTAAAGTGGAGCATGAATTCTTGATTATTTCATAAAATTCGTCAAAATATGAATAATTTATTAAAATAAATAAATAAATACATACTTGGATAGCATATTTAAAGGGATTATCTAAAATTGGTCTTAAGTCAAAAAAATTAGAAAAATGTATTTCACTGGCCTTCAAAGTTTGTCAATTTTCGAAAAAAGCAGTTTTCCACTATGAGTATCTAACTTTGATCGTTAATATTAAAGTTTTGAAAAGTGATATCAGCACATTATAAGTGATCAAATTAATGCTGAAGATATGTATTATAAGTAACAAAGATTTATTTTGCGATAATCATTTATTTAATCATAAATAAAATAACATAATTCCATCTTTATTGCATTTGACAACACCTTATATTTGTTTAAATCTTACATTAATTCACAGTACAAAACTTTTTAATACGTTCACATTTACGTAAACAAAATTGAAGCGATAAAGCCAGCGAGCAAGAAGGGCTTAATGCACTTTTTAAAAAAGATTCATATCTATGTCGTTGGTCAATCAAGAGAGATTAAAAAAATATTTATAAAGCCCTTTTCGTTCACCTACTAGACCAAGATATTATTTTTTGTAAGAATATATTTTTAGTCTTTCAACATTAAAATATAATAATCTTTATTGAAAATAGGACAACCTAATAATACATATTTTTGACATATTCCATGTGATATAACAATTTACAATGAAATTCTTATATTTAAAAGAACTAACAAAATAAATACGAATGAATGAACTAAACAAATAGTACTTTACAAATTACATAATACTTAAGACATTATATTCTATTTTTATTCCATTTGCTTTAATCACAATCTATTCATAATAAATTCTTTTAGTTTAGTTTTAAAGGTGTTTAATGTTGTAGCATCTTTTACAGATTCGGGTAACTCATTAATTATAAGTGTTCATGCTTGTCTTTTCTAAGACAATTTTTCAAATATTGTTCAAAATTCAAAAAATTGTATTTATAGTGTTCCGTGTGAGTGCGGAAAACATTACGTGGGTGAATCATTTAGACCTTTCAACGTAAGGCTTGGTGAACATAGAAATTACGTTAGAAGGGGAGAATTTGAAAAATCAAAAATTTGTGAACACGCGTGGGATAATAATCATAGAATTAAATGGGACTCAGCAAAGATTTTGGAAAAAGAGAGCAACGGAACTAAAAGAAAACTTAAAGAATCCGCGATTATTTTATTAAACGAGGATAGATGCGTTTCTAATTATTCAATAGATTTTTGTACTAGTTGGTTGCCCATCCTTAGAGACGAAGTAAGTAAAAATAAGATAAATATAATTTAATGTCTCACGTGACTATGGAAATACATAAACAAAGAACTGTCATGGTTGACGGCCAAAAAAGTTTTGAGAACGGAAGTAGATTCTCTTCCGAAACGTTAACTACCCATAGCTTTGATTTTGAGTTTTTAGTTTATAACATTGTTCTAGTTTATATATTTTTAGGTGTGTGACTTTTTGAAACAGTTAAGTACTAAAGAACCAACCTCTGTCTGATCCGTTTGGCGCAGAGGTTTTTTCATTAAAATTTTTAAATATTTTTCAGTGGCAAAATACCCAATAAAAAGTAAGAAAAGCCTTTAAAAGCTTAAACATTCTTACTTTGAACTCTATTTACATTTATGAGCTGTCATGTTTTGTTTACAAAAATACAAGTAAATTTCTTCTTTCATCTCCTTTTACCAAAAGAACACAGAACGGCTTTGTACCAAGAAAGTCTCTGTTTCATGGGCTGTAAATTTTTTAACTGTTTGCCGGGGAACATTAAATGTATGCGAACATTTTTTAAGTTTAAAAAGGCATTAAAGTCATTTTTATCGGACATGAACAGCTACAGTGTTGACGAATTTTATACAAAATGTTGGACTAATTTTGTATAGTTCTAGTTACAATATTTGTTTAATTGCTCACTGTTCACATGTTTTTTACTTTCTTTCTTTCTTTTGTGTGTACTTACATGTTTTTACAATGTTATTTGTGATATTTTCTTTGTATTTTCTTTGTATTTGGACGATATTTCTTAACTGTAATTGTACATTTTCTGAAACTAATAAATATTAATATTATTATTATTATTAAAAGTATTGAAGATATTAGGCCAAAAAAAATATGGTATATTCTTTGGTATAAAAGGCATGTATTTTGAAAAAAACAATTTTCTGACTTCATTAGTTTCGGAGTACTCAATTTGTTAATTAAGAAATTTATTTTGGCTATAACAAATGAACGGGTTGACAAAATGAGTTGTGCCTGACGCCAAACGATGCGTATTGAAAATATCGTTCGACTGATTCAAAAATTTTTCGGATCCGTCAAACCATTCTCATTGTATTAAATAAAAACGAAAAAAAAATGGTTAAAAAATTATTTGACCATGAAGTTCACAGTTTAGGAAAATTTTCCATAAAATCTTGTTCAGCGGAATTTTTCCTATAAGAATCCGCGGCTAACTCAAATGGTATAGAAAATTTTTAGGAAAATCCCATGCAGACTCGCCTATAGATATTAATCTTCAAAACTGCACCTTGGTTTTATTTTTATTTTATTGTTTCTAATGAAATAAACACTAAAACGTTGAAAAATACGTTCATTCAGTATTGTGACGACAGTAACAAAATATTTCAATCTAAATTGACTAGTATTATTGCAACACATGTAAGACTTCGAGAAAATGTTACTTTTTAATGTCCAATTAGTTTTATATCATTTGCTTTTGCCAATCAAAAGTTATAGTCACTTATGTAAAGCGCGCGCGCTCCCGCAAGCCTATTTGCAGTGTGAGTGGACGGCCGACGTAGCGCGACTTGGAGCGTTACTTAACAAATTACTGCTCGCTCAACTTTAAATCGACAAACATATGTCACATATGTTTATTTCGCAAGATTTTCTGTTCTTTCCAATGTTGCTATTAGTTTTTTCATAAAACTTGAATTTAAAAAGTTATGAAATATCGTATTTTTGCATATAAATTGTTTAATAAAAAAATTTTCTACACAATTTCTTGTTAAACAAATTTAAAAAGTCTTCGTGGGTGTAATTTAAACGTGCTGGCATTTTTTGACATAAGATAATGACTGATTGTTTCTAATCATAGCTATTTTGATGAAATGATTACAACAATTCATGAATTTCTAATAAAATCGCAAATATTTCAAAAAATTGAAAACTTTAACCCCTCAATGCTAATATCAGAAAAAGGGAATTCAATTTTACACAACTTGACGTAAAAAAATACAGGGTGTTCCATTTGACCTAAATAAGTTTTCGCGGTTTGAAGTTGACAAAATGTAACGCGAAAAACTGAACACTTGGTATGATATTATTGAATTTATTTCAGTTGTAGAAGGTAGTTCTCCTTGTGTTCTTTCTCTGTGCCAAAGAGCAAATGAGGATATCCTACACAGAAAAAGTTATAACGGTTCTTGCAAACCATTGCACGTCAAATTTTTTATAAAATGTCAAATATCTTCGAAACTACTGGGTTTAGATATAGGGTGTGCTACATGCCTGAACTCAGAATTTTATTGTCATCTCAAAAAGTCGAAAATATATAGGGTGTTCCATTTAAAATAAGCAAGTTGGTATCGACTTCCGGTATAACCGGAAGTACCCCATGCTTCTAACTATTTTAGCTGGATTGGCCACACCGATATTAGTAACTATCTAAATTTTTAAAAATTTCTGATGCATACTTTTCTCTATATCAATCGATTCAGTTCCCGGTGAGACACCCTGTATAGTGTATACAAAAATCTCCTGTAACACTGTTTGAGGAACTGATGGCTATTTGGTTTATCCAATAAAATATTTGTATTATAATTAATTAGTTAGGTGTGCTTTTCGCTTACCCTTTTCCATAAATAAATATATGCTACGTCCATAAGTGTTAGAGAAGAATTAAGGCAATCCTGGTTATACAAAATTTCCACTTTATGGTGTTCCGTGAGGTCGTACTTCGCCCTTATCAGCTTCTTCAAGTGGCCCAAAGACACCGCCGCGGGACACCGCAAATACCTAAAAAGAAAACACGAGCGTCAGCGTTCGTGTACAAAGAACCAATCAAATTTCACCCACCTGGTCGTGGTGTTAGCACCATGGTAACTGAGTGTCAGGCAGACGGTCTCCTCGGGAGTTAGCAAATGCTGATACGAGGCCTCGCCGCACTGTTCCAGACTGGAGGGCTTCGCTTCGGGGTGATTTTCATAGAATTCCCTCCTCCTTTGCATCTCATCTGGGAAACAAATTGAATTATATACCGAGACCTATTTCCAATGGGCTACATATTGATGCAAAATCAAAACACTTTAATATTAACATTGGTACACCACACAAGGGAGCGTTCTTTGACCATTAATGTTAATGACGTTCCTGACCACATAAGTGAAGGTAAAGTTTTTTTCTATGCAGATGATACATCAATTGTCATCTCATGCCACGATCCAAAAGAAATAATAAACAAAGTTGAAGCTACCTTATCTCAATTCTATGATTCGTGTCTTAAAAACCGATAGATCATAAATAATGAAAAAACAGTCATGTCCAATTTCATAACAAACTTAGAAAACCCTATAATTTTAATTTCGATCTTGACAATAAGCAAAACATGAAAAAAATTTCAAGACGACAACGTAAGACGCCTATTACTTGTCAAATTGTCGTATGTAATCTTTACAGCGAACACGGGTAGCTTAAATTTTCTGTGCAGTCTAAGTTAAAGTGACGTCATCGAAGCACACGCGTTTCAAATGTGCTCTAATACCTTTTTCAAAAACTAAGCAGAAATTTTGTATGAAATCTATCAAAATGTATTGTGATATTTAAACGTTCAAATAAATATGCTTACTTTAAGATCTGAGCATATTCCAAAAAGGCCCATTCTTGCTATTAGTATACAAAATATTTGCGTCTAATATTGGTCCTCACAGGTCGCCACAATAAAAAATGGAGTTGTTCTAGAGTACTATATTTATTGTACGGTCTGTACCTCGCTTTCTTTTCTGTATTACTTAAATCATAACAACAAAATCAGGCGAATTTTTATGCCTTTTCGCCAATATTTCGAAAATTAAGAAAGGTAGGGCAGAAAAATATACGTACCTTTTATGTAAAACATAAAATTCTCGAAAATAATGGCTACATTGAAAACAATGGTACAGTTGATAGATTAGTTTATATCGACTGCAAAAGTCTCAAATATGGGGTTCCAAAGTACTTATTTTCATCAAGGTTTGATAGCAACCTTATAATTTAATTTAAAATGTAAATGTAAAAGTCCAAAAAAAATCTCACAAGTCATTTTTTTGTAGAATGAATGCTGGTTTCTTTATTTAAGTATGAAGTCGTGATATATTGCAGCCAAGGCAACAAAAAATTCATTAACAAATAAGTAAAAAATAAAGAGTAATATTAAATACATACTTATATGCACATTATGCACAAAAAACCTCAAAACGCAATGTAAAACTATTTTTTTCAGCCAATCTCGCATTTCTTGCCACAGTCCAGTATATCGTGACTTTGCCCTTGAATAAAACAAACAGTATTCCTTCTAAAAATTATCTCGTTAATTGTCTCAGATAATATCTAAATACCCCAAAACTGCACTGTTTTATTTATTACAACTATTATCTTCCAGAATTTTATGCCCTACCAAAAAAGTACATATTGTTTTCTGTCCTATAACGCTTAATTTTCAAAATATTGACGAGAAAGCATAAAAAGTCTCATTTTGTTCAGTGCTATAGTCTGTTTTTAAACCAGGAGGAGTAAACATGGAAGTTCCATTCACGCCATAAAAGTAACCAGAAAATACACTAAAACCTTTTTGTCATTTCGGGCAACCAACAATACACGACTGCAGTGTTTTTGTGTGTATTTTATTACATTATATAAATGCATCGACCTCTATTTGATCTCTAGGTATTTTATACAGCATCCATACCATTTACGCAATATATAGGCATCATGTACTTAGCCACTTTTACCTTCAGATTGATACAAAATGGATTAAAAACTGATGTATAATGTGCAAACGATAAAATAGAAATTATAACCAAATAATTTATGACATGAAATTTAAATTTTTACAATATGTCAAAATTTACGACCATTGCCTTGTGTAAAACTGGCGACGGCGTATCCAATCACAGATGTATGATTTAGCGCGTTAAATTTAAAACGCTCCTCCTGGTTTAAAAACAGACTATAATAACTTTTGAACTCAAAAAATAAAGGTCGATATCTACCTCACAATAAATATAGCAGTATAAAATAATTCTATGTTTTATGATAGCGACCCATGAAGAAAATTGTCAACAGATACGCCCTGCACTATTTAGTTAATGTGTCTGGCTTATAAGAAAACATGTTTTCTCCTTACTTTGGAATAATCTTGGAACCAATTTGTAGACGATGTCTTGTAGAGTTTTATCCGGCCTAATGTTAAGTAAGGGCTTCGTCTTGTGTACTTGCACATCGCAAACTGGGCAATACCTGTTGTTCTCTAAATATCTAACTATGCAACTTCGGCAAACTGAAAAAAGTGCAAATTGTCAATAAATCTTCGACAAATTCAAGCAAGCCAAGGAAAAAATGTCAGCACTTAAGTAGCACAGTAAGCAATTTTCCACAACATACACTAAAATTGTGAGCATAATATTCGATGTAACAGTCAGTTTTCTTATAATTAATAAAAATATCGAATAATTCGGCATCTTTAGCACCGTTCTTAAAAGCAACTCACACATCACGCACACAAGTATACTCTGCTCCCGTGCAGTGTCAGCTGGTGAATGCAGATTGACATTTTATTAATGACGTTTCATGCCTTTCCTTCTAATACATCTTTTTGCCAAAATGCAAGGTTGTGACGTACACCACATGCCCCAAGTGGAAATGTATGTGACGGAAAATTGCTGAGTGTCCTTAAGCACTCCTTGGCAAAACAGTGTTTATACCGTGATATAAAAAACAATCTTGACCATCTTTGGACCAAGATAATTTTTGATAACATGGTATTTGCGAACAAACTTACATGTGTGCAAACATTCGATGATCGTAGTGGCGTCTACAAAATAACCGTTACAAATCCTGCACGTTATATGCTGGTTGAGATCAATAATAGGTATCTTTTTGGATCCTTGCATGATCCTCGTATTGTTTGATTGGTCTTCTCACATTCTGTCCCTTTAAATTACCATATTTATATTTGCCTTGCTTGTATGCCCATATTGGTCAGGAGACACTTGACCTAAAAAAATTGCACAACCTTTCAATAGCCGCAGGGAGGCCTGAGATAAAAATTCTCAGGCCGAATCGGACCTCCTAGGCGGCGAAACAGTGGAAATCAATTGGTTTTTTGATAAATATTATTGTTTACTTCGAAAATACTTGTTTGACAGACCAACCTTGTGAAGATTTGACAGATTATAATAAAAATGGCGTCGCTGCACCTTTCAGTACGTTAATTCGAGTAGTTGCTGCAAATAAATTCACATCATATTTCGAGTACGCGCTTCTTGAATATTCTGTTATATCATCGGGAAGAAACGAGTTTTAAATTTGTTTATTTATCTTGAAATATTTTACATTAAAAATGCCACCAAATCAAACGCACTATTTTACATGATACCAACTTAAAAACTGAAGTTTTGCACCAAGTAGTCGCGAAATGAACACACCAAATATTGCGGGATTATTAAAAAATGGTTAAGGGGCAATTATGGAAATCGTTATCTTTAAAGTACCCACTGATTATTTTTAATTGTTCAAGTTGACAACTGAATACACTTAAATAAAATTGATGTCAGTAATAATACCTGCGAGTACGGACAATATTCACAAAATTCTTATCTATGGCTGATGGTAAAACGACGATTACTAAAGTACGGATGGACGGCCTTTCGAAATAGTGTTGCGATAATATATGGCTTGAAGAAAATAATCTGTTCTTTTAAGTCGAAGCCTAGTGTACTTTAAGAATACACTAGGCAAATAGTACTTTTCAAATAGCAATTTACAGAAAAAACAGAACTCAGCGTAAACTACTAAACATTAAAACTGGCAATTTATAGAAGAAGAAGTAGAATTCAGCGTGAACTACTGAACATTCCAAATGGCAACTTAGAGAAGAAGAAGTAGAATTCAGCGTGAACTACTGATCAGTCCAAATGGCAATTTAGAGAAGAAGTAGAATTTAGTGGGAACTACTGAACATTCCAAATGGCAATTTAGAGAAGAAGAAGTAGAATTCAGCGTGAACTACTGAGCAATCCAAATGGCAACTTAGTGAAGAAGTAGAATTTAGTAGGAACTACTGAACATTCCAAATGGCAATTTAGAGAAGAAGAAGCAGAATTCAGGGTAAACTACTGAGCAATCCAAATGGCAATTTAGAGAAGAAGTAGAATTTAGTAGAAACTACTGAACATTTCAAATGGCCATTTAGAGAAGAGGAAGTAGAATTCAGCGTGAACTACTGAATATTCTGAATCGCAATTTAGAGAAGAAGTAGAATTCAGCGTGAACTACTGAACATTTAAATTGACAATTTATAGAATAAGAGGGAGTAGAATTCAGCGCGAACTACTAAACATCCCAATATCAATTTGTAAGAGAAGAAGTAGAATTCTTCACGAACTACTAAATATTCCAAATGGCAATTTATAGAAGAATCTGTTCTTATTTTTCTATAATAAAGTACGAAGTAGAATTTAGCGCGAACTATACACTACTCGTAACTATTTCAGATTGTAACAAACAGAACTAGGGAATATACTAATATACCATTTATAAGTATATTCTTGAGAATTATTGGCAGGAACATTCAAAATACAGAAACAAAATTAATATTTAATCTACTTGAATGATTTATTATTATTACCATGTGAAATTTATATATTTTCATCATTCGACTCGAATCAACGTACGTTGTACGTATCTTACTTTATGAGACTTTTGAGTATGGTATATAGGCATAATAGCACCTTTACAATCTTATTACTTCGAAAAAGTGAAATATCAAATGACAGAAGTAAAAGTCCTTGGCCTTGGCCGCAGAAACTTGTAAAAAAATGTGTAAATTTTAAATGTGTGTTTAACTAGATAATTGTTTATAAATAACGCTCCGGAATTATTAACCATGAATTGTGTATAAAATATGCAAATTTTAAGTTTCTAGTCATTTCTCGAACATAACCTATAAAAAATGGATGTTTTGTTAATAAATATTACTGATAGAAAATACAACTATGGAAAATTGATTCTGAGGGACAATAAAGTTGAGGAAAGCCAAGAAAAGCTTAGTTACCATGAAAAAAATCGTATAGTTGTTAAAAGAACTAGACGATGTAGAGTTGATAGTGCCTTTCTAAATTACCTGAAACGTGAACTTATAATTAGTGAATTTTATAGAGTACATTTTATTCGGAAGTGGACTAAAGGTTCTAATAACAGTTTAACGTTAATTTTACAAACAACGAAATATAATTTAATCGACTACAATTGGTGAGTTGCAGCAAGAAAGAGTATAGCCCAAGAAATTCATTTATCCACGGGCGTGTAGTCAGGGGTTGCTCGGCATCTCCTGGGAACATATGACTGGCAAAGTAGAGGAAAAGTTAACTAGCGCTGACTAAAAAAATGTATTGCCCCCCCACGAAACTCCACGAGCACCCCTTACAATTTGTATCGGGCTACAGGCCCAAATTTCCAAACCTTTTTTCTCTCATTATGGCAGAAATAAGAAAGTTGATTTTGTTTACTGAGGTTTCAAATATTCTATAAGTATAGATGTGCAAGTTTTTATAGTTATATATTTAATACAATTTTCATTGGGTAACTAGTTCACTAGTTATGCTACAAAGAAAATGAATGTATTAGATTTTTGTGGGGTTACTTACGTACGACCGAGCTTACGACTAATAAAAACAATTTACCTACTCAATTATACAGTGCGACCCATTTTGAATGGAAACACCCCTGTAAAAAATGTGTCTATTATCTGATTTTAACGGGGCTTTTTTAAAAGATGGGCTATCGAAAGCTCTACATTATGACAAAAATTTAGAGATACCTAAATTTCAATTTTCAAGACCTGCTATGATTTTTTTTCAATATCAAAAACGGACAAATTTGATTAGTGATTTTTTTTTAAATAATATCTAACTATACCACTGGATTCAGAAATATCTCAAATGGGTACATCCAAAATTTCGTGAGAAAATATTAAATAATGACAGATTTATGACAAAGTTAATGTAGATAATATTTTATAATAACTTTTAAATGATTATTTCTAAAAATCGAAGTAGCTCATGAAAAATAAACAATAGAAAGATAAATTAAGTGGATAGTTTTAATAAATATTGTCTCTTTATTGAGTAATGGCAGATAATAATAGGGTGCAACGGAAAACAAATTTTAAAGTTAGACGTCAAATCTTTAAAATATGCATGTACTTAGAGTATATTGTTATTGAAATTATAAAATTGATCAATAATATCAAGTATTAGTTTATTAGTTTGAAATTGAAATTATGGATACTCTAAATGTAGTAGAAAAAATTGAACTTGTGCGCCTTACAGGAGAGGTATGTGAGATATTTAATTATAGGCACCCGAATAGGCCCAACATCACTAAAAAGTACCGTTTCTAAAATTAACAAAATGTTTAATGATTGTGGCTCTGTGACAAGGCGTATTATAAGAACGGATGATCTACAAGGAAGACCCAGGTACAAGCAGACCGTTTTAAATTATTTTAACAACAATCCAAATGCCAGTGTAAGAGTATCTAGCTTAGATTTGAATTTACCTAGAGAAAATATTTGCCGATGCCTTAAAAAGAATAAGGTAAAACAATTCAAACCCAAGTTTCTACATACGTTGGAACCTGGTGATGAAACATGGATGGAATTTTGCTTGTGGGCTCAAGGAGAGTATGTTAATAACAGAAATTTTTTGAAAACTACTTTATTCAGCGATGAGGCAACTTTTACCACAAATGGGGTGGTATCGTCATGAAATTGTAGGATTTGAGCTACAGAAAACTCAGTGTGGATCATTAATTATTGTAAAAGACAATATTCCCAAAAAGTTAATGTTTGATGTGGGCTACTTAATGGAACAATCATTGGTCCTTTTTTTTAAGGTAATATGAATAGCATGCAGTTTTTACAGTTTCTAAGAAACGAATTTTGGAATATGCTACTGTTACCAGATGGCTTAATGCTAACTTTTCCTAATCGATGGATAGGTCGAGGTAGCCCGTTAATTGGATGGCCACCCTGATCCCCGGACTTAACACCGATGGACTTCTTTTTATGGAGTTTAATAAAATCTAAAGTTTACAGGTTACGCCCGAGTAATAGAGAAGATTTGTGTGCAAGATTAAGACAAGCTTATGCAGAAGTTACCCGGCAACAATTACATAATGTTGTAAAGAATATTAAAAAACGATTCGACAAGTGCATCGAAATATACGGTTGCCTTGTAGAGGCTACAAAAATGTAGGATGAATTGTATTATGGTAACGAAAATCGAGTAAAACACTACTATGTTTTTTACCACTATATTTGCACAAAACGTGACTGCAGTTTCAACCCTTTAGGTCATTTTCAAACAATGATTTAACTAAGAATGAAATACAGTCTTAGTTGAATCATCGTTTGAAAATGACCTAAAGGGTTGAAACTGCAGTCACGTTTTGTGCAAATATAGTGGTAAAAAACATAGTAGTGTTTTACTCGATTTTCGTTATAATTATGTATGACCACAGAGTAACGGTTTCCTCATTCAATTTCTTGTATTATCATGTTTTAGTTTTAGTGTAATGTTTTAATATGTTGTTATTTTGTTTATTAAATACCTAATTATTATTACTTTTAATTGGCCATACATGTTTTTAGGTCAAATATGATTAAGTTTGTTTAAAAGACAATATTTGTTAAAACTATTCACTTAATTTATCTTTCTATTGTTTATTTTTCATGGGCTACTTCGATTTTTAGAAATAATCACGTAAAAGTTATTATAAAATATTACCTACCCTAATTTTGTCATAAATTTGTCATTATTTAATATTCTTTCACGAAATGGATTTACCCATCTGAGATGTTTCTGAATCCAGTGGTATAGTTAGATTTTATAAAATAAATTGAAAAAAAAATCATAGTAGGTCTTGAAAATTGAAATTTATCTCTAAATTTTTGTCGTAAAGTAGAGCTCTCGATGGCCTATCTTTTAAAAAAAGCCCCATTAAAATCAGATAATAAATGGGTCACAATGTAGGTTATTGAGTATGTCGAAAATTAAGGGGTATAAAGGAACAATTGCATTAAAGGGTTTTGATTGTTTAATATGCTAGTTTCACATGTAAAACTGATAAAATCACAGAGTGCTACTACCGAAAGAGCCCATTTTTTAATATTTTCAAATTAACTCAAAAACAATGTAAATTTGGAGATTTATACCTACCTACAACAATACTTTTTTGTAGAAAATGCTGTTAATTTTTTTTTCCTAATAATGTTTTTTATAGTAAAAATGGGTTCCAGTCGATTGTTCTGAAATTTGGGAAAAATGGTCTCCTGGGCCCCCTGATTAGAATTCTTTTTGACCACCAGTCTGACCGAATTCGATTTTTTTATCTAGAGGCGATTGAAATTGTGATCATCTGCGAAGGTCTGCTTAAATGTTCCATAAAAATTCTGAAAATATTCAGGTTCATTTTTTTGAGAAAAATAAGCATCTTTTGTCTCTTGGTATTTTTTTTCAAAGTGCTTCCTTCTCCTGGAAAAAAATAAAGAAAATAATTTTTTTTCTTTTTTTTTCAGTAATTCGTCCATAACTTTTTTATGGCATCCTAAGTATATATAAATGTCCAGAGAAAGAAGTTCTTGAAAAAACAAAGAAATTGCTTTTTTTGTAATTTAATAAGAATAATTTATTTTTTGATAATTATTAGTTGATTTTAGTTTCCGAGTTATTTAATTTTATTTTAATGTTCTGTTTTCGTAGAATTATTATTTAATTCCCATAGCATTTACGGCTAAAAAAGAAACTGCAGAACTGCTTTCAATAGAAGAAATTATTTGTCAAAAATTTCTTCGCTTTTGACGAAGAGATATTGTATTAGAAATTATTACCTACGTCCGCACCCATCCTTAGTTCAGGCCGTACTAAAATTCAATTCATTGTGTGCCTCTGCTTTCATGATTTATGGAACTAGCGGGGCGTGGTCAATTACATCGTTATTCTTATACCCTAAACTGCATTTTTCGAATCTGTATACACTGCACTCCCTATGTTCGAATACTGAAACTACTTATACTGGTTCTATTTTAGGAATGATCGCGTTTATATAATGGTACGGGAGCGCTGTGAACTAGACCACGCTTTATCATGGCTGTCTACTTTAGGAGGAGCCTTTTCAGCATTAGGTAAGATAGGAGTGTGCTAAGCAATATATAGATGGCAGCACTTCCATTTGCCGAATCCATATGTATAAGCCTGAACAAGATTTTTTTAATTATAGAAATTATTATACAGAGTTCTGTTTCATACGCGCTGACCTCAATATTGAACTTAATGTGTATGCCTAGGCATAATTCGGGGGGGGGCAAGGGTAGGCATACAATATTTTGAAAGAGAATTTGTTCAAGGCAACTTTGGCAAATTCTGAACTTCTTCCGGAAAAAATAATAAGTATAACAATTACGCCAATCAAGTCAAAGGTTTTCAATCCATTTGAGCATGGGCGGATTAAGATTTTGTGGGGCCTCTGGCTAAATTTTGTGCCGGACCTTTTTGCAAACACAAACAAAAGACTGTAAATTCTTTTAACAAAATGCAACATTTTGACCACAATAAAGTGTCCGTATGACCTCTTATCGAACAGAAAAAAAATTGTTAATTTAGAACCCTTAATTTGTTTATAACAATTGAATAGTCAAAGATGTAAGATGCTACTAGCCTCAATCTTCTCAATCTTCATTTTTTATATCTTGACTTTTTTTGTTAAAAAGTCAAAGAACATCACAAAATGAAAATTTTCGCTAAAACCCATTGTTGATTTTTGCGATAAGAATAGTCAATAAAATTGTTGTTTTAAATTTCTGACCAAATTCAACGATTTTGACTTTACGACGACCGGCCTAATATTTAGACATAATAAAATAAACATTTTGACTGATCATTGATTTTAGGTGACTATTTTCCAAACTGTGCGGAAATTGCTGGGAAAATTTCAATTCACCAACTGAAGCTAGCTTTAAGACTAGGCGATCCAAGTATAGCCGCACGTTGCCGATTATATCTGAGCTTAAGTCTGATCCAGAAAAAGAAATTCAAACACGCCCATAGGATAATCTCTAATGAGTACAATTTGGCAAAGAAAGCCGTTATCGTAGACGCAAGACTTTTGAATATGTGCAAAGGGATTTGGTCGAAGCTTCAGTATGAATATTATGTATTTAAGAAAAGGCGCAGAGGTAATTTGTGTAGGAAAATGAGGAGAGTATTTATATGATCTCGTTTCTTGATATTTGTTATTTGATATGTTTAAATTTGATTTATTGTTGATTATTTGATAAATAAAATTTCAAACGAAGTGCTTGCGATTTCTTTTATGTATTCATGGAACAGTTATTTGTTCGAATGTTCGTCAGTCAGGTGATAAGACGCTGAAGGAGAGAGTTGACAGCAAATACCCAAAAGAAGTACTATAATAATAATAATAATAGAAACTTTATTGAAAAGAGGAACACCCTAATATAAATATAATATAAAATTTAAACTAGTTCTTTTTATAAAAACTTAAGACTATGTTAAAATACATAAATATAAATCTATATAATCATAAACATCGCAACGAGAAAATAAACAAAGGAAAGAACTATTACAGGACTAGGACCTCAAATACGCCAGCAAATTATGTTTGAAGTTGTTAAGATTGCTACTATTTTTAACAATAC
Source organism: Stenurella melanura (assembly GCA_963583905.1). Classification (NCBI taxonomy): domain Eukaryota; kingdom Metazoa; phylum Arthropoda; class Insecta; order Coleoptera; family Cerambycidae; genus Stenurella; species Stenurella melanura. The sequence goes on along the minus strand of OY757315.1, from coordinate 122,455,858 downwards.
TAGGTAGGTTGTTGTATTCGTTGAGACCTTTAAAAAATAATGTGGTCATTGATTTTTTTAAATTCGTTTTAGCAATATAGAAATCGTTCTGGTTTCTAGTGAATTGGTTATGTACTTGATAATTAAATGTAATATTTTCATTGAGACAACTTGGAAGCATTCCATTTATAATTTTGAATATAAATATCATTCTAAAATAATTCCACCTTAGCCTGACCGAGAACCAGTCGAGTGTGTTTAGCGTCAAATTAACAGGTGTAAACCTGTTACACTTGAGAATCATTCTCATTCCCCTGTTCTGTAGTTTTTGGAGTGCTGACATACAATTACTATCTAGTAGATACAAAATTCTAGCTCAGTAGTCGAAATGTGGTCGAATTGTTGTCTTAAAAACTGCGATCTTAGGGTATATAGACAAGTTATTTGAAATTCGAGAAAATAAATAGTTTTTTGATATTCTCTTATATGTATATGTAAAATGATTTTTTAATGTAAGTGCATTATCTATTATTATACCTAAATATTCAATTTCATTTATTATTTCAATGTTTCTGTTTCCTGTTTTCAAATTAATACTGTTTGTGTTGATTGAATGGTATTTGTATCTACTGGTTATTATCATAGCTTTTATTTTATCATCATTAATTTTTAATTTATTCGTCTGCATGTATTGTTCAATTTTACTAAGCTCCGTATTCGTTAAATCAATAGTTACATTAAGATAATTACTACTAATTGCAATGAGTGTATCATCCGCATATAAATTAATCAATTCACAATTGGTGATATAGTTAATTCCATTCAAGTAGATTATAGATAGTAGTGGGCCTAGTACACTTCCTTGGGGTACACCTGTTTCAATTAGCTGTGAAGATGAGAAAGTATTATTTATCTTAGCAACTTGCTTTCTGTTCCATAGATAGTCATTCAACCAATCAAGCACAGAACCACCAAGACCATAATGTTTTAATTTATTCAATAGAATCTATTGTTTCAAATGTCCGTTTTAGGTCTATGAATACTGCCACAATATAATTCCCTTTATCCACCATTTCTTTCCATTTCGTTGTTAGTTGTATGGCTGTCTCACAAGAATGTTTAGCTCTAAAGCCGGACTGATTTACTGCAAAAATACCATTGCTTTGAAAATAATCCACTAATTGATTATACACGGCTAGTTCCAGAACTTTTTCAAGAGAAGGTAGAGTATTAACTGGCCGAAAGTTGGCTTCTTAGGAATTTTAGGGATAGGTACTACTGTACTTGTTTTCAATTCTTGCGGAAATTTTCCCTGAGTAAGTAACATATTAATGAAATGGAGCAAAGCAAAACCTATGACATCGAATGTACTTTTTAAAATCCTACTATTTAGTTCATATTGCGTACTGCATTTATTATCTAAATCTTTAATTATTTTAGTTAATTCATATGTAGTTAGTGGCTTAAATTCAGTTAAAGTTGAACCAACCATAGGTTTGTTCATTTGTGTTGATTTAAAGCAGCTTCAAGCAGTTAAATAAAGATAGTGCTATCACAAGTAACGTGAGTGTGAGAGAGATAACGTGCTTCAACGTTGCTATAAATCAACACAAATGAACAAACTACATGTCTACATCAGGTAACCAATCTGCACTTGGTGGAATGGTACTAATTATTTCTGTAATGCTGGTTGTAAAATAGGTATTGTAACGCCACTGGTTTTACCGGACGCGTGGCCGTTTGAAGCGCCCCAAGCGGAAGACGGAAAAAAGCACAGACCGGAAAAGAGACATGTTTTTAGTGGTTGTTGTTATAGTAGGGGAGCCCACGATGCTAATTGGGGATTTACTCGAGCGTCGTAGGAAACTATTTGATTTTGAAGATTAGATGGTAGAAAGAAAAAAAGGTAATATGATGTATACCCCTTCACCGGTGGGGGAAGCGTCTACAGGCTTTCAAAAATGTATAAAAAAAACAATTACATGGAAATACTCGAGCGCGTCAGATATTGATAGTGTATATGCCCCACGTGTCTCCGAAGACGGAGGTATGTTAATCTGCCGGTTTGCATGGTGGGGGCGGCCGTACGGAAGTGTTAAAAATGGAAAAAATAATAATTTACTGGAGCGCGTCAGATATTCAGAGGGGAGGTTAAGTGAACCCGAACGAAGCTCCCATTCATAAGACTGACGATTCGGATGTTACGCAAGCTCGTGGCGACTTTTTGAAAATGCAAAGAAAAATCGCCATTTTGAAATACTCGAGCGCGTCAAATTTTCATACAGATGGTTTAGCTTGATGTCTTCATCGTGCTGATCAATAATCTGAGGATTATTTGGTGGTATTTCCTTAATCTGACGGTTTGAAAAAAAATAATTTTTATGATTTTTTTTTAAACCACTGAATGTGACAAATAAAATGCACGGAAAATAGCATGCAAATAAAAAAAATACAAATTTTGTTGAAATTTGTAAAGAAAGTTTTTTATTTTATTTTCTGCACACGTAAATCTATTTATTTTAATTATAATACATATAAACACATATATTATATGTATAATATATACTTTCGGTAATTTCTTTCTCTGATAAAATTACAAATGATAAATAAATAACAGGTAAAAAAAATATGGCCGAGGTTAATAAATAAATATTTTTAAACTTTTTGATAATTTTATTGATTGGTAATAACTTTACAGAATTCACAAAAAATTAATAAAACAAAATAAACATGTTAATTTTCGTGGAATTATCATCATACAGCAAGTCTGGTTCGATTTGATCATCAATTTCATCCACAGCTTGCATATCTGTAACAAGAAATCGTTATAATACTTGACAATATATTTTTTATTCAATGAAAAGCGTGTTATTAAAGTATTGAAATGTAAATGTACCTGAATCTGGAGTATCCCCTAGAATATCTGGTGTTATGACTACATCTTCATATACTTCTGGTAATTGATCACCAATGGCGTGATGGCTGGCATGTGGGGACGGTGCGAGAGAGTGAGAGACAGAGAAAGAGTGAAAGGGAGAGAGATGCGCGGAGTGGGGAATACGTGCTTCACTGCGGTGCACGCGCTAAACTTTATTGACGATTTTTGTTACTTTGGCTTGTGGAAATCGGCAGATTATATTTTTCCCATTATCCTTGAATTATTTCCTTCAAAACAAAAAAAATTCGACCGCGCTCGAGAATGTCGAGGTGACGTTTTTTTTTTGCAAGTTTGTGACCCTCCCACTCCCTTGCGTCACGCTGAAATCGTCAGATTATTGAAACGCACACTTTTCAGCATGTAATTAACCCATCACACCTTAATCTGACGCGCTCGAGTATTTCCAACTATGAATTTTTTTTTACTATTCTGATCGGCTGCCCTACACGCGCGGCCCTATATAGATGGCTTAGATATGGTGGAGGTACTCAACAGGGTGCAAGGTATTCCCTATATGCTAATCTGCCGCGCTTGAGTAAATCCCAAAATCCCCTATTGGGCTCCCCTACTATTAGTGAAAAACGGAATGTTTTATGCTACAGTTCACGTGTAAACACAGAGTAATAATAAAGTCGTATTTTGCGAAATAGTGGCCTCCTTTATTTTGGAAACCCGGCCCCTAAATTAATGTACTGTTATAGACTGGCTGCCCAACGTGTCGCAACGAAATAAATACGTTAAAAGTTCTGTTGTGTTTTGTGAAATCCTGTTAAAGAATTCAACCCTGTTCTGTGTGGCTTGCCGTTGCGTATCTTTTTAAATTGGTGTAAAGTGTAGGAGACGTAACTTTTCCAAGTTTGAACATATTCTTAAGGCATTTTTGGATTTTTTCACGTGAACTGTGTGTGCTTTGGTTTGTCAAGACGGCATATCACGAATTAAGAAGTAGACGAGTTCCAAAGGCTCCGGGAGCAGTTTCAGAGGAACATTTACCTGAATCGTCAACAAATAAGAAAAGTAACCAGATTTGCAACATGCATAATAACCGCGATCAAGATTCCCCGGCGTCTCCGGCGTCATATTCAATGACTGACGAGCAACTTAGTTTATTACTTGCTAGTATGCATCAAAGTCAACTACAACTTTTCAACCAATTTGTGGAAAATACTGTGCCAGCCCGTAATGGTAATTTTGTCGGTTGTACTGCACGCTTTAATGGAGAAAAGAGTTCAGACGTAGAAGCTTTTATTGATGCTGTGAGTATTTACAAAGATTGTGCTAGAATTTCGGATGAAAATGCACTTCGAGGATTACCAATGCTGTTAGTGGGTATAGCTGGTACCTATTGGCAAGGGGTAAAGGCTTCAATAAATTCCTGGGAAGATGCTTTAAAGTCACTCCGTTCTGCATATAGTGTTAAACTACCACCGTACCGTGTATATCGCGAGTTATTTAAAAACGAACAGTCGAACAATGAATCCACTGAACTATTTGTGTGTAAAGCTCGTGCGTTGCTTGCCCAACTCCCGGTAAGTGACATGTTGGACGAAAAAATAAAATTGGATATGATTTACGGACTCTTGAATGCACGAATTCGAGAACGGTTAACACGAGATAGCATTAAGACTTTTGATGAACTTTTGACTAGTGCGCGTAGTATTGAACAATCTCTCAACGAATCACAGATTAAATCTGAACAAGGCGAAAGTAACGATGGTAATCGTAAAGGTAAACGAGCAAATAAGTGCGGGTATTGTAAGACATTTGGACATGAAATGGCCGAGTGCCTCGTTCTGAAACGAAAAAATGAAAAGAAGCCCATGCAGATGCCAAACGCAAGTGAAAAGCGAGACAGTGCAAGCACATTTCGTCCAACACTTTCGTGTTATGGTTGTGGTGCTGCCGGCGTGGTACGAGCACGATGTACAAAATGTAACCCTGCGTCGACACCTAGCGCTAGCTCTTCGGTTACGAAGGATGAATCTGCCCGAGCTGCAGATATTAGTGAATTTTATGCCGCTGATGTGATAGACCATGATGGGAAACGTCCAGTTTTACCGATTAAAGTTTGCGGATTAAATGGCACCGCGTTTGCAGACACAGGAGCTACACAAAGTATAATGGGTGCAAACTTATACCATAAAATTAAAGACAAATGCAAATTTGATGAACAACATTTAAATGTCACCTTGGCTGATGGTAACCAAATAAGTAAACAGGTCTTATCGACGACTGTTGATGTCATTATACAAAACCGCACTGTTCCTACTAAGTTCGTTGTGTTAAGCACCGATGTAGATAACAGAACGCTACTAGGTGCTGATTTCGTGAGAAATGCACAGGTAGTACTCAACCTGGGATTGAATTTGTGGTATTTCCAAGACATGCCGCATCATACTTATGACTTTTTAGTAGAGCTGAAAAGACCCTTAGCTATGGATAGCTACAGTATTGAGTTGCGTGATGATGAAGCCACTTGTTTGAGCATAGAAGAACAAAATTCGTTACGGAGTTTATTAACAAAGTATTCGGATACGTTTGCTTCAGGGGGAGCCCCCACAGCGTATGCTGAACATTGTATTACCATAAAAGACAATCAATCACCTATTGCAGTCCCACCATATAGGCTTGCTGAGCCTAAGAAGGAAGTTTTGCGAACTGAATTAGACAAACTTCTTAAGGATGACATAATCGAAGAGTGCGAAAGTCCATGGGCCGCTCCAGTTGTTTTGGTGCCCAAGAAAAATGGCGAAGTGAGGGTGTGTGGCGATTACAGACGTTTGAATGAGGTTACAGTCAGTGACAAATACCCTATGCCTGTTCTAGAAGACTTGTTACACTCAGCAAAGAAAACAAATTATATGTCTACCCTGGATTTGAAGTCAGGATACCACCAAGTGAACGTTCGGGTAGCTGATCGTGACAAAACAGCTTTTGTCACTCCGTTCGGGATGTACCGATACAAACGCATGAGTTTTGGGCTCAAGAACGCCCCTGCGACGTTTTCTCGTTTGATGGACCGATTTAAAAGTGGACTTTCTAATGTTACAGTGTTACATTATCTTGACGACTTAATTATATTATCAGACACATTTGAGGAACATTTAAACGATTTACAGGCGGTATTTGAGAGACTTAATAAATTTAACCTGCGTGTGAATCGAAAGAAAAGTGTCTTTGTGAGTTCGTCTATAAAATATCTGGGACATTTAATTACCCCACGTGGAATCGCGCCTAATCCCGAAAAGATTTCCGCCATTTCAGAAATGCCCGAACCACATAACGCAAAACATTTGAAATCGTTTATTCAAACATGTTCATGGTTTAGACGTTTTGTACCTGGATTCTCTGAAGTAGCCAAACCTCTCACGGACTTGCTAAAGAAAAATGTAAAATGGGTATGGGGCAATCAGCAGAAGGATGCCTACCACAAATTGAAAGACCTTTTGACCACTGCTCCTGTATTACGACAAGCCGATGTCACTCAACCCTTTACATTACATACCGATGCCAGCGCCTTTGCTATTGGTGGCGTGCTCCTGCAAGGGGAGGGGGAAGATGAACGACCAGTGGAGTACGGAAGTCGACTCTTAAGTTCTGCTGAACGTAATTATTCTACTTTAGAGCGGGAAGCACTTGCCATTGTACATTTTTTGAACCGTTTTCGTGGATATATAGAATGCTCTGAAGTGCATGTTAAAACGGACCATCAACCCTTGAGATGGCTGATGAGCATCAAGTCACCAACGGGTCGTTTAGCTCGTTGGGCTCTGCAGTTACAGGCCTACAATTTGAAAATCAGCTATACCCCTGGTAAAACCAATAAAGTTGCGGATATGTTATCACGCCCAATTTGCAATCCTACGAATGGAGCTCCAAATTGTGAGGTGTGCACTATCACTGTAGAATTAACAGGAAAGACAGCAGTTGATTCGCGTCATGAGCAATTATCTGACCCTGAAGTGGCCAAAATCATTAAATGTTTCGAGACTGCCTCATCCAGAGACGAGACGAGTCACTGGATTGGTCGTGGTTATACTATGTCAAATGGGGTGTTGTATCACTATTCCCCGGACCTTGATGAAGAAAATGCACAATATGTGGTCCCTGAAGAGGCTAGACAAAATGTTCTCGAGGAATACCATGATAGCCCTACAGCTGGTCATTATGGTGTGGAACGCACGATGAAGCGTATTATGAATCGTTACTTTTGGCCCGGTATGCGCCGAAGTATTAACGACTATGTCCGAAAATGTGTAGCGTGCCAGAAGTATAAAACCCAAAACTTGAAACCTGCTGGCTTAGTACAAACCCCCCCTTGTAATCGAAGATTCGAGGTGTTATCTATTGACCTGTTTGGACCATTACCCGAAACTGCTAATGGCAATCGGTGGATTTTCATCATTGAAGATACCGCTACGAAATGGGTGGAATTATTCGCCTTACCAGAAGCTACAGCTATGGCGTGTTCAAAAATTCTCATAGAAGAGATATTTCTCAGGTACGGTCTGCCTCGGAAGGTCCTCAGCGACAATGGTGTTCAATTTGTATCTGCTGTGATGCAGCAGGTTATGTACATACTGGATGTAAAACAGATACTTACCCCTGTGTACCATCCCGAATCTAATCCTGTTGAACGAAAGAATCGAGATTTGAAACCTCAACTGGCTATATTAGTTGGAGACACTCACGTTAACTGGGATCTGAATCTAGCGAGTATTCGATTTGCCATGAATACCGTAGTTTGTCAAAGCACGGGACGTAGTGCTGCTTATCTTAATTTTGGAAGAGAACTGCGGACGGTGGATGATGTAAGCCATGATCTAAAGGCTATACTAACCAATGATAATTTCGTGCCCCAGATTACCCCCTATTTAAAACATTTTGTATCCGAAATGGATGATGTCAAAGAGAAGGTTATGATGGAACAAGAACGACATAAGATGTATGCTGATCGCCATCGACGCCCTGCCCCAGATTACGACCTTGGATCCTTGGTTCTGTTGAAGACGCATACGTTGAGTAATGCCGCCAAGGGCTATTCTAGAAAATTTGCCCCGAAGAGAGATGGGCCTTACAAAATTCTTGCAGAAGTAACTCCCTGTACCTATGAGCTTTCTACCCTAGACAACCCTGAGGAATCTATTGGCAAATATCATGTATCGGAAATTACTCCATTTATAGGAGGGGAAGAGACGAAGCCTGTTTCGCAAAAGAAGAAGAGAGGACGGCCTCGAAAGGAGGCTATAGAGCAAAGTCCTGAGACACCATCCTCCGGTGTAAAGGAAGAAGTTCCAAAGAGAGGAAGGGGACGACCTCGAAAGTCTGGTTTGCGCCCGAGGGCGGTGGCACAAACCAGAGGGGGAGAGTTGTAACGCCACTGGTTTTACCGGACGCGTGGCCGTTTGAAGCGCCCCAAGCGGAAGACGGAAAAAAGCACAGACCGGAAAAGAGACATGTTTTTAGTGGTTGTTGTTAGTGAAAAACGGAATGTTTTATGCTACAGTTCACGTGTAAACACAGAGTAATAATAAAGTCGTATTTTGCGAAATAGTGGCCTCCTTTATTTTGGAAACCCGGCCCCTAAATTAATGTACTGTTATAGTATTAAAATAGTCTGCTATATCTTTTTCATCATTAACAAATACAACATCGTTTCCTATTTGAAATTTAATTTTTACGTTGTCTTACAAATGGAATAAATTGTGTGTACTTTGTATCTATAATTGTAAAATAAGCTAGAGCGTATATACATCAAAATTCCTGTCAGAACTTGAAAACTCGCCCGTCTTTATAATACGCAATGCGGGGATGATGCGAATTGCCATTATTTGCTAATCTGCCACGTAAAAAGTGAGAAAGTGAGTCAGTGATTATATTTATAGCATTTAAATATTAAATAATTTTTTAACATGTCCTCTAATAGAAGTGGAAGGAAAAAATATTCTATTTGGCAATATTTTATTGAAGAATCAAGTAAACTTGTTGGAAAAAGTGGTAGTAGAGCTACACGTAAAAAGTGTAAAGTAGAAATGCAAGAGCTTATGGACCGACTGAAAGTCCTCTGGAACAAATGTGCTTCGCGTAATGTAGAGAGTGTAGAAACAAATAATGAAAGTCCCTCTACTTCAAGAACAGTGACCAATATATAAGTATAGTGTTATTTTATTTATATTTATAACTTCTTAGTAAGACAAAAGATTAAGGCATCATTTTTTTTTTAATTTACATATTTAACGTTAGTCTATTTCTGCGAACTCCAGTTTTGGATCTTTATCATCTTTTGTTGTATGTACGATCAAGTCTAAAAAGAAGAAATAGATAAACAAATTGCTAGAGCTCTTTATGCGACAAACAGCAGTTTCATGTGTATTGAACAACCTGAAGTAAAAAAGGCAATAATGCTTTTACGGCCTGGATATGTACCACCATCTCGACATGATGTATCCAACAGGCTGCTCGATGAAGTGTACAACGAGGAAAAAAGTAAATATTTTAAAGATTTATCAGGAAGTTCAGTTGGTCTGTCATTGGATGGATGGTCCAACATACACAATGAACCAATAATATGTGCAACTGTAACTACGGAAAATGGGTCTTCACACACACAATAGACACATCTGGAAATCCACATACATCTGTATATTTAACAGAACTTGCAATAACTTAATTAAAACTCTAAAGACTGACTATACCTGCAGAGTAAGCAGTTTTAGGACAGATAATGCTGCCAATATGAATGCTATGAGAAACCGAGTTAAAAGTTAAACAGAACCAAATGTTATTACTTAAAGTTGATGTATTGTCTGTAATTGTTTATTTGTGGCATATTCAGATTTTCTTACTTGTTATTGGGTATTTTGCCACTGAAAAATATTTAAAAATTTTAATGAAAAAACCTCTGCGCCAAACGGATCAGACAGAGGTTGGTTCTTGAGTACTTGACTGTTTCAAAAAGTCTCACACCTAAAAATATATAAACTAGAACAATGTTATAAACTAAAAACTCAAAATCAAAGCTATGGGTAGTTAACGTTTCGGAAGAGAATCTACTGCCGTTCTCAAAAATTTTTTGGCCGTCAACCATGACAGTTCTTTGTTTATGTATTTCCATAGTCACGTGAGACATTAAATTATATTTATCTTATTTTTACTTACTTCGTCTCTAAGGATGGGCAACCAACTAGTACAAAAATCTATTCAGCGAAGATTTTGGAAGAAGAGAGCAACGAAACTAAAAGAAAACTTAAATAATCCGCGATTATTTTATTAAACGAGGATAGATGCGTTTCTAATTATTCAATAGATTTTTGTACTAGTTGGTTGCCCATCCTTAGAGACGAAGTAAGTAAAAATAAGATAAATATAATTTAATGTCTCACGTGACTATGGAAATACATAAACAATGAACTGTCATGGTTGACGGCCAAAAAAGTTTTGAGAACGGAAGTAGATTCTCTTCCGAAACGTTAACTACCCATAGCTTTGATTTTGAGTTTTTAGTTTATAACATTGTTTTAGTTTATATATTTTTAGGTGTGAGACTTTTTGAAACAGTCAAGTACTCAAGAACCAACCTCTGTCTGATCCGTTTGGCGCAGAGGTTTTTTCATTAAAATTTTTAAATATTTTTCAGTGGCAAAATACCCAATAAAAAGTAAGAAAATTAAAGTTGATGTGCTCCACACATTTAAAACTTATTATGTAAGGATTTGGAAATTAGTGAAATTAAGGAACACGTTACGTTCGTTGTGAAATACTTGCGAAACAATCATCTTGCCACATACGCAAAAGAAGGAGGAAAAAAACTTACTTTACCTTCTGATGTAAGATGGAACTCACTTGCCGACTGCTTAGAGGGTTTTGTTAAATCATGGCCCACACTTTTTAAAATTAGCGAGGAACATAAAAATGAAATTGACAGCATAGTAAGACAGAAAATTATAAAACATTATTAAAAAAGAACTGCTGAAGATTACTTATCACTCCTAAAACCTGTATCTGTTGCACTTGATAGGCTTCAAAGAAACAGGTGTTGTAGAACAATTTAAAATAATTGAGTTGCATTTTGACAAAAATAAAATTACCTTAATGCAAATGCAAATATTTAGGTAAAGATACGACTAGTGTATCACCTCATACCATTTGCTAGCCTTTATTCTAGACCCTACGAAAACAAAGCATACATTAACAGAAAGGGAAAAGGATCGTGCTTTAGAAGCCGCTAATGAATTATATTTCGAACATGATTTACTACCACTGATTATTAAATTTCTGGCAAAATCTGAGCCTTTTACCAATATTATGTTTCACGAAGAAATTCTTAAAAACATAAAACCCTTGAACTAATGGAAATCCCAAAGAAATATTAATATTATTGACAAATTATTCCCGATTATCAAGCAATTATTTTCTGCTGCAGCTAGTTCAGCCTCAGTTGAGAGAATATTTTCAACATTTGGTTTGATTCGTTCTAAGATTCAAATTTGTTTAGGGACCGGAAAAAGCAGCTAAATTAGTTTTTTTTACAAACTTACAATAATTAACCTAATTTGAAATTTTTGTTTTGGAGTAAATCATGTTTTATTTTCTTTTAGAGTTGGTTCTGTTTAATTTGTTTATGTTTCTGCATTTAAGTAGGCACCTATAATTTATAATGTACATTTAAGAAGGTAACTTTTGTTTTATATGTGTAACCTAACTGTTCTTTTCTTCTTTTTGATTGAATTTTTTGTAATTTATATCTAGCTTTTATATAAACTGTACTTTTTAATTTGAATTTTCTGAACTTTGATTTACTTAGATTATTGGCTTTACACAACTTGATTTAAATTACGATTTAAATTTAAAAAATCAGTTGTATAAAAATCATTGCAGCAACCCTGGTATTTACGTCATGTAATTAGTAAATAAAATAAGTTACTCTATGAATCCTTATTTTCATAAGGATAACTGGATAGCACATTAACAACTATTCTCTGGACTACATGTCCCGCCAAGTGCTAGACTATGAATTGCAAAACTGGCCCGTTAGGTGTAAAAATTACATTTTACCACAAAGCACTTGATTTCGATTGCAACAAACACCGATCGAAAGATTTATTTCTAATTAAAGGAACTTTTGTGCCACCCATTAGGGACCACTTGCCAATTGCAGTTTCCAGCTTTTGGCTCTTGTCAGTGCAAGGTAGGTCTGTAATGACTGGCCTGAGATTTTCAACCTATAAACATTTTGAAGTCATAAGACTACATATTGAAAGGGTAGCAATTCGTAACCTGACATTTGGCGGGACATACAGTCCAGAGTATAATAATAATAAGCTTTATTCAATAAAAAACATACAAGTCATAGAATACGTCAATAAAAGATAAAAAGATGCTGTGTACTTTGCTCAGTTACACTGCAGTACATAATGTAAAGTCACTTTAAAAAACCTTAAATCTAATAATTTAACATACAGGAATAAAAGATGGAAAAAGCTAACCATCACACATTACAAAATTAAAATTCAGAGTCAGAGAAATACTCGTCCACCTTATAATAACATTTTTTAACTAGAATATGTTTAAATTTTTTTTTTAATTTGCATAAAGGCAACTTTCTCAGTATCTCTGGTACATGGTTGTAGACCTTAATTATTGAGGTTGTTACACCTTTCTGTACTTGTGTGAGATTTGTACAGTATGGGACTAGTAAATCTTTATGTCGGGTTTCATAAGGATGTGTTTGTTCGTATTCTTCAAAAAATGTATAGTTTTTCTTATAAAAAACTGCACACTCAAAGATGTAGAGTGACGTCAATGTAAGTACATTATTTTCTTTAAAATACAATTTACAGGAATCTGTCATTTTTAGATTAAATATGTTGCGAATACATCTTTTTTGCAAAACTTGTATTCTATTAGCGTCCACTGAGTTTCCCCAAAAAATAATTCCATATTTTACAATTGAATGGAAATAGGAATGATATAAGTACATTTAAACACATGTCAATGCTAACGTTATTTCTTAGGGTATATACGAACTTGGTAGCACAAAGAACTTAGTTTTGGAGCTAATTTTTTAATGTGTTCCTTCCAAGTTAATCTAGGGTCTAGATGTAGGCCAAGGAATTTTACTGTTTTCACGTCTCTTAATACCATCTTATTAACCTCTATATTGATGTCCTCTTCCACTAGATACGATGAGTGAAACTGCATAATTTCAGTTTTTTCCAAATTCAAGGTGAGTAAATTTTTATCATACCAGTCACTTAATATGTTGACAGAGTGTAATATTTTAGTTTTCAGGTCCTCAATATTTTTTGCAGATATGATAGCAGAGTTATCATCAGCAAATGCTATTACTGTTTCTGGAAGGATGTCAGGTAAGTCATTTACATAAATTATGAATAACAGCGGCCCCAATACTGAGCCCTGAGGTACACCTCGATGCACAGATCTTCATTCAGAACTAAGCTTTTGACCATTTGATTCAACAGCTTCAACTTTTTGCTGCCTGTCACTTAAGATTTTATAAGATTGTAAGCTGTACCTCTTACACCTAGTCTCTCTAATTTAACTAATAATCGGCTGTGGTCTATAGCATCAAATGCCTTTGACAAATCTAAAAAAATTCCCTCGGTTTTGTTTTTTTCGCTAAGCGATTTTAAGATTTTATCTATTGCCTGAAAAACAGCTCGTTCTGTTGATCGTTCTTTTAAGTAGGCGTTTTGATTTAATGAAAATAATTTGTATTTGTTGAAAAATGCAATAATCCTTTTTGCTAATAGCTTCTCAAAAATTTTCGAAATGTTGTTTAGATCGCAATTGGTCTATAGTTTTTTATTTCGGTTTTTTGTCCTTTTTTGAATATTGGCCTAATGATAGATCTTTTAAGTCTTTCAGGAAATACATGATTTTCTAGCATTAAATTGGCTATGTGCATTAGAGGTGCGGCAATGTATATTTTTAGAGACTTCAAAAGCTTTATAGGTATGTTGTCTTCTCCTACAGCATTACTATTTTTTAGATTGCTTATTATTTCTATGATTTCAGACTCACACGTTTCCGATAAAAATATAGAATCCATTAGCGTCCCAATGTCAACATGCATATTAGTTTTATCTGTTTTACAAATGTTTATATAATAGTCATTGATTCTATTCAAAGCTTGTATGTTAGTTTCCCGTTCATTTTTAATGTCATTAATATTAAAATTTTCTATTCTCTTGTTTTTGTTTATTATATTATTTATAATTTTCCAGCTACTTTTGTTTTTATTTGAAGATTTTTTTATTCCCAATTATCAAGCAATTATTTTCTGCTGCAGCTAGTTCAGCCTCGGTTGAGAGAATATTTTCAACATTTGGTTTGATTCGTTCTAAGATTCAAATTTGTTTAGGGACCGGAAAAAGCAGCTAAATTAGTTTTTTTTTTACAAACTTACAATAATTAACCTAATTTGAAATTTTTGTTTTGGAGTAAATCATGTTTTATTTTCTTTTAGAGTTGGTTCTGTTTAATTTGTTTATGTTTCTGCATTTAAGTAGGCACCTATAATTTATAATGTACATTTAAGAAGGTAACTTTTGTTTTATATGTGTAACCTAACTGTTCTTGTCTTCTTTTTGATTGAATTTTTTGTAATTTATATCTAGCTTTTATATAAACTGTACTTTTTAATTTGAATTTTCTGAACTTTGATTTACTTAGATTATTGGCTTTACACAACTTGATTTAAATTACGATTTAAATTTAAAAAATCAGTTGATTTAAATCATTGCAGCAACCCTGGTATTTACGTCATGTAATTAGTAAATAAAATAAGTTACTCTATGAATCCTTATTTTCATAAGGATAACTGGATAGCAAATTAACAACTATTCTCTGGACTATATGTCCCGCCAAGTGCTAGACTATGAATTGCAAAACTGACCCGTCAAGTGTAAAAATTACATTTTACCACAAAGCACTTGATTTCTATTGCAACAAACACCGGTCGAAAGATTTATTTCCAATTAAAGGAACTCTTGTGCCACCCATTCGGGACCACTTGCCAATTGCAGTTTCCAGCTGTTGGCTCTTGTCAGTGCAAGGTAGATCTGTAATGACTGGCCTGAGATATTGAACCTATAAACGTCTTGAAGTCGTAAGGCTACGAAATGGAACACTTGCAATTTACAACCTGACATTTGGCGGGAGAACAGCTGGTGATTATCCTTATGAAAATAAGGATTCATAAAGAAGCTGGACAGAAATCATTCGTTTAGTAAAGTAGGGCTATATCATTAATTTTAAGACAATACTTCTGAGCTAGGATTATGCATAATCCTAAGAATTCTCATTATTTAAAGCAGGACCTGGTTTCCTTAAAATATTTCCATGATATATCCCAATATTAAAATTGCTTTAAAAAATAAATAAATCTTTTATTAGTAAAAACAAATTAGCACAAGAATAAGACAACAATTTCGATCACAGTTCTGGCAACATTTGCCCTTTGATTTTCTTAACGCTGCGTTCGCTAGGCCTTGTGGCTATGTGCTTCCCATAAACTGTAAATCTCATCTTATCCAGCTGGAACTGGAACACTGAACTGTCTTTCACAATGGCTGAAACAAAAATACACAAAGTTTAATATCTCACACTTACCTAGGTACCTTTCTTTACAGAAGTGCCTTTTATTTTCTCTGAGAATATAATACTGATCACGAATGTTGTCGTTTGCGTCACCATCTTTTAATTTCCGAATTCCGGATTATTCAACTCTAAAGCGCAGCGTTACGCTTAGAACCCTGTCTTCGCCCACATCAGACGTTACTTTCTGTTATTTACATTCTAATGCGGTAGTATTTAAGCTTATAGAAAAGTCTCATGTATTTGATAAAAATATAAATTGATGACGCGAACGGCAACACTCATGATTAATATAGTAGGCATCATTATATCAAAAATAGTTACTCTTTAGTTTGGACTGTGGTGTCACTATTTGAAAAGTCATCTTAGTCTCCAAAACCACCGTCCCGGTCATACCGACCAGACTTGGCACCTTCGACTTGATTACCGTCATCTCAGTCCCAATCAGCTCGGATTTAGCAACGATCGCACTGAAAGAACTCCAATCCGGATCTGTGCACTTTGGCGCTTTAGTAACATCCAAATTTTGCCTCATATAATCTTTCCACATGTTCCTCAAGGGCTCCAAAGAGGTGTAGTTCCAACCATCTTTAGGTAACTTCAACAAATTCATTTCTATGCGCTCCTTACGAGTCAAGAAGGTTTTCTTTCTGTGCATCTTCCGTTTCTTACGAAGTGAATGCTTGGATAACACAAATTGCCATTTTAAATCCGTTTTGAGGTTCTTGCTATCGCTGTTTGGCAAGGATTTTACCAAAACACTTTTAAGAAAGTTTTCGCTTTGATCGGGGTCGAGGTTAGGGCCGGGCAGGACTTCCTGTGGTAAGTGACTGTTTATAACTTCTAAAAAAAAGTTTACACTTTATAGACTATCGAGTTTGTTGAAGAAATAGAACTAACTTACTATTTACTTGCAGTGAATCAAGTAGGTACTTGTGATAAACAAGGCAAAATAAAAATAACCGTAAGTGCCTACTTGATTCAGGGAAACAAAACTTTTGTTATTCAGCATCTTATTTTACGATTTACTTACTTTTCAGTTCGTCAGGCGTCATCATGATTGTAGATTGATATTGAATTATTTAAACAAAAGCAAAATCAAATCAACTTGCATTTCGAATAATTGACATTTGACATTGTCACTGATGCGATAAAGCCAGATTTACAAATTTGCACTAGCTATAATTGTAATTAGATAAATATCGTTGATCAAATTTTCTCACATACGAAATACGAAAATAAAATTTCTTTATAATTCTCTCTACCGCGCACCGACCAGAATTTTCGTTTGCCAGTGTAATTGGGGTATGTGGAGTACTACTTTCTCTTCTTTCAACATACTGTGGTACTCAAAGAGTTTAATAACTAGAGAAGACAAGCCGTGGATTTGCCGGGAGCCGCGATTTGGTTGTAGGCTTTTCGTCCTTGTCGCAGACATCGTACCCTCTCTCTCCACTCTGTTTTACAAAGCAACTCAACCTTACCCGGCGCGCTTTGTTTTCACAAATACCGTCAATTTTTAATCTTTGTTTTGAATAGCGGTCTGCTTTATTTACGATTACACGTGTTTTCTCAAACTTTTCTTCTGTTTATAACGTTTAATCCGTTTATCACGTTTAATTTGTATATTAATTAATTATTTTTTGTGACAATAGTTTATACTTGTA
This sequence comes from Stenurella melanura, assembly GCA_963583905.1. Lineage (NCBI taxonomy): Eukaryota > Metazoa > Arthropoda > Insecta > Coleoptera > Cerambycidae > Stenurella > Stenurella melanura. The sequence goes on along the minus strand of OY757315.1, from coordinate 122,438,656 downwards.
AAGTTTGTAGAAAAACTGAGTCACCCATAAGTCCCAGGTAGGTATATACACATATATTGTCATACTGTCAATAACAAAATTTTCGCGAGTAACTTGGTATGTTCTAGTATGTAATACGGGCTAACCAAAGCATACTTTGCCGTTTTCGCGAACGTATAGTAAGGTAGGGGAATACGTACGACGGCAATATATGACGTCACGAAATTATTTTATATCATACTTCGAGTAACCTAGTTCAAGAGGTAGTTACTTCTAGTTACATTGTTTTTAAGACTTGTCAAACGATGGCCAAAGTCACTTCTTTTAACAAGGTTATGTTTGATTTTTGTTTTGGAGTAGGTAGTTCGTTTATAATTATTAGCAACATAGAAATTATGGAATCAGAAACTAAATTATATACATATTACTGTCTGTTAAACAATAGCATTATGTAACTCTGTATTTATGTTGAAAATTAAGTTCTCCGTCATAAAAATTAAATTTTCCATTACGTTTAAATTTGTAAATGCCCTGATGAAACTATAACAACTAACCTGAACTAACCAACTTGATGATTCTACGTTTTCGCGACTATCTGGCCTTACTAGTGTTGGTATGGTGGGGGAACTTATACTAGACCTAACTATTTGGTTAGTTAAAGTTACTCGCGAAAATTTTGTTAATGTATTGCAATCGTCACCTCCCCTCATGTATACTGTGCGACAAAGAGAGAACAAACTGTGTGAAAAGGATGAAAGCCTACAGTCTACCGCTGCTTATACATTACGCTTATGGAGCTTGTCTCCTCTATGTGTTAAACTCTTTGGTGGTACTACTACCCAGTGGCGGATCTAAGGAAAAAGGCCCAGATGGCAAACGCTCTGAAGGGCCCATTTTTTTCCGATGATAACCTATATAAATCTACAGTATAAAATTACCCCATGTATGGTATATAATTGATTGATAAATAAATTATATTCGTAAATATGTTCGAAAATGTGCGCCATTTTTTTGCTTCCTCGGTGATTTGCTTATCCAGTTTGTGACGAATATCGGCTTTCTGAACAAATGTTGCAAAACAGATTGAAAACAATGTTTCCAGTCTGTAAAACCTATGTACCACATGCTTTTCTTTGTAGCTTGATCTCCAAATAACCAGCAGTAGTGACAATAAGCATACTGTTTCGTCGCTGAGTAGGACAACCGGGGGGACTGCAGTTATTTGCTGCGAAAAGCTTTTTTTATTTTGGTAGTACAATGAAGAATTGAAACGTCGTTTATCAGTAGATTGTTGAAATTCTCCATTAGGCATATCGCATTCCTTTGGTTGGCAAAGTCCTGCTATCAATAAAGTCCTTGCCCTCGCTCAAAAAAGCATAACGTTAAAAAATTCCTTTATCATCGTAAGCAGGGGGTTCTGTAGCAGATTCCGATCCATCATATTCGTTTTGATGTTGATGTTGAACAGATTTAGAATACGATTTTGGGACGGATTCATTTTCAGTTAAAGATTTTTTCTCATCCTGCACACTTGCACAGGGCTTTCTTCAATTGTCTCATCTATATAGGCTCATTTGGACTTACTGCAGATGATTGTTTGCTATTTTTAGTGGATGTAGTAGAACCATCAAAGTGAAAAAAATTGCTAACTTTTGTTTGTTTACGGTCATTTGCTGCCTCCTCCAGTTTTCGCTTCTCTTTGTCTTTTCTCTTCGTAAATCCACTTTTTGGCCTGGTATTTGTTTCCATTATTAGATTCTAAATCCACAAAAAAAATACAGGAAATCAAAAGATACATCTAAATTTTGTTTATTTTTATTAGTGAAAACTGAAAACAGTAAAGTAAACGAAATTCGAAACATTTTTTATAGAAATAATATATGTATCTCATCCATACCTAAAACCTAAAGCAACTCGTTTATTCAGCTTCAAAAGATTCATTCAATAAAAACACAAAACATCTCCGATTTCTGTTGTTAGAATTTGACTTCAAACTTCCGTTTCTCTTAGTGCTTTCATAGTTTCATACATTCATCCTTTGGATTCTTTCGTATTCGTAAACTATTTAATTATTTCTAAGGGCAAGTAAAAATCCAATAAATTAGATACATAAGTATAAGAAATAGATACTACATTACTACATAGACTGTTTTTTAAAACTGAGATTTTAATACAAATAAATTACTATTCAGTAACTGAAGGCTACATTTTATAAAAAAAAGAATATGATAAAGTGTAATTTCTAACCTTTTATAACGGAACCTCCCTCTCAAGTTTGAATAATAATAATAAGGGTAAATAGAAAGTGTTAAAGTAATATGGTAAACAACTTTATTTCAGAGGCTTCAGATATCGATAAAAACAATAGCATTCACACAACTTAACTGTTACTCGATCAAGTATCGCACACGAACTGAATTTTGAAATGTAAGGTAACCCAAGTGGCGCCAAGTGCAGAAGTGCATCTCTAGAAAACGTTATAAGCGTGGTGAGAAATAACCACGCATACGTGGTGTTCTCGTAGAGCGCGCGGCCATATATTTTGACATCTTTAACCCTTTCCGGACTAATATCGTACGCAAGCGACAGATGCATTGTCTTCGAAATTAAAAAAAAATCCCTACTTCTTTGAGGGCCATGAAGGCCCTTTCGCACAGGGGCCCAGGTGGCATCTGCTCATTGGCCGCCCGGTTAGATCCGCCGCTGCTACTACCCACGTGGACATATCCGAAACTATTAATTTAAAAAAAGCCCCCCCCCTCCATATTTCTCCCACTAATACAGAAAAATTTCAAGGAGAAAAAAGTTTCGATTACCAGACTGTTCAGTCAAAGATTAGAATATGGAATCTTTGCTTCAGTGCCCCGAGTTCACTCACATACCTACCTAAAAGGGTTAGATATTAGATATGTAAGTAGATTCGGCCGTCCGAGAATGTTTCTGTCAAATGCGAATACCTCTGTTCCTGTTGATCAAATTTAGCCGAAATGCATTTCTAACGTTGTTGACATCTTCATATTTCTCGTTATAGAGAAATAAATGAACTGGGAAACTGCTATACCCCAAAAATATTTCCTTAAATGCGATTTGCGATTATGAGAATTCTATCCAACGAGAATAACGACTTTGATCGATTGGAGGGGGACGTAGTGGGAACTGACAGCTGACGTCGACGTCACTTTCTTCAGTTCCACAAAATTTGTCACATAAGTAGTGAAAAGTAGAAACTTGGAACTGAAACAGCAAAAATGGATTCTGGTAAGTAAAGTATGAAAGTTAATTGTTATTGTAAGACTTGTTCTATTCATTTTTAATTCAAATAACTTAAATAATTATTCCTTAAATTATTTTTTATGTTTGAAAGGACTTTGTTTACTTTCGCTGACCTGTCAGAAATTTTGCAAATTCATGGACATATTTCCAATTCAAATCTGATGTAAACTTGCCAGTTTGAAAATTTCCTGCCTAACACTCATAAGTAATGACAGCTAATAAATCTATGTCGTTTTTTAAAGGGGTTCTGACCAAAGACGTTTTGGAACGATTCAGAAAAAACTTCTACGCTCAGGATAAAAATATTCTTGCCCAAAATGTGTGCTCCAGAATCGACCCTTTCGAAGTCAGTTTGTCCAGGAAAGTTCTAGAGGAGACCCAACACACATTTAACCATAAGGTTTAAGTACATTGTTTATTTTTAACTTAGGAGAGAATGAATAGTCGCTTGCCCTACTTTTCATAATTTGTTTGCGTATTAAATTAAATACTTGGCATATTTAAACTTGAAGATAAAAGGCTTGTTTATTTATAATAACAATAGGATGACTATTTATTCTTATCTTTTTTCTATTCAATTTATCATGGTTTTACTCTTGTAACACATTGTTTAATAATCTGCAAATATGATTTATATAATTAGTATCGTCAGGTATTTAACTCTTTGTGTTTATTGCACTGTTGCCATTATTACTTGACGGAAGTACTGAGTGATCGGCACGTGATATAGTTTTCTTTGATAAATATATTTTTTTGCATATACCGGGTTGTACTACTGATGTATGGCTGGACAGCTTCTTTTGTTTATTTTTCGAGTTGATGAAATGATACTTTTTGCATAAAACAAAGGAAGAAAAATTATAATCTTTATTGATTCAGAAAGCACATATGTTTATTGCCATTTACAAATGCAGATATACATGAATTGCATGTAAAATAACAATATTTATTGTCTAAAAAGAGATTGCATTAACATCACTAAAGCATACAAGAATTATTATAAAATAGAATTAAAATAAGCAAAAATACGACTTGTAGTATTTTATATAAATATAGGGTATAATCACTTTCATGTCATTAAAAAAAACTGGTAATGGGGACCGACTAGACAAACAAAAAACCTTTATGACTTTTCCCTCTAGGGGCACTTTGAAAAAACTGATCTAGGTCAATATTTTTAATATTATGATAGACAACAATTGAGAACCACTGCTTTTCTTGGTCAATGGACTTGTAATTCCCAATTATACAACTTTTAAATTGTCATAAAAAAGTGCTCGCCGGCATATGCGGTGGTCTGCGGTGTCAAAGCAAAGGCCTTGGATCATCGACCGCCTTTGATGGACCGCCTCAACTGAACTGAGGCAATTGTAAAGAGGTAAATAATTCGTTCTCTCTTCGTGCACAATTGCAAGCAAATAATGGCCATAGAGGTTTAAACAGAGCATTTCTTTACATGTGTGTCTTTTAATTTGAAACAAAATATTGGATTAATGTTTATAATTTAGAATATTTAAATGTGATTTATTAACGTTTGTAACATAAATGAGTGTCCTCGGTTAAAAGCTTACCACCTAAGTAAATTATTCGAAATCTCTGCATCTGCATCAATACACAGTTCGGTACGTCGAATTAAGGACATACATACTCCGTTCAACACTAAACAATAAACTATCAACTAATGTTGTCAATAAAGAAAAATAAAAGAAAAACTTGGTCCAAAACCCAAAATGGAATACAAAAAGAACGAACAAGTAAGTTGTGTCTGTACGTAATCAAGAATTTAACAACTTGAACGGTAAAGTCAAGAAAATATATCTTCACTATAAATATACAGCGACCCGAAATTCAAAAATAGCAAAAACAACGAACGACGTGTTGGACGTGTGTACATAACGAAACACCCACAGTAACTAAAATATTGCACAAGGGAGAGTCAGAGTATAGTTTTCTTCAGATCAGATCTACTAAACACTCACAAAACGTCGACATCTTTCATCTTATTTACAGATTACAGATTACAGATTACATTGGGTTGTTCAGGCGTTTGACCTCTCCTCACCTCGACCTATAAAGATCTTTTGTGATTACCCCATATCTATGTGTTCCCATCCAATCCTAGGCTTCTAAAGAATCCTAGAATTTTCCTGGGGGCTAACTTTGACACTTCTGCAGGTGTTAAAATCACCTGTTCCAAGTGTTGTAGCCTTTGCCGGACTAATACTTCGCATGTGCAAAGTATGTGTTCCGACGTTTCGGTTGTCTTAGTACAGAATCGACAACTTTCATCCTCAGCCTTGCCCATTTTTTTAAGATGGTATTTTAATGGGCAGTGACCCGTGAAAAGACCTGTTAGCAGTCTTAATTCCGTTTTGCTGAGTTCTAGTAGCTCTTTAGCTCTCTTTTGCGAATAAGTAATGAACTTTTTCGCTTGTTTTTGTCCTGGAGTTGAGTTCCAGTAGGAGGATTTTTGTTCATCCTCCCATGTTCTTACCTCCTCCGTCGTGTTACTTCTTGCTATCCCACAAAACGGTTCTGGTCCGATGAATGTCGATTTGGCACCCTGTCTTGCAAGGTCGTCCGCAATCTCATTCCCTTCTATTCCTTCATGCCCTGGCACCCACATCAAGTTGACCTTGTTGTTTCTTGCCAGTTGCTTTATTGTTTGTAGACATTCCCAGGCAATCTGTGACTCAAAGGTGAATGAACTCAGAGCTTTGAGTGCTGCCTGGCTGTCTGAAACTATATAGATTCTTGATCCCCGTGTGCCTTTATTTATGCACTGTCGAGCACAAAGATCTATGGCATATATTTCTGCCTGAAAGATGGTGGGAGTGTGACCCAAGGCTATTGTCAGCCTGCAGTTTGGGCCGTATACACCGGCGCCTACTCCCTCATCCGTCCTGGATCCATCCGTGTACCAGATGAGTGATCTTTTTTCCCATTGTGGACCTCCAGAGCTCCACACCTGGCGGCTAGGAATTACCACTTCAAAGGTTCTCTCAAAGTCGAACCTTTTTGGTGTGGAGTCTGTGGGCTTGGTCATTGAGTCTAACTGGACTTCGTTTAGAACAGTCAGATGACCAACCAGATCCCCTGGTTTGAATTTCTTATTAGAATGTATCCTGTAGGCGCCAAGAGCTGCCTCCCTTTTAACATGAATATGCAAGGGAGGTAGATCCAGTAGCGCCTCCATTGCTGCTGTTGGACAGGTGCGTATTGCACCTGTGATTCCAAGACACGCTAACCGTTGCAGTTTTTGCAACCTGTTTTGTGCTGTTTTTTCTTTTGTTTTTGTCCACCATACCATCGATGCGTAGGTGACAATAGGTCTAATCACCGTTAAATATGACCAGTAGATCATTTTCGGTTTTAGGCCCCAGGTTTTACCGAAGAGCCTATGGCATGTCCAAAATGCCATCGTTGCTCTTCCGATTACCCTTGTTAGGTGTGCGTTCCACGTGAGTTTTTGATCTAGGATTACTCCTAGATATTTGACTTCACTGGAGAAGTTAATTAGTGTGCCATTCAACGTTGGAGGCTTTAGTGTAAGCTTCTTTCTTTTGGTGAATGGTACTATGACTGTTTTACATGGGTTGACATTTAGGCCCTCCTCCATGCACCAATTTTTGATAATGTTGAGAGCAATTTGCAATAGGCCTGACATCATCCTATCGTTTTTGCCTCTTATTATTATCACTAAGTCATCAGCATAGCCTTGGACATCAAATCCATGGTTGCTTAACCTTTTGAGAAGATTATCGACTACCAGAGACCATAGCAAGGGTGATAGGACCCCTCCCTGGGGGCATCCCTTGATGGCAGTTATTGTTACCGAATCACTTCCCATTTCAGTCGTTATTTTCCGACTGTTGAGCATGGAATAAATCCATCTTGTTGTTGAGGGCTCGAACCCTCTTTGACCTGCTGCCCTTTTTATTGATTCATAGGAGGTGTTATCAAAGGCCCCCTCTATATCTATGAATGCACAAAGGGCTACTTCTTTTGCAATAAATGTCTTTTCAATCCTATTTACAAGGCTATGTAAGGCATTCGTTGTGGATTTGCCAGCTTGATAGGCAAATTGATTTTTGTGAAGCGGTGCTCTTGGTAGAACTTCGCTTCTTAGATGTTGATCTAAGATTTTCTCCATTATTTTTAGGAGAAAGGAGGTTAGGCTTATGGGGCGATATGACTTAGGCTGATCGCTTGGTCGCTTTCCCGCCTTTGGTATAAACGCCACTTTTACCTCTCTCCAGGCTTGGGGAATATACCCTAAGTTGTAGCTGCTTCTAAAAATTTTTATCAGCATTGGTAGTATCTCTTCGATTCCCTTTTGTAGTAGGGCTGGAAAGATACCATCCCCTCCGGGTGTTTTGTAGGGCTTGAAAGTGCTAATCGCCCATCTAACCTTATTAGGTGTAAATATTTTTCCTGAGAGACTTTTTTCCCGGTTTGTAGGATAGCGTACTTCCTTTCCAATCCGGTTGTTAATGTCTCCCTCTTCTATAATTCTGCAGTCTGGAAAGTGAGTTTGCAGAAGTAACTCTATACTTTCTTTCCTGTTTTCTGTGTAGCTGCCATCTGATCCTTGTAGCAGCCCTATTCCATTTGAGTGGTCTCTTGATAGGACTTTTTGGAGTCTGGTAGCTGGAGGCATTTCATTGATCCTCTCACAGAAACCCTTCCACGTCCTTCTCTTAGACTTCCTCAATTCTTTGTTGTATTTTGTGAGTGCCTCTTTATATTCGCCCCACTCTCCGCATCGCTAAAGATCGCCGACATTTTATAGCTATCTACACAAATATTGAGTATAAAGGCAAAGACACGCGCGACGATCTAAACCTACCTCAATATTCCAACAGTTCTCAAAAGATTTTATTGAAAATTTGCGAAATTTTTGTGTATTTTTTTTCTCCAAAACTATGAGCTTTAGACCCCATGTTATATAAGGTTTTTTTTGTTTGTCTTGTCGTTCCCTACTACCAGTTTTTTTTAATGACATGAAACTAATTACACCCTGTATAAGCAAAATAATCAACAATAATATTAAATGCATATGCATCGTTTGAGACTTAATCATAATTTTATATATTCAGAATTAATGACTATATAACATACATGTATTTATGTAGCAGCTTGTGAATCATTTTAAAAACAAATGCTAGATTGTGGTATATCATTCTCTGATTTATACTCATAAATTGCAAACAATCTAATCACAAATTTTTGCACAGGGATTGAATGTACAGAAATCTTTTCCATACCCTAATTACTACTGCTTGTATTTTTTTTTTAAATAATGAAGCATTGTTGCAAAATATAATGAAAAATGCGCATTATTAAATACTGAACAAATTAATTGCAGTAAGCCTCAACAGAAGAAAATTTTCTATGCAGCGAATATTATGCCATCCCTATATAACCCAGCAACTTTATACATTCTACTTGAAATTAAATACGGTACCTACGATTTTTTAATATGTTGTATATATATGACTATAAATTAATCTTAAATCCAAGTTTCATGTAATATAAATTATATAATCTATTTAGACAAAAAACTCTATTGAAGTTAAAGAAACAGAACGCGTTAAACAATGCACACCTGCAACACGTGGCTGACACGCTTGCAATACACGCCAAACATTATTTACTATTTACTCACCTTTAAATTGAATGGACTTGGCCCAGGCCAGGACCTAATTATAATTGTATTTACTGAAAGAACGACTTATTATCAATATGCCGCATTGTAGTCCAAGGATAATTACGGTCGAAAAATGGATTAAGTCTTATAAAGAATTACATTTTGATAACGAAGAAATAATTTGTAATATTTGTGATTTGAGACGTTTTCAATTACAGTGTATCAGAATATTATGTACACCAAACAAAATATAAATAAGTACCTACCTATACTACCTATGAAGAGATACATCAACATAACCCTAGAAATAAACAGGACCTGATAACACCTCAGCGTAGACTCCAAAAAAATTATTCCATTCAACACCGTGCCTAATCACTTCCGAAATCTTCCAGTAAGCCAGTTTAAAAGTAAACTGAAGAAAATTTTAACAGACAATTGCTTATATAATATACAAGAATATTACCAGTTGATTGCTCAAAATGGGAAAATTTCTAGCTAGTAATTATATGTAAGTTTGTTATTATCTGTACTGTGTCCTTTATTACTGTGTATTTTACATTCTATATTTTCTTCGAACTCCTTCCAGCGGGCCTCATATAAGGACTTGCTCCAGTAATGGAGGGCAAATACTGAATACTTTCACAGCCAAAAAGTAAAAAAAAGAAAATCCTACCACTACGACGAAAATAACTGTTTTTATATTTTTGTGCCTTGGCGGTGTATAATTGGGTACGACTATTCTATATTAATCCACATGGGGTAGCTATGGTAGAATCGCTGGAATAATTTTCGTAGAGTATCCACTATTCTTGGTATTAGAAGTGGAACGACTAACATTATCATAAAATTCACAAAGCCACACATTTATAACTCTTTTCTTTTTGTAGATTGAAGCGGAGGGAAAACCGTTAACCAATCAGAAAAACTCAGGACGTTGTTGGCTGTTTGCCGCTCTCAACGTCATACGACTGCCGTTTATCAAACAGTTCAACTTGGAAGATTTCGAGTTCTCTCAGGGCTATCTCTTCTACTGGGATAAAATCGAGAGGTGCAACTTCTTCTTGAATAACGTCGTGGAGACAGCAAGAAGGAATGAACCCGTCGATGGACGATTAGTATCGTTTCTATTAGCTGTAAGTGTTAGTAATAATTTTTTTTTTGCCATACCGTCTGATAAAGGTATCAAAAGCGTCATTAATTAAGGATATATGGGAGGTACAATGGTTTCTGCGTTTTATTTGTGAATTTTTAGTTTTTATGACACAAACTTTTGACGCTGAAAGTGAAGATTCTAACTTAGCCTCATGAAATTTTAATAAAATATTCGAAAAAAAAATGTCTCTATATGGGGAACCGCACTCTTGTTAACTTTCCTGCATCCAAATTACAATTTCTTCTAACATTTACTTTAAATTTTATCAGATTAGTAAGGCCACTGAATATAACCATTAAGTGTTTTGTGCAGAAAGCACATATCAGCCTCCGTAGACGAGTAAAATTGGGAAGCAAAGTCGCTTAGTTTCCGAGAAAAAAAAAAACTGGCGTAGAACCAAACCAGACTTGGTGCGATTCTTTAATTGGTGATCGTGTACATGAAACCAAATTTCACGACATTTTCTGATGTCAGGAACTTTTTTATTTCGAAAAAACTGTAAAAAAATGATTTATCCATGAAACATGTTTTTTAACGTCCCCACCGTTATATCTTTAAAAATAATTGTGCTATGGAACTGATTTTTTTTTTAAATTGAAGTAGACACAATAACGCTTCTAACTATGTACAATGTGATTATAAAATATATATTTTTTAATTGTTAAAATAATAGCAAACTTAAAGTTGTTATTTTCGTGAATGTATTTTTCAGCAATTGAGAAACATTTTTATTTATGGAAATATGTATATACATGCTGTGAACAAATTGAAGCCAATATATGAAAACAGTTTTTAGAATCATAATTTTTGATGTGCAGGTTATAGTATGTAGTCAGTGATTTTTTTAAAACGGGCTAAAACAGATTCTTGCGCGCCCGGCTCTCATTATACTGCTTACTGCCTGCGGACTACGGTTGTTGGGTTCATGTGTACTAATCGGGCTTTTATTAACAGCTCCAAAATAGGTACAAACCTAACGTATAAACCTACCTTTTGTTGTTTTAAGTTAAAAAATGTTTAAAAGCAGGTAAATATAAATCATTGTTATAAAGTAAGTACCTACCCAATAAGTAGGTTATTACACATTTTTGATTGAATTAAACCAAGACGCAGGAATAAAACAACTTTATATTTTTGCAACTATTTTTCTATTCACAAATGAGTATTTAGTTACGTAGGCCCTGCGTTAAAAGCATTCTAGTTCGTCTGTACATTCATCGAAACCTTTAAATAACAGTATTTCAAGTACAACATTTACACTCGTTACAACATTTTAGGCCTTCTTTAACACAATCATATTTTTGATTTTCACAATTTTTATCTGAACAATAAATACTTAATGAAAATATTGTCCAAACATTGTCACTTAAATTCCGTCCTGAACCATGTGCATTTATAAGTGTAGTTGGCATATTGCTTCTGTACGATATTCTAAGTTGATACATAAACCTGCAATAGTTAACTAAATGTATTAGATAGGAAATCTATTATTTAAATATGTATGTTTACCGTAAGAAGGGGTGGTAAAAAGTGTTGCTAATTTGATCCTTAGGTCGTTTAATATCTGAATTTGTTTATTTCTGTTTTTGTACAGTGCTAGAATCAATTTTGTAAAGATTTTTAAAGCTTCATCTTTAGACAGCAATGGCAGTTCCGATAAAAACAACAATATTCTTTAAAATATTGCAGAACGCGGGCAATAATATTATCTATTGCACTTGATAACTAAATTAATATTTGATATATACCAATTATTTTTTCTGAAAATGCTTACATTTTAATATATAATACACATATAATTAACTATTTTATCAAAATTTTTGTAAATACCTTGATAAATAACCGAATAAACATGATGTCACATTTTTTAGAATAACTGCAAAATTTTAGAATAAAAAATTATGAAAAAATTTCCTCGTACAAAAAATACCATGCCTTATCGGCATCTAAAGTATTATTTATATAGTATAGGCATAGTTTCAAATATATAATGGATTTAAAACTGGTATTGTCAAAATTTCCTTAAAAAGTAGGACATTTTTCAATATAACTTAGCAGCACTTCAAAACATTATTCAAATTTCAGTGAATGAGTTAAATAGACACATAATTTTTTCAATTTTTACCTTTCCTCCGTTTTTGAGATATTTGCGGTTAAGGTGAGGGGTCAATACATTTGAATAGTATAGACGCATCTTGTCCTACCTTCCATACGCGGTGTACGTACCTAGATTGTGAGCCGCAATAATACATATGACTAATTTAGCGCGCTTTAAAAAAAATCGCTGTTGCCAAACGATACACATTGGGGAAAAAATAATTATATCAAAAACTTTTCTAATGTTTGGGCTACATTTGCTTCACTGTATGTGTATAAAAACTTTCAAAAATAAAAAAGTTTATCGATTGGTAAAAATTGTAATATGTAAAATTCAAATATCTAGTTTTCCTAATTTTTAAGGAAATGAAAATGCGAACTGTGTAAAAACCATTAGTACAGTTAAAAGCGCTATTGTGTGTACTTTAATTTAAAAAAAAAAAACAAAATCGATTGAAAGATTAGTTTTGAAGATATGACGGTGGAAGCAAAAAAAAAATCGGCAGCTACTGGAAGCGGCTGGAATCTCCCTACCTGGTGATGGGCTGCCAAACAGCAGTCTGCTAATTTTTTTTTAACTGTAATTTGATTCGTAGCAGTAGCAAATGGTACGAGCTCTGATAGTCAATTCAAATCAGCCGTCATGACATGCCATTAAATCAAATATATTATTGTAATATGACCCACCTATATTTATTTAATTTACGACGTCGTATGTGTTCACCGCCAAAACAACAATAGAATTATTTATATTTCGTTTAAAACTAGTGACCAATCCTCAAACTCTGAATAATTATAAACACCTAATATATGATGATATTTATTCATGTAACATTTTCCGCAATTATTAATAAGTTTATAATGAAAAAAGAAAGAAAAAAAAACAGCGCTGTGTTGGGATCGAACCGTCGATCTCTTGATTTGTAAGTCAACGCTTTAGCTCACTGGACCACCGACAACTTGTGACGTAGTTTTACATATGTTAGTATTATACAGACAGTGAATTTTGTTTGTTCTCTATACAATAATTTGTATAAAAAAATGTAGGTATATAAAAAAAAGGTGCAAGTGTGATATATCGTTGAAATCGTAATTTTAACTGCTTTCCAGTGGTTAGATTACAAATTGTAAGTAATAATAAAATAAACAAGTTGTTGTGCCAAAATGGCACTAAACGTAATCCGATCTCAACCAAAACCTTTTCAGATCTTCTAGAGCACTAAAGAAGCCCTCGTGCAAAGTTTCATCGAAATCCGTCCAGTAATTTCGCCGCTATCGTGCTAACACACATACACACACACACACACAGACATTTTTCAAAAACCACTTTTTTGGATTCCTGGGACCTCAAAACGTAAAGATTTGATGTTATCTCAATTTTCGATTTTGGACCAATTTTAGTAACCTCCCACAATTTTATTGTAGGGAGGTTAAAACACATTTTATTTAAAATACAATATTTTCCCTTTTTTTTAATTTAAAAAGGTCCAGATCCCGAAAAAATGTTGTGAAATACAATTTCATATGCCCAGTGACAAGCTTAACAAAACCTACCATGTTTGACCTGGTTCTACGATAGAACAAAAACGACACGATAGAGTCTCGAATTCGCGAATCATACTGTTACGGATTTCCACCTTTTAGGAAACACCCTGTATGAATCCGTGGGTTCTAAATAATTTTAACAAGAGATAAACACTACTAACACTTTATTTAACAATTTACTGACTACAATACTTGTTTACTTAATAGTTAACCTCACTTTTTACCGAGCGTGTCACTTCTCAAATAAACTTTCCTTCCCGCGCTTGTAATCGCGCCTTATATACTCCGAAATTAGCTCTAGATCAATCCAGAATCTTCTCCAGCCATAATCTAGAAAAGTCCTTGGCTCTTTCTAGAGCCTTTCCAGTCACCATCAGAGGCATAGACGTACCATCTCCTTTTCCAAGGGGGTGTAATTCATAACACTGCCCCCTCCTTAAGCCTGATCGTCCCGATCAGGCAACTCAGGATCATCAGTGTATCTCGCCAGCCTGTCCAAATGCACGATCTTCATCTTGGACTTTCTGCTTTGCTGAATCCGATAGACGACATCATTAATTCGGGTAATAACAGTGTACGGTCCATCCCAAGGTGATTTCGGTGACTTTCCTTTCCTCCGCTGGGGGTTGTACAGCCAAACTAGCTCTCCCACCTTGATGACCTCCTTTGAATTACCCTTCCAGTCATATCGAGCCTTCATTCGGTCACTGGCTGGTGATGGTTCCGCTATATCGTTAGCCAACCTCTTGAAAGGAGCTCCGGCGTTGAACTGCTTGTTTTCACCCTTACTTCCAGTCTGTGGTCCCTTACTGGCTGCACAAATCTTGCATTTGCGACACCAAGCCTCCACATCCTGACAACTTCTTATCCAATAATATCGTTCTCGTATTTTCTTCAGGGTCTTGTTAACACCGAAGTGTCCATCGGATGTTCCTTCGTGCACTTCCTGAAGCACCTTCGCAACTCGACACCTGGGAATCACTAGACGCATAAGCAGCTGTTTTCCATCCGGGCTTTCCCATGCTCTCCGCAACAGCCCGTTCATGACTTTCAGTGAGTCCCACTGCGCCCATAGTGCCTTCAGCCCCACTCTTTTGCCCGAAACATCCTTCCATTTTGGACGAGTTCCCCTTTCTTTGGCTCTCAATATAGGCCCAATTTCCACATCGTTCAATTGTTCCTGTCTGAGCGCTTCATCTGCCTTATCATCCGGCACCTCCACCTTGACAGTGTTGACTGCTCCCGTGACCTGCAGTTTCTCCCAGTGGTTGTGCTTGCAACCTTCCTTGTACCTTCTTCCGGATGAAATGTTTGCATTTCTCTCAGGTTTCGTTTTATCGTCATATCCTTGTAGTGGTGGCCTTTCTGTAATGCTCCGAAGCTGGGAAATCTTCACTTCTCTAGGGGCACCACGTTCGTTATCTGTCACAGCCTCTCTGGTAACGGCTTCCTCTGGTTTTCCCCTTGGCTTCACAGCATCTCCGGCCTTCACTCTCTCCAAGCTCCTCTGTGGACATTCAAGCTGGATATGTCCTAGTTCCCCGCACCTGTAGCATTTCATACGCCGTCCACTTGGCCTTCCACTACTTTGTTTATTCTGTGTCTCTGCCCTGTTTCCAACATTCACTTTCCTCGAGTTCCGCTGTCGACAGTCTCGTTTGATATGTCCTATCTTGCCGCAGTTGTAGCATTTAATACCCCCGCTTGGCTTGCCTTGTCTTTCTGCAGTATCCACTTGAGCCAGTAACTGATTGAACATCTTATATATGTCGGCCAACATAGCGTTCTGGTTCTCCTTTTCAGACTGCGATCTTTCGAGACTCATAGCTTGTACTCTTGGACTCGGGGTATCTTGAAGGATAGCTTCCACCTCGAGTGCACGTACCAACGCTTCGCTGCTGTTCTGGTATCGAGATAACCTGAGGACTCGCCTGATCTCATCATCCTGTATACCATCCAGAAAAGCATCTACTGCCAGTTGATCTTGGAATTCCTTCGGTACATCAGGGTAAGCCAGGTGAGCCAGTCTCCACACGGCAGCTTCAAACTCTTGCAAACTTTCCCCAGCCCCTTGAACACGTGATTTCAGCTGGGTCTGGTACACTCGGGCAAGGTGTTGATCGCCATATCGTAGATCTAGGGCAGCTTCTAAAACTTTAAAATCCCGTTGTTGGTCTACTGGGATTGTCTGGAGTATTTCCAATGCTTTGCCTCTTAATGCCACGATTAACGCCATAGCCTTTTCTTCGTCATTCCAGTTGTTTGCACTCGCTGCTGCCTCAAACTGCATCTTGTAAATGGTCCATGAACTTTGGCCGTCAAAGGAGGGAGGTTCGAACAGCTGATCTGATAATACCACTTGCTGGCTTCCTCTATCCCTCAACTGTCGCTTAAGCAGGTCTATTTCCTCTTTGATTTCACTTACTTCTTCTTGATGCCTTCTTTCTAGCCCTTCCAACACTTTCTGGAATTGTGCAAATAAGTCCTGTATTTGCTTTTCAGTTGCCATACTTCTGGTTGTTATAGGCATACGACTACGTTGAAATCAAATAAATTTAACAATTACGTCACTATCGGTAATGGGACTGTCCAGAAAAACCTCAAAACGGCACGAAAAAGTCTTATCTAGAGTCTTCGTCACTTAACCTCTAATGTCCAAATAAAATGTTCCAAAAATGTCTCAAAAAATGCACTTGACACTATTTTCCTGTTCGAACAGCGAACAACGTCCAGTAAATTAGTCCTCTGTGTTAGCACCAACTTCGAGAATACTGTCCCAGTCTTCTCAACACTTCCGGAAAATCCTCTTGTTAAAATTCCGCTTCCGACACCAAAATGTTACGGATTTCCACCTTTTAGGAAACACCCTGTATGAATCCGTGGGTTCTAAATAATTTTAACAAGAGATAAACACTACTAACACTTTATTTAACAATTTACTGACTACAATACTTGTTTACTTAATAGTTAACCTCACTTTTTACCGAGCGTGTCACTTCTCAAATAAACTTTCCTTCCCGCGCTTGTAATCGCGCCTTATATACTCCGAAATTAGCTCTAGATCAATCCAGAATCTTCTCCAGCCATAATCTAGAAAAGTCCTTGGCTCTTTCTAGAGCCTTTCCAGTCACCATCAGAGGCATAGACGTACCATCTCCTTTTCCAAGGGGGTGTAATTCATAACAATACAGATTCGAAAATTTTAGTTCATGCATAGGGAATAAGAATTTCTTTTGAACACCTATATTGTTAATATGAATATTATAATTAGGACACCAGATTATAGAGCCAATACTCCAGTTTTTCGAGAAAATAACTGATTTGGACAATGAACGAACAAAATAAATGGCAAATTTTTAAGGTACATAGAATTTGGGCAGTTAATCTTTTAAAACAAAAAAGAAACAGCATTATTTTGATAAAATAGACAGATTTAAGAAACTCTTAAAAAGCTAGTCAATAATATTAATCAAGACATGCCGAAATGTGTAAATTTTGGAACTTTAAACAAATATATTCGTACATATAATACGAGAAGTACAAACAATATTCATATAGCAAGAACTAATGAGCAAAATGCATAATTATTTTAAACATCACAGATGAATAGATCACTAAAAAACATTATTATTCCAGTATTTTATTTTTGTTTTATGTTCTAATTAAAGGTTAAAAAAAGTATTTACTGCAGCTGTCATTTTAACTGCGTTTAAACGGAGAAGTTTCCGCGCTACTTGTGTGTGACGTCATCGGGCACATCGCACCGACGGAAAACGTATTGTGATTGCGAATGTGTACACATTATTTATGTTGTGTTATGGAAAATACAAAGAAAAGCAGCTATAAATATTGTCTTGTGCCCAAATGTACAAATACTACAATAAAAACTCCAGAAAAGTTATTTTTTAATGTGCCTAGATGCGATAAAGTTAGGAAGAAATGGTGCAGAGCTATGAGACGAGACGACCGAAATGCAGAATTATCGTCATCCTCAAGATTATATTGCTGCCAGGATCATTTTGATGTAAATTTACCCATTAAAACTAATTATTTTATAATAATATTATGAAAATATGTACCTAACCCTAATATTATTGTGATAATTTGTTTACATATCATGGTGAATTTGGTCACTTTCCTATTTATAGGAATACAAAAGTTTACTAACTTCTGTTAATAGGAACCTTGGATTAAAATGTATAAATGTATAAGAACGGTGGGAATAATGTAACTTCTCGACGTTCTACATATTATCCAGTTATATATTTATATATACCTATGTATGTCAACAGTTATTTTTACTATTAATGTACCTACCTAAAAGCACGTACTTAGTAAGTGACGGGAGGTATTTATTATATAAAAAAGTAAAGCATTCTAAGATGAAAAATATTAATTAATATAACATTAAAACATTGCCTTGTTTACCTATTTTGAGGTTAGGTACATAAATAATTTGTTATATTCAACTACAGTAAAAGGATAAAAATGGGCACAATTGCATTCATGTTTAGAATAATGAATGACACATACGTTGCTTTAGTACCTCCAATTTCTGCACTAATAAAATCAGTATTAGTAGCAAAAAAGTTTGTCATCATAAACACATCAACAACGGGCAAATTGTCACTCTGGCCCCGTAAAAACCCACTGTTCGTCATTTTTACCACTTAATAATTAAAATAAATAAATAAATAAATGATTTCCTTTACGAAAATATCAATACACATTTACAAAACACAAAACAATTTACGATTTAACCCCTTGGCAGATAGACGACCATTAGACATTATGCCGAATGACGTCAGACCAATAGCGTGGTGTTTTCAGTCACGTGGATATGTTCCCATAAAATTTTGAATTTCAAAGTCGTTTATTTAGGCTACACATTATTTGTATACCTTTTCTTCATTACTTTCTCAACTTATATGACATATATAACGAAAAAATAATAAATTATTGCATTTCTAAAATTCATGCATGTTGCTCATTTAATGAGTTACCCAAATCTACAAAAGATACTACAACCTTAAGTAGTTTTAAAACTAAGCTAAAAGAATTTATTATGAATAAATAAATTGTGATTAAAGTAAATTGTTTTAAATATTATGTAATTTGTAAAGTACTATTTGTTTAGATTAGGTTATTTAATATTTTATTTTCAATCCTAATAGTTGTGTTTTTTTTATCGTATGGTTATTTTATTATATGTATACCAGGTCTTCTCAATTCGATAAAGTTCATTCATTGAAAGTTCATTTATTTAAGTTTTTCTCTTCTATTACAGGATCCAGCTCAGGATGGTGGCCAGTGGGACATGATTGTTAATTTAATTAAGAAACATGGATTAATGCCAAAGAAGAATTTCCCTGAGGCGTTCAGCTGTGAAGCTAGTCTTAAAATGAATCAGTTCCTAAGGAGCAAGGTAAAGCATTTCTATCGTTTTTCGTTGGCTGATAAATATAAACACCAGTGTATGAATGTTATTTTGGCATATTTACCATATTGGATAGCAAAGATTAATAAAACTTTGATTTGAACATCTGAAGATGTCAACTTAGTTGGCGAAACATACATTCAGAGCAGTATTCAATGATTGTTATGTTATGTTGATTTATTTTCATTATTTCCTGTTTCAGTTACGTGAATATGCAAGATCAATACGCGAGCTGGTCTCGAAGGGGGGCAGTGACGCTGACGTTCGCAGCCTCATAGAGGAACAGATGTCCAACATTTACCGTGTCATAGGTATATGCTTGGGCATACCTAACGAGACTTTCACTTGGTCCTACTACGACAAGAACAAGGCGTTCCATAGCATAGGACCCATAACCCCTAAAGAATTCTATGATATTCATGTCAAGCCCTTGTTTAATGTAGAGAATAAGGTAAGTTAAAGTACCGTATATTATCTTCTGAAACCAATGAAATATCCATTACCTAAGAAGGTGTATTAATTAACGTGTATTTTCAAAATTAATGTAATCTTTTGTGTACCTCTTTTTTCACCGAACTTGCGTTTTTAACCGTCCCATCACTATAGATGAAATTGCCATCAAATTCTTACTAAATTACCATAAAAAATTGATATTATTTAAACGCCATGGTAATAATAAATCGCTAACTGAATTTCGTAGACTTAGATCACAAATCAAGTCGGATATTAAAATTGCATTTCAAATTTATACAAATTGAATCGAAAATAATATCACATGTGAACCCAATAAATTCTGGGCTTACATCAATGGAAAAAAATGGAAAACTAGCATACCTAAAGACATGACTTATAACAATGAACATCTAGAGACCCTAATGATATTGTCGATGCATTTGCTAACTTTTTCGAGCAATCTTACTTCCTTAACATCTCGGACGCCACTGTAACCGAGTCTAATAATCTTTCGTTTGACTGTTCGGACATTAAACGCTTTTCCAAGGATGAAGTTTGCATGGCGTTAAAAAGAATTAAACCTAAACTTACTGCGGGCCCAGATGGAATTCCAGCATTTCTACTGAAACACTGTGCCAGCATTTTTGCATATCCTCTCTGCATAATTTTTAATTTATATCTTAGGAAATGCTATTTTCCTGATATTTGGAAATACTCCAAAGTATGCCCTGTGTATAAAAAAGGAGAAAGAAATGATGTTACCAATTATAGATCGATAACAGTCATATGTAACTCTGGTAAAGCTTTCGAAATCCTACTGCATGATAACATTTATGCACATGTTCAACTGAAAATATCTACGCAACAACACGGTTTTATGAAAGGTCGCTCCACTGTAACGAACTTAATCTGCGCTACTCAGTACATTGCTGAATCAATTGATTCTCAAATACAGGTAGACTCAGTCTATACTGACTTTTCTAAGGCGTTTGACAGACTGAACCATAGGAAATTTCTCTGTAAACTTGACAAATTCGAATTATCTGACGGTTTACTTCAATTTCTTGAGAGTTACTTGACTGATAGAGTTCAATTCGTATCTTATAATGGATATAAATCTGTTGAATACTGAGCCACGTCAGGAGTACCCCAGGGATCAATACTTGGACCCCTTTTCTTTAATATTTTTATTAACGACATCAATGATCACTTAGACGTATATTTCTTAATATATGCCGATGACGTCAAGATGTTGCATAGGATTAATGACTTTAATGACTGCAAAAAACTTTAAAACAACTTAACTAAGTTATCGGCTTCGTGCGATGCAAATGATGTTCACCTAAATGTTGGCAAGTGCAATGTTATGAGTTATACAACCAAGGAATTCCGAATTATATATAATTAAAATGTTAATGGCGACATGCTGAACAGACCATCTACGTTCAAGGATCTAGGTGTAATTTTTGATAAAAAATTAACCTTCACTAACCATATTGATGCTGTAATTTCGCTTGCATACAGAATGTTAGGCTTCTTTTTGCGTAACAGCCATGATTTTAATGATGCGAAAACCTTAAAGATGCTTTATTTTGCTTTCTCTCGGTCTAAACTGGAGTATGCTTCACTTGTCTGGCAATCTGGGTATAATACTCATAATGATAAATTGGAAAATATTGAGCGCCGCTTCCTGAAATTTTTAAACTGGAAAACTGAAGGTACATATCTACCAATTGGAGCTTCTCAAAATCAATTACTTGAAAAATTTGATATCACTAATCTTTCCGAAAGGGGTGAGTCTTTTGCTTTGCGTTTTCTAGATAAAATTATGCATAATAAAATAGATTGTAGTGCCGTATTATTTATGTAATGTCAAACTGTCGGTGCTCAACCTAAGTATATTTATTTGAAAGTTTAAACATTACAACACATTTTGAGCCATAAGGTTTTGCATGAAACTTTTACTTAGTTTTAGAAAAAAATATTTTTGTATAGAACATATTTCAAATGTGTGTTTGTCGATAACTCACTGTATCTTAAGCTGCACAGTAAATTTAAGTTTTCTATGTTGGGTGCATTGATTAAAACAAGTTGACAAGTGATGAAGCGCTAGAAGGCTTGTGCTTTCTTAGCAGAAAATGTTCCCAGTCTTAGGTACACTTTGTGTTGTACTCGTTGATGTGACAAATGTCTAACAAATAGCAAGCGAGCATTTATCTGAGAAGGGAGACACTATACGCGCCAGCAAATCAATTCTGGTTTGGGGCTTGAAACAAAAGCAGCTCTGTTGATATTACCTTCAATAAATTTAGTAATAATTGTTACATCTGATGCCTCTCTAATTTGTGAATCTTGCATTAATATTTAACAAATCATTATTGACTACGTTGGCTGTAAAAGTTGAGTATTTTCCATTTTTTTGAATTCTGATATGAGTATACAATTTAAGGTCCAGTCAAATCCTGCATATTGTTGAATAGCACTCGATGTAAAATTGATAGATGCCGAGATTATATTAGAAATAATATAGTTACAAGTATGTACATTAAATTCAAATAAATTTAGTGCTTCATTGGAGCATATAGGCTCTTTAAATTTGTGAGTGGTAAGCCGCTTTTCCGAGAACAACGGAGCAGCATTCCCAGATGATAAGAATATTCCTCCTTGTTGGTATTATGCATTCTACAAACATTTGTGAGATAGATAATTCCTATTTAGTGATTACTGTTTTGATTTTCGTTATCAGACCTCAGTGCCGTCGCCTGGTCGGGGCAAATGGGTTATTTAATTCCAAAGCGCTTTCAATCTGGTTAAGGCCTTTTAAATAAGTCCCTTGTCGAATATATTTTGTTTTGACTCGTAAAAACACTTACATTTAAAAGTGCTTAGTCCAGTAACTTTGTCATTCAGTTTTGTGTATATTTTCAATTCATATTTACAGTTTCATTTTATCTTTAGCTTTATATTTCATATTTACTGTCACCAATTACCGCTTAGATTTAACTTTTGTATGATATGCCTGCCGAAATCTTAATGTCGGTGGCAGTTTGTAGTATGGCTACTTTATTTTAGATTGATGAACTCTAAGTATTATGATTTATGTTTTCATGAGTTGCGAGAAATACAGCGAAAATAATATCACCTTTTGATTTCTTAGTAGTTTTTCTGTTGTTACCATATGTTTATTATAGTATGTGTAATATATAAAGGACTTTAAGTTAATATATTGTTGTTACAATTTTGTCTTTGAATTCATTAATAGGTTATGTTTCATTAAATTAAACCGTTTTTTCCCTGGTACTTCCGGTGTGCAGAATAAGAACTGTGGGTGGCCCCTTCTACATTTTGAATATATTGTAATCAATTAACGTCACATGGAGTTATAGTAAGCATTTCGTGAGAATCAACTCAATTATTTTTGGTTATGCCAATTTGCTGTCAGAATATTACTCACTCCTTGAGATGGGTCCCTATGCTCGGCTTTATGAATTTAGAACTTTAAAATACTATAACCTAAACAAATTTGAGGTTATAATTTTTGGTGGTAAATACAGTCCTACCCATCTGGTATCTGATATAAAATGACAATTGACAAATAGAGCAGTGAGAAATTAATAGTCAAGACAACAATTTCATAAAGATTAAAATAGTTATAGGGAGCTTATCCAAATAGGCTTTTATATTGTTCATTCAATATTATAAGGTTACATACTTTTATATTACCTTACGTACATGTTAAGTATCACAAAATGGTCAATACATATACATATATTATAATTAGTGGGTTGAATTGAAGTTACAACTGCAGTCATTGCCAGTACATCAGTTTCTTTAAATGCATTACATGAGTTGTATTCTCACATCCACGTAGTGGAATGGAAGTATAATAATCATAAAATCTTTAACCTTACCTTAAATTCTTAGGTGTGTTTGGTCACGGATCCGAGGCCGACGAATGAATACAACAAAGTGTACACCGTCGACTGCCTGGGCAACGTCGTGGGCGGTAGAAGGTGTATCTACAACAATCAGCCGGTAGAGCTCCTGCTCGAGCTTACAGCTAAAAGTATCACGGAGGGCGAGGCTGTGTGGTTTGGGTGCGAGGTGTCCAAGCGGTTCGCCCCCAAGCAGGGCATTCAGGATTTAAAAGTGTAAGTTTTTTTGTGTAGTTTTTATTTTCGTTTTCAAAAACTAACAGCTAGGGTGTCTGAAAAGGTAAATGATAGCAAATCATTGCCCATAAGAATAAATAATGTAATTTAAGTGTATGCGAATTGGAAAATCTATGACAAACGCTGATATTTTGTTAAAATCAAGCTGAAAATTGCAACAAAAAACCATTTCCCATCAAAGAACTTATGCCTAGATACATAATAGCTATCTTCTTAGTACATACCCTGTTTGATGCTAACATAGTCACATAAAAGTCCTTTAAAAAAATATGGGTATACAGAACATCCCATAAACAACAGTGGTGGGTATGCATATGTATAGAAGGGTAAACATTTTCATTAACTTCCTACATTACCACCATGAGATAATTTTTGATATATTTCAAATGTAATCACCAGATTATAACATTAACAAAAATTAGATATTTAACATTTGATTTAAAAAAAGTGGAAAATAAATATTTTAATTAATTCATAAGAAATATAAAAATAAATTGGAAAACTAACTATTAATATGTGCTTTTTGCACCATTTCTATTTATAACTTCTGTTAGTCTGTTTGGCATAGAAATCAATGAGCTCGTGCAATAATCATCGGTAATATTTTCCCATGAATTATTTATTAATTCCAGTATTCGTTGGGCATTCCGTAGTCTGATATTTCGGTTTTGGATATTCCTTACGAGTAGTCCCCATACTTTTTCCACAGGCTTAAGGTCTGGACTATGACCGGGTCTGTTAAGAACATTAATGTTGTTGTCGCAATACCTCTGTTATGGTATGAGCATTAGGAAATAATTGTGACACAGAAGTGAGCATAACATTGTTTAAAATTCTAATATACGTTTGACTATTAAATCGTTCCTCAATATGCCACAAAACACCAAGACCAAGTGCCAAAATCCAGGCTCAGAAAATCTGTAGTTTTTGTCATTGTTCGATATATATTTCTCATCAAATTGAGTATTGGTGGGTCGATAAACATGAATGCATCACCTATGTGTTGACCTGAAACATTTTTCGTCTGTAAAGACTACAATATTCCAAAAATCCACTCGAGCTTCTTTATACATACTCTCTGCTTTAAGTATATATAAATAAGTGTCCATTAATGAACAAATCCAATATATACATCGCTCAAGAATGACAGCTCCCCTGGAATTGACGGAATTCCAGCTAAATTAATAAAAGATACTCATCTACAAATTGTTAAGCCTCTTGCTCATATCTTTAACTTAATATTTAAAACCGGTGTTATTCCAAGCAGCTTCAAAAATACAGTAATTTCTCCAATCCACAAAGCAGGTAGTACATTAAACATTGCAAAATATAGACCAATCAGCCTTATTAACAACTTCGCAAACATTTTTGAAAAATGTCTGAAAGACAGATTAATAAACTACGTGAATGTTAACCATCTATTATTAAAGAATCAATATGGATTTTTAAGAGGGCTAAGTACAGGCGATGCCATATACTAACTGACGAAATAAATAACTGATAATCTAAATCAAAATAACAAATGTATTACACCTAGCTAAGGTATTCGACACAGTAGAGAATCCAAATAGGTGTTCCTCAAGGCACTGTGCTTGGTCCAATTTTATTTTTAACTTATATAAACTCATTAACTAGCTTAAACATAAATGGTACTATTATTTCTTGTGCTGATGACACAGTCTTATTATTCCAAGACTCTTCTTGGAACCTCGTTAAAAAAAAAGTTATAAAAGGTGTAAAAAGAGTACATAATTGGTTGAGTACTTTCAAATTATCACTAGATATTAAAAAACACATTACGGTGCTTTCTCATTAACATCAGCTAATAGACCTGACTTTTCCAAAATTAGATTTAACTGTACGGAGGAAATTCTAGAAGCACCGCAAACAAAATATCTAAGGCATTATAATTGATCAAAACTTAAAATGGGACAATCACATTAAAAAGTTAGAAGAAAACTAATACATAAATTCTACTTAATCACAGAATTTCTAGGGAAAAAACTTTTAATATTGGTATAAGTCACTGGTGGAATCGTTAATTAGCTATGGCATTATTGCTTGGGGAGGACTTTACAACAATACACTAAAACAGCTAAATGTAATACAAAACTTCATCCTAAAAATAAGGTTCAAAAAGTCTAGCCTTTATCCTACGAATTTACTATATACAGAAGAGATTCTTAATGTCCATTCACTGTAAATCTCATCTTGTTGCTCATATTTACAAAAGAATAAGCGTTAGGGGTAAAGTTCATAAAAGCCTACAAATATCTGTTGTAAATAAAAATATTGGACTAAGATCATTTCAATACTTGGCCCCTAAATTTCATAACTTGTTACCAATTAAAATCAAGCGATTAATGTTAAAAGGTTTAATAAAGAATGTAGACATTTTATAAGTACTAACTTTGATTCATTCAGAATCTTATTTTAGAAATAATTTTTTCTCTTTATTTCTTTAATAAATAAAATACAATTCGTACAATCCTCTGAGTACTTCATAAGTTTTGGTTCATAGTTTTAGTTTATCTTTAATCTTATATTATTTAGTATCTAGTGTAAGAAGTATTCAAATTAAAAAATCAAGGCACATGCAAATGTTAAGTCATTTAGGTGCCTATCTCCAATTTAAAAAAATCTGTAAATCTATTGTTTATTACCATTGTATTAAATGTGGTGTTAATACTAATTGGAATAAATTTGAATTAAAAAAAAAATCAAAGCTATCTGTGATAAGATATACATAAATATTTAGTTTTATTGTTATATTTATGTACTTATGCACGTTTTTAAAATGTTGAATGTTTAATACGAATTTTTTTTCTTGTAATATGTCAAATGAAACAAAATAAAAAAACTATCAACTAAAAAAATGATCAAAAACATTTAACAAAAAATAATGGGTTGTCCATTAGAAAATCTGAACCTGCTCGGAATACGTTTTACCGACCACTCTTCTTAATTTCAGGCATAATTTCCCCCTAGTCTTCGGCGTAGACATTCAAACAACCCTCACCAAAGCCGATCGACTTCTCTACGGAGAGAGCGCCATGTCGCACGCCATGGTATTCACCGCTGTAAATACAGACGTAAGACGACAGATACTCTAAGTAGGCTTTGGCCTAAAAAAATGTTTTGTTTTAACTTTTTCAGGAAAGCGGGAAGGTGACGAAGCTTCGTGTAGAGAACTCCTGGGGAGAGGAACGAGGCGAGAAGGGCTACCTCATCATGACTTCCGATTGGTTCAAGGAATTCACCTTTGAGGTGGTGGTCGATCAGAAGTACGTACCCCAGGAGGTCTTGGATGTTTTTAATCAAGAACCCATTGTGTTACCGGCGTGGGACCCGATGGGCACTCTGGCGCAATGCTAGTTTTTATGGCAATTATCAAGGCCGCTTGCTTCATTGGTAAGGTGACATCTGCATAAATATGCCTATACAGGGTGAGTTGGTAGGATGTGCACGGTCAAAATACCTTCCCAACTATTTAGAATTTGAAAAATCTGTCTTGGATAGGGATATCAAGAGTGGCATATTCTAAAATTATTTTAAAGTCTATATGGTAATACAACATATTCTTTATAGGATTTGGTAAACAGTAGAAAAAGTAAAATATAAAAAATAAAGAGAACTATCTATAGAAATATTAATATCCAATCTTTCGATAACCTGCATTCTGGTTATGATAGCAGTTAAAAAATTCAAAAGTATAACTTTCTAACCTTCTAAGATGTACTACGATGACGTTGTTAATGAAAATAATCTGGATGTACTTGATCTATTTGCAAACTTCGTATCATAGATATGGCAAATCACTGTAATAATTGTTTTATTAATGTGGGTATTGAAATGGAAAAAATGAGACTACCCAGATGCCTTATAAATTAGAGCAATCATCACCTGTATCACTGAAAACGAAATTATTAAACATATAGCATCCTTAAAAGATGACAGTTCTCCGGGTGAAGATGGTATATCAGCAAAACTTATTAAATTAGTACATTTAGAAATTTTAACTCCAATAACACATATAATCAATATAACCTTCAAATCTGGCATAGTTCCCTCATATTTTAAAAATACAATTGTAACCCCTGTACATAAAGGTGGTTCAAAAAATTATATACAAAATTATTGTCCAAAAAGTCTCATTATTAACATTGCCAAAATCTTTGAAAAGTGCCTTAAAGACAGATTAATAAGTTTTTTTAGAGGAAATGATACCATATCCTAGAAACAATTTGGTTTTACAGATGGGGTTAGTACCAGTGATGCGATGTACCATCTTATTTCTAAAGTCACAAATAATCTCAATATCAGCAAGAAATGTATAACTGTTTTTATAGATCTTGCTAAAGCATTTGACACAGTACCACATGATAAGCTCCTTGATGTGCTGTCACATTGTGGAGTTCATGGTACTGTGTTGAATATTCTTGAAAGCTAATAGACATCAACGTGTAAAAATAAATAACATAATAAGTAATTCACAGGTAATAAAGATTGGAGTACCACAGGGCACCGTTTTGGACCCTATTTTATTCATAGCCTATATAAACTCATTACATAGCGTTTTCTTCAACTACAGCAGATCGCCCTGATTTTGGTAATATTAGCGTTAGCCTAAATCAATCATCAATGAAACATATAAAGTGAAGTATCTAGGAATCCTTATTGATCAACATTTGAGATGGAATACTCATATTGAATATTTAACAAACAAAATTCCTAAGCTGATACATAAATTCTACTTATTAAGAGGATTTCTAAACAAAAAGCTGCTAATCTCTTTAAAATGTCCACGTTTCATGGCATTCTAAACCTATTTAAAAAAAAAAAAAATTGGAAATTTTTTTATCACTGAAATGGATGTACTTAAAAAATTTGGAACATTTTTTTAACATTTTGGAAAAATGTTTTACCATTGCAGTAGATGAAAAAAATAATTTTTTTTTGTTCAATTTCACGTTTCGTGGGATCCTAAACCTATTTAAAAAAAGTTTTGAACACTTTTTTACCATTTAAAAAAAAATAATTACCACTGGAATAGATGGAAAAAATTTTTTTTTGCTCAAATTTCAAAATGCCACGTTGGAGTTTGGAGTTTGTGGGAGGGCAGTCACATTTAGGTGACCGCAGCACCTAGGCCCCATTGGGCCCCTTGTACGTCCTCCCGAGGGATACAGGATTCCACCTAGGCCTCCAACCATCCTAATCTTGTGAAGAAGGTGGTGATGCTGCCTAGGGGAATATCCCTCAAGTCGGCCAGTGTAGGCCAACGTTCTCCCAAAATGGATTCTCTGCTAGAGGAGACTGCCGGGCACTCACAGAGTACGTGTTGGACAGTCTCGTCTTCTTGTTCACAACCTCTGCATAGGGGTGTGTCATTTAACTTCATGTTATAAAGGTGCTTCCTCACCTGGCACGAAGCGCAGGTTCTTCCTGGACATTCCCAGGTAGATCATCGTTGTATCCTTGTCAGGGTATCTAAGCAGATCCCTGGCCAACTGACAACTATGAGTTTCATCCCACAGTTTTTTAAATTTTCTGTGGGTGTCTTCTTTAATTATTAGCATTATTGCTGAGGTCGGCAGTATGTTGGAAGGGCCAGGTCCAAGTATACTTAGACTGGCTGCCTTCTTAGCCAGACTGTCAGCTTCCCTGTTGCCTCTGCACTGTGCATGCCCTTTGACCCAGCATAGAATGACACTGTTCATGCTGGAGGCGCCCACGAGTGCCTGATGGCATTCCCATACTGACCCTGTTGTTATTTTGTGTCTCTGTAGGGCCAGTAGTGATTGTCTACTATCAGTGTAGATTCTTATTGTTTTTCCCGTTATTTGTCTACGGGAAATTTCTTTTGCGGCTATGGTTATTCCCGCCAGTTCTGTTTGTATTATACTGGCTTGTTTGTCCATAGCCCATTTAATTTGAATTTGCAGGTTCCTGGAGTATACCCCACAACCTGTTCCTTCTTTCTTTTTCGATCCGTCTGTGAAGATGTTAACTGTTCCTTCACTGACGGCCTCATTGCTACTGTTGGTGTGTATTTCATAGGGTCTATCAAAGATGAACTGTGGAGAAATACCATCTGCACATACCTGCAGAAGTGGCATTTGTTTAATTGCCTCATTCCACAGCCGGCATCTGGTCACTCCACATCCTATGTTTGGCTGTATGCCAACGGATTTGAGACGTGCCATAGTAGTTAGGGCCACCTCTTCTAGATATATGTCTAGTGGTGGCAGGCACAGCATCACTTCCATTGCTCTTGTTGGTGTTGTTCTCATAGCTCCAATTGTGTTTAAACAGGCTACTCGTTGTACCTGGCTGAGCTTACGTTTCGCTACAGTCTGCTGACTCTTAGGCCACCAGACGATGGCTCCATAGGCTATCATTGGTCTTATTATAGCAGTGTAAATCCACATAGCCACTTTGGGTTTCATTCCCCAGGTTTTCCCTATGGTTCTGCGGCACTGCTCAAAAGAGATGTAAGCCTTCTTTAGTCTTCTGTCTAAATGAAGATTCCATGTTAGTTTGGCATCAAAAGTTACTCCAAGGTATTTTACTTCTGATGCGAAATTTAGTGTGGTATTTAGGAGAACGGGGGCCGTCATTGGCCCCAATTTCCTTTTCCTTGTGAAGAGGACCAGCTCTGTCTTCCTGGGGTTGACCGACAGAGAGTGTTCTCTGCACCATCTTTCGATTATTCTCAGGGCCATCTGCATTCGATCACAGAGGACTCCTTCGAATTTACCACTAAGCAGTATCGTTAGATCATCTGCGTATGCAATTGTGTGGAATCCCTCGGAGTTGAGGCGGCGCAGGAGGCTGTCAAGAACTAAGTTCCATAGAAGAGGTGATAAGACACCCCCCTGAGGACAGCCTCTTGCAACCATTCCTCTAACAGCGATGTCTCCCATGTTAATCTGTACCGCTCTTTTTGAGAGCATGTTGGATATCCAGCCACTTACGATCGGAGAAACGTTCCTGCTCGTGAGGGCTGCTGTAATTTTTGGAAAGGTGGTTTTATCAAAAGCGCCTTCTATGTCTATGAAGAGACCCAGGGTGGACTCTTTATTGTCCAAAGACTTTTCAATCCGACCACTAACCGCATGAAGGGCGGTGTCGGTGGATCTGCCCGGGGTGTATGCATGCTGATTGGGATGTGTGGGATTAGCAGTAATCGCAACATCCCTCAAGTATCGCTCACATAGCTTTTCCATCGCCTTGAGAAGGAACGAGGTCAAGCTAATGGGTCGGTATGCTTTGGGGGTAGTATAGTCTATTCTTCCCGCCTTTGGT
Source organism: Stenurella melanura (assembly GCA_963583905.1). Taxonomy (NCBI): domain Eukaryota; kingdom Metazoa; phylum Arthropoda; class Insecta; order Coleoptera; family Cerambycidae; genus Stenurella; species Stenurella melanura. Next base: position 122,407,586 of record OY757315.1, on the reverse strand, counting down.
ATGAACACTACTTTGACTTCTCTCCGCACCTTCGGAATATAAAGGTGTGCTAGGCACGTCCTGAATATTGCTGTCAGGTGCGGCACTATTTCATCCAGACCCCATTGTAAAAGGGCTGGATGAATGCCGTCAGTACCTGGCGATTTGAAGGGGGAGAAGCCCAGTATTGCCCATTTAATTCTGTCTTCACTCACAATTTGTTTGGCAGTTTGCCAGTCCAGTTCGGTGGGTTGAGTGTCGGTTTCATTTGGCCATTCCTTCCGATCTGTCACTACAGATTCTGGGAAGTGAGTTTCCATAAGCAACTCCAGGCTTTCATGTAGGTCGTTGGTACTGGTACCATCATCCTTTTTCAGTAGACCTAGGTGATTGTCTTTGTTTTTGGCAAGTATTTTATGTAGCCTAGCAGCCTGCGAGTAATCCTCGATCTCCTCACAGTAGGCTCTCCATGCCTCTCGTTGTCTCTGCCTGACTAGTTTTTTGAACTCTCTTTGATTGGTTCTGTATAGCTCCCAATCTGATTCAAGTTTTGTCATTTTCGCCTTGTTGAACGATGTCCTAGCTTGTTTCTTGAGGTCGGTCAGCGTCTGGCACCACCATTTAGTGGCTTCCCCAGGCTGCTGTTGTACGGCCTTCAAGGGACACGATGCTTCGTAAGCTTTTTTCATAGCGGTTTGAACAGTTTTAACATACTGCTCAATCTCTCCGTTGTTTTGTGGCACCCCGTTGTGTACATCCCTCAGGTTCTCCCTGAGTTGACGTCGATATTCATATCTGTCAGTGTCTCGGGGGTTCCTGAGGAGTTTTCTTGGTGCTTTGATTAATTTAATGCCGAATTCAATCCAGCGGTGGTCTGACATTGAAGCAGCGTCAGACACATGCCAGTCTTGGATCGAGTTGGATATACGGTTTGTAGCTAAGGTGATATCTACTATGGTTTGACTTCTAGAGTTAATAAATGTCGGTGTACAGCCTTGGTTAATTATATTAAGGTTATTACCGATTATATAGTCGTAAAGTGACTTACCTCTAACATTGTTGTCTTTGTTGCCCCAGGTTACATGGTGAGCATTGGCGTCACATCCCATGATTAGTTCCCATTTCTGGGTGAGGCAATGAGTTACCAGGTTCTCCATTTCCCTTGTCGGCGGTGGTGTTGCCTGGTCCTGGGGGAGATACACTGATGCTATTACGACTGTTGTTGGTTTGCCTGATATTGCACATTCCACCCTCACGGCCGTGAGATCAGAGGTTGAAAGGTGTTGTAATGGCTGGATTTTGATGTGCCGGGGGGCATAAATCGCTGTCCTCGGCGTCATTGTTGGTGAGCTGAAAAAAAATGCCACGTTTCATGGCACTCTAAATCTATTTTTATAAAAAATTGTAATTTTTTTTTTAAGAATTTTTTTTTTTTCTTCATTGGCTTTGGACGTCTCCATTTAGCCACGATGTTTCTTATTATTCGCTATACTAAATATATCACAACTAATCTATATTTAAAACCTATAATTCTAAAAACTAATCGACCTATAACCTAACACGAGAGGACCAACTAGTGTTACAAGACTCAAGGATTTTTGGACAGGGACACACACTTCACATGAAGAAATTTGTAATGATCTTTTACTACTACTATAGAATCGAAAGAAACATTCATTTTTGCTCAAATTTAAAATTTCCACGTTTCATGACATTCCAAGCCTTATTGAAATATATTCTTTATAGGATTTTGCTAACTGCAGAAAAAATAACTACATTAATTATAGAATTAAAAGAAAAACTTTGTGTAAAAATATTAATGAAATCTTTGCATTCTTTCGATAACCTGAATCTCGTTATGCTAGCAAATTAAAATCCTAAAATGAATTTGTCTAATTTCTTATTATATAGAGTATATAGGCTCCAATACTAGTTAGCTAATAGATGGTGAGGTTGTTTTTATCAGTCAATGTCAAATATAATTATTTCACACTTATTCATAGAAATTGTCTTGGTTTTACATGAAACATCGTTATGAGTGGCTTTATGTCTTTCTGATGAGCTCCAGAATAAGGGCGAAAAATGTTTCAAAGGTTAAGCATTTCCAAGAAACAGAATGATAGATTTCATGAAAATGTAATCCATTAGAATGACATTTTTTTTAAGACAAGGTAGAAAAATAAATTCATTTTAGGCCTTTGTTCTCATTTTTAACTGAATCTTCATAATCGTAGGGGGTTATGTAGATACTAGTTTAATCTGCATGGCCGTAGGGGACTATGTGGATGCTAGTGTTAGAATGAGAATTTTAATTTGCTAGCATAACCAGATTCAGGTTATCAAAAGAATGCAAAGATTTCATTAATATTTTTACACAAAGTTTTTCTTTTAGTTACAGATAGTTATTTTTTCTGCTGTTTGCAAAATCCTATAAAGAATATGTTTCAATACAGTTATAAGCAAACAAATAATAATTCACTTTTATTTATTCTAAGTCTATTTCAAAAGAAAAAAAAAATTGAAATTTTTTTTACCAACATTGAAAAATTTCAAAAAAATGTATGACATTTTTTAACCACTACTATACTTCCACTCCACTACTTGAATGTGGATTTGAAAATGTGATAGGTGGCAATAATATTTCACATATGCACCTTATACTTTTATTGAAAAATGTACAGGGTGGTCATCCCAAGAAATAATTCAACCATGGTGGACACTTGTAAAGGTATTTGCGCAAGCCTTCGATATTTGGCACCTGTTATTTAGTATTGAATTTTTGCCGTTGGATGAGTATATTTTTTTGACCAAAAGTTATCAGGTTTTCTTTGGAATAATAGTGACAAGTATACTCCGATTATTATTCTCAATGTCATTTCGTCATTAATAATTTTTTAGAGTGACCGCCATGCAGAAATAAAGAGGGAAGTTCTGTGTAAATACCTTTACCGATTATTTTCATTGGCAAAACCATTACATACTATCTCTATTTCATCTCTAAATTATTCAGGCATATTTCCCTGCTTCTGGAAGCAGAGCTACGTTAGACCAATACATAAATCTGGATTAGAAGAAACCATCGAAAACTATAGATCAGTTTGCGTACAGTCAGATATTCCAAAAAACATAATTGTAAATCAGCAACATGTTTTTGTTCCGGGTAAAACTAGATATACCAATTTAGTTATTTATAACAATTTTATTCTCAACTCCTTCGAATATAAGGTTCGGTTGACTCTGTCTGTACTGACTTTTCCAAAACGTTTGACAGTCATGATTTTAGCCACCCTTAATAACTCGAGAACCGTTAAAGATTTTTTTGCAGTAAACGGCATTATTTTGAATGTCAATGGGGACACATTTTAACGAGAAAAGGTGTGCTCCAAAACCCACCCCCAGTATATAATTTAAAATGCACCCCTAATTTTTTTCATTGATTTCTAATAGCAGATTTTTTTGGAATGCAATCGTAAAAAATAGAGTGACCTTGAAGAGGAAAATTTTTGAGAGAAATTCAAAACATGAATTTTTATAAAAAAGTGATAATAGCCATAAAAATCTAGGTATTTGGAAGGCGCACACTGGCAATTGCCGGCATGTTAAAAAAATTCATTGTCTGATATATGTTGTGTATTCAAACTACCTGACTCTAAATAATGAATTTTGGATGTTTTTGTAAAAAGGGTTTCTTTCATAAATAAATAATTAAATTATTTTTTTTCTGAGACATTTTTTTCAAATATTAAGAGGTTGACCATCCACGCACTAGTGACTTATATAATTCATACTTGTAGAAGTCGGGGTGTCCGTATAAAAATCTATAATGCTATGTTCTCTCTTCCAGGTTGGCATGTCATCGGCTTTGATTTTTATGTATATTTAACCGTTCTGAAACCACTTGATATTGGTTTGCCGCTCAGTTACCATTATTTTTATTATAAATGATAGGTTAACTTATCATTTGTATATAAAAAACAAATCGTAAGACTGTACAAAATATTACTTATATTTAATATTTAAAGGAATGTTGCACAGGCCAATCCGAACAAGTTGAGGATTAGAACGACAGATGGGCTTCTTTGGAAGGATTCAAGATTAATTTTATCATGATCTGTCAAACAACGTAACCTTTAAAAAAAAAACGTAATTGAAGGATCAGGACTTTTTCTAATTTTGTTTTAGCTCTGGCAACTTTTGTTGCGTGCCCTGTGTATAACGAAACGAGCTTATTTGGACTACGAATTGAATTGTTGCTTTTAACGTGTGAATTTTTCGCAAAAGTAAGTTTGTTTTAACGGTTTTATGCAATTTTAAGTTAATGTCCAAATATGAACCGTTTTAAGACCTCGTCAGCTATAAATGATGTTTGTAGTTTTAATTTTAATCAAGTGGATCATTTTAACGTTGATTTTAAGCTGGAGAATTAATTGTATTGTCTGTACTTTGAAATATATTGTTTTATATATATATATATAAGTTGTCAGTTTTATTTCCCTTATTGTCATGGTTTTAGGTGATATCGACGTCAACTTAATGCAATTGGAAAGCCCTTTATCGGGCATTTTTAATATGTTCAGTTTTATGAATGCCTTGGATGATCAAGAGATTGCCTGGGGGATGTTTCTGGACTTATCCAAGGCATTTGATACATTAAATCATAATCACTTGCTTCATAAACTGGAGAAATCTGGAGTTCGAGGAACCAGTTTTCAGTGGTTCGGATCATACTTGCTAAATAGGAGGCAGAAAACATCAATAACCATTAATGGGGCCAAGCATGAATCTGATATTTTAAATATTAATTATGGAGTTCTTCAGAGAACCGTTTTAGGACCATTCCTTTTTGTAACTTTTGTAGAACCAAGTATCAAATTAACGATTATCAATTATGCAGACGATACACAAACCTTTTAAGGGGTCACACATTTGAGGAAATTGCGAAAGCTCTCTCGTCTGTGGCAAAATGTAAAAGATTGGCTTTATGCCTATGAACTTATATTAAATGAAGTTAAATAAAGCTGTGTGATATTTAAAACGGATTGTTCATTATTAAAAATACCAAAATTGCTAACTAATAAGATGCCAATTTCAAACATAAATTCCTCTAAATTGTTGGGTATACATTTAGAGAGCAACATTAAATAATTTCTGCACGTTGACAAAATCGTGAATACTCAACATGACATGCTTCGCACTCAGAGTTCTATCACGTTTATTTGACTCTTAAAATGGTGTACTATGCAAACTTGTATTTTATCGCCAGGTATGCAATTAAGGTATAGGGTGGTGCTTCGAACCTCCACAAAGTATTTAAAACTCAAGAAAGGACAGTTAGAATAATGTATTAATTGAAATTTTACGAATCGTGCTAAGGACACTTTAAGGAAAACAAAATGCTCACAATACCAGTACTATATGTATACTCCTGCTTACTATATTTAAAAAATCAGGCTGATTTCAAAACATTGAACCTAAATCATATCTATAATTATGCATTTCCGATGCACCATTTAACTCTTACTAAGAAAGGACCATTCTATTCCGCAACCAAATTCTTTAATGTACTACCTGATTTTCTTAAAAACAAAATTCTTCTAAAGGATTTCAGAGGACAAGTTTTTCAAAATGTCTGTGTGAAACGCGATAATTTCTCGTGGGTATATAAAACAAATCATTAAATTTAACTTACTTTAATGATTTACAAAAAATACCCAAACAAAGCAGAGCAACTGACGTCAGAGGGTTGTGAGTAAACTTTACAAAAACTTTCGTCAGAATAATCATATAAACGAATCATTAGTCCATCTGACATAAAACAATGTACGTACATGTCAGTTTCAATGAAGTCCGAGATATAATTGACAAAATTAAGGTCAAAAATAGCACTGATCACTTTGGCATGTCAGTCAACATACTAAAACACAAAATACAAAGCAAACTGTACACAATAAGAATCCGTATACGGTAAATAATTAAACTAAACTAAACACGATCTGGCCAGAGCGGTAAAACAGAATTTTTACAATAGCAATAAAAATACACAAAATGAAAATATTACTAACTGTATGTAAAGTTAATAACAGAAAAATGGCCCGACAATTAATATTTTCGATATAGACTGGTTCGATAGTCGTACATTAGGTTTTTATGCCCAAAACACGGGAGATGTCTAAAAACAGGGCTATATAATTACGCAAACATAACGTTCGCATGAAATTATTCACACACTATTATAGTCTTCTCATGGGGTAAGAGAAGTCTTTACCGGACGGTAACACTGGATACAACAAAGAATATTACTTGCCAAACGTGAAATGAGGTGTTGAAAGCCGTCAACAGTTCAGCATTTTCGCAACTGGCTTCACACAGGAAAATTAGCAACACGAGAGACATACATAATATAAAAGTCTTTACTTACAGCTAATTGGACGGAAACATTGCCTTACTATAGTTATGGGCAATGGAGCACAATAACACAGAACATATAAACTATAATAACTACTTTACTGATTCTATTCGCAGTTATTAATCACTATATACAGGTATTTACAATAAATGGCGGCTTTTAATTCTTACGGCCATACACGGCTACCGGCCTCTACGCCATCTTTTTCGCATCCCCTTTGCCGACTTGGCGTAGGAATATGCCTGTTTACTGTTGGCGAAACTTGGTCTACAAGCTACCACGCTATTGGTCAAGCATTTGTCATGACTACCTGATACAATTTAAACGCGTATAATTTAAATTTAAAATAATGAATAGAATAGTCGCGCGCTTTATCCAATTTAAGGTACTAAGGGTTCTTACAAAACGTGACCTTTACATGTGATATAGAATGATACTCAATTCAAGAATTTCTTGTTTTTTAATAATTGTGGTTATTTTTAAGTTTTACCTTTGTTACCCTTATCCCAAAGTAATGCAGAGTTTTCACTCGATGCTATTCCCTATCTTCATAGATTCATTTTTTGTCGTGTGACATATATACCTGCGTAGAATATGCACAGAAATGTTCCTTGCAATCAGGGCCGTTGAGAGGAAATTGGGGCCCGGGGGTAGTAACATGAGGGCGTCCCCACTCCCAGGTCTTCAATATTATATAATAATAAACGTCGTACAACTAAGTCAGAAACTATCGAGATCGGTATTTGTTCTACGTAATCTAACAAGAACGTTATCAATGGAGACTCTAAAAATGAGCTATTTTGCGCTATTCCATTCACACATTAGTTATGGTACATTGCTGTGGGGTAATTCTTCTTACGCAGATAAAGTTTTCCGGCTACAAAAACGAGCAGTCAGAATAGTGGCCGGTGCTGGCTTCAGAGACCACTGCAAGCCTATTTTCAAAAATCTTAAAATAATGCCTCTTCCGTCTTTATATATTTATGTCACGTTATTAGAAATTTATAAAAATAAGATTCAATTTGCAACAAACGCTGAAGTTCATAAGTATGATACTAGAAATAGAAATGATTTTAGAACACCACGCTTCCGACTTTCGAAAACAACAAAAAATTCTTTGGATTTTAAATTGTTCAATTATCTACCGAATTATTTAAAATCCTTGCCTAATTCGAATACATTTAAGGGGATAATCAAAAAGCATTTGCTTATACATTGTTTTTATTCAGTTGAGGAATATATGCAAACCCCCTTTGAAATTATATCCCCTGTTAATTAATTATATATTTATAGATAATTATATACTGATAAATGCTTACCGTCATCACACTTTTATAAATTGATAATTGTTTGAGTTTTTACAAATTGTTTGTAAATTGTTCTTGTAGTTACTTATTTTTAGTGTGTCTTTTCATATTTTAATGTGTTTACAACTGCATGCCTTCGCAGTATGCATTCGATAACACTATATTGTTATACTTATTTTATTGTTTTTCTTTGACTTGCCAAAAATGTTGTATTATGTAATTTGGTTAAATAAAATATCTATCTATAAGAGCAGGGGGGTGGAATTCCTCACAGTAAAATATTTACCTCAATGATTGCAATGTCGAAGAGCGGAGTGGGGGACATTCCTTACAATGCAATTCTCAATACTTCCAACTCCGATTTTCCACAAAGGAATTTATATTACCTCTTACAATTTAGAAAGAAGTATGCCTTCTCTTGCATCCATTAATACAAATGCAGTCAAAATTTGCATATGCATCTCCTCGATTCCGGGCCCCCCCGAAAAACTTTGGGCCTGGGGAGAAACATCCCCGACCCCTCTCGTCGGGCCTGCTTGCAATAGACAGGGTTGGCTTTAGCTGAAGAGTTACTTCAGGCAAGTGTGGAGATAAGTATTGATTCATATGATATATTACAAATACAATAAATATTCCTAAATAAATTCAACTTTTATTATTGTGCCACAACGAATTAATAGTTTTGGCTTCTTAAGTGTTGTATTGTGTATATTCCATCAAATTCTAGCATCATCACATTGACAAGGTATGACTATAAATTTTGCACATGAAATCCATAAATATAAAGTAAAAATATTTTTATAAACGTGCCCAAGTCTGCCCCTTAAAACGTGAAATCGTACTCTCTGACATCCGGACCCTGGTAATAAGTGACCCAAAAAATCCCCTAGGTAAAATCTTTTCTCATCAAAAATTGGACTTAAAGTATGAAATCTCTAAATTATACTAAATATTTTAAAAAATATCAAAATTAGGGATAGGAAATTTAATTCAATAAATAATGTAATATAACAAATGTTTTAAGAAAAGTTTATTAAAATGGGTTGCTCTTGTGGGTTCCTAAGTTTTGACGATTTTCTCGCCTTCATTGATTCGACTAAAAGGACCTTATCAATTTCCACAAAGTGAGAATACCCATTTAGAAATCATGCAACATTCTTAGCACCATAACTCATTTAGTCACTGTTTCTACTTCGTCAGTCCCTCTGGGACTTCGACCACAGCTGGCATTTGATTGGCATATTTCCTCTCCAAATCTGCCAGTTTGTCGACAACATACAGATACTTCTGCTCACTATCGTTACTCTGCATCTCTTGCCTCATTAACTGGGCTTTCAAATCTGCCACTTCAGAATTTTTTTTCATCACCGTCTTCTTGAGCTCCTCTTCTTTAGCACACAGATCCTGTTGGGCTCTTACCGTGGCACTTATCTGCAGGGCGAGTTCTTTGTCACGCTCCTTCAAACTATTGGCAAGGATCAGATACCTAATAATAACAATAATACATTTAATGATTTACAAAGACCAATAAAGGTATAAAACTAGTAAATTTTTTTACATTAAGTAAAAAGGGTAAAAGGAAAGATATTCACATATCTATTATTAGTGAAGTCAATGGGAAAAATTCCGGGAAGCGGTAACTTTTGAGAATGCATCTCTAAACATGTTGGGAACAACATACCAAAAGTTACCAACAATAGTCCTTGAGCATCATTTGTTATTAAACAAATTAGTTGCAATATACCAGTTTTTGTCAAATACCTCTTAATTTTTTTTTTCTTCAAAAACTAATATTCGAAAGTACGGGAAATTTCACATCAAAAACGTACATGAAGTTTTTTTTGATTAACGCACGAAAATAGAACGCAGCTATATTTTCAAATTCAGTAACTTTGGAGGGTGCATCCGAGGGGTGGAAACTATCCCTCCGAGGCAAAAATTGACTTCAGCCGATTTCCATTGCTTTTTTTCTCGCCATTTCCATACAAGTCTCAGAAGTTAAAATGGTGTACATTGATACTTGTATATGTGTAATGTATATGTTTTTATATATTTACATAGGTACCTAGATTTTAGAGATTTACCTAAAATCTAGGTACCTATATGTATATACAATATGTCCCAGAATTGAGTGTCTGAGGTCATTTTGGGCCCATGTAACCCCACTTACTTAGTCCAAAAATGCATCCCTAAGGAAGTACATCCTTTTAAAGTGAGACAGAAAAAAACTTCCAATAATATCCGTTATATTGAAGACAAATTTAAATTAAACATACCGGGTAGCCACGAGTCGATGTACGTCCCCAATATTTTGGTTGTTTTGGTACAAATAAATTAGACAATAATAGGCTACTTTTAGATTAACAGGAATGAAAATATCACTTCCGGTTGAACCGGAATAAGTGACATCTACTTTTTTTTCTTAAATGGAATGACTATATTTTTACTTCCCTCGCATACCGAAGGGAAGTATTGTATTTGAGAAAAAATCACCCTCCGAGATTTTTTCGGATTCTGACGTTTCAGATCACGGAGATTACAAAAATATAGGTTTTTCAATTCCGTCAGTCTGTCTGTCTGTCGGTCTGTCTGTCTGTCTGTCTGTCTGTTGGTGCATTTACTAAAAAACTACTTGACGGAGAGTAGTCAAATTTGGTAGGTAGTTGACGCTACTGTCAGCGAAGAAATGATAGAAATTTCACTGGAAAATATACAGGGTGGACCGAATAATGGGAATAAATAATGAAAAAAATTTTTTTTTGCTCAAATTTAAAATGTCCACGTTTCATGACACGCTTAACCTATTTCAGAAAAAAAAAATTTTGAAATTTTTTTTACCAAGATGAAAAAATTTTTTTTTCGCTCAAATTTAATTTCTACGTTTCATGGCACGCTTAACCTATTTCAGGAGAAAAAAAAAATTTTTCACCAATATTTTTGAAAAATTTTTTACCAAGATGAAAAAAATGTTTCCTTCTTCAAATTTAAAATTTCCACGTTTCATGGCATTCTAAGCCTAATTCAAAAAAAAAAATTTTTAAATTTTTTTTACCCATCTGAAAAAATTTTTACTACTAAAATAGATGAAAAAAATTTTTTTCTTTCTTCAAATTTAAAATTTCCATGCTTCATGACATTCTAAGGCTGATTAAAAAAAAACGAAATTTTTTTTACCAACATTTTTTAAAAATTTTTTACCACCAAAATAGATGGAAAATTTTTTATTTCTTCAAATTTAAAATTTCCACGTTTCATAGCGTTCTTGGTCTATTTAGAAGAAAAATTTGAATTTTTTTTTACTATTTAAAAAAATTTTACCACCAAGATTTTTTTTCTTTGTTCAGATTTAAACTATCCACGTTTCCATGGCATTCTAAAACTATGCAAAGAAATTTAAAAATGTTTTTGAAAAATTAAAAAAAAAATGAAAACATTTTTAATCTATTTATCACTACTATAGAATAGACGAAACATTTTTTTTTGGTCAAATTTAAAATTTCCACGTTTCATGACATTCCAAATCAATTACGGAAAAAAAAATTTTGCAACATTTTGTTACCAGTTTGGAAAAAAATTTAACACGAACAGATGGAAACTTTTTTTTTTGCTTTAAAAGTTTCACGTTTCATGACTTTTTAAACCTATTTCAGGAAAAAAAAATTTGAAAATTTTTTTCACCAACATTTTCCAAAAAGTTTTTACCACTAAAATTGATTGATTTTTTTTTTATTTGCTTAAATTTAAAATGTTCACGTTACATAGCATTCTAAACCTATTTAAAAAATATATATTATTTTTAAATTTTAAACTTTTCTTATCACTACAATAGAAAAGAAGGAAACTTTCCTTTTTGCTCAAATTTAAAATGTCTACGTTTGACATTTTAAACCTATTTCAGAAGAAACTCCATTACGTGAATGTTGGATTGAAAATGTGACAGATGGCAATAATATCTGGCATATGCACCTATTATACTTTTAATGAAAAATGTACAGGGTGGTCATCCCAAGAAATAATTCAGTCATGGTGGACAGTTGTAAAGGTATTTGCGCAAGCCTGCCATATGTGGCACCTGCTATTTAGTATTAAACTTTTGCTGTTGGATGAGCAATCTGTATATTTTTTTGACCAAAACTTATCAAGTTTTCTTTGTAATAATAGCAATAACTATATTCCGATTATTATTCTCAATGTCATTTCGTAATTATTAATTTCTTAGAGTGACCGCCATGCACAAATAACGAGGGAAGTTCTGTGTAAATACCTTTACCGATTTTTTTATGGTTTCTCATTAAGCATACATTTCTAAGTGCAATAGTTTTTTCAGATGTAAAAAATTCCAAAAAATAAGTGAGATACGAACAATTTTTTCACTTTTTCAAAATGGCCGCATCAGATGAATGCGACATAAGAAAATTACTAAGTAGGCTATGGAAATTATTAGTAAGGTTGTAGACTTGTCTGTAAAGTAGAAAATAGTTATTTGAATTACTGATAGGTACCAGTATTTTCAGTTTTTTTTTTCAAAAAAACGGAATTTCATTTTAATTTCCGTAGGGGTCCTATGGAACATTTTTTAATGGAACTGTGCTATTTCTTTTATTAATCAGAAATAATGACTAATAAACTATAATTTTTTCGCCATTAATAATTTCTTAACGATATCCTTGGTAATAATAGAAGTAGTTTTAAAAAGTAAACATAAATTAAATAAGAAATAATTTTAACAGGTATAACGTTACAACCATGAATAAATTACCAAGAATAACAAAGCCATTTAAAACCTAAATTATAATAAACCATTATAAAAATTGTTCAAACTGTTCACCGTTATGATTAATACACAGAGTAGCGCGACTTATCGTTGCACGTCTAACATTCTGTAATTGTTGAGGTGTTATTTGTGCAATTTCGTGTCGAACTCTTTCTTCCAGATCTTGCCTTGTGGTTGGAGCAGTCATGTAGACTCTATTTTTCAAATGCGCCCAAAAAAAATCGAGTGGGGTTAAGTCAGGCGACCTTGCAGGCCATCTGACTGGACCATTAATCCGAATCCAATGATCTGGAAATAATTGATTTAAGTAATCCCCTACGATAATAGCATTGTGTGGTCCACCCCGTCTTGTTGGAAGTAAACCTCGTCAATATTGGTATTGGGAATTTGATTAATCTGTAAACTGTAACCAATTACAAAAGGTTATTCTTCGTTGATAATCATTCTCATACAAAAATTGATGCAATTGATATTTATAAGAACGATAGCTGTGTTTCTTTAAAATTTTTCTGGCTGATTCTTTGGAAACTGGTAATTCATGTTCAATTTGTCTTATCGAAATGGTTGGGTCAACATGCACTAAAGCTAATACATTAATTTCCGTTTCTTCATCCACAATAAATCTTTCTTCAATTTCTACATTAGGTTTAGTTCTAAATTGTTGTTCCAACTGGGCGAAATAGTTTCTCGGAGGTTGTCTTCTTTCTGGATATCTCCGTCCATACAGACTTTGTGCTCTAGTTGCATTACGTCGACTCGCTCTATAAATAATGATCATGTCAACTTTTTCATCTCTTGAATAATTTTCAGCCATTTTACATTCATTTTCTTGTTTATAACAACTTTAATACACTGCTTGCTTCAGAAAATTAGTGAGTAAGTCAAGACTCAATTGTTGCGAAAGTCTGTTATTTTCATGGCTATCTGCAATTTTGGATTTAAATGTAGATAGGTACCTTATTAAAATGATTTGTTGGCGCTTACTTTTTAAAAATACTTCTATTATTACGAAGGATATCGTTAAGAAATGATTAATGGTGAAAAAATTATAGTTTATGAATCATTATTTCTGATTAATAAAAGAAATAGCAGTTTTATTTAAAAAAATTCCATAGGACCCCTACGGAAATGAAAATGAAATTCCGCTTTTTTTTTTTAAAAGTATACTGGTTCCTATCAGTAATTCAAACAACTATTTTCTTCTTTACAGACAAGTCTACAACCTTACGAATAATTTCCATAGCCTACTTAGTAATTTTCTCACATCGCATTCATCTGACGCGGCCATTTTGAAAAAATTAAAAAATTGTTCGTATCTCGCTTATTTTTTGAAATTATTTACATCTGAAAAAACTGTTGCACTTTGAAAGTTATTCAGAATTTCACAGTGATATGAAAAATTTTCTCTCTATGAGCAGTATTACAGGTTCTAGAAATGTGCCGATTGAATGCAATATACTCTTCTTTTGTATTTGCGAAGGGTATAATAACAAGTGAAAAGCAGTCTGACGGGCTTAAATTTGTAACAGGTTTGCCTATCATTCTCATATATTTCATTTTTAGTGTTTTATTAGGTACCAATCTGTGTTATGGGAGCTTGATTATAAGTCTAAGTCTACTGTAAAAATAGTACTAGGCAACTGTTGAAGTTTTCCCAAGAATACTTGGAAATTACCTGTTGGTGATCTATGTACATACCTGTCCTCGCTTTTTTCTAACTCAGCCTTCTTCTCCGATAGTTGGGCTAGTAAATTCTTCATTTCACAGTTATGCTTCAACATTCTATCGTTGAGATGCTTCTCCAGTAGGTCAGCCTGCAATTTAATCAGCGCAGATGTCTGAGTGCTATATTCCCTATTCTGCTTCGCTAGTTTGTTACGAAGGATTATGCACTGGGTCTCCTTGTTCGATAATCGTTCTTTTAACTTGTTCACATTGGTTCTGAGAATTCGTTGCCTAGAAAAAAGTGTGACACCATTGATATGTTGGAATCAAATTTACGTTAAACAATAACAAAACAGTGTTTGTCAACGTTGTTAATACAGTTTAAAAATATTGCAGCAAAAACTAGTCACGGCTTAGCTCGATATTGACATCATATCAATATCGCACTTAGTTAATTTTCTAGCGAGAGGTATACGTTTAAAAACAGGAATTCTTGAAATAACATTCTACCATCTTTTTTTCTTGTGGATAAATTGTGTAACCGCAACAAAAGTCCAACAAGCCATTTCTGAGGCCCATTAGAACCCACTTTCGATAAGAGCTCAAAAATTATTTACTTGGCGATTTTGACGGCTTTCGAAGGCCTGGACTCTACTAAATTAGATATTCCATGATACACCGGTAATATTAAGTTCGACTTTGTCGCAGATAGAGTTTACATACCTGCTGTAAACCGTAACCTCATAAAATATTTTCTGTAGGAGTGAGTCAGGCAAGTAATTTAGTTTTTTTGAAATAACTCTTTTTTTCAAATGGGACGGTGGTGGCTCCTTATATCCATTAAATTGCCCTTTTCTACGAATCCATTGATAACACTGCTTGGGTTTTTATTAACATTTATTTAAAAAACTGTAAAAACAGATTGTACTTGTGGTATTTTAAATCTGCAGTTATTATATGGCTATCAAGAAATTTTACATCAAGTTACCCTTGCATTTTAAAAGAGAAACAAAATAAATTAAATGACACTTCTCTAATTGAAACTATTAGTTAAGTATTGCAATAATGGTGTATACAAATAATGAAAAAGTTGGAAATTAATGTGCTAGCCATAGTAAACTATGATCAATTGCTTCTACTCGACAAATCGCAGAGGAATTGGGTTCAAATAAGGAAACTGTAAGACGCATATTAAAAAAACACAATTATCATTCTTTTAAATACAACTTACACCAGCATCTTTATGAAGCTGATAATGATCGAAGGGTACAAATACTGTGAGTGATTACTTAATAAACGTGAACAAGATAACAGATCTTTAGAAAATGTTATTCTCAGATGAATCTAGATTCACAAATAATGGAATGTTTAATCGACACAACACTAGATACTGGTCTCAAGAAAATCAACATTTAGTCAGAACCAATAATTTTCAAGAACGTTTTGGCATAAATGTATGGGCTGGAATTTATGGACGCCGCATAGTAGGGCCTATTTTGTTTCAAGGAACATTATCGGGTGAAAGATACCTCGAGTTTCTACAAAATGAGATATGGGATGAAGTTGCAGAGCTACCATTAGCTCAATTTAGGAACTTATACTTTCAACAAGATGCTGCTCCTCCGCACAATAGCAGAATTGTTTTAAATCATCTCACTGAGACGTATGGTGAACAAGTGATAGCAACTCATGGTCCGGTACGGTGGCCTGCCTGGTCTCCGGGCTTAACCTGTTTGGATTTTTATTTATAGGGATGTCTCAAGGATAAAGTGCATGGGATACCAGTTTTGACATTAGAAAATCTAGAAAATAGAATAAGAGCTGCATCCAATACTATAACATCTGAAATATTGGAAAACGTCATTCGAGAGACAGAACATCGAGCAAGAGAGTGGTATAGCTCGTGGGGGAGGCCACTTTGAACAATACTTGTAATTTTTGTTAATTGTAAATATTTTAATTTTGATTCAGTTTTCTTACAATGTGTTGTTATTTAAAAATTTTGATTTAGAATTTTGAATAATAATAAACATACGTTTTTTTTTCTTTAAAATGCAAAGGTAACTTGATGCGAAATTTTTTGATAGCCGTATAATAGTAACTATAAATTTGAAATACCACAAGTACAATCTGTTTTTACAGTTTTTTAAATAAATGTTAATAAAAACCCAAGCATAGTGATATCAATGGATTCGTAGAAAAGGGCAATTTAATGGATATAAGGACCCACCACCGTCCCATCTGAAAAAAAGAGTTATTTCAAAAAAACTAAATTACTTGCATTAAACTGCCTACAAAATGGTTAATAATAGTAACTATGTATAAATATTTTTTTCTGTACAATCTAAAATGACAAAGTACTTATTTTTTTATTTCATAGCAATCTAGATTAAAATTTATAATTGCTATAAAAAATACCAACTTGCCATAAATTTATAAAAATCACTACACTTGTTCAAAAATTCATTCTGAATCCAAAAATTTAATAATATTCCATTCCAAAATCAGAAGTTAGGATTATTTCCTGCGAAACCGGAAGTGGTATTAAATTACTTCATATGTCAAAAAATTCAGAAAAAAATCTATAATTTATTGAGCATAATGAGCCACCACCTTTCCATTTGAAAAAAAAAGTTTTCGATAAAAAGTGATATGTTCAACTTTGGAGTCTTCATAAATGGTTATTAATGAAATTAAATGAAAAATTATATTTTTCCCTTGGACTTTACGTACCATAGAACAAATTTTGGTATTCCAAAGCACTCTAGACGAATAACTTAAAATGCTTAAAAAAACTGAACATCGACTCAAACATTCGCGAAATTCTCATGGTGTATTTAGAATGTTGTCTTGAATCCAAATATGTAAAAATCTACAGGGTGTTCCATTTAAAATTCGAAAGTTGCGGTCATTTCCGGGTAAACCGGAAATGGTCTCATACCATTTTTCATGTCCAAAAATCCATTTTTACAGGTAGTTTATGCACCCCAACTTTCAAATGAATAAGTTAAAAAATAAAGGAAATATAAGGCTGAGCCACTTACTTGTGGCACCCGGTATATCAAAATAATTTTACTCTATAATTGAAATCAGTATGTTTTCCTTCGTTTCTTATTTTAATCATTCCAGAACATACTTTATATGAGAATAATAATGTTCTATGTATTAAGTAATACATAATATTTATTATTTAATATGTTATAGAGGAATTAGCTAGTGACTCACCCTATATATAAAAAAACCTTTGAAATCGGTGAAATAGTATTACCTCTTATGCTTATCCCATTTCTCTTTTGAAGCTGCCAGTTTGTCTTTCAGTGTTTCAAATTCACTCTTTAATTTGCCACGTGCTTCAATAATTCGAGTATTTTTCTTCGTAAGCCTGTCTGATAATCTCTTTAATTTCTTGTTCTCGCTTTTTAAGCTCCTTACTCTCTTCTGAAACAGAATGAAGCCAATGTTAAAAACACAAATTACGATAAAGATGAAATAAAAATTACCACTTCGAGAATGCTTGTACTAAATGTTAGGAGTAATATGGCAATAAATAATATGACAAATTGTATCACAAACAAATACGAAAATTGAAATATGATTGCATTTATTTGGAAATTCTGCTGAAAAAACTAGAATGTTATGGCATTCGAGGCCCTGCCCTTTCTTTTGTCACAACTTAAGTCACTAATAGATATCAGTGTAAAGTTCAAAATAACATTACGTCATCCATAAGGTATCTCAAGTATGGAGTTCCGCAAGGATCCATTTTGGGACCGATACTGTTCATCATATACGTAAACGATAATTCAAATCAAACCAATTACAAAAACGTTATATATGCTGATGTTACAGCTCTACTTTCAACTAGAAATGATTCAAAACACCTTACAAACACAACAAAGGAAATCCAGCCCGAAGCAATGACTTATTTTAACAAGGTTGAGTTGAAACTAAACTCGGATAAAGCTCAAACATTAATTTTTAATTTAAATCCACATAACCTCTTGAAAGATAACGATCCGATTAAATGTCTCGGACTCTTTCTTGACAGTAAATTAACATGGGAAGCTCAGTCTGTCAAAAAAACTGTCTAGCACTAAAATATTAAAAAAAAACTTGATTGATCAAAATTGCTTTGGGGTGGATTGTCACTTGAGAGAGAAATGAAATAATTTCAAAAGTAATTTTTTTTTCATTTCTAAACATTTGTGCAGCATTCTATTACTCATAAACACTTAATAAACATATGTTTATGGCGTATGTATAAAAAAAAGGTAAAATTCAAAAAGTCCCTAAAGTAAAAAAAATATCAAAATTTGTTCTAAAGACATAGCTGTTATGTATCTACTAATAAGTTCTTTGATTGGAGAGATGAATAATAATTAAAGTAGTATATTGCATGGCACTTGTACATACCTCAAAACTATTCAGAATTTTCAAAATATTTTCATTAGACACCACTTTAAAAGCTTTATTCTTTAGAAATGAAAGACCTTTCTTAGTGACTACACCACACTCATCTAATTCTAAAGAGTCTGATTTATATTTGCAATGATTATTTTCATCTCGCTTAAGTGTATTTGGGTAGCAGTCATTTTCAAACTGTTGATTTACATTTGGCAAATTATCATTCACACCGACAACGCCGAGTACCTCTTCTTTTATTTCTATCCCATCATCTTCTATTTTAACTGCGCTTGGTGAATTAAAATAATCAATACCCAGGTCCTCCAACACCTCTTCCTTTACTACTATCTCACCATTTTTTATCTTAAAAAAATCTTCAGTGTGAATATTTAGGGAGTCCTCTTGCTCGACTTCTGAACATTTCATCCAGAATGTATCAGATATTACTGCATACGAATGTTCTAGAGTGATCCGTTTGGATCCAGGGTCCATTAAGTGCGTGAACGTTAAGTATATATATCAAAAAGAATTTTGATACGATACTTATGTAACTTATGTTTACGATTAAAAACATTCACAAAAAGCACATTTTTGCGACATACCGGGTTAAATAAGAGTGGTATGTAGTAGTTAGACCCCCACCACATTATTATATATTTGCAAACCAGTGTCGCGAAAATGCTAATAGTAAGAAGTTCCTAACCTCTTTTAGTATTCAAACTATTAATAAAATAGGTGTCTATACCAAAATATCCTTTGAGGGAAAGAGGAAAAATGTACAGGAAGAACAGTACAGGGGGATCTAGTCAATTTCAATATTTTTAAGCAAAATAATTGGAACATGTATGTAGCGCTTAATAATATATTTGCTGTCTCCATGTCCACAACAAGTCTCACATCCGAACCTTCATGGTTTACAGATATTTCGACCAATTCGTCCATTATTATGATAGTTTAAATTATTTTTTATTTATAAATTCAAAGAGAGGTTAGTTCCTGGGCTTGACAGTAAACAAGGACAGCGATACATACCGCTTCTAACCTACGTCTAGAGCTGGGTAAGCTGCGGTTAGTGTTTTCACATACCAAGAGTCACGTGAAACCGTACTCCCCTATTAAACCACTCCTCGCGAAAATGAAGCGGTAAGCTAATAATACATACCACAACTTACCCGGTATGTCGCAAAAATGTGCTTAAATATTGACAAACTGCATAAAATGAGCTGTCAAACAATTAGGTTATGAACATGTTTACATGAACTCGTCAAATGACAGATTTGAGTAGTTGGCAAGACAAATAAACTTTACCAAGTGTGTTTATTTGTACATGGTTGTCAACACTATCATCAGAAACAGGCGACAGATGCATGTTCAGAACTGCCAATGTAACTACACGAAATGTGTGCAATTTCAAAAGACCTTAGAGAAAATGACAATGAATCAAGAACAGGACACAACAGTGTTGCGTTAAATGGCTTGGATACACGTGTTTGGATAAAACTGCAATTTATAGAAGTATTATAATTCGTTGTGAACTACTGAACATTGCAATTGAAAATTTATGGAAGTAGAATTCTGTGTGCACTACAGAGCATTCCAAATGCCAATTTATAGAAGTAGAATCCAGCGAGAACTACTATTCCAAGTGGCAGTTTATAGAAGTAGAATTCAGCGTGAACTACCGAATATTACAAATGACAAAATATAGAAGAATAGAATTCAGCGCGAACTACTAAATATTCCACTTGTCCATTTATTAAGAAGTAGAGGTCAGCGCAAACTACTGAAAATGGCAGTTTGTAGAAGTAGAATTCGGCAGCAATTTTTTTAATTCAGCGCGAATTTTCTAAATAGCAATCCGATAATTTGTAGGCACTTGGAGTATAGTGATATTTTACTTAAAAATGGCATATCTGTGGAGATCAAAGTTAGAAATATAAGAAACATGAAATTTCGACATTCTTGCTGTCTTTTCACTGACTTCATAAAGTTTACTTTTACCATAGATAGGAAAGCGGTTCCACTTACGTAGCGGACATGTACAAAATAAAAATTCGCATGAAGCTGAAGTTTATGCTTCTTGCTTTGTACGTACTTCTTTCTATTACCTATGGATAGATTAAGGTTTTTAAAATTGAAGTTATTACTTCTAAACTTATTTGTAATCACCATTGCTTCTGTCTTACTTGGATTTGATGAGTTTAGTGACTTTAAAATACTTTTTAACTTTGGAAAGTTCCATTTTTATTTTATTGACAGCATTGTCTAGATCATCACACATAGCTAGTAATGTACGTATCATAATACAATTTCAAAGAAATATAAATATAAGCTTGTGACTTATATCATTGATATATATAATACATAGCAGGGGTCCTAAAATACTTCCCTGCGGTACACCAAGCTCAATGTCAAGGCTTGAAGAATATGTGTTAATAGAAACAAATTAAAATCAAAACTATCTGTGATAATAATTACATAAATATTTAGTTTCCTTGTTATATGTATTCTTCCATACGTTAATATTTTAATTATTGTTTTGTCATTAATGTTTCATGTATCTTCATTTTTCTTTTTCCACTGTATGTATGTAATTAGGGAATACCCTGTTTATATGCAGTATAAATAAATTTCTTACACTAATGTTATATTTACATTAAAGAAAAATTTTAAAACACGATTAACACAACAATTTAATATAAACTATAATCCACAATATTCACAGACTTTTGCCTTGCACGCTTCGTATTTCTGTATACGCTCTAACTCTTTCAAATTAAGGTCTATAGTCAGTTTTTTTAGTTCCACCCTCAAACGCCGGCACGTTTCCGCCTTGCGGCTCAGATAATCCCGCTCTTTCATGAGGTATGAATTCTTGTCTATTTCAACATTTAACAACTCTTGTAAGTTGGTTGCATGACGTACCCACTTAGCCAGACACTTGCGGGTTTCTTGAAGCTTAATTTTATGATTACTTTTCGATTCTATTTGAAGTTTTTTGTTTAACCTAATAGAGCGTTCGGCTAGAATTCTACGGATACGACTGCTATTAGCGAGTTCCTTTTGGAAGGTAAGTCGATCTGTTCTGGCCTTTGCCAGAGCAGATTTCTGGGCGGCACATTGGATTTTTAAGTCCTTAAGTTCTGAATCCTCCTTTTTCACTGTTTCTATGACGTCTAAGGATTGTGCTTGCTTATGGTGCAATTGGTCTCTTAACTTATATATCTGGTGGATGTACATTTCTTTCGCCTTGGCATGACTTTCGCACTGTTGTTCAAAGGTTTTCAATGATTTTCTGGCAGCTTCCAATTTTTGTTCCCTGAAAAAGTTTAATATACTCATAAATCACAAAAACTTGCTAACAATGTGGGCTATTTATAGAGTAGAATTGAGTAGGTTTATTGCAATATTTTTTTACATTTGGCCTAAAGTTAATGTAAACCAGAGTAACGATGTTTTGAATGTTTAAAACAATGGAAATTGTCTAATTTTGACAAGCCACATCTCAAAAACTGTTCATTATTAAAGATTACATAGTTAAATTTGGAGTTTTCCACCATCCTGATATGTTTTTGCCTCATGCCTACCAGTGGGTGCATATTTGTTCAATTGAACTAAAAAAGAAAAGTGATTTTATGTGAAGTTTCCCATGACCTTACATATTTTCTTGCCTCATGCCTACTAGTAGACAATATTAGTTCAATTGACCGGTAGGTCTCAGATAAAAATGTGAAGTTTGCCACAGTCATGATGTTTTTTACTTCATGCGCACGAGTGAGCAAAATTAGTTCTCGGATAAAAACATATAAACGCCCTGACATTTTTTCTTAATGGCCTTATTTATATTAACGTCCTGGCGGAGTTCAGCTATTGCCGTTCTACCACTCAACCAGGACATGTACACATAGACATCAACACAACAACCATTCCCTGCGATATTGCCATCTACTGCAGCCAAGATTCGAACTCGGGAGAGATAACAGCAACAAGACACGTTGTGACACTCATCAACGGTCTACCTCACTGCTACCATCTCGGTAACACATGAAAAACGCCACTAAACATCCATACCCTGGCCAGGATTCGAACCCGCGACTCCATGGTTGCAAGCCAAACACCTTAGCACTGGGCCACTGAGCTGTACTCCCACCTCACGCCCACTAGTGGACCAAATTAGTTCAATCGACAGGTAGGTATCCTACAAAACTAATTAAATGTGGAGTTTCCCATGGCTCTAATATATTTTTTTATCTCATGCTTATTAACAGGCTAAATTAGTTCAACTGACTGGTAGGTTTCGGGTAAAAATAGATGAAATGGAGTTCCTCACGGTCTTGGCGTCTTTTGTTATGTAGTTGGATAAATTAATTCAGCTGATCAGTAGGTTGCAGATAAAAATCATTAAATGTGGAGTTTCTCAGGGTTGTTGGTTGTCATGCCTACTAGTGGTACTAATTTTTTTTTATATTTCTTGGTTAAATCTGATTAATATATGCAAGCTTACAAATTTTATCGTATTTTATATAATTCTGAGTAAACATTTTTGAAAAAATATGAGTGAGTAAGATCTGCTGATCAACAGCGGCAGGTATGCAGTAGGCAAATGCATGTGTTACTTACGATGCCTTTTCTTAGGGAACTTTTTATGCTTCTAGACCCATTGTACTTTTTTCTAATAGAACTATCAAAATGAATTGTTACCAATTGAAGCCATAGAAATTCATGAACAAAATTCATAAGTTACAAATCCTAGAACTATGCCATTATCGAACACTGTTTAATAGTGTAAAAAATACCGTATTTTTGATATGCTTCATGCTTACATAAAAGTGAATTTAAAAAAAAGTTAATTATATTTTTCTTTTGGTTAGGAATAAATTTTGTGATTTCATAGCTATTCAAAATTTTGTGGTTAATTTCGAAACTGTAGAAATTCACAAACTTATACATTCCTCAGGAGTAATATCTTAAAGAAATAAATCAGTACTTCTGAGAGTTTACACCTTCTTTAAGTTGATTTTTCTCGTTTTTATAGGTTCATTTTTGACGGAGATGACACCTTTTATTAAGTTGCGTCTATGAAATTTATGATTTTTTTAGCTTTCCGCGCAAAAGTAAATTCGTAAAGTCACCTGCGCTTGCACTAAATTTTACATGGAAACTATGACCTATTATTCCCCTAAATTTTCTAGAAAAGAATATAATTTTCTCTTTGGCCGATACATATTTTCTGATATTAAAAAAGATCGGAATTTTCTAAATTCAAATTCAATTATTTCAATTAAGCGCCCCTATACAGATGTAAAAAAAATTATTTTTCAAAAGTAACACTTTGAAATTATCATGGGCCAATAAATTTCAGCCGTTCTAGTTTTTCCAAGGTTAAAACCTTTGGTAACTTACGTACCTAATAAGTATCCCGAAAAATGGATAAATTAATACAATCTCTAGGCATTTTGAATACTGTACCCAGCCCTGCATCCCATAGCATGATAGAGTACAATTGACAAAGTGGGCATGTACTATTAACCACGTAATATAAGAATATTACCCCATATGTGCTCTTGACAGTAATAGATTCTCTCTCAATCTTGCAGCTGTCAGTTCATTACGCAAGCGTCTAAGCTCAGGCGAAAGTGACATACACGGCTTTACGAATGGTGGGTCAAGGTCGGATACCTCTGGAAATGTCCCTTGTAATACTTCAGCATTTTCTTTCCTAAATTCATCTGCTTCCGCCTTTAGCATCTCGTTTTCTCTTCTTAAATCTCTTATTGTCTTCTGAAACAGAACGAAGGTGATATCAGAAACACATAGTACAGGGATTCATAACTGAATAGAATACACATACCGATAAAAAAGGAAATGCAGATAAATTACATTTTTTTCAACATAATTTTATTTTCCCCTAACAAATTTGAAGGTCTAGACAGCCATGAATTTTTTACTACAATTTTTGTTTATTTAGCACATTTTTATCAAGTTAATCAACATCTAAAGATCCGTTGTTGCATTACGTTTGAATATGCAAAAAATTTAAGATACAAACCTCGTAATTTTCTTGGAATAACAAAAAGATTCTTTTAGGCACCATATCTAAGGAATCATAGTTCACTGGAATCAAAGGGTCTATCTCATCTACTACAACACAATTATTCTCTAATTGTAAGCATTTTGTTTCAACGTTACAATCGCTTTCTTCATTCGATGGTAACATTGTGCTATTATATGGGTGAGAATGATTTTCAAACTGTTGACCCACACTTGAGGAATCAAAATTCACACTCGGATTCACATCAGCATCTCCAACCACTTCATGCTTTATAGTTATATCATCCTCATTTTTTATTTGCAAAAAATCTGGGGAAATATTAAAGGGGTCCTCGACTTTTGGCCATATTATCTGGAATACAGATTCCAATGCATATGAATGCTCTAGCTTGATCCTGTTACATAGAGGGTCCATTAATCTCTTAAGATTTATATATATTATCAACCCTCACTTTGCAACTATAAATGTTCATAAATACGGCATGTACTATCAAAACAGAAAATGAGGTATGTACTGTGCCAGAAGTTTAAACAGAATTAATTTAGGCCTTTTTGTGTACTCATTTTATGCATCAGGTTAGGTTATGGTAATATGTATACTGTCAGAAATTGGTTACCAATCAAAGAAAAACATCCGTTGCAAACTTAACTTGTCAAAAGTTGAATTTGAGTAGTGGCAACCATGAGGAATCGATATCCTATTCCTCATGTTGGCAAACCTGTAAAGTTCAAAGCAAAGAATTTATATAAATAGAAGTAGATTCACATCACAGAGTACGTAACTACATAGAGACGAAGACTTTGGCGGCACCTTTGATTTTTGATGGCTCAATATCTGTGACCTTCAGTACGTTATTTCTATACTGAGAGAAATGTGTTATTCAGTATACACTGAAAAAACAGTGCGTATCAAAATATCAAATTGGATAGAAAACTATTACTATTTAAATTGTTTATAATCAGCGCCTATTTTCAAGTGAATTGGTTCTTATGGCCTAGCAAACTTTCGAAAGACCCAAAATGAGAGTAAAAATGTAATTATTATTAATGCCTTCCCTCGGCAAATGCACTTGATATTATTTGTTTTGATCATGAGCTACAAATATATTATTTATGTGAGAAAATAGTATCCTCATTCTTTTGAGGGCAATGCTAAGAAAAAAATCAAAATAAAATATTTTAATTTTTTTATGAGATATTATTTATTACAATCTTAATTCTCAGTTAATAGTTTGAACAAAATAATCTTTTCATACAACCTTTCAAAATTAGTGGAAATATAGCTCCTTTCAATACAAGTTGCGAAATAGTTAGTTAGTGATCAAGTAAATACAAAACAGTAGCACAGAAATCAAAGTGTGGCAAAATTATTGTTTTGCATACAGTGATTCTAGTTTTCATATCTAAGTTGATTGCTATTCTTGAGAAGTAAAACAATTTTTATGCAATTGTCCTTTTTGTATAATCAAAATGATGTTATTTAAATGATAATAGGTAGAGAGCCCAAAGAGTTTAACAAATAGAGGAGGCAAGCTCCATAAGCGTAATGTATAAGCAGCGGGAGGCTGTAGGCTTCTCATCCCTCTCACACGGTTCATTCTCTCTTTGTCGCATAGTACATGAGGGGTGATGACGATTGACGACAATTGACGTTATTTGTTGGAAATCAAAGAGCGCCAGGTAAGGCTGTGTTGCTTTCTAAAACAGTGGAGAGAGAGGGTACGAGCTGTGCCGGGTGTGCGACAAGGACGAAGAGCCTACCGTCTCCAAGGCAACCAAACCGCGACTCCCGGTAAATCGTCAGTTTGTCTTCTCTATTTATTAAACTCTTTGAGAGAGCCTGCTGTATAGATTTCCTGTGAATAAGATACATGGATACATGTATGAGTGAGTAAGTACTACTACAGTCCTACAGAGAGCCATTTTTCAAATAAGCAAATTTTGCCCGCATCATGGAATTCTACCGGAAGTGACGTCAAAATGGGAGGATGCGGGCAAATAAGAAGAGACAGCCTATTTTTTTTTTAATCGCTAGGCTTGTACTTTAACTTAAAAAAATAATTCACGTATTCGATGACAAAAAAAAAACTTTAATCGAGGGTGTCTCAGGGTTGCGGACAAACTAAGCTTGGCACCCCACTATAATCTCATTGTATATCTCAAAACATACATTTTGACGCAAGTTTTATTTATGTATTCGATGACACACAAAATCTTGAGCGGAAGTGACGTCAAAATTCCATGACACGGGCTCTCCACCTATAAGATGTTATCTAAAATTAAATCCAAATATTTAATTTGTTTGACTACTTCAATTGGTGAATTACACAGGCCCACAAAAACAAAAAAAGTTATTTGAACTCGACACCTGAATTTCTTTAGCATTTTTTTCCATTGATTACGAATCTGAAGTCAGAGCGGAGGGGGGGGGTTAATGCGCATATTACAGAAAAAAAATCCAATAAACTGTCAAGAAATGCGTTTTTATGGTCTTTTGGGTTGTAAAATATAAATGTGGCGTGTTCGGCTAGGCTGCATGTATTTTTCTTATGTTTTCTTACCCCACTGACCTCAAATCTATTGTTAGAACCCAGGGCTAATTGTCAAAATGTTGAGGAAAATAATAAAAACGTCAATAATCGCGTTTTTCACGAATACTCTGTCTTTTTATGGATATCACGTTTCTTTCATGAATACATAGCGTGTTACGATGACCTGCATACACCTTTTTTGAGTCATTTTTTCCGCCGATCACGAGTGTTGGATCAAATTTGAAGGTCAGTGATTAAATGATGATAAAGAATTACGAAAAGTTAGGTTGTATGACGAATTTGAAATTACACTTCCTCGATTCACACCTGGATGAGTTTCCAGAAAATAAAGGCGACTTCAGCGAAGAGCAAGGAGAAAGATTCCACCAAGATTTAAAAGACTTGAACGTCGATTTCAGGGTAAATGGGATGTCGACATGTTAGCTGATTACTGTTGCATGCTGCAAAGAGAAGTGACACCAAAAGGAACAAAACGACGAAGAAACAGATTGTTTGAAGATAAGCGCGTTCGAAAACGAAAACCCATATAAAATTGAAATACTATATATCATGCACAATGATTGGGTATCCTAAAAAAAACGTTTTTTGAGTTTTCTTGATTTTTCTTAGTGTTTTCATCACTGACCCCAAAATTTGACTCCAGATTCGTGATCAGCAGAAAATTACTCGATAAAGGTATGTGCAGACCATTGGAACATACTATGCATTCATGAAATAACGTGACATCCATGAAAAAACTCGATTCTTAAGTTTTTTGATTTTTTTCAGTATTTTCATTACTGACCTTAAATTTGACTCAACACTCGTGATCAGCAGGAAAAGTTACTCAAAAAAGGTGTACGCAGGCCATTGTAGCACGCTATGTATTCATGAAAAAAACGTGATATACATAAAAAAACATAGTATCAGTGGAAAACGCGATTTTTGATGTTTTTTTAAATTTTCCTTAACATTTTGACATATAGCCCTGGGTTCTAATAATAGATTCGAAGTCAGTGGGGTAAAAAACCACAAGAAAAATACATACAGCCTACTCGAACACGCCGCATGCATATTTTACCACCCAAGAAAACATAAAAAACGCACATCTTGACAGTTTTTTCGGTTTTTCTCTGTAATATGCGCGTTAACCCCCCATTCTTCAGATTCGTAATCAGTGGGAAAAAATACCAAGGAAAAGTATATTCAGATGCAAAGCAAGTAACTTTTTTTTGTGGGCCTGTGTTATCTATGGACAGATTAATGTCTTTAAAATTGATGTTACTACTTCTAAACCTATTTGTAATTACCATTGCTTTTGTTTTACTAGGATTTAATTTGAATTTGACCTGGTAATTTATATCATTGATATATAATAAATAGCAGGGGTCCTAAAATACTTCCCTGGGGTACACCAAGCTCAACGTCAAGGCTTGAAGAATATGACTTATTAAATTAATATTGGTGATTTGTTTTCTGCCTTTCAAATTTAAGCCGTGGTGTAGATATGTTCAATATTAATAGTATCAAATTTAAATCAAAACTATTTATGATAAGAAATACATAAATAGTTAGTTTTCTTGTTATACTTATACACTTATACATCAATATTTTTATTACTGATTTGCCATTAATGATCCATGTATCTTCATTTTTCATATTCCCCTGTATGTATGTAATTAGGGAATACCCTGTTTATATGCAGTATAAATAAATCCATAAATAAAAATTTCTTACACTAATGTTATATTTACATTAAACATTTTAAAACACAACAATATAATACCATTAAAATCCACAATATTCACAGACTTTTGATTTGCACGCTTCGCTTTTCTGCCTACACTCTAGCTCTTTCAAATTAAAGTTTACAGTGAGTTTTCTTAATTCTACCTTCAAACGCCTGCACTCTTCCGCCTTGCGCTTCAGTACAGTTTTATAGGCGAACGCCGCATGATTAACCTGAAGCAACTCTTTAAGAATCTGCTCATACTTGCTTTGTTGTTTCCCCAACAGCTGATCCCGCTCTTTCCTGAGGTGCAAATTTTTCTTTCTTTCAACATTTAATAACTGCAGTATGTTGGTTGCTTGTAGTTCCGACTTAGCTAGTCGCTTGCTGGTTTCTTGAAGCTTAATTTTATGAATACTATTCGATTCTACTTGAAGTTTTCTGTTCAACCTAACAGAGCGCTCAGCTAGAATTTTACGGATACGAAGACTGCTAGCGAGTTCCTTTTGAAAGGCAAGTTGATCTTGTCGAGCCTTTGCCAGAGCAGTTTTCTGAGCGGCACATTGGATTTTCAAGTCCTTAAGTTCTATGTCATCCTTTCTCACTGTTTCTATGACGTTCTGGAGCTGTTTGATGCATAAAAGTTGTGCTTGCTTATGCTTTAGTTGGTCCTTTAACTTATATATCTCGTGGACATACATTTTTTTCGCCTTGGCATGACCTTCGCACTGTTGTTCAATGGTTTTCAACGATTTTCTGGTAGCTTCCAAGTGCTGTTTTCTAAAAAAGTTTAATATAAGTACTCACAAAAACTTATTCAATTGTAACATGCGGAATGCTCAATAGCATCCTTCGTTACACTGTTAATATTTATTTAAGTTATCGGAAATATTATTCCCACAAACTTTAGTACTAATAGAGTGCCCTTACTCCTTAGACTATGATGAACATACGTCATCTGTCAGCAGTTAAAGTTCGCGAATACTAGATAGCGCACCAGGAATGATATTTCAACTAAATAACGCCGGGTGAAACTCTTTCTCGTTGAACCATTGCACTAATTAGACGTATTTATAATTTTGTTTGACCTGTAATGGGGATGTTAGAATTTGAAAAACCTCGTGATGATCACATGAGGTAAGGTTTTAATAATTATACCGGTAAATGCCATCTAACATTTGAAATATTGTTTTAGGTTGTTCTTATATTCTGTCATCGGCGTCGGCGTCGCGAACAAGTTATGACTTGTCTAGCGCGCTGTGCTCATGTTTTAGTCTTCTGCCGAAGCAGAAGTCATTTGAGCACAAAAAATAGTCTTCTGCCGAAGCAGAAGTCATTTGAGCACAAAAAAGTCTATATAAGAAAACACTTTTTCTCAGCGAGCAAGTAGTGATCGATCCTTCAAGTAGTAATGTTCCAGCCTTCAGCAACTAATAGTCTTCTGCCGAAACAGAAGTCATTTGAGCACAGACGCCAACGCCAATGCTGATGAGGTTATCCCTTCCTCTTGTGTTGTAACCAGACAGTGTGTTTTAATTGAGTTTTATTGTGTTGAGTGTCAAGTGGCAATGCATACCCGGAGTGGCAAGGCAGTAGGCACTGGGGTCGAGAGCGACGTCTCCACGTCGGCCCCCCCTCACTGCACGACGCCCCTCACAGCATCTGACCACGAAGTGCTCCGCCAACACGACGCCCTGACAAGGGGTACGGGGGTCACGCCCGACGTCTCTACGACGGTGGCCCCACACTGCACGACAAGCAACACAGCAACCCGGCTCGGCGAGGTAAGCATGTCCTCTGATTTCTCCACAGGCACAAGTGCTACGCATGGCGTCGCGACGACGGCGCCCCACTACTGTGCGTCGCCGGGCTCAGCGCCTAGGCATAGCGAGGCAGGACTCGCCACCAACATAGGACACGACACTGGGGTCACGCATGACGTCATCACGACGGTGCCCCTTCGCTGCATGGCACGCAGCGCAGCCACCTGGCACGAGGCCCAGGCAACAAATCTGGAATGGAGTAGCAACGATTCTCAGGCGATGCCCCCCTACTGCATGGAGCGCAACGCAGCATCGTGGCATGGAAACTCGGCGATGGAACAGAGATTGGGTGGTGATGATGATATGGTGATGCCCCCTCGCTGTATGGTGGACCCAACAGCATCCCGGGCCAACGACGATTCCTCGGCGCTGGGAGATCGCCGCTTCGCTGGATTCGCTTCCACACATGGGGAAGCCTCCCACTCTGGCTCAGGGCTGCCCAGCGGTCAGTACACCATTGCTGCCACACCCGACTGGCCCCAACTATTCAGCGACGCCTCGCTGACACCGCGCCGCCAGCTGGCCACCCCTCACTGCATGGTACCACCAACAGCAACCAGCCCAAGTCCAAGCACGCCGCCCAACGCACAGTACTTCGTCACGCCTACCTCGTCGGCCGGCGCCTTCCACGTCACCCCGCCGTACCAGACGGCAAGACCTAGTGCTACGCCCCAAAGACAAATAGTGCTCCAAAACCAAACGACTGGAACGATCCCAGTCCCCTCTGCCGCCATAACGGACCAACCCCAACCGAGCTTGGGACTACCCACTTATGAACAATTAGCGCAACTCCTGGCTCTGACCACTTCAAACCTAGCCTCCATTACCCGGCAGCAAGAAAATTGCCGGCCACCCATTACTGCACGTAACGAATCACAGCCGTACGCCACGGAAAAGGCTAACTTACGTGGACATGGCGACCAACAACGTGAGGCCAGATCTTTCCGGAGGGAAGAGGATCCACGACGACCCGACTACACAGATTCTGGGGAAATGGACCCCCAGTGGCGCCCAACACAAAACCTAGCAGAGAGCATGACAAGACTAATGGAGGGAAGCGTTCAAGCCGCAATACACGCAATACAAGGTCATCACAGGATGCCCACAAGAAGAACGAGAGCGCTGCCCACTTACTCAGGCCTGGAATGGGAGGATCCAGTCAACTTCCTGGATGAGCTCGAGGAGGCGATGCTCCATGAAGACATCCACGGCCGAGATAAAGTGAGAGTGGCCATTGAACAGCTCGAGGGACAAGCCAGACGCACCCTGGAGATGTGGAAGTCCCACAACATAACATATGAATTCCTAAAGGAAAAGCTCCTGCGGCAGTTCAACGACACTGCCACCCTGGGGAAGCTACGCTCCAGGTTACACGGGGAGAGACAGAAAGACGACGAACCCGCCGCCGTTTTTATACAACGCAAAATTGGACTCTGGCTGAGGGTAGAACGGTATACGCCGGAAGAAGAGATGGTTATGGAGGTGCGCGAGCTCCTGCGACCGGAACTAAGATTCGCAACTAGAAATGTCCCAGTGGCCACGATGGAAAGCTTGAGCCGAGTGGCTGAAAACGCCGAGGGTGACTACAGGGAATTTCAGAGGCAACTCCGACCGCTGCCGAGGCCAGCCACCATCCCGCCTGCAAGTAATAATACCAATAGTCTACCAAAGTGCCGCAAGTGCCCGGGATTTCACTATCACCGAGACTACCCCACCAACCAAACTCAGTCAGAGCCCCAGCAAGGCAACTCCAATTTCCGTGGACGCGACTCCAACCAACAGGGAAACCCTAACTTCCGCCAACAAAATGTCCAGACAGGGGGTAACAACTTCCGAGGGCATGGCACCAATTCGAACAACCCTAGCCAACAAGCAGGTCCAACCAATAACTCAGGCCCTGGACAGACATCCACGGCACCACCGCAGCAACGAAGTCAGTCAACCACACGGCAAGAACCCCGCAATGCACCGCTATCGGGAAACTCCCAATGGGTCGGGCAGAACTAGGGCGCCCGGCCCCACCGCTGGAAATTAACAGCCTAGAATTACCGACCAAGACAGAGGACGCAGTGCTGCAACTACAAGCCCAGCAACAAGCCACAACCTTGGTGTCTCCACCACCGACCGAGAAGAATGAGATTGACGAAGCTATAGCCACGCAGGAGCAGGACACGCATCAACCACGCCCGTTGACACCACGGCAACAAAGC
The DNA here is from genome assembly GCA_963583905.1 of Stenurella melanura. Classification (NCBI taxonomy): domain Eukaryota; kingdom Metazoa; phylum Arthropoda; class Insecta; order Coleoptera; family Cerambycidae; genus Stenurella; species Stenurella melanura. Next base: position 122,374,707 of record OY757315.1, on the reverse strand, counting down.
AACAGAGCCGCCGCCTTTGCTTTCCTTTGCCCGGGCCGCCTGGACAGGCGGTCACCAGTCAACACCGTGACGCAAGATGCTACCTCCCTCAGCTCAGACCAGTCAACCACGCTCATTCCTCAGCCTCAGCCAGGTGAACAGGAACCCAAGGAAGTGGCTAGTATGGACGCCTTCCCGGAGCAGCAAGACGCTGGACTTCCCCGGAAGGATAAAAGGTCAGTATTGCCAACCACTGCCCCACTAATAGCCTCTGTATTCTTCGACAAGGTATTCCCGCCAACTCATACCCGAGATGTCAGCACGAAGCCATCTCCCCCGAGGTCACCTCCACTCGGCCTGCCAGGCCCCGAGCCGCCTCCCAGGATTCAGTCCAGCCAGACTGACCTACTCAGACAACCTCTGCAACAGACCACCGACATCGATGATGACGATACCGATGATGACGATACCGAAGATGACGATACCGAAAATGACGATCCCGAAAATGACGATCCCGAAGATGACGATACCGAAGATGACGATACCGAAGATGACGATACCGACGATGACGACAGCAACGACGAGGATGACGATCCCGAGGATCCAGGTCATCCAGCCCCGCCAGAACCAGCAGCACCTGCTGTCACAGGACACCAGCCCGCTGCCCCAGAGCCAGCAGCACCCGCTGCCCAACAGCCAACCACGCCTACTGTCACAGGACCAGTAGCGCCCGTTGCCCAGAAGCCAGTCACGCCTACTATCACAGGATCAGTAGTGCCCGCTGCCCAACAGCCAACCACGCCTACTGTCACAGGACCAGTAGTGCCCGTTGCCCAGAAGCCAGTCACGCCTACTATCACAGGATTAGTAGTGCCCGCTGCCCAACAGCCAACCACGCCTACTGTCACAGGACCAGTAGTGCCCGTTGCCCAGAAGCCAGTCACGCCTACTATCACAGGATCAGTAGTGCCCGCTGCCCAACAGCCAACCACGCCTACTGTCACAGGACCAGTAGCGCCCGTTGCCCAGAAGCCAGTCACGCCTACTATCACAGGATCAGTAGTGCCCGCTGCCCCAAAGCCAGATGCCAACGCACAAGTCTACATCCGTGGACCTGGTACCCACTTCCGTGGACATGGCGACTATCTACGTGGACATAGCACCACAGCCGCCGCTAAACCAAAATTACCAGCCCGCCGACTGCCCCCAGTCGTGCCTGGCCCATCCACCTCAGCCAAGAGGAAACAAACAAACAAGAAGGAGAAGTCCCCGGCGCTGTCAGCCGCACCGCCGCCGCCAGCAGACCCTGGGCCTTCTACGTCAAGACAAGAGCAGCCGCTCGACACGACGCCCATACTGTTCCCGATGCCGTTCTGGGCGAAGGCCGTGACCACGCCTGGCCACGACCGACAGCAGCCATCCGCCAGCCAGATGCCTGTCCCAGTCCGGACACGAGTATTCGTCAACTCGAACGCCAGCCCGAGCTCAGCCGGCTCCGGCGCACCGCTCCAGGATCCCGCTACCTTAGCACGTAGCACAGCAGGACCTAGCAGCCCCCACGAGGCGCTCCAGTATCTCACTGCCTTAGCCCGCAGTACAGCAGGACGTTGCAGCCTCAATAAATCGCTCCAGTCTCCCGTTGCCTTAGCAAGCAACACAGCAGGACGTTGCAGCCTCACAGGTTCGCTCCAGAATCCCGTTGCCTTAGCGAGCAACACAGCAGGACTTAGCAGCCCCCAATTCACAACAGGATCAGGCAGCCCCGGGCGTCGCGGAGACGACGTCCAGAAAAAACGAAACGTGCGATAATATACCATTGTAAATAATTCAACGCCACAGGGCGAAAACTTTGTTCAAACTAGAATACATTTATGATTTGTCACATAAAATACTTTAATTTTAAATATCTTGTTTTACCTAAAATATCTTAATGGACCTATTATTAGTTACTTATATAAAATATCTTACCACACTTAATCTTAGTCTATATATGTTAAAATATCTTAGTTGTTGAAATATCTTAACACTTACTCTTAGTTTATAGTTTTGAAAATATTGTATCCACTCACTCTTACATTATATAATTGAAATTATTGAACTGAAACATAACCTGTATGCCTTTATTAATGTTCAATAAAGTCACAAAAAAGGGGGGTGGTGTCATCGGCGTCGGCGTCGCGAACAAGTTATGACTTGTCTAGCGCGCTGTGCTCATGTTTTAGTCTTCTGCCGAAGCAGAAGTCATTTGAGCACAAAAAATAGTCTTCTGCCGAAGCAGAAGTCATTTGAGCACAAAAAAGTCTATATAAGAAAACACTTTTTCTCAGCGAGCAAGTAGTGATCGATCCTTCAAGTAGTAATGTTCCAGCCTTCAGCAACTAATAGTCTTCTGCCGAAACAGAAGTCATTTGAGCACAGACGCCAACGCCAATGCTGATGAGGTTATCCCTTCCTCTTGTGTTGTAACCAGACAGTGTGTTTTAATTGAGTTTTATTGTGTTGAGTGTCAAGTGGCAATGCATACCCGGAGTGGCAAGGCAGTAGGCACTGGGGTCGAGAGCGACGTCTCCACGTCGGCCCCCCCTCACTGCACGACGCCCCTCACAGCATCTGACCACGAAGTGCTCCGCCAACACGACGCCCTGACAAGGGGTACGGGGGTCACGCCCGACGTCTCTACGACGGTGGCCCCACACTGCACGACAAGCAACACAGCAACCCGGCTCGGCGAGGTAAGCATGTCCTCTGATTTCTCCACAGGCACAAGTGCTACGCATGGCGTCGCGACGACGGCGCCCCACTACTGTGCGTCGCCGGGCTCAGCGCCTAGGCATAGCGAGGCAGGACTCGCCACCAACATAGGACACGACACTGGGGTCACGCATGACGTCATCACGACGGTGCCCCTTCGCTGCATGGCACGCAGCGCAGCCACCTGGCACGAGGCCCAGGCAACAAATCTGGAATGGAGTAGCAACGATTCTCAGGCGATGCCCCCCTACTGCATGGAGCGCAACGCAGCATCGTGGCATGGAAACTCGGCGATGGAACAGAGATTGGGTGGTGATGATGATATGGTGATGCCCCCTCGCTGTATGGTGGACCCAACAGCATCCCGGGCCAACGACGATTCCTCGGCGCTGGGAGATCGCCGCTTCGCTGGATTCGCTTCCACACATGGGGAAGCCTCCCACTCTGGCTCAGGGCTGCCCAGCGGTCAGTACACCATTGCTGCCACACCCGACTGGCCCCAACTATTCAGCGACGCCTCGCTGACACCGCGCCGCCAGCTGGCCACCCCTCACTGCATGGTACCACCAACAGCAACCAGCCCAAGTCCAAGCACGCCGCCCAACGCACAGTACTTCGTCACGCCTACCTCGTCGGCCGGCGCCTTCCACGTCACCCCGCCGTACCAGACGGCAAGACCTAGTGCTACGCCCCAAAGACAAATAGTGCTCCAAAACCAAACGACTGGAACGATCCCAGTCCCCTCTGCCGCCATAACGGACCAACCCCAACCGAGCTTGGGACTACCCACTTATGAACAATTAGCGCAACTCCTGGCTCTGACCACTTCAAACCTAGCCTCCATTACCCGGCAGCAAGAAAATTGCCGGCCACCCATTACTGCACGTAACGAATCACAGCCGTACGCCACGGAAAAGGCTAACTTACGTGGACAATTCTTATAAATTAAGAATTAATTTCTTAATAACAAAACCTATTCACGTCTAATGATTTTAACGTAGAAGTATTTCAACGTTATATTCTTTGCTTTAAGCAAGATTTGAGATTATCTACATTCAATTAGCGATACCTACTACGTTTGCCACCAAGCAAACAATATTCATATGAAGTCAACTTTTCTATACTACATTTTGAATTGGAATATACAAAAACATTCCGAGCGATGAGATTTTCTTCATTTTGTCTTGGCGACAAATCTTGTACGGACGTTTTTACGATTTCATAACCTCAAAATGGAATTAAAGCAGCCACATGTGAAACAACTTTAAATCCATAATCATCTGAGAACAGGATCACATTTAGGAATTTCCTTAATCAGGATAACCAAATAAAAGATAAGTACTTTTGATTACTACATGTAAAAGGGATTATTTTCACATGATTGTAGTTTTGGGTCATAAAAGCCAAGTGTCTAAAATTAAAATATGAGATTCAAGCTATAATTTTTTTGTTGGATTATATTTTAAATACGCTGTTATAATTAATCCGTTGTCGTACATTAATTCATAGTTACTTATATCTTAAATTCATTGTAGCACATATTTCATCGTAGTATTAATTTCGTGGTTAATTTTATCGTGATTCCTTACTGTAAATATTTTATCGTAGTATTGTAATGCATTTCTGTAGGTAACATGTCGTGGTTCAGTTTTATGGTAACGAGAGTGTTTAAAGTTTATGAACTTTGAGATAATGTTACGAGACATATTTGTTGTAATATAGTATTTTGTCTCTCGTAAAGGATCTCAAGTTCCTAATTTTGTTGTAATATATGATTTTTTGAGATAAATTTACGAGACTTATCTTCTGTAATATAGTTATTTTGTCTCTCATAAAGGATCTCAAGTATATCTAATTTGTGTAATATATGATTTTAGTATCGAGGTAAAAGTTACGAGACGTATCTTTTGTAATATATTTTTGGTTCTCGTATACGCCTCAAAATTTATTTTGCTGTTGAGCAAATTGTAATATAGAGTATCTTGTAATATAGTAAATTTTGTAATATAGTTTCTTTTGTATATATTTGTCTAATATTTTGCTATACAGCATCGTTGATGCTGCGATAGTTCATTTTTTTGTAATATAATATTTTTGTAATATAGTACTATTGTATATATGTAACTTTTGTCTTTTGTTTATCTTTATCTTTAATTTTCTTTGATTACCCTAAGTAATCAATGGCGCCCAAGCCTTGAACTTAACGCCCTTTTGCTCTCCGTATCTTTACTGTGCTAGCCAGGTGAAACCAGTGACGCTAACCACGTCGCTCGTAGGGTGGCCCACACTTGAACGACTTGGGCAAACTAAAACCTATCAAAACAACGCCACACAATATGTGGGCTATTTATAGCGTATATTAAAGTAGGTTTATTACAACACATTTTTATGTTTTCCCTAAAATTAATAAAAACCAGAGAAAGAATTTTTGAATGTTTAAAACGATGAAAATTGTCTAATTTTAACAAAAAAAAAAAAACTGACACTAAACTGAAAAACTGTTCATTATTTAAACTCATGAAAACTTTTATTCATGAGGCCAAAATCTATCATGATGTAAATATAGACAATTCCACCAAAACTCAATTTTTCTTGGGAAATGTTGTCAATACATCAGAAGAAAAAGTGCAATAATTAAGTGGTATCTCATCCCAGAATTGATATGATTTTGCCTCATGTCTACCAGTGGGTGCATATGTGTTCAACTGAACTAAAAAAAATAAATAAATAAAAGTGATTTTATGTGGAGTTTCCCACGACCTTACATGTTTTCTTGCCTCATGCCTACTAGTAAACCATATTAGTTCAACTGACCGGTAGGTCCCAGCAGGAAAAATTAGTTCAGTCAACAGATAGGTTTCACAAAAATAATTTAATGTGGAGTTTCCCACGGCTCCGATATGCTTTTTTACCTCATGCCTACTAATGGGCTAAATGAGTTCAATGGACTGGTAGGTCTCGGCACAGTCTTGGCATGTCTTTTATCTCACGTAGCTAGACAAATTAGTTTAACTGATCGATAGGTACAGTAAAAAATAACTGCATAAAATATTTTGAGCCCGAAGAGCATCTTTGATATGACCAATCTATCATCAAGAACTTTGGACGACATAGCTGTAAACAGTTTGTTAGGGGTAAGCCGATGTTTCGGTTATAGAATGTGGTGCTGAACAATTCATCAGGATATCTTATAAATTTCGAAATGTATCAAGGTAATTTTTCCAGACATTCGGTTCAATATGAAAATGAATTTGGCAAAGCTTTTGCTCCATTAGCAACGATGCTAGATGAAATTGTTCAAGGGAAAGGTCAGCAACCATATAAATTATATTTTGACAACTTATTTACAAGCATAAACTTAACAAAACAACTCAAAGAGAACGGTTGCCGAGGTACTGGCACCCTAAGAGAAACGCGAACTCCAAAATGCTTACTTCTTACTGGTAAAAAAGCAATGCTCAAAGAACCAAGAGGCACAAATGAATCTGCCTTTGATAAAAACAATGGAATTATTATTGCCTGATTGGTTGACAATGGAGTTGTTACCGTAACTTCAACTTGCTTTGGAGTACGGCGAATAGGAAGTGTTCGTCATTATTCTCAAGCGGTAAAAAAATGTGCAGGTTTCAATGCCATACCTAATATCTAGATATAATCAGATTGAGTGAATTTTCCAGGAAGAAAAGTGCTTAGATTGTGTGGTAAAATGCAATTTGATTGAAATTTATCAATATAAAAACCTGATAAACTAAAAAAACTAGGGAATACAAGAAATGAAAGTGATATCTTTAGTATATTTTTTGTTGGATAAGAATTCTAAAGTTATCTACAATAATGGATTGTTCAAACCATGAAGAATGCAAAACTAAAAACATTGATTTGAAGCAACTCATAATATGTGATGCTTGCTCCAATGGATACTGTAAATTATGTGCAGGAATTGCACCAACAGAAATAAGAGTTATGGAACTCAGCAAGAGAAGACTACAATATCATTGTCCCAATTGTACCTTAATTACAAATAAAGTGAAACAACTAAACAGCCAACTCACTGAGGAAAATAACATATTAAAGAAAAAGCTTGACGACCAGACAAATACTCTTGAGAAATTAGAAAACCTCGAACTAGCATTTAATAAAACACACGAAATATATATTCAGGCACTGAAACAAACAACTGCTACACTGCAATTGAATTACCAACAGGAAATTACAGTTCTAAAAAACGAAATAAAAAGTATCCGAGATAGCAATGTTGACTTGGTACGCTTTCTGACAACCGACAAGTTTAATGCCAACACCAAAAGCAACCCTCCAATGAAAAAAACCGGAGACAAGTGTGACGTTTACGGTGAAACAACAAAAGAGATAGATCCAACTAAACTGCTGATATCTCACAATGTGGCAGGAGCAACCTTAGCAGGAACTAATAAAACAACCCACAGTAATTCCTACAAAACTGCACTAACGAAAAATTTGAATACACCCCTCCATGTCAAAACAATACCAGCTGAAGCGAATGCTGATATTCCCCAAAAGGAAAATGAAGGTTTCCAAACAGTGAGGAGAAGGAAACGTCCAAGAGTTGGCAATGGAGAAGGCGACGAAAACCTGCACGGAAAAAATTTCAATAAGCAGAAAAAAATATGGCTGTTTATATCCAAAGTTCCAGACAGTATAACCACTGAAAATGTTAAAAACTATATATCTAACCGAACCAACACCCAAGAAGTCTACGTAAAAAACTTACCAACTGCTAAGAGAGCTAAGGATAACCAATCATTCATGGTAGGGGTTGAAACACACTTAATAGATAAGGTTTATGATCCGAGCTTTTGGCCTAAAAAAGTATCATTCGATAGATTCGACTTTCGACTGGGAAAACGTTTTCTGGATAAACAGCATTCCGAATCGTCTGATTTACACGAAAGCCCTAGTAAAGAAAACCCAAGTTCTTTTTTAGACAAATGACTCGAGCACGCCGCCAAACTATTAAGAACCTGCACCAAAAAAAGCCTGAGCAAAGCAACCAGGAATTTAGTAATAAAGCATTACCTCATCAATCCCACAAAAAGCAAAACAGAGTATTGTCAGTCGCCCATGTTAATATTCGTTCTATAGTACCCTCGTTCAATGAAGTCAAGGAAATACTTTTAGAAAAAAAATTCCACTTGATGGCCCTAACTGAAACATGGTTAAACCCAGATTATCCAACACCACTACTTGATATTCCAGGCTACAGTTTTCTAAGGTACGACAGATTATCAAGAGGAGGTGGCATCGGCGTTTATGTGAGTTCTATTTTTGAATTTGCGACGCTAGACATATCACATTTAGACAACGGAGATGTCACTCAAATAGAACATCTATGGTTAAGTTTACATTATAAGACAAACAAAATACTAATAGGGGTAATCTATAGACCACCTGCTATTTCTTATTCAAAACTTAAAGTGATTGAAAACATTTTAGCTGCTTTCTCAGCTGAGCATGATTTTACTGTTATATTTGGTGACATAAATGTTGACTTGCTTGTAAATAACAATGAGAAAACGTTTTTCTTAGACATACTTAGGACATTCAATTTAAAACAAGTAATAAACGACCCAACCAGAATAACGTTAAATAGTAGCACACTAATAGATATAATTGCAGTAGATTCCAACATGTATATATCAGAATCTAGCACTATGGATATGTATGATCTCACTGACCATAGACTAGTTTATTGTAATATTTCTCTGGATATTGAAAAACAGGAAAATAAGTTAATTCAATATAGAGATTTCTCAGATTTTAATATTCGCGATTTTGAATATGATGTGCAGCAAATTCAGTGGAATGCTCTAAATAATATCGGTGATATTAGCGAGCGCATTGACGTCTTCAACGAACTAGTTATTAATGTGTACGATAAGCACGCGCCGTTAAAAACAGTAAGACTTAAACATCCTTATCGGCCATACATCACAAATACGATAAAAGAAATTATAAAACTGAAACGCAAGGCGTTTGATAAATTTAAGCGCACAAAAAGTGAAGTAGATAGAAACTACTACATGGTTTTAAAAAACTATCTATCCACAGCAATTAAAAATGAAAAAAAGGCATACATGCAATTTGAAATAAATAAAATAAACAAAAATTCTAAACAAATGTGGCTTAGATTCAGGCAGTGGGGCATACACAATAGGGGAAATATGGACTTACCGCATCATTTGAAAGACCCAAACGAATTAATCAGAGTAATCAATGATATGAACCAATATATACAGCCAGTTAATAATGATCAGTTATTATTTTATAGAAACAACACAATTTCTGATAATCACCCATATACTTTTACTACAGTACAAGAAGAAGACGTTCGTAAAGCAGTAAGCGAAATTAAATCCAGAGCAATGGGAGCCGATAATATCAGCTTAACAATGATTGAATTTATTTTGCCATTCGTTATTGGCGTAGTAGCGAAAATTATAAATGACTCCCTAAAATTAGGTATATTTCCATCGTTATGGAAAACATCAGTAATAAAGCCACTGCCGAAAAAACCAAATCCAATGGAGTACAACGATTTAAGATTAATACACTTAGTACCTGTTCTATCAAAAATAGCAGAAAAAATAGTATGCAAAATGCTGTTATGTCATATAGAGAATAATACCATTCTACCAAAAACACAATCGGGTTTCAGATCACATTATAGCACATGCTCTGCACTCACTAAAATAGTGAATGATTTAACAGCAGCCATAGACCAGTCAAAGGCCGCATGCTTAGTCCTACTGGACTATAGTAAAGCATTTGATTTAATAAATCACGAAATGCTATTGGCTAAATTACACTATATTGGATTAGATGCCTCATTTTGCAACTGGTTTAAAGATTACCTAGAAAATAGATCTATAGTTGTAGATATAGAAGGTAATAGGTCATCGATTAATAGAGCAACCGCTATAGGAGTCCCACAAGGAAGCATTTTAGGCCCTATATTGTTCTCTATATATACCTCAGATCTGCCAAGCGTACTCCAGCACTGTAACATTCACCTTTATGCAGACGATGTACAATTGATCATGTCATTTGCTGCACCGGATACTAATATTGCTCTGCGACATCTAAATGAAGATTTGGATAGAATATCAAATTGGTCACGTAACCAAGCCATGATCCTCAACGCCAATAAAAGTTGTGTTATGTTTGCGGGTAATCAACGAACTCTAGCTAAAGTCTCTCAATATAACTTCTCTACTATTCACATAGACAACATAGAAGTACCTATCAAAGAAAATGTTAGGAATTTAGGAGTAACATTTGATAGTCATCTGAATTTTGAGCACCACATCATAAATAAATTAAAGACATGCTATATAAAGTTAAAAACTTTATATTCATTCAAATTTTTACTCCCTGAAAAAGTTAAATATAGATTAGTTGAGTCTCTAATTTTCCCCCAGTTCGATTATTGTTTGCCAATGTATTATAGCTTTTTAAACACCAACTGTAAAAACAAATTGCAAGTGGCTCAAAATGCATGTATGCGTTTTGTATACCTAACAAATAAATACGATCACATAACACCTTTATATAATGACCATAAACATATGAAAATTGCATATAGATATCAATATTTATTTGGAGTATTCCTCATGAAAATATTTACATATAGAAAACCTGAGTATTTATATGAGCTATTAATTCCTAGGAGAAATGTACATCAACTAAACCTAAGAAACAATGACTTATTTAGCATATACCAACATAACACCACTAAATTTGAATGCTCGTTTAGTTATATCTCAGTCAATTACTTAAATAACCCCACATTTCTAAATTTGTTAAATTCTTACAGACCAAATTCTTTCAAAGTTAAATACAAGCAAGCAATAATTTCTCACCAAATTAGTGATACTTCTTAAATTACAAATTATTACGTACTTTTGTGTATTTTTTTAATTATTTTGTAAGTTTTATTTAGCTTTACTAATATCCACACTCAATTTTTACACTGTGACAGTTATTGTTGATAATGTTATGTTTTTACTACTATGTATGTATTTTTGTAGGGATTGTGGAAGAACGTTTCTAACGAACAACTCCCCTTTGTGTTATGTATACTTTTATTTTTATGTGTACTTAATGCAATAAAGATTATTATTATTATTATTATTATTATTATTATTATTATTATTATTATTATTATTATTATTATTATTAATCCGTCAATGGGAGGTACGGATCTCATGAACGAAAGTATTTCTAGATATTGTATATTACAAAGAGGTAAAAGGTGGTGGTGGTGCCTCTTTACGTGATAATAGATGTTTGCATACATAATGCGTGACAATTTCAAAAAAAAGCGGTAGAACTTTGTGACAGTTACAGTATAAAAGAGATATTGTAAGAAACTACCTGAATGGCTGTGGGGTTAAGCCGAAGTGGCCAGGGAGGGCCTGTACATTATGCAACTCAGTTACACTGGATAGAATATCAGATGATTTGTGGTATGACGGCCGGGAACATTTGACTATTCGCATTCTTGGGGACAAGCGACAGCGTCTTGCAAGGGTAGGTTGTGCATCAATTTTCCATGTTAAACAACTTATGTTCATGAAGTTAATAAAGCTATTTTAGATTTCTATTCATTGATCATACAAGCGCCTAGTGTTACCATATGGTAAGACTGATTTTTTGGAAATATTTAAAATTATAAATGGTTTTTTGCAATTTTCAACTTCGTTGTGCATAAATAGTGCTATGCGTACACCGAAAACTAGATTCAACAAAAAAAATTATAATTCAGGTGCTAATGGGTTAAATGTGGAGTTTCCCAGGGTATTTTTTCATGCCCACTAGTGGGACTAAGATTATTTCTTTATATTTTCTTGGTTAAATTCGATTAATATATATAAGTTTGTGCATTTTATCATATAATTACATTAGCAGACAAAAATCCGTCGATGCGAGGTAGAGAGTATTTTAAAGAATTAATTTTTTTTCTAAATTCCCTCTACTACGCACTGACCGGAACTTTCATCTAGCAATATAATTGAGGTATGTCAAGTACATATACTAACTACCTATGTGGACAGATATCGGTAATCATTTATTTAAAAAAAAAGTCCTCCTCCTCCATATTCTCCCACCACACCAAAAAATTTCAGAGAGAAAAAAAGTTTCGCACACCTTTTCCTAGACTATTAGGGAACTTTTTGTGCTTCTAGAGCCATTGTACTTTTTTCTGATAAAACTATATAAAAATGGATTGTTATGAATTGAAGCCATAGAAATTCATGAACAAAATCCATAAGTTACAAGTCCTAGAATTAAGCCATTATCGAATACTGTTTAATAATGTTAAAAATGCCACATTTTTGCTTGCATAAAAGTGAATTTAAAAAAAAGGTAATTGTGAAATTAAAAATTATGCTAATTTTAACATAGACTGACTCCATCGGAATGTCAGGCAAAATGTTGCAACTGTCTCTCCAGTGAGTCTCATATTATTAAGTATTCCTTTGAAACTGGTAGTGTTCCAGAGCAATGGAAAACAAGCCTTGTGAAGCCAATACCTAAATGCAAAAATCCCCAAAGTCTGAGCGTCCTATATGTCTGTTACCTGTTCCCTTAAAAATTGCAGAAGACGCCCTTCACTTTCAATTAACTGACTATCTAACTAACAATGATATCATCCCCCATACACAGTCTGGCTTTAGAAAGGTATTTGGTACATCAACGACCTTATGTTCGATAGATGACATTCTCCGTGCTTCTGATAAATCTAAGGTTACATGTTTAACACTCCTAGATATGTCAAAAGCCTTTGACAGTATAGACTCGTAATGTTTATTAGCAAAACTCCTGGCGTGACCGGTAACACACTGGAGTAGTGTAGGAATTACTTACAGTGCCACTCTCAATATGTCTGTATATACTCATTTAACATAACTGATACTTCGGAAAGAAGAGTAATAAGGTCGGGTGTACCCAGGGTTCTATCCTGCGCCCTGTATTTTGTATCATTTTCATTGCAGATTTACAGCTCGTCGCAAATTTTTGTCAAATTCACATGTATGCTGATGATATTCAGTTATACCTTCATTTTAACCCGAAAGACGCTCATGAAGCAGCTAGAAAGATTAATAACGATTTTTCCCAAGTTAACAAATGGACTAAGCAAAGCTCATCGGTACTCAATCCTAAAAAGAGTAAATACATTTATTTTGGCACTAGTAGTAGCTTGCAGGCAACGGCCAACTTTGAACTGTCAATAGATGGTGAAATAATTCCTCGTGTCACTACTGTACAGAACCTGGGACTTGTTATGAGTATGACCACGTAAGCTATGTCTGTCAAAAAGCTTACATGAACTTAAAAAAGCTTTCTCCATGTAGAAACCTACTAGATCAAAAAATTAAAGTAATATTAACAGATGCATTGGTTCTATCCCACTTTAACTATGCCGACGTAGTATACAGGCCGCCTTTTAGTCAGGAAGATAAATATCGTCTTCAAAAAATACAAAATCATACTGTTAGATTCATAACTGATGCCCGAAGATTTCATCACATAGCTCCATTTTTAAAAGATTTACAAATACTTAAACTTGAAAACCGCTTATCGGTTCAACTTCGCAGTATTAATACCGCTAAATTGAAACCTATTTTGATGTCCCTACCCCTAAAGGAAGAACTTTCATTCCTAAATCAACAATTATTTTAATGATTGCAGACCCACTATGTGTGCTGCGCCCTATTTTAATCTTATTCCATGCATGTTTTGTAACAATTTAATCTGATTTGTTTTGTCCTATTACCTTTTTTTTTAGGGTTAGGTTAATATCGCTTTATGTGTATCTAATCCTTTTGTGCAAATGTATTTGACATTTTGGACAATAAACTGTTTATTATTATTATTACTGTATTATAGACCGTATTAGCTTCATTTCATATTTTTTTCTTTTTTGCTAGTAATAAATTTCGCGATTTTACAGCTATTTTTACCTGAAATTTTGTCGTTAATCTTGAAACTGTAGAAATGCGCAAACTTTAAAGTGCTCTCTTTTAAAGTCAATAAAGGGGAAACGGTTTGCATTATTATTAGATTGAAATATATACTTTTATGAATGTAACCCGATAAAAAGTATATATTTTGATCAATTTTTGAAGATTAAACAACAGTAATTTTTTTAAGTGCATATACATTCTTCAGAGTAGTGCCTTAAAGAAATAATTCAATACATCTGAAAGTCCACAGCTTCTTCTTTGAGATGATTCTACTCATTTTTTTAGGTTCATTTTTGTGGCAGATGTGACACCTTTTATTAAGTTGCGTCTATGAAATTTATGATTTTTTTTAGCTTTCTGCGCAAAAGTAAATTCGTTTATTTTACATGAAAACTATTGATTCTAAGTACAAGTAAAAACCAAATGACCTTTTCTCCTAAATTCTTTAGAAAAGAATTTAACTTTCTTTTTGGCTGATAAATATTTTCCGAGATATTAAAAAACACGGAACTTTCAAAATTCAAATTCTATTGTTTCAATTATAAGCATCCCCTATACAAATGTGAACATTTTCATTTTTCCGAGCAACACTTTGAAAATATCATGGCTAAATTTCAGCCGTCCTAGTTTCTTGCGAGGTTAAAACCTTTGGTAACTGAAGTACCTAATAAGTATCCCGAAAATTGATAAATTAATACAATTTCTAAAATTCTGACATTTTGAGTACTGTACCCCCGCCCCGTGTCTCAACTCACTATTAACCACAATAATATAAGAATATTACCCCACAAATGCTCTTGACAGTAATTGCTTCTCTCTCATTTTCGCAGCTGTCAGTTCCTTACGCAAGCGTTTAAGCTCGGTCGCAAACGAAGTAAACGGCTTTACGAAGGGTGGATCAAGTCGGGATACCTTCGGATATGCCCCTTGTAATACTTCAACATTAAATTCGTCTGCTACCGACTTTATCTTTTCATTTTCTCTTCTTAAGTCTTTAATTGTCTTCTGAAACAGAACGAAGATGATATTAGAAACACGCAGTACAGGGATTTATAATTGAATAGAATATACACATACTGAAAATAAAAGAAACGGAGATAAATTGACATATTCTTCAACATAACTTTTTTGCCCCTAACGAATTTGAAGGTCTAGACAGCCATGAATTTTTGCTACAATTTCGTTTATTTTGCACATTTTTATCAAGTTAGTCGATGTCTAAAGATCCGTTAGTTGTTGCATTACGTTTGAAGATGAGAAAAATTTAAGATACTAACCTCGTAATTTTCTTGGAATAACAAAAAGATTCTCTTAGGCACCATATCTAACGAATTATCATAGTTCACTGGAAGCAAAGGGTCTATTTTATCGACTACAGCACAATTATTGTCTAATTCTAAGCATTTTGTTTCAACGTTACAATCACTTTCTTCATCCGACAGTAAAATTGTGCTATTATTTGAGTGGGAATGATCTGCAAACTGTTGACCCAGACTTGAACAATTCAAATTCCCACTCTGATTCACATCAGCATCTCCGACCGCTTCATTCTTTATAGTTATATCTTCCTCATCTTTTATTTTTAAAAAGTCTTCTGGGGAAATTTTTAGGGGGTCCTCTTCCTCGACTTTTGGCCATATTACCTGGAATACAGATTCGTTTGCATACGAATGCTCTAGCTTGATCCTGTTACATATAGGGTCCATTAACGCCGCGATCTTTTAAGATTTATATGTATTATCAACACTCACTTTACAAACACAAATGTTCAAAAATATAGCATGTACTATCATAGATTAAACAGAAAATGTAGTACGTATTGTGCTAGAAGCTTAAATAGAATTAGTTTAGGCTTATTGTGCGCTATGCATTGGTATACATCTAGTTATATAGAAATTATGGAAATGAGAAATGATACGTATGCTGTATACAGTCATTACCGTCAAAGCTCAAAGCGAAAACACAGAATATCATCAGAGTATGATTAAATACAAAGGTTGGTTACAACTAAAGAAAAACATCTTCTGTTGCAAACTTGTCAAAACGTCAAATGTCAAATTTGATTGGTTGGCAACCATGAGGAATCGAGATGCTAATCCTCATGTTGGTAACCCTGTAAAGTTCCTTTTCTACTGTGATATAACCACAGTAGAAAGAAGACTACTGTGATATAACCACAGTAGAAAGAAGACATATAACCTCTCGCCAAAGATCAAAGAATCAACAAGATAGGACAGTCGGCGAAAAACGTTGATCTTTTAGCAATGGTACCATTGATCTCGACATTTACATTGGGTGCATTCAGCCGACTCAACAGTTGCGCAACTGTTGAGTAGCGATCGACTGAATGCCATTGCTACCAGCCGGTTACTCAACTGTTGAGTGGTAGCGGTAGCCATTTTTTGTAGTGGTTTTCAAGAGCGCTCACTTGTTGAGAGAACGTAATTTAGTGTTTGAAAATGGCATATGTTATACCGCGGATTATGAATATAATATGAATAAATTTTTGAATTATAAGATAACAATAAATGATAATAACTCGCGCAGTTTAGAATGACATTAGTAAAATCTATGAGTACCGAATACCTACTTAATACGTACTTATATCATATGTCCCTCTAGACATGCGAAACTGATCTTTAAATTGATCATCAAAATACTGTGGCACGACAACCTCAACATAGTCCTCATTCCTTTTAACCAGTCGTGTTGTTATATCAACATTATTCACCACCTCTAAGGGCTGACCTAACTCTTCAGCCACATTTACGATAAAATTAAAATCGAACCCTTCAGCTTCAACAAGCAAAAATATATTAAGATCATCCATTTCGATTCAAAGTGTATAATAAATAAAAATAACCAATCAATATATATTTTTTTATTTTATAGGTTAGAAAATAACTAAACGATGAGAGCTCCAAACAGATGCTACTTCAACGGTAATATATTTGCTATTCAGTGGGTTCCACGTCGCTCCAAAGGAACGGTGATCTGTGCTATCTCAACAGTTGAGTCGGCTGAACGCACCCATTGGAGTTATAGAGCAGTTGTCAATCACATGGAAAAGGTTAAATTAGAGAGGGAGGCTGAAAAATCCGAAGGAAAAATCGACAACACTGTCCTGTCACTAAAGAACGATCGAACTCGGCTATCAGAAGCCAAGGTCACTAAAGTTTGCCTCACACATGAAGTATTTCTATGGTCATTTGTTTACATATTAGGTATCTACTCAATTCTAATATAATTGTGTTCATTGACAATAAGTTTGAAGCTTTTTTCTATAAAATGAAGAAAAGACAGCCACACGCGGCTGTTATCGATTCCCACACGCGACGTAGCACTTGCCAATTCTGTCTTTTAGTAAGTTTAGTCAAATTCATTTAATGTATACCCGACCAAAGAATTTATATGACAAATCCCTAAACCGTTTCCGCTGTATGTCGTGTTCCTTTAATTTGGAGTTAACAAAACGATCTTCTATATCGTCTTCTCTGCCTGACTGTCTTATCTTGTTAATTCTCTAATGTTTGGTTATACTACAGAAATAATAATAATAACAGGTAGGTTTTAATCTGTGTTGTTAATATGTAACCTAGCTAATCACCTTGTTCTCAAAATTTGGCCAAAGATTGGACAAAAGTTCGGAAATTGCAAAAATAATGTAGGCTTGCAATCGATCCTATGATTCTTGTGTATCTGTATCTAAAAAAGCAATTATAATACTTAGTTTATTTCGGTATACCTGTACAATAAAGGCATAGCAACAAGTTTAATATTTATAGCATAAATTATATAAAGATACTGGCGATCAAAGATCAAATATGTTACCAAAGATTAGCGAAATTCCCAAATCTTTGATGTTACCTCAAGAACATCCAATATAGCCATAGCGATACTGGCATTACTGGCGCACTATGTGCGGACTTGGTGGCAGCATTGGTGGCGAGCTCGCGCAGTACCAACACCACCTAAAACAAAGAGACCTAAAAGCCATTGGCAGCACTGTTCCTCGACAGGTGACAGGTCATCCATCTTTTAGTTCGTTTCCGTGTCGTGTGGACATAACCATGAATTTTTCTTTCATAGATTTAGATAAGGGTCGATGTTTTTTTTACCAAAGATAATACGAAGAAAGCAAAAAATACCCAAAAATCAGTATTCAGCATTAATTTCCAATAAAAAGTTTAAGAGTGTAGACAGACAACAAATTATCTAGTTTTATTTTGACATCTTAAGTTTAATTCATTTACATTTTACAAACAAAAACACAATGTTTCCGATGGATAAAATTAAGAAAGAAGTATGTGATGAAAATAGCGAAATGGATAGTAAGGAATTTAAAATAGAAGTGAAAATGGAAGACATAGACCCCTCTGATGTACCAAACATCGATAACAATTTTTCAAATGCTGGTTGTGTGAAAACAGAAACTGATTTCGAAGCTTTATTTGTTAAAGATGAATTTGAACGTGAAATTGTGGAGCAGCAACTTCAAAATAACGATGAAACGATTAATGTTCCAGTGCTACTTGATGGTTCTGAGGTAAAACCGAATCTTCCATCCAAGAAATTAGTAGTCCTGCCTAAAAAAGTGTACATGGATATGAAGTCAAAAAAGAAAACTGAGGTACGTTCATTTTTAATTTGCTTAGAATTAGAAAATTATGCAAAGATTTAACTGGTAATTTTGGTCTTTGCCTGTAGAACACGATTTCTGAGCCATAGTTGAATATAGTTGTCTCTATATATTTACTGCACATAGAAACCTCAAAGAAGCTGTATGGCTTATAAATGGGAGAACGGGGCATGCTATTTATTCGCAGAAAATGGTAAATCATAAATATAATGTATTACTTAAAACATAGAACAACATTGTTCTCGTGTAAAGTATGTTTTGGCGTGATGAAAATAAGAAATTAACGGAAACACACCAGTTTCAAGTATGATATCAGATTATATTGATGTACTTAGTTGCCCTATCCATGACAGGGTGGAACTTAATATTGTCAATGTATCATGGAATATCGAGTTTGGTAGATGGTCCACAGCTTCGAAAGCCGTCAAAATCGCCAAGTAACCCATTCCAGCAATGTAAATAATTTTTAGGTTCACATATCGAAAGAGTAGGAAATATCGGGGCGAGAGCAATTCGTGACTCACCCGGTATATATACTCCTGGTGATACCCCAGAAGGTATGAAATTAAAATATTGCCATTTTTTTTTTACTACACTATGCCTTAATATTTTCGGTCTACACTGTTGTGAAATATTCAGTCGTTTGTTGCTTAACTTTATGGATAAAAATAGGTTTCTGATTATTTTGTTGATTCCACAAGATGCCATATGCCCAAAAATATCGAGTGAAATGCTCTATATTAAGAAATAGGAATGGAAAGTTTTAGACGAATATTTTATTTCTGTTTCCTAATTTTTCTTAGAGCTGTTCACTATTTGCTGGGTATTGAACTGAACAAAGAATGTCTCCTTGTAACTGTGTATGAATTCATTGGCCTTAGATGCCCACTCTACCAATGCTCCTTTGTCATTAAGTAATCCAC
The DNA here is from genome assembly GCA_963583905.1 of Stenurella melanura. Classification (NCBI taxonomy): domain Eukaryota; kingdom Metazoa; phylum Arthropoda; class Insecta; order Coleoptera; family Cerambycidae; genus Stenurella; species Stenurella melanura. The sequence continues at coordinate 122,355,409 of OY757315.1, read as the reverse complement.
ATCTGGCCCTTATTCAGGTAGTATGATCCCGATCCCTCATACATTTGTCGAGTTATTTGTAATAAAGGGTACAGACATGCCGAAGATGCCTCGATGAGCTTGGTGAAGGTTGCGGTCACGGTCAACATCGATGTCATTTCTATGTAAAACAAATACATAATTTCTTATGAGACTGTACATGCCAGAGATGCTTCCACCTGTTCACTCTTGCCCCCAAATCCACGCGGTTTACAGCGATGTCGATGTCAAACTAAAATAGTTTGTTTTTTTCATCGCGGTAGAACTGTAGACATTGCGGTATATGCAAGCTTATTGGTCCGTATTTACCATGCGTTACCACTCAAGCCGAAGCAAATCGACTGCGATCGGCGACTTATTACGATAGGTCTGAGAAAATTTGGAGATTTTAGGTGTTAAATTGTTACGATAAAACAATGGATAAGGATGAATTAATTGATGTAATATTTAAAGTACCAGCTATTTGGAACAAACGCCACAGACTGCACCGTAACCAGCATGTTTTGACAAGGGAGTGGAATCAGTTGGCTATAGAATTGGGAGTAACAGGTATGTTTATGTTTTTAAAATACAAATTTAAATTTACATTTATGAAATTTAATTATTTGGAGTTTGATTTATTATTGACAATAATTATGCACGCACACAAGAAAAAAGTCAAATGTGAGAAGGCAGACCCATATATTTCCAAAAAACACCGTCAGAATGCAAATAAATAAAAAGCTTAAATGAGCTAACCATACGTATTTTGGGACGCTGAGACTGAATGTGGGCGGCGGTGATCTATGATCATTTTTAAGGGAGATACACACCGCCAAAGTCAAAGGTTCGAGGATTTTGCTTCTCCGGCAACATGGGTTTGCCTCGGGAGCAACTGCATCCGAACGAGAGACCGTAAATTATGAAAAAATTCAAATATACGCAAAAGGAATAGAGAAATCGAATGACACAAACCAGACATCCCTACAATACTTCGTTTCCGAGATGGGCCGCTCAAAGCAACCGGAAGGAAAAATCTCTTTGTTCCCCTCACTTCTCGAGATTCTATCTCGGAATCAAAAAAAAGCTAAAGATTTCTAGTTTGCGCGATTCGATGTATCACGTCTCCTTACGTACTCCTGAATTTTTTCAGAAGTTGATCCCAAGGCGAACCCGTGTCGCCGGAGAAGCGAAATCCTCGGACCGTTGACTTTGGCGGTGTGCATCTTCCTTAAAAATGACCATAGATCATTGTGCCGCCGGCCACATCCAGGGTCTTTGTATCACTCATCTTGACCAACATGCGTTGGAAAGTTTTCCAATGTGGAACGGGACGATTTGGATTTAATCTCTTACTGAAGATTTAACATTTTTATCGATGACAATAAACTTTCTTTCGATACTGTAAAATTACTGTCATAGTTCAGATAGACACTTGGGTATTTTGTTTTCAATGCCTACTTTAAATTTTCTGATTAGTTTATAATTTATAAATTATCGGCGTTCTTGTAAATATCAGAAAAACTATAGAAGGTAGCCATGTGAAATATTATATTTTTGAAATCAGAGAAAAATGAGTATTACGATATTCGAGTTAGATACGGGGTGCCCCATTTAAAAAATCAAGTAACACCCTGTGTACTGTTAGATTTAAACATTATTTCTTTCTCAACATGTCACGTAAAAACTTGCTAAAAATTGACTTAATTTGGTTTTTGAAATTCTCGAATCGATCCAGAAATAACGTTAGAGGGGTTGACGTTTATGATGAATCATCCTGTACATACAAATTAAATAAACTACGAAAAGTTACAAATTTTAAGTGATTTATTATAATAATAATTATTTTCAGAGAGCGATGCGCGAAATTGCTGGAAAATTTTGAAGCAGGAGTTTGGAAAGCAACTTAAAAAAACTCAAAAAATTCGACGTCGATCACGAGCCGCAGGAAGTTACGAAAATGAATGCCAATGGCCTTATTTTCATAAATTAATATTTCTTCGCAATCAATTTGCGCCTCCTCCCGAGTCTTCCAATTTAATCGATCCACCTAAAGAAATCTTAACTCAAGATACTTTAGATGACAATTCACGGGTATTTGATGAAAGTGACGGCGATCAGTCAACAGTTTCCTCATCGTCAAATGTGGTCAGCCCCCCTTCCGAGAGTCAAACTAGAGATCCAGGACCAACGTCAGCTCCATCAACGTTAGGTTCCAAATACTCTATTACCCAAACGGGCTGCAAGAAGAGAATAACTCCACAAGTGGAAATTGATAAACAGTTGGTGAATTTAGAAAAAGAAAAATTAGCCTTAAAGGTGGATAAAATAAGTCAGGACCCCAACGATGAGGACATAGGGTTTTTCACTTCCCTTCTGCCTCATGTGCGAAAGTTGACCCCACAGGACAAATTGAAATTTAGAACGAAAGTGCAAGAGACTTTGTTCGATCTGTTGTTTCCTCCAGATTTACAGGCTCCGAAAGAGCAAATTGACCAAACGCATCTTGACCTTCATTCAACTTCGCACTTTAGTCATACCCATTATTTACACAAGAGTATAGAAGAAATACAAACAAATTCAAATAATTAGTTGTCTTGATCTCATTGAATATATGTTGTTTCCTGTTTTTTGTGTATTTTAATAATAATAATAATAATAATAAAAGTTCTTTATTGATTTCATTAATATACAATATAATACAATACATACAATCAAAAGGCCATCGACATAGGTCCTTCAGCCAAGAAGATAGTGATGTGATATTTTACATTTTGTTTAGATAATATGAAGGGAAACAAAAAGTTGATTACATAAATAAATTTTAAAAAAAATAACAGTGTGTGGCGTGGCATAGTGCTTCAGTACTCCTGCGACATCAATAGCATTAAAAATTGGTTATTCCGGATGTGTGAATCTGGGTGTATTGTTGTTTCGAGCAATTATGAACGATTGTATTACTTCAATATTGGGGCTTCTCTATGCAAATTTTTCATTGAGAAGTTGCATTCTATCCTCGATAGGAAGTATTTGCACCAAATCATACAAAAGAGCATTATGAGGGTTGTGTAAAGGAATATAGGGGTGCCCAATCTTTGTAATTTTCCTTAGTGCCGTTGTTTCAGCGGTTTTAAAATTAATAATTAATTATAAATTAAACACTGCTTTTAGATGAATCAATCTATATATTATAAATACTCTACATATGTTTCGGCTTATTAGGCCTTTATCATCAAATCAAATCATCAAATCAAATATACTTTATTGTCCAGAAGAACATTTCTTGTTGACAAAGTGCTGTATAAACAGATATATAAAATAGAAAAATATAAATAAACTACGTAAAAAATATAAATGTGAAAGAGTAAAAACAATAAAAAAACAATACAAAAACTAGTCAAATAGCAACAATTTACAGACCAAAATTAATGTGCACTTTTGAACATATTACAGTGTGTCCTCAAAAAATTCTCTTAAATTATAATAAGGCTTTACAACAAGTTTACTTTTTACTGCCTTCCTGAAATGAATATACGAATTAATATCTTTAACATCATTGGGTAGGTGATTATACATCTTATAACCATTGTAAATAATAGAGTCTTTGACCAGGGAGGAACTCGGAATTGGCATAGTAAGATTATTGTTTTGACGAGTAATATAACGGGGAGAATTTTCACTTATATTACTTTTATGTTTATGAATTAAACATACCGTTTCCAGAATGAAAATGGAAATAACTGTAAGGATTCCATGTGCCAAAAAAAGTGGTTTGCATGAATCACGAATTCTTGCTTTACACAAATAACGAACAGCCCGCTTTTGAATTACAAGAATCCTATTTATCAAATAATTACTGCTTACACCCCAGAACGAAATACCGTATCTCAAATGTGATTCAATTAGTGCAAAGTATGCGGTTTTCGCAGTCATGAAGCCCAATTCATTTGAAATGACTCTAATTGCATAGCAACCAGATGCTAGCTTATTACTGAGGTTAATAACATGATCTTTAAACTTTAAGTTGCAGTCGATATTTAAACCAAGAAATTTTGAGCACGACTTATTTTCAAGTATATGGTTACCGAGTGGGATATCTATTAGATTACAACGGAAGGTCATTATATTTGTTTTGTTTATCAAGAGTATTACATAGTGAATACTAAAGTTTCCGACGTGCTCATTCTAATTTATACCTACAAGTATTTATATCTTAATCTATTTATGACTTAATCTATTTAAGACTTAATTTAAAATCCTTAATTAAGGCAAAGTTTGGAGTGGACCTAATCTGATTTATAAATCAATGGATACTTCTTATCAATTTGTTTAATATAGGGGTATTCAAGAAATGTAGCTGGTCGTTCGTGGTACAAGGGTTGTACTTGAAAGATTTTTTGATTTCTAGTTGTTCTAGTAGATCTAAACGTTTACCTTTTCTTTCTGAATGAAGTAAATTTATGTTATCAGTATCTATGAAATGGTTGTTTTCAATACAGTGTGTTGACATTCCTGTATTTTTATTGTTATTTAAGATAGATTTTTAATGTTCTTTTACCCTGTTTACAACACTTCTACCACTCTGACCGATGTAGACAGCATTACAATGTTTACAATTAATTTTATATACACCAGATTTATCCATTTTATTTAGCTTTTCTTTGTTATTAACCAAAATGTTTCCTATATTTGTTTTGTTCACACTTATTGTAGATACCTAAATTATTTAATTTTCTAGAAATTTTGTTACTATATTTCGGAACATAATTAATAAAACTATATTTTGTAGGTTTGTTAGGCACAGTGAAAAATTATTTTTGAAGCATTGTGCGTTGTTTGTTTTTGACCATGTTATCTATTAGTGACTCGTTGTATCCGTTATTTCTTGCAATTTGTTTAAAATTATGTTTAATTCTCTATCAAAATCACTTTGATCTAAAGGGAAATTCGTGAGTCTATGTATTAGACTATGAAAGGGTGAAATCTTAATTTGCCATGATTGCTGCGAATTAATATAATGTATTACTGTATCTGTAGTAGTAGGTTTGCGGTAAATGCTAAATTTCAACTGATTGTTATGTTTTTTGATATTAATATCTAGAAAGTTTAATTGACTATTTTGCTCTGATTCCATTGTGAACTGAATTTTACTATTAAAAGAATTTAAGAAATTAAGGTAATTACTTAGGTTCCTTTCTGTACCGGCCCATATACAAAAAATATCGTCTACATATCGAGTCCAATAAAACATGTGTATTTAAACTGTTATTGCTACTAAAAATTAAATTTTCGAAGTTTGATATAAATATTTCAGCTAACAAAGGAGAAATTGGTGAACCCATTGGTAGCTCGTCTTTTTGTCTAAGTTGGTAATGGTTCGATTATTGTAAAATTTTTACAATAGGTTCAATATGGGTTTTTTGATATAGAAGGTTGTTAGAGGGATTATGCAAGGGGTTGTTGGGGTGTCTAATCTTCGTAATTTTCCTCAGACTGCTTCTCTCTCCTACTTCGATGTTGTTTAAAGCTGGCTTCCGACAATTTCCAAATAATACAATACTCTAATATTGGTCGACAAACCGTTTCATAAATTTTGCAAGCTGTTCGTGTATTTATTCCTTCATTATTATAAGTTAAAGATCGAAAGTGTTTGATTCTTGTTATGATATTTGGTTTGCAAAGTCTAGTGTGCAATTTAAAATTTGATTTGCTATCAGTATTGACACATGATGATATTTACCTAAATATTGTCTTATGATTTATGGAATGTGCATGAAACCGGCAATTTGACGAATTAGAAATAATCCACCATTTACATTTGAAGACCAATCGTTACTGTCTAACTATTTTTATAACCCTATAAACCGATTATTCTACAGTTTTGAATGTGTTAATAAAAGACTTGTCGCCTTTAAGAAAAAAGAGCTAACATTAAACCTCTCCGATATGTTCGCCGTCTATCAATGTCAACATCGACCGCAACCTCCACCTCTACCACGCTCATCGAGGCATCTTCGGCATGTCCTTACCCTTAGTATGTTATACAGGGTGAACAATTTATAATAGGCCATAATTCAAGGATACGTTCTTTGGACCAAAATATGAGGTTATAACCGAACATGATTTAGTAAATTGTTGACGTGGGAAAAAGCGACAGGTGAAAACGCACTTTACAGAAAACTTGCAATTTCGATGATACATTTACCTGAATTTTTTCACATTTTTTACTTTTACAATTCCCCTTCTCTAACCAGCCAACAATTTAGGTGTCATTCGACGTCGACTGCACGTCGCACAGGTGACGCAACCAATTTTGCTAAGTGATATAGGATATAAATTCGATGTCGATATAACCTAAATGGTGTTTTTTGACATATTGTATTGACGTGCAAAATAAGTTAAACAGGTATATTTGACAGGTTAGGTCGCCAGACACCTATTCAATGTTGATAATATGGAATCAACATCGTCGATTACTTATTTCTCACCATTTACACCCTAACAAGAGGGCAAACTGGTGTTAACTACTATGGTATCAAACTGTATAACTTATTAGATAACCGCATTAAAGCATTACCTAAACAAAAATTCAAAATGATGATGAAAGATTTTTTGATAAAAAACGCATTCTTTTCATACGAAGATATAGAGAGGGAAATTTTAAACATCTGATGGGGATTCCTAAATTTCTCCCACAAATTATGTTCTGCATACAAACATTTAATTTTTATGATTTTCTATGTACCTGTTTTACCTGTGTTTTTATTCCTATTAAGTACCATAACTTTGTCCAAATTGACAAAATTTTGTAAACCTACTGTACTGTTTTTATTTTACTATTTTAATTTGTTTTGTAATAAGAATGTTTGACGTGTGTACAAATTTTTTAACATGAATAAATCTATCTATCTATCTATCTTTTATTTGCCTACAAAATTCTGTTTGGTCAAAAATATAACTTAATATGACAAAATGGTTCATAATATATTATAAGATACATAATTTTATATGACAAGTTGTTTTGTCTGCGGCGCGTTTTTTACACATGATTCGCGTGAATTTACATGGGAAAAATTTTGTTCTGTTAATATTATGTATTGTACTGTGAAATACTACAAAACCCCCCCCTTAAAAACATCAGTTATTATAAATATATGGATATAATTTAATTTTTTAATTTTCATTTTTGTGTATTTTTCGTAATCCATTTGGTTTTATTTTAAAATTTTATAATTATTAATATGCTTAACGATTATTTATGAATTAAAATATCTTCACAAACAAAGTTTACATTTTCATGGCGAGTTTTCGCCATTCTTGGGCGAACGGAGTATAGCTTTATATTTTCAAATAATATAAGATGTAGAAACGTTTATCATACTTATAAAAACCCTCTTAAGGCTATGTGCCGCTTGGGTATCTAAGTTTAAATTTTGTGTTTTCCTGTAATTATGTTAGTCCAAATATACTTTTTCTAATCATTCAACCATTCTATTGTAAGCACTTATTACGCAGGTTATAACACCCAATCTACCCGGCCCGTCAAACAGTATATGTGGTGCCGCTCTCGATGCCGTACTTTCCGAACCCGGCCCCACGTGTGTAAACAAGAATCGCAGAATTTTCAGTCACCAGAGAATGAAGGCTTATGAAGTTTTTGTGGCGTATAAGAAAACGGGATTGAGCAAATCGAGAAGCGTGGCGATGACTGCTGCGGACATGGGTTTTTCCAAGGTCACAATGTGGAGATGTATTAAAGAGATGGAGACTACGAGAGTCCAGTCACCCTCAAGTAAGAGAAAACGAAGACAGTTGTTCCATAAATTGGATGAGAAACAAAGGGAGACGCTTCGACAAATTACCGACTCGTTTTTAGAGAGAAAGGAGCGTCCCTCTCTGAATAAAATAAACCGGGGATTTTAGTTTTTGCACTTGAATATTTCGAGACTGGAGAAATGGGACTGCTCAATAGGTCCATATTTAACTTATTATTGTTTATTCTGAAAGAGTCTAGTAACTATGCCAAAACTTTAAATTTTTTGACGCTCCTGCTTGTATAAAACAGCTATTTAATTCAGTCCTTTTAAAAATGCCGTGATGATCTGATAGTCGAGTTATGATGTCATATAGCCCCAATTACTTGGGGAACACGTATAGAGTAGCGGCAGAATGACTACTCATGCTTCAGTGGAGCATTTCCGAATTAATTCCTGTGGCTTTTATATTTACGTGTATGCTTCGAATTGTTTTTTTCCTGATTTAAAAAAAATTAAGTAAATGTTTGTTGCCGCGACTGTCATATACAGTAAGTACAAATAATTCCGTAGTGAGTAAATGTAATATTCGAGTGAATTTTATTTTTTTGTTATATTAAAACATTTTTTTTCGTAGGTGAGATGACATTTCATTTTTTGTAATATATTGTATATGTGACTAAACAATTAATTATTAATACTCAATGAAAATTTACCGTCGTTTAGAGTTTAACATTGACTTTTCTGTCGAACCCTTCTTTAAGTAACAAGATGGAAAAATTGATGGCGCGAAACTAGGGCCTAATGGATGGTCCGATTTTGTATTATCTATAAAATGTGCGAATCTTTGAGCACTTATTCGGTTGCCATAAGGAGCTATAAAATTAATTAACAAAATTAGTATTTTCTCGGAATGTTTTGAATTGTTAACTACACACATATCTTGTATTTCATGCTTTGGTCCACTTTTCCCTTTGCTCCAGTTTATACAGACTTGTTAGTGGAGATTTTCATTTCAGAAAAATTGCCCGATCGAGGATTTTTGTTGAAACCTGTTCAGAAAGGTGTGGAGAACAAAATATCGAAATGCCACCGCGGGAACTTACGTAGAATTTTTTTTTATTAAACAACAGGTGCAAAAATACGATTTCATGAATAACTTTTTAAATTCAATTTGTAGGAAAAAAACTGACAGCACCATCGGAAAGAACAGATAAAGTTTTTACGAAAGAAACATATAAGACATATATTTGTTGAATTAAAGTTGAGCAAGCAGTAATTTGTTAACGCTTCAAGTCGCGCGTCGGTCGTCCGCTCACACTGAAATAAGCTCGTGGGAGCGCGCGCGCAGTACAAAAGTGGCTATAACTTTTGATTGGCAAAAGCAAATGATATGAAACTAGTTGGACATCAGAAAGTAACAATTTCTCGAAGTATTACGTGTGTTTCAATAATACTAGTCAGTTTAGATTGAAACATTTTGTTACTGTCGTCACAATACTGAGAGCCATGAACGTTTTAATGTGTATTTCATTAAAAACAATAAAATAAAAATAAAACTGTGGTGCAGGTTTTTAAATTAATACCTAAGCTTCCACCTCCAAGAGGTGGGATTGTCAAAAAATAAATATATTTTAAATTATTTAATCTTGTTCACACTTGAATTTTCCAGTTTATTCGTTGCAACATTAAAAAAAAAACGTCTTGGAAGAAAACAAGCACGAACACTTATAATTACCGCAGAATAAATCATTGGTACTTATAATACATATTCAGATTTAATTTGATCACCTATAAAGTGTTGATATCACTTTTCAAAACTTTAATATTAACGATCAAAGTTAGATGCTCATAGCGGAAAACTGCTTTATTCGAAAATTGACAAACTTTGAAGGCCTAGATTTTGTGAAATAAATTTTTCTAATTTTTTCATACTAAAGATATATTTTAGATAATCCATTTAAATATGCTATCAAAGTATTTATTTTTCCTTTTTCAATTAATTATTCATATTTCGACGAATTTCATGATAATCGAAAATTCATGTAATGCTCCACTTTAAAGTGCATATGTGCAATGATTAAATTACTCAGATAATTATTACAACACACGTGATACTACCAGAGAATGTTACTTTTTAATATTCAATTGGTTTTATATCATTTGCTTTTGCCAATCAAAAGTTATATCCACTTATGTACAGCGCGGGCGCGCTCTCGTAAGACTACTCCAGCATTTCCAGCGTGAACGGACGGTCGACGTAGCGCAACTTGGAGCGTTAATTAACAAATTACTGCTCGTCCAACTTTAATTTGAAAAACACATTATATATGTTTCTTTCATAAAATTTTCTGTTCTTTTCAATGGTTTTGTTAGTTCTTTTATGCAAATTTAATTCAAAAAGTTATTCATGAAGTATCGTATTGCACCTAAATTGTTTAATAAGGAATTTTCCATACAATTTCTCGCGGTGGCATTTTGCTTTTTTGTTCTTCACATCTTTGTGAACACATTCCAACAAAAAATCATCGATCGGGGAATTTTTCCGAAGTTTGGGTCCTTTTTGTCTAATTTGACTCCCCTATGTGGGAAATGAATAAAACTTTATATTTTTTCCATTATTCGATCTATTTCCACAGTTAACCATGCAACAAACCTTTCCACATGATTTTTCCATGATATTAACCGGAGATTATGTTACACAATAACAAACACTAAACTGCTGATTTTGACAATATCAATGAGCAACATGCATGAATTTTAGAAATGCAATAATTTATTATTTTTTCGTTATATATGTTACATAAGTTGAGAAAGTAATGAAGAAAAGGTATAAAAAAAATGTGTAGCCTAAATAAACGACTTTGAAATTCAAAATATTATGGGAACATATCCACGTGACTGAAAACACCACGCTATTGGTCTGACGTCATTCGGCATAATGTCTAATGGTCGTCTATCTGCCAAGGGGTTAAATCGTAAATTGTTTTGTGTTTTGTAAATGTGTATTGATATTTTCATAAAAGAAATCATTCATTTATTTATTTATTTTAATTATTAAGTGGTAAAAATGACGGACAGTGGGTTTTTACGTGGCCAGAGTGACAACTTGCCTGTTGTTGATGTGTTTATGATGACAAACTTTTTTGCTACTAATACTGATTTTATTAGTGCAGAAATTGGAGGTACTAAAGCAACAAGGTATGTGTCATTCATTAATCTAAACATTAATTCAATTGTGCCCATTTTTATCCTTTTACTGTAGTTAAATATAACAAATTATTTATGTACCTAACCTCAAAATAGGTAAACAAGGCAATGTTTTAATGTTATATTAGTTATATTAATTAATAGTTTTCATCTTAGAATGCTTTACTTTTTTATATAATAAATACCTCCCGTCACTTACTAAGTACGTACTTTTAGGTAGGTAGGTAGGTACATTAATAGTAAAAATAACTGTTGACATACATAGGTATATATAAATATATATGGATAATATGTAGAACGTCGAGAAGTTACAGTATTCCCACCGTTCTTATACATTTATATACATTTTAATTCAAGGTTCCTATTAACAGAAGTTAGTAAACTTTTGCATTTCTATAAATAGGAAAGTGACCAAATTCACCATGATGTGTAAACAAATTATCACAATAATATTAGGGTTAGGTACATATTTTCATAATATTATTATAAAATAATTAGTTTTAATGGGTAAATTTACATCAAAATGATCCTGGCAGCAATATAATCTTGAGGATGACGATAATTCTGCATTTCGGTCGTCTCGTCTCATAGCTCTGCACCATTTCTTCCTAACTTTATCGCGTCTAGGCACATTAAAAAATAACTTTTCTGGAGTTTTTATTGTAGTATTTGTACATTTGGGCACAATACAATATTTATGGCTACTTTTCTTTGTATTTTCCATAACACAACATAAATAATGTGTACACATTCGCAATCACAATACGTTTTCCGTCAGTGCGATGTGCCCGATGACGTCACACACAAGTAGCGCGGAAACTTCTCCATTTAAACGCAGTTAAATTGACAGCTGCAGTAAATAATTTTTTTAACCTTTAATTAGAACATAAAACAAAAATAAAATACTGGAAAAATAATGTTTTTTAGTGATCTATTCATCTGTGATGTTTAAAAAATTTATGCATTTTGCTCATTGTAGCTGCGGTGTTCCCAACACTTCCCACTTTGGTTGCATGAAAATTAACCCAGAAATTTGCGCGTTTTTAAAAGCTTATAATAAAATATTTATTAAAAACAAGGCTTCTCCTATTTACGTACGTGTAAACGACACAGGAATTAACTCTCTACTTGGCCACTACGAGCGCTAGCTGTCACGTACAGATAAGCTCCGCCTTTCTGCCGCTAGTCTATAGTAACAAAGTCTGTCGATGCAGGATGTGAATATTTTATCGTTCATTCCTTAATACCGCTATGTAGTCTATGTAATGAAGCATTATAAGACAAATTTTTTGTAAATATTTCGTGCAAAGACGAGATTACTTTCATCCTACTTTTTTAGTCAGAAATGCTAATTGGCCTACACTATACAGGGTGTTCCACTTAAAACTCCCAACGCCAATTACTCGAAAACTAAGAGCGATATTATATTTCTGTAAATGGCATATAATTTGAGGGGTCAAGAACTATATTTCGACTTAAAATCGATGCCTACGTCTTTAACGGTTTAGGCGTCGCGACGACCCGAACAGAATTTTCAATGGTGAGAGTTTTGAAAACTAAAAATACTAATAGTACATTTCATTTTGAGTTCTTTTTATTATTGGAATTTTTTTTTTTTTGATCGTCTCGGAGTTATTTAACATTGAATGTGTAAAATCCTTTTATTAAAATTTGACAATTTAATAAATTGTCTTCATCTAATAGGCTTTGACTAATCTTTTAACCTAAATTTGAACTGTGAAAATGGAAGAGTAAACGACAGCTAATGAATATCATTTTTATTTACATAAATAGAACAATATCATTGAAATATTTAAACAAAAAATATAAATGTTTTAATCATAGCCAACTTCTTAATCTAAAATCCATAGTATCTAGAATATTTTATAACAATTGTTCAGAGTTGTCTCCTCTTGCCCAAATACAACAGTCACACCGACGTCTTAACTCAAAATCTGTAGTTCCTAACAGAGTTCTTTTATTCAGAGCAGGTTGTAACACCCAGTCTACCCGGCCCGTCGAACAGTATATGTGGTGCCGCTCTCGATGCCGTACTTTCCGAACCCTGCCCCACGAGCATAAACAAGAATCGCAGGGGGAAACTCATTTTCAGTGACCAGAGAATGAAGGCTTATGAAGTTTTTGTGGCATATAAGAAAACGGGATTGAGCAAATCGAGAAGCGTGGCGATGACTGCGGCGGACATGGGTTTTTCCGAGAACACAGTGTGGAGGTGTGTTAAAGAGATGGAGACTACGGGGAAGGTCCAGTCGCCCTCGAGTAAGAGAAAACGGAGACAGTTGTTCCATAAATTGGATGAGAAACAAAGGGAGACGCTTCGACAAATTACCGACTCGTTTTTAGAGAGAAAGGAGCGTCCGTCTCTAAATAAAATAAACCGGGTGAATATTCTTTTGTAAGGGGAACTCAGAATGGATTTTAGTTTTTGCGCTTGAATATTTCGAGGCTGGAGAAATGGGACTGCACAATAGGTCCATTTTTAACTTATTTTTATTTATTCTGAAAGAGTAACTATGCCAAAACTTTAAATTTTTTGACGGTCCTGCTTGTATAAAACAGCTATTTAATTCAGTCCTTTTAAAAATGCCGTGATGATCTGATACTCGAGTTATGATATCATATAGCCCCAATTACTCGGGGAACATGTATAGTAACAATGTCCGTCTATGCAGGATGTGAATATTTTATTGTTCATTCGTTAATACCGCTATGTAGTCTATGTAATGAAGCCATTATAATTTTTTTGTGCAAAGATAATACTTTCCTCCCCTGTTTTCGAGGGTGCTGAACACGATGCAAGTGATGGGAGAAGTTTTAGGCCTCCGCAACCAGTGGCGGCTCGTCAGGGGAGGCTGAGCCTCCCCTTGGAAGAACCACCATATCTTCAAAAGTAATATCTTAAGAAATTTCTATTAGGTATATCTCAATTTTTAATATTTTTTATTGTTTATTATTCATTAATTAATTTTCAGTTTATATATAACATTTTTGCATTTCCTTTCCACAAACATACCTATAACGTTACAGTCCGGATAGTCTTTGTATGCATATTTCCTGGTCGGCCGGTCTTTTACTGAATGAACACTGCGGTTCGCTGGAGGCTAATACGAAATAGCTTCCAACTTTACCGCATTTACTTATAACATGAATGACCTTGAATTTCTTTGCGCTGTGTAAAATAGCAACACTTGGAATAGCCAAGTATGAGGCTAGCCTCCAGATCTCAGTTCTTTATAGCGCATGTGCACAGGTCATTGAAGAGTCAGGTGATTCACAAAGAAAACGAACTGACGTCTGACAGTTGCGTTTAGCCGGTTATAAGAACAACTTGACGTATAAATACATAAAACATTTGATAGGCGGGCTAGAAATAAGTGCTCTAGGTGAAAATATTCCCAACAACATGTCCTGTTGTCCAGACGTGGTGGATTATTTGTTATTAAATGGATTTACTACTCTTATTTATGACGAAAAGGTAAGAATTAAAAGAAATGCCAGGCCTACACCAGCAATGCTTTCGTTAGTTTTTAAAAGTGGTAAACAAAACGGAGGGTTTTGTGATAACAATTATAAAAAAGTCGAGTGGTTAACGGCATCAACAGTTAGAAACAAATTATATTGTTGGAGATGTTTATTATTTACTAATGATCAATCCTCAATTTGGGGCAGGGCCGGGTTTAATAATTTGCAAAATTTGTCGCGAGGTTTAGAAAGGCACGAAAAATCCCAGGAGCACATTTCATCTTGCATTAAATTCGAAATGTTTGGTAAACAAAATATTGTAAATTTCTTGGATTCTGCACATAAGAGAGAAATAGAAAATGTTAACGAAAAGGTCCGTGAGAATAGGGAAATATTAAAGAGGTTAATAGATGCCGTTATATAGTTATCTTCACAAGAAAATTCTTTCCGAGGACGTGACGAAAAACGAGAATCGTGCAATAAAGGAAATTTCAAAGAGCTGGTAGATTTTTTAAAAACTTATGACCCAAAATTAGAGAACTTTTTGAATAACGACACTATTTTTTGAGACAATTCCGGTAAGCTTCTGTAGAATGATCATTTTCAGCACTTAAACGCATAAAAACATTTTTACTAGAAACAAAATGAGTCAAGACCGCCTTTCAAATGTATCGCTTATTTCAATAGAAAAACGTTTTTTGTCAGAATTGAGGAAACGCGATTCATTTTATGATGAAATAATCAACCATTTTGCTAGTTCCAAAAATCGCAGGTTACCACTCATTTATAAAAATATTCAGTCTTTAAAGCAGAGATTAATATAGGTAGTTGTTATTTTAGAAAAAATATTTATTTGTGTTATTTATTTTTTAGGAAATATTTTTTATAATTCTCCATAATATAGAGTTCCACGGTTATATATTTTTTTATATAACTTCTTTCTCAAAACTATTTCAATTTCTATTAAAACTTATAATTTTACACGCCTGGCAGTGATAATGAATACAATTTTTTGTTTGTAGAAAAACACTTTAATTTTTTTACCAAAACTGTTTTTATTTTTATTAAAAGTTATATAATTTAATTACAAGTGGGATAGTAGGACTCCTTTGGATACCGATACTCGAGTCGTAGGAACGAGAATTTCATGAGAATGATTTTTTCATCTCATCATATTTTCTATTTCCTTTTCATTCTATTCTTTTATTAGTTCTATTCTCTCAAGTCGTGAATCGGTATCCTGGCGAACAACCCACGGCAAAAAAATGTAACGCGCCGTTGTAATACCTCAGGGGTGGTGGGGAAATGTACAAATTGTAGTCATATTGCACATCAGTTGTCTTTCAGAATATCAAGCCTCCTCTGCAGACAATATCACGAGCCGCCAGTGTCCGCAACCCTCTGAAACGGCCAAAAACCACCCTTTTTATGGATCCCTTTATGTTTTCATATATAAGCGGGTCTGAGGAGTGATTTATCGACGAGTTATACTTGAAATAACATGAGAGGGGTTATAGAGTAAGTGGAATCGGTTCAAACGCGTATATCCTCGTTTTCGGAGCCACTGATCATGGAAAAAATGTTAATTTTTAGCTCCAATTCCTCCTTATCCCTCAAACAGGTAGAAACCACCCTCATTCACCAGAAAACTTACTATCCAGGATTTACAGGCTTTTCGGCACATGGTCGTTATTCTTGTGCATATCTTCAGTTTTCTTTTCACAGAGAAGGAAACTCTGGAACCTCTGGGGTTGCTTCAACCTTTTGAAGGGTGGTAAAATTCATTAACTATACTTTGGATTGTCAATATGCCCTCCCCCGTCTTCGCTGGTGTTGATCATGATAAAAATATTTACTTTCATCTCCGACTCTCCTCAACCCATAAAATGAACGGAAACTTACCCTCATCCACTAGATATCACAGGGGCAATAATTGTGTAGGTTGCTGAGTAGGGTATAATGATTTCTTAATTGGGGAGTAATGAATAATGAATTATGTGGTCAATGGCAATGTTGTTTATTCAAAGAATTACATGAAAATATTCGTATAACAAAATAAATTATTTGTTTACAGTTCATTTAAAAAACCTAGGTTGTTTACAAATAGCGTTTCAAGTCTCATATTCTTCAAAATGCACATCGCATACGATCTCTTCTTCTTCTTCATCCGCCGTGTCAGTGAGTGAATCTGAATCAGAATAATAAATCTGTAGTATCACAAACATTCATCGCAGTTCTTGAATCCGAAATGATATCAATTTTTTTTACAATTTTTAGAAAGTTAACACGTTATTTTGTTAATATTATTATCAAACCATGTTAAATGTGCAAAGTAAATAGTATATTTTTATTCTTACTGTAATCAAATAAGAACATTTATGCTGTAATATAAATTAATTAAATTCAGTGGATTTATAAGATAGCCAAATGCAAATGGAAGTGAATTTAAACCTTTAATTTTTATTTTGTGTACCAGACGACTTCGATGGGGATTCCGCGTGGGAATTCCCATGTGCCTGTGTAAACTGCGTTCCGCTCATAACGTAAACAACTGGATTCTAAACTGAGATCGACTATGTATGGTATTATAAAATCATTAATTATGTCGTCCTTTATTTTTCTTAAATGTGCACTTTTCTACGCAAAAAATATAAGAAATGGAAAGGGGGTAGCCAGATAAGCATGGGTTAACGGCCCCCGCTTGGATTTGGTTCATATTTGGGAGGTAAGCGCCTACCAATATGATAATAATTTGATGTGAAATTTCTTGATAGCCGTATAATAATAACTGTAGATTTAAAATACCCCAAGTACAATCTGTTTTTACAGTTTTTTAAATAAATGTTAATAAAAACCCAAGCATAGTGATATCAATGGATTCGTAGAAAAGGGCAATTTAATGGATATAAGGAGACACCACCGTCCCATTTGAAAAAATGGTTATTTGAAAAAAACTAAATTACTTGCATTAAAATGCCTATAAAATGGTTAATAATAGTAACTATGTATAAATATTTTTTTCTGTACAATCTAAAATGACAAAGTACTTTTTTTTTTTCAAAGCAGTCTAGATTAAAATTTATAATTGCTATAAAAAATAACAACTTGCCATAAATTTATAAAAATCAACACACATGTTCAAATATTCATTCTGAATCCAAAAATGTAGTAATATACAGGGTGTTCCATTTGAAAATCAGAAGTTAGGGTTATTTCCTGCGAAACCGGAAGTGGTATTAAATTACTTCATATGTCAAAAAATGCAGTTTTCTGTATGACCCCCCCTAGTTTCATTTTGATATGTTCAAAAATAAAAAAGTTGTAGGGGTGAGCCACTACTTTGTGTAGATTTTTTGTTTTTAAACAAATTAAATAAAATAGAAGAACAAATAGCATAGATTTGAAATGGATATCAATGAATTCAGAAAAAAATCTATAATTTATTGAAACAATGAGCCACCACCTTCTCATTTGAGAGAAAAAGTTTTCGATAAAAAAGTGATATGTTCAACTTTGGAGGCTTCGTAAATGATTATTAATGAAATTAAATGAAAAATTATATTTTTCCCTTGGACTTTACATGCCGTAGAGCAAATTTTGGTATTCCAAAGCACTCTAGACGAATATCTTAAAATGCTTAAAAAACTGAACGTCGACTCAAAAATTGGCGAAATTCTCATGGTATACTCAGAATGTTGTCGAATCCAAATATGTAAAAATATACAGGGTGTTCCATTTAAAATTCGAAAGTTGCTGTTATTTCCGAGTAAACCGGAAATGGTGTCATACCATTTTTCATGTCCAAAAATCCATTTTTACAGGTAGTTTATGCACCCCAAATTTCAAATGAATACGTTAAAAAATAAAGGAAATATAAGGGCGAGCCACTTACTTGTGGCACCCGGTGTGTTTACCTTGAGAGTGCTGGTAAAAGGTGCCTTTAGTTGAAGGAAGCTCCATTTGTTGTTGTTGCTAATTTGATCCTTAGGCCATTTAATATCTGAATTTGTTTATCTTTGTTGTTGTACAGTAGTAGAATCAATTTTCTAAAGATTTTTAAAGCTTCGTCTTTAAACAGCAATGGCACTTCCGATAATTTTTAAAAAATGACAATATTCTTTAAGAACATCAAACGAGATTTTTTTCTATTTAAAAAAAAACCATTAGTGATGTCGCAACCGGTAAAACAATGAAGTGACAAGAACAAACTGTAGTTCTTAAAATTTGCACTACCTTCTGTATTGACAAAAATCGTCTGCTAGTGCCGTGTCCAAGTTGCATCAATAAATTAGTTCCATTTAAGTCAGAATCCGAAAAAAAAGGGAGTAAGTAAAATTAATAGATCTATATCAACTGACTTAACCAATATTTGTTTGCTAAAAATTTCGTTTCGTACATTGCATGTAAAACCATCCTGGTATCTTCCTGTTAGCTAAATAGATTTTTGGTAATTTCGGAATAAACGTCATTCAGAAATTACCAAAAATCTGTTTAGCAAACAGGAAGATACCAGGATGGTTTTACATGCAATGTACGAAAGTAAATTTAGCAAACAAATATTGGTGAAGCCAGTTGATATAGATCTATTAATTTTACTTACCCTCTTTTTTTTTCGGTAGTGAAACTACTTTTTTTGTTAATTTAAATTTTCCGTCTATTATTAATATTTCGTGTGCGATTAAATACTGTGCAGTATCTTTTGCAAATAAAGCACATTTTTCTGATACCAGAACTATGTGATTTAAATCAGTTTAAATCACATAGTACACCAGAATAATTTGAGTGACCGGAGCGGCGGCACTGTATGATCGCAAAAAACGTTCATGTTTTCAAAACTTGTCTATACGACAGTCTATACGATATTTTATTTAAATTTCGCCATTTAAAATATAAACTTTTGTGACACATTTCCACGATGTCTTGTATTTTTTCAGCACTAGATATTAGTGACAACAAACCTTGTATCCTAGGTCTTTGTACCACAGATTTGTCATCATCCCGCACAATTTTCTTACAAATAATGCACTACATTGTTTTAGAAAACTAAATTGCGAATATTCTACAGCATTGCATTTATTTAAAAGTAGGTATACTCTAAATCCCGCAAACTACTAGTTAAGACTCATCTTATCCTATCTTCCATACGTGGTGTACGTACCTACATTTGAGCTGTAATAATACATATGACTAATTTAGCGCCCTTTAAAAAAAATCGCCGTTGCCAAACGATACACATTGGGAAAAAAATAATTATTTTAAAAACATTTCTAATGTTTGGCTACATTTGCTTCGATATGTGTACCTATACAAATTTTCAAAAATAAAAAAGTTTATCGATTGGTGAAAATTGTAATATATAAAGTTCAAATACCTAGTTTCCCTGATTTTTAAGAGAATGAAGATGCGAACTGTGTAAAAACCATTAGTACAGTTAAAAGCGCTATTGTGTGTACTTTAATTGAAAAAGAAAAACAACTTGGCAACATTAGTTTTGAAGATATGACGGTGGAACCAAGAAAAAACACATTTTATTTAAAATACAATATTTTCCCTTTTTTTTTAATTTTAAAAAGTCCCAGACCATGAAAACATGTCATGAAATACGATTTCATATGCCCAGTGACATGCTTAACAAAACCTACCATGTTTGATCTGGTTCTACGCCAAAAAAATAAAACGGCATGATAGAGTCACGAATTCGCTGCTCTATTAGCAAAGAAGTCGACACTCCAAAAATATCTTTGCTGTTTTTAATTTTTTCTTTTCACGGAAACCAAATCGTAAGGATGCAGGTGTGATATATCGTTGAAATGGGAATTTTAACTGCTTTTCAATGGTTCGATTACAAGTTGCAAGTAATTATAAAATAAACAACTTGTGCAAAAACGGCACTAAACGTAATCTGATCTCAACCAAAACGTTTTCAGATCTTTTGAAGCATTAAAGAAACCCTCATGCAAACCACTTTTTTGGGTTCCTGGTACCTCAAAAGGAAAAGATTTGATGTTATCTCAATTTTCGATTTTGAACCAATTTTAGTAATCTCCCACAATTTTGTTTTTTTTTTAAGTTAAGACAATTGTCATTTCGTCACTTGTCAACTTGTATAATCAATGCAGTCAACATGGGAATTTACTGTGCAGCCGAAGTTATAGTGACGTCATCGACAAACGCACATTTGAAATACGTTCAATAAATAAATGTTTTATTCTAAAACTATGCAAACATTTTATATGAAACCTCATGACTCAAAATGCGTTGTAATGTTTAAACTTCCGAATAAATACACTTTGTTTAATATCTGAACACGTACTAAGAAATGCCTATTCAAAGCAGTCTTTAACAACTAAAATCCATTCTGAGCGCCCCTGTATTGTTACTTCTTCGTATTTCTTATTTCTGCATCTTTTACTAGGCTTGTGAGCTCGCAGGAAACCTGCCCGTTATGGGTCGAACGACTTTATGGCACACGTTACAGAGAATGGGTTTTAGTTGGGAGAAGAGGAATGGTCCTCCCAAAATACAATTTGAATGAACTGATTAGACCGTCTTGGTGCATATCTCACGAAAATGAAGATACATACACAGGAAGATTTTACAGGGCCTTCGTAAATGGTCATAAGTCACGTGACCATAAAATATATGCAACCAATTATACACCGTTGCTACCTTGGACTGACGAGATTTCTTAAAACATGCCAGTGCCGTTCTAGTTAAAAGTTATATAAATAAACGAGGTGGGTAAAGATCGGCTTTTTTGCCCATCACGATCGTGAAAATAAAATGTTTTTATTTGAGCCATTGTATTATATTTATTTCTAGTTCAAGTGTTCAATATTATGTTTAGATAACATTGATATAAAATATCCTACAGTAAATTGCATTAAAAATGTCTCAAACATAGCATATTTGTTAGTTTTCTAACAATTTCGACGTTTTTTTCGAGCTTCCCTGGACAATTCTTTATAAAGCGCACCATGAACTACTGCATATTTTTTATTTATAATAGCAGAGTTTATAAGGTTTTTTTAAACATGAATTAATTGTGGTTCATTAAGCGCTATAGAGTAGCGACAGAATGACTACTAGCGCTTCAGTGGAGCATTTCCGAATTAATTCCTGTGGCTTTTATATTTGTGCATGCGTCGATTTGTTTTTTTTCCGATTTAAAAAAAATTAAATAATTGTTTGTTGCCGCGACTGTCATATACAGTAAGTACAAATAATTCCGTAGTGAGTAAATGTAATGTTCGAGTGAATATTATTTTTTTGTTATGTTAAAGCATTTTTTTGTGTAAGTGAGATGACATTTCATTTTTTGTAATATATTGTATATGTGACTAAACAATTAATTATTAATACTCAATGAAAATTTACTGTCGTTTAGAGTTTAACATTGACTTTTCTGTTGGGCCCTTCTTTGATTAACAAGATAGAAAAATTGATGGCGCGAAACTAGGGCCTAATGGATGGTCTTATTTTGTATTATCTATAAATTGTGCAAATCTTTGAGCACTTATTCGGTTGCCATAAGGATCCCCCTGAGCTATAAAATTAATTAACAAAATTAGTATTTTCTCCGAATGTTTTGAATTGTTAACTACACACATATCTTGTATTTCATGCTTTGATCCAATTTTCCCTCTGCTCCAGTTTATACAGACTTGTTAAAGGAGATTTTCATTTCGGAAAAATTGCCTGATCAATGATTTTTGTTGAAACGTGTTCAGAAAGGAGTGGAGAACAAAATATCAAAATGCCACCGCGGGAAATTACGTGAAATTTTTTTTATTAAACAACTTGGGTGCAAAAATACGATTACATGAATAACTTTTTAAATTCCGTTTGTAGGAAAAAACTGATTTGTTAATTAACGCTTCAAGTCGCGCGTCGGTCGTCCGCTCACACTGAAATAGGCTTGCGGGAGTGCGCGCACCGTACATAAGTGGCTGTAACTTTTGATTGGCAAAAACAAATGATATGAAACCAGTTGGACACCAGAAAGTAACAATTTCTCGAAGTATTACGTGTGTTTCAATAATATTAGTCAATTTAGATTGAAACGTTTTGTTACTGTTGTCACAATACTGAGAGCCACGAATTTTTCAACATTTAAATGTGTATTTCGTTAAAAACAATAAAATAAAAATAAAACCGTGGTGCAGGTTTTTAAGATTAATACCTAAGCTTCCACCTCCAAAAGGTGGGATTGTCAAAAAATATATGTATTTTACATTATTTAACTTTGTTCACACTTGAATTTTCCGGTTCATTCGTTGCAACATTAAAAAAAAAGTCTTGGAAGAAAACAAGCACGAAAACTGATAATTATCGCAGAATAAGTCATTGGTACTTATAATACATATTCAGATTTCATTTGATCACCTATAAAGTGTCGATATCACTTTTCAAAACTTTAATGTTAACGATCACAGTTAGATGCTCATAGCGAAAAACTGCTTTTTTCGTAAATTGACAAATTTTGGAGGCCTAGAGTTTGTGAAATAAATTTTTCTAATTTTTGCTTGCTAAAGATGTATTTTAGATAATCTATTTAAATATGCTATCAAAGTATTTATTTTTTCTTTTTCAATTAATTATTCATATTTCGACGAATTTCATGAAATAATCGAAAATTCATGTAATGCTCCACTTTAAAGTGATATATGCAATGATTAAATTCATCAGATAATTATTACAACACACGTGATACTACCAGAGAATGTTACTTTTTAATATTCAATTGGTTTTATATCATTTGCTTTTGCCAATCAAAAATTATATTCACTTATGTACAGCATGCGCCCGCTTCCGCAAGACTACTCCAGCATTTCCAGCGTGAACGGACGGCCGACGTAGCACGACTTGGAGTCTTAATTAACAAATTACTGCTTGTTCAACTTTAATTTGATAAACACATATTATATATGTTTCTTTCATAAAATTTTCTGTTCTTTCCAATGGTTTTATTAGTTCTTTCACTCAAATTTCATTCAAAAAGTTATTCATGAAGCATCTCGTATTGCACCTAAATTGTTTAATAAAGAATTTTCCACACAATTTCTCACGGTGGCATTTTGTTTTTTTGTTCTCCACATCTTTATGAACACATTTCAACAAAAATCATCGATCGGGGAATTTTTCCGAAGTTTGGGTCCTTTTTGTCTAATTTGACTCCCCTATGTGGGAAATGAATAAAACTTTATATTTTTAGTATTATTCGATCTATTTCCACAGTTAACCACGCAACAAACATCTCCGCATGATTTTTCCATGATATTAGCCGGAGATTCTGTTGCACAATAACAAACAATAAACTGCTGATTTTGACAATGTCAATTGTAGCTGCGGCATTCCCAACACTTCCCACTTTGGTTGCTTTACAGTAAACCCAGAGATTTGCGCGTTTTTAAAAAGCTTATAGTAAAATATTGATTAAAAACAAGGCTTCTCCTATCCATGTACATGTAAACGACACAGGAATTAACTTTCTACTTGGCCACCATGAGAGCTAGCTGTCACGTACACATAAGCTCCACTGCCGCTAGTCTATATAATGAAATAGTCACTGAGAGTTCAAAAAAACGTCGAAAGTGTCAGAAAACTGACAAACATGCTTTGTTTGAGACATCTTTAATGCAACTTACTGTAGGATATTTCTTATCAATTTTATCTCAATATAATGTTTAACACTTGAACTAAAAATAAATATAAAAGAATGGTTCAACTAAAAACTTTTTATTTTCATGATTATGATGGGCGCCGATCTTTACCCCACCTTACACAAATGTTGTTAGACTGCAACAAAGGGCTCAAACGTGCGCCAAATTTGGTTTTAAGATCATCGGGAATACTTGACACACAATCACAATTTCAAGTCAACTGCCCAGAAACAAACTTTTGGCATCCATTTTAAAATTATCTTTTTTTCACAACCCAACAAAAATTTTGTCCCAATTTTTTTCAAGAAAAACCGTCATATCTTTTTTTACAGCCCTCGTTTCATTATAAAAAGTACATACAATGAACATATTTTCGCAACTTTTAAGTTGCTAGGCCCCGTGTTTTTGACAGCCTATGCCTTGTCTCTCGCAAAAATGACCTGGTATAAAATAGGCCGTCGATTTCAAAACTTAAAAAAAAATTGAAGATAACAAATGAGACGTAGCCTGACAGGCTTAAACTTTTTTTAACAGGCTCTCATATCATTCTCATGTGTTTTTGGTGTTCTATGAGGTACAAATTTGTGTTATGGGAACTTGAATTATCTTGTCAGTTGTCATTTTATATCATATGTCAGAAAGTTTGGTTAGGATTGTGTGAATGAATTCTTTAAGGAGTGTTATGTGCCAAATTGTTCAAATATTGTTAAATACCCCAAATAAAATATTTCTACACCTTATTCTCAAAGAACATAGAAGAAAATACTGGTTTAAAATGGTAAAAGTACAAAAGGACTTAAAATTTTTCTGCTGTGGACCATAATTTCGTCACTTGTCAATTTAAATTTACTATGCAGCCTAAGTTACAGTGATGTCATCGACAAAGGCACATTTGAAACACGTTCTATAAATAAATATTTTTTTCTAAAACTATGCAAACATTTTATATGAAACCTGATGGCTCAAAGTGTATTGTAATGTTTAAACGTCCGAATAAATATCTTATCTAGTTTAAGATCGGAGCACCTATTCAAAGCAGCATTTAACGACTAAAATCCATTCTGGGCGCCCCAGTATTATTATTTTTTCCTATTTCTTATTTCTACATTTTTTACTAGGCTTGTGAGCTCGCAGGAAACCTGCCCGTTATGGGTAAAAAAACTTTATGGCAATCGTTACAGAGTATAGGTTTTAGTTGGGAGAAGAGGAGAGGTCGCCCTAGAATGCAATTTGATTGAGCTGATTAGACTGTTTTGGGGCATATCTCACGAAATTGAAGAAGATACATTCACAGGAAAATTGTACAGGACCTATGAATAGTGCTAAGTCATGTGACCATAAAATATATGCAACCAATTGTATGGACTAACAAATTTTTTTTAAACGTGCCAGTGCCGTTGTAGTTAAAAGTTGTATAAATAAAGGACGAGGGTAAGGATCGGCCTTTTTTCGGCGATCACAACCCCGAAAATAAAATGTTTTTATCTGAGCCATTTTTTTATATTTATTTTTAGTTCAAGTGTTCATAATTGTGTTTAGATAAAATTGATATGAAATATCCTACAGTAAGTTGCATTAAAAACGTCTCAAACAGAGCATGTTTGTTGTTTTCCTTCGACGTTCTTTCGAACTTTCAGTGACTATTTCATTATAAAGCGCTCAATGAACCACAATTAATTCATGCTTAGAAAAAAGCTTATAAATACTACTATCATAAGAAAAAAATTTATAGTGACCGCAAGCAGTGCTTTTTCGATTTGTGAATATCTAGTTTGTGTATCCATAAATGCTCGTGACGCATGCGCACACGGCAGCCCTTCTTGCAGAGGTATGCCCCCATACCATTACTAGAGCTGTCTACTGAAATAACCGTTGGTTTATAAATATCGAAGAATTTCAAGGTTTTTGGCATAAAATATCTTATAATTTATTAAATACTTCCTCCTGGTTTTGCTTCCACTTAAAAATAACATTATTTTTATTAATTCTCTTATTGGAGAGGTTTTCTCCGACAGGTTTGGGATAAATTTCCCTAAATAGGTAACAAATCCCAAAAACCTTTGAATGTCCTCCTCGTTTTTAGGTGTTGGCATATTTTTAATTGCCTCATCGTTCAATTCATCTGGTTTTAAGCCCTCTGACGTTATTTTATACCCCACTTATCTAACCTCACTTACTGCGATTTTACATTTTGTTTTATTAAACCTGATATTATGTTTTTCCGCTCTTTTTAGAACTTCTTCAGTCTGCCATCATGTTCCTCTGTATTTTTGCCCCTAATTACATCATCTATATAAATACTACCACCTTGTCGTTAAAGATTTCGAACATTCTCTCTTGGAATATTTCCGGGGAACTTGTTAAACCATATGGATGTCGCAAAAATCTATACCTACCAAAAGGAGTGGCGAAAGTGCAAATTTTTGAGCTTTCTTTATCTAATGGTACTTGCAAAAATCCCTCTGTTACGTCTAAAGTGCTAAAATATTTTGCTCCCGAAATGTTGTCTAACAATTCGTCTAACGTTGGTATTTTAAAATAATGTCTCTTAATTGACATGTTTAAATCTTTCGGATCAAGACATATTCTTATTTTTTTACCCAATCTGCACCATCGTCAGACCTTTCTACTATTTTCATTTTTTCTGAATCATCTGAAGCATTTTTTACATCATTTTTTTATAGCAAACGGAAGTTTCCGTGCTGAGTATATTACCGGATCAACATTTTCCTTGTTCTATATTGTAAGGCTTTTCTAAACAACCTATACCCTGATACTTGTTTTCTATAATGGACAAACTATTTTGGCTATTGACTACTGAATCAATTCTTTTCATAAGATTTAACTGTATACACGATTTTAACCCTAATATGGTACAACTATTAATGTTGTCCACGTAAAAAAAAAGTGGCACCTCTAATTTTTTGTTCTTGTAGTTTAATATGCATTCTCCTATGACAGGTAAATTTTCAAGAGTATAAGACTTTGGTTTCAGTAGACATCAGTACGGATGTGTACAGGACATCATCAGCTCTTATATGGGTTATGCCTGGGCTTTACTATGAACAACCTGAGGACATTGATTAGACTTTAAATAGGACATCCTCAGTTCTTTTAGGGTTTATTGGATATTTCTAAAGACAGCAAATAAGACATATTATTCTATAATATAGTAGATGATTACTTTTAAACTGAGCCAATAAGCAAAGACAAAGGAATACAAGTTTATATAATGGCAGAGGTTAAATGATTAATAAAAATGTGATACATATATCCAATGAAATCGGTCGACATCAAAATTTTGAGGTAAATACTTGAATTTTTGATATAAGTTATTTTGAAGTATTTGAACACGATTAATGAAGGAATTTTTTTTTTCCAACCCCGAGAAGTGTTTTTTCAAAATTACTCAAAATGTGTAAAAGCTAGTAAAAAAAGAAGTGGATTCTTAATCTACAGGGTGTAAGCCACACATCTGGCAAGGTCATACATTTTTCTCTAAAAGTGCCAACGGGACCAAAATAATAAGAAAGACAATGCATCACTCATATTTTGCAAATGATGATACTCTAGCACCTCGTCTAACAATGTAATCATGAGAAAGATAAAATTCGATATAATTGGTCATGTCTTATGATCATTTATGAAGGCTCTAAAAAAAGAGTTTACTCAAAAACTAGTATTGAACCAACAATAAATGTGAACATTTCTTGGTATAGTTCAATATTTGTTAAACTATATTAATAAATGGAGTTTTCTATAGCCAGAGTTGGAGAAAATCAAGACTTTATTGGTAACAGGGCGATAGGAAAATCCTATGGAAATTTACAAGACTACGAAATGCATGTATTGGAATGGCAGTGATTTTGTTTCAGTTTTTTTTTTACATAGTTTGATGTCTGGCAGATTGTTTTTCTTTTTATAGCAAGATCTAAGAAGGTTTGTCCTTTAATTCTATATTTATTTTTATTGATTTTCAATATTGCTTTTATTTCCTTCTTTATATTGACATGCCATATGTTTGTTATATATTCTTTGGTAAAAAAATATTATTAAAGAGCTATCTATAACCATCACAATATTGTATATATTTTTTTAATGTACGTTTTCTGCTATTGTATTTTTAATTAAAGATGTTTAGCCCACCTTTTGTCTTATTTACCCTGATAGTAATATAACCTAACAGAAAAACCTTATAACCCAAGTAACAGGAAAATATACTTACCAGCTTGGGGGCTATCCAAATTAAATATACTTTTTTGTCCTGAAGAACATTTTTTTTGAAAAAGTGCTCTATAAACAAATAAATAAAATAGAAAATAATAACTTTTACTTGAGATAGGTAATTCCAAATGCATAAATATACAAATATAGTACATACGCAAAATGAAAAACGTATATTATAAAATTACAAATAAATTTCCCACATCATGCAAAATCGCCATTGCTTTTATTTTATTTGGATTTAATTTGAGTTTATTTAATATACCTTTCAACTTTAGAAAGATCCATATTCATTTTATTGACAGCATTATCTAGATCATCATCACACGCAGCTAATAATGTATCATCAGCATACAAATTCAAGAAATCGCAATTAAGCTGGTAACTTATATCATTGATATATATAATAAATAGCAGGGGCCCTAATATGCTTCCCTGTGGTACACCAAGATCAACGTCAAGGCTTGAAGAATATGTTATTAATATTGGTGATTTGGTTTCAGTACATTAAATAATTTTCTAGCCATTTCAGAACATTACCTTTTACACCATAAGAAGATAATTTATTCAATAATACTTTCCAATAGATGGTTTCAAATCCCTTTTTTAAGTCTATAATAATAATAATAATAATAATCTTTATTTCCCAATCACAAATACAATTAATTAATAACCATACAAGTAATTTAGGAATGCGTTAAAATTCTAAGCTAATATGCATAAACATAATTCAATTTAAACTATAAAATAAAATACCTACAAGTAAGATTGTATAAGACATAACACTTACATATTAACAAACTACACAAAAAAAAATCATTAGTAAATTCTTTAACCTCTTTTTGAAAGTAAAAGGGCTGTTACAATTTTTTAGATCAGTCGGTAAGTAATTTTACAGCCGTTGTTAAAAACCTTTTTTTTGATACAATGCTGTTGTATGCTGATGTGGAATTAACTGATCTTTATATCTTGTTTGATAATTGTGGTGTGTTTGGTTAGCAAGAAAAGTAGATTTGCTTTTAAAAACATAGCAACATATTTCAGACGTATAAACAAAGCAGAGTTAATATTTTTAAAGCCTTAAGAGATCCTCTGCATGAATCTCGGGGATGTAAACTCCATAATCCTAATGACACGCTTTTGAAGAATAAATACCGGACGAACAGTAGTATTCAATCACCGTAGCATAATTTCATAACATAGATGAGAGTGTATGTTAGTGTAATAGAATATCTTTAAAGAATCTTTACCGCAGTGATTCTTTAAGTTGCGTATACCATAACAATCTTTACCGAGCTTCACACACAAACTATCTATGTGAGCAGCCCACGTCAAATTTCTGTCGAACATAACACCCAATATTTTAGCAGAAGGTAAAGTATTAATCGGCCGAAAATTCCATGCCTTGTTCGTGTTCATAGTCTTACGTATTGGTGTAATTACAGCTACATTTTAATTGATTTGGGACAACACCTTTCCTTCCAGTTATTGACGAGGGTATAGCGGCAATTACTGAAATTAGCGTCCTATGATACCCTGTATGATTTTTCAAAATGTTTGTTTTTTATTTTATAGGAAATCAAAAAAAGAGCACTGTCCCAGTACATGGCAGAGAGGGAAGCCCTTACGCGTGAAAAAGCAGTATTAAGTACAGAGGTGGGGTTGCTAAAAGGTAAAGTCTCCCGGGGCAGGAGAGCCATATCAAATTTTAAAAAACAAGTCACACTATTAGAGAACCGAATAAGATATTCGGATGAAAAAGTAAAAGACGCCAACATGGAAAGTAGACGCTTGCAAGATAGAATAGACGAATTACAGACTCACGTATGCCTGCTAAGCGCGAACAACTCGGAGCTAAAGCAGCAGCTGGAAAACCTACAAGTGAAAAGAGGGTTGAAACGGAAGAAATCGGAGATAATTACAGAGCCTAACAATGATCGTGAGAGGGTTGAGAACAACAGTAAAATGTTAACTGATGATGGTAAACCTTCTATGGAAGTGCTGAAGCAGACGATAATATCCCTAGTCAAGGAAAAGAATTTCATCGAGGTTCAATTAGATAAGAAGACTGGGGAGTTGAAGATGACGCAAGAGAAATACGGGAAGACTATCATGTCTCTGTCCGCTGAGAGACGAAAGACGGAGGAGTTGATGAAGAAGTTAGGTGAGTGTTGGGCTCTTTTTCATAATAATAATAATAATAATTTATTGGTGTCAAAATACATAATACATATGTAAAACATATTAAAAATGGATGTCACAAAATTACATAAGACAAAGAGTGACACAAGATTAAAAGTAGTATAAAATTATATAAACCAATTAACAAATTAAGTAAGGGTAATAATATGAGGTCGTGAATATACAGTGCCTGTTAAATTAAATCTGAGAAATCATTCTCAATAAATTCTTCAAACCTATAGAAGGCCTTAGTTTTTAGATAAACTTTCATTTTATTTTTAAATTGCAAGAAGTTCAAGTTTTTTACTGAATGAGGAAGAGCATTATAAAATTTGGCAGAATAATAACCTGTTCCATTTCTAGATCTCGTTAGACGAAGATTGACATTAATTTTATCGCTATTCCTTGTGGTATATTCATGGATTTGGCTGTGCGTTACATATTGATGTTCATTTTGTTTAAGATAAAGTAAACACTCGAGGATATAAGCACAAGGCATAGTTAATATCTTGAGATTAATGAATTGGCCTTTGCAATCATCTCTGTATCTAAGATGAGATAGTATGCGAATGCATCTATGTTGTAAGCCAAAAATGTTGGAAGCATGCGCTGAGTGTCCCCAGTTTAAAATTCCATACAACATATTAGCATGAAAAGAACCATAATAAGCGGTCAGTAGGTAGTTCGGGGATAATGTGTTGGACAAGGTTGCGAAGGAAATAGATATTTTTGGAAAGTTTGGTAGATAGTTTTGTAATATGTTCTTCCCAGGTTAATAGTGAATCTAAGTACACACCTAGAAATTTTACGTATGCATCAGTTTGTTCTTCTTGATCCCTGTTTCGCAATGTAAATGTTAATGATTGTGTCTTGTCATCGTTTAGTTTTAATCTATTGGTTAAAAACCATTCGCAAATATGTTCTTCCGTGTTTGTGACAATCTGTTTTAGATCATCAGGTGTGAGGTTAGTGTTTAGTGCAGTAGTATCATCTGCAAACAGTATAAAGTTCGTATTATCATCAGGATTGGCAAGGTCATTGATGAATATCGTAAATAGTATGGGACCCAACACAGAACCTTGAGGAACACTATGAGTAACCCTACGTTTTTCGGAAGTGCATAGTAATAGTAATCTTTATTGGCCATTTCTGACACATAAGATGTGTATATGGTACGTCATTACAAATAACATTAATAGTATAAACATCATACAGAAAGTCAAATAACAAATTATAACAATCACAACTATATTGTATACATACATATTTACATATATATCTAATTAAAATTATTACAGAGTAGTGATAAGAATCTTACAGATTGTCATTTAAAAATTCACCAACTGCATAATAACATTTTTCTGTCAATAGCCTTTTTATTTGTTGTTTAAATAATTTATCATTTAAATTCTTGTAATCATTAGGCAACTTGTTAAAGACCTTGATTGCAAGATATTCGGGGCTTTTTTCAAAAAGAGATAGATTATGTTGGGGGACTTCTAATATTAGATTATTTCTTGTATTATAATTGTGGTTCATACTTAAACGATTCAGCCTATTAAATTCAGCTTTTGCATATGTTAGTAACTGTAGTATATATATGCAAGGTAACGTTAGGATGCCTAACTTTATAAAGAGTGGTTTGCAGCTGGTTCTTGGATTTACTCCTACTATGTGTCTGATTGCTCTTTTTTGCATTTTAAATACTCTCTCGCTTTCAGGTGATCCACCCCAGGCAATAATACTGTATGAGATAACAGAGTTAAAATGGGCATAATAATACATTAAGAGTACAGGCAGCTCTACAAGTTTACGTAATTGATTTATGCAGTAGCATACTGAAGCAACCTTGTTACACACTGATTCAACATGTGAATGCCAAGAACAGTTATTAGATATCCATAACCCCAGAAATTTTATACTATTCTTTTGTTCCAATGATACAGCCTCTGTTTTTATTAACAGACTATTGTCAACTTTTTTATTAGAAATATTGAATCTAAGAAAGCTGGATTTTTTTTATATTCAATACTAATTTGTTACTTTTGTACCAGTCATGAGCTTCTTGCAGTTGTGAGTTAGCATTACTAGTTACTTCCTCTACTCTAGGTTGACAAATCAATAGAGATGTATCATCAGCATACATTACCGAGTTATTAAAACCGAAGTCATTCACATATATTATATATAGAAGTGGACCAAGGATTGAACCTTGAGGCACACCTATATTGGATTCCAAATGATCAGACTTGCAGTTGTTCACATATACATAATGCTATTCAAGTAACTTTTAAACCACTCTAATGTCACCTCTAATACCATAATATTCTAACTTATTTATAAGTATTCCATGGTTTACTAAATCAAAAGCTTTGCTTAGATCTAGAAAGATGCCAATGCATTTATGATGTTGATCTAAGTTCTTATAGAGTAGATAGGTTATAGTTAACATATTGAAATCTATTGGATAAGTAAGAATTAATAAGTGCCACACTGTCAGGATGAAAATTATAACGTAATAATTTGTCTGTAAGAATTTCATGTGAGACACAATCAAAGGCCTTAGATAAGTCAAAAAAACTAGCAGTTGTATATTTCTTGTTTTCAAATGTATCAAGGCCAACTTGAACAACATTATTAATTGCGAGAGTTGTGGATCGCTTGTTCCTGAAACCATACTGACAGAGCAGTGAAATAGGTTGTTATGTTCGAAGTATTCATTAATTTGATTTTTTAATGCTGTTTCAAAAATTTTTGCTAATATTGGTACCAATGAAATTGGCCTATAGTAAACATCGTCATATGAACCCATCTTATGAATGGGAATTACCTTTGCAAGTTTTAAAAGGTTGGGAAATACTTTATCTTTGATGCACATGTTTATAAAGTTTGTCAAGGGGATTATAATTAAGTTTTTAATACTTTTGATAAGTTTTACATTGATGTCATAAGCGTCCCGACTTTTGATGTTTTTAAGGTAATCGATTATGTCACGAACTTCGTTGTAGGTAATTTCCCTAAATTTGAAATTTGAAGAGTTCGCTAATAATGCTATCTGCAATATCAGTAAAATAAATGTTGAACTCGTTTGCTGTCAGAGACTGACTATGATGATGTTTTTTATTTCTTTTTATGAGGTCCCAAAAGGCTGCTTGAGAATTGGAAGAGTTTTTTATATAGTTGTCATGAGCATGTTTTTTAGCTTTACTGAGTTCAGTACGATAGTGTGCTTTATACGAGTTAAGGTATTCTTTTGTAATAAAATTAGGATCGCTTAAGTGTGATCTTCTGAGAAAGTTCAGATAATCTCTCATAGCTCTAAGGTCATCATTAAACCATATAAACTGTGTCAGTAAATGTGACAACCTTGTTTGTAATTTTAGAAAAAGTAACGTAGCCGAGTCAATGAGAGTTTTCACTTCTAATAGTTCAAAAACAGAGCCAATTTTGATGAATTTTTAAAAATATAATTTACATCATGCCTATCGATTAATGTAAAGTACTAAAACAATATTCAATTCATTACAATAATTAAAAAGCGATTCTAAAAATTGTCGGTCGACGCTTATGACATCGCTGTTATGATCTACTCTTTTTTATGATTTTCAAATTAACACTAGATAAACTATACTTACTGATGCTTTAGTTTTAATTATATTGTTTCCAAAACCAAACAATCATTTGCCCATCAACAGTAAGATGATAATACTATAGATGAAATCTGACAACATCCAATTTGCAATTTTGTTTTTGACTTGCTACGAGAATTGCAATACTGAGAATGTTTCGTGTGGAATCCATATTAATTTATGAAATCCGTGGTAGTATGGCTTGTGGGTTTGAAAATTACTGTTATTTTTTCTTTGTACCTGTTTCGAAAGAGACATACAACTATTATAATTATTTGTAGTAAAGTAAATTTGTAAATTTAATGTATCTTTTCTCTAATAAAAATTGGATTTTTCTAGATACTAACGAAGAAAAGAAGAAACACTCTCCTATGGTATGGGCCTTCAGAAAATAAAGTATAAGTGCAAAGTAAAACAGAATTATACAAGAATAAGTTTATATATATTTAAGAGATATATTTTAATTTAAATTATCTAATTTATCGATACCAAATAAAATAAAATTATAATAAACATTGTAGTATTTATCCGTCTTCTTAATCACAACATCCTGGCATGTTTCGCGAATCAGTCGGTCTCCATTCACTGTATCGCACGTCAGACAGTATCACGCCATCTGTCATAGCCTGTTAAGCGTACAGACCACCATAGTTACCACACCTGTAGTAGAAATGATATAAAGATACCACAGGGAAACTTTATATACCCAAAAAGAAGCACCATTTAAGGGCAAAGAACTAATCCCTATACATAATGTGTATTGGTTTGTTTGTTGCTAAGATAGTCACAGTCTAAGGCACTTCAGTTGCAACAGTCCCATGAGTTCCAGATTCGCTAGTCGATCTATTTCTACTTTTATCTGAAAAAACCTTAACGTTTCAGACATGATTGGTTGGATTGATGGTAGTCTCAATTTGACGTGTCCGCCATTAACGCTAACAAGTGTTTCTAGTATTTAACAGTGCTTTTGTGCTGGAAAAATGTTGTTATGCACATTTTATTAATAATCTGCTTATTTTAAAATGATGAGGTGTTGTGCCGTTTGCAAAATGAAGTTAATCGATCATTATACAGGGTGTAATCAGTTTCATGTCATTAAAAAAAACTGGTAATGGGGACCGACTAGACAAACAAAAAATCTTTATGACTTTTCCCTCTAGGGGCACTTTGAAAAAAACTGACCTAGGTCAACATTTTTAATATATATTTTTTTTAATATTAATGTAGAAAATAATTGAGAACCACTGCTTTTCTTGGTCAATGAACTTATAG
The DNA here is from genome assembly GCA_963583905.1 of Stenurella melanura. Classification (NCBI taxonomy): domain Eukaryota; kingdom Metazoa; phylum Arthropoda; class Insecta; order Coleoptera; family Cerambycidae; genus Stenurella; species Stenurella melanura. The sequence continues at coordinate 122,319,997 of OY757315.1, read as the reverse complement.
TTCCCAATTATACAACTTTTAAATTGTCATAAAGGCCTTCCGCCTTTGATGGACCGCCTCAACCGAACTGAGGCAATTATAAAGAGGTAAATAATTCGTTATCTTTTCCTGCACAACTGCAAGCAAATAATGGCCGTAGAAGTTTAAACAGAGCATTTCTTTACATGTGTGTCTTTTTATTTGGAACAAAATATTGGATTAATGTCTATAATTTAGAATATTTAAATGTGATTTATTAACGTTTGTAACATAAATGAGTGTCCTGGGTTAAAAGCTTACCACCTAAGTAAATTATTCGAAATCTGCATCTGCATCAATACAGAGTTCGGTACGTCGAATTAAGGACATACGTACTCCATTCAACACTAAAAAATAAACTATCAACTAACGTTGTCAATAAAGGAAAATAACAGAAAAACTTGGTCCAAAGTCCAACACAGAATATAAAAAGAACGAACAAGTTGTGTCTGTACGTAATGAAGAATTTAACGACTTGAACGGTAAAGTCAATAAAACAAATCTTCACTATAAATACACAGCGACCCAAAATTCAACAATAACAAAAACAACAAATGGCGGGTTGGACGTGTGTACATAACGAAACACCCACAGAAACTAAAATATTGCACAAGGGAGAGTCAGAGTCATAGTTTTCTTCAAATCAGATCATCAGAAAACATCGACGTCTTTCATCTTATTTACTGCACCGCTAAAGACCGCCGACATTTTATAGTTATCTACACAAATATTGAGTATCATAGGCAAAGACACGCGCAACGATCTAAACCTACCTCAATATTCCAGCAGTTCTCAAAAGATTTTATTGAAAATTTGCGAAATTTTTGTTTATTTTCTTTCTCCAAAACTATGAGCTTTAGATCCCATGTTATATGAGTTTTTTTGTTTGTCTTGTTGTTCCCTACCACCAGTTTTTTTTAATGACATGAAACTAATTACACCCTGTATAAGTATAAAAAGATGAATAGCAAGAAAATTTTAATTGTGTAATAAATCTCCAATGTTTGTAATTCTGTTATTTATTTAAGATTCTAAAAGGCTCTAAATTTATATCATATATTAAAAAAGAGATATTTATGTATTTTTTATTTTGGTCTTCGACGTGGCTGCTCCTTTCGTCCTCTTCCTCAGAATATGGTTAACCTTGGCGATTTCAGTGAGCGACCTCTTTATGAACATCACCTGCTGCTCCACGTTCTCCTTCTTTATTTTCACAGGGTTGTTCTTCGATTGTGACATGTGCACGTAAATATTCCATATGGATGACTTTACCTCGTCTATCTCGTTCATCAACCGACCCTAAAAATGAAGATAATAATTTACAAGGTTCAATGGTGTCCAAATATTAGTACTGTGTACAGAGTTATTCAAAGAAGTGAATTGCTGTAATTAAAAGAGGAGTTCCCCAAGGCTCGGTTCTAGGGCCCATACTTTTTCTTGCCTACATTAATGATCTGCCGCAAAGCATAAGTAATTGTGAAGACGCTGATGTTCCTGAAGTTATGGAAGAAGACGTCCAAAACAATGTTGATGAAGATATTGGTATTCAATTCAAAAACATTATGGGATAAAATAAATATAATAGATATGTTATTCTCGAAAAAAGTATCTTTAAAACAGCTATAAATTAGTTCAACATTAAATTTTTTTTATGTCTATGAATATCGAAATTTTAAACAAATACCTTTATCATTATATCATTGATAAACCAAAAATTATTTTTGTATAGAAAAAAAAATTTTTTTTCATGTAAAAATTAAAAATATCATAGTACAAAGGTAAGAAGTGGTAATATAAAAAAGTAGGTAACTTTGAACGACTGTATCTCAACCAATTTTTATCACATTATTATTGGTCACCATTTTGATGGGAATTACGTCAGCTTTCTTTTTTGTGAAGTGATGCCTATATTTAAATTCACAGAAAAAAATTGTAAACAAACATTTTCAAATTTTACAGTGTAACATATTAGCTTGAAGATTCACTTACCGCATTATTTTTTACTTGGGTTACCAGCGTCTCGTATTCCAGAGATTTGATGTTTGCATTTTCGAATCTCGCTTGCAAATTAGCGATTTGGTTGTTCAGACCCATTATGATGAAGTTCTTCTCTTCAATCAGCTTCAACTGAAAATATAATGAGAGATTAAGTGTCTGTACCGATATCATCTACTAAAACTTTTGCGTAACATTTTTAAGAAATCTGTTTCACCTCACATGTCATATATTCAATTATTTATGAAAGCCCTGTAAAACTATATAGCAAATGCCTTGCTGGTACCAATTCTTTACCGTTCATTTCTTAAATAATCAACGTGATCAATGAAGAACTTATTATTATCATTATTATTAGAATTAAAGAAAGAAACGAAAGAAACTTTATTGGAAATAGGAACATCCTAATATAAATATAATATAAAATATAAACTAGTTCATTTTATAAAAACTTAAGACTATGTTAAAATACATATAGAAATCTACCTTAGACATTATCGTATCATAACTAGCACTCTCAAAGAATTATAATAAATTCAATCATAAACGTCACAACAAGAAAATAAACAAAGGAAAGAACTGTATTACAGTACTAGGACCTCAGATACGCCAGCAAATTATGTTTGAAGTTGTTAATATTGCTACTATTTTTATCAATACTAGGTAGGTTGTCGTATTCGTTAAGACCTTTAAAAAATAATGTGTTCATTGATTTTTTTAAATTCGTTTTAGCAATATAGAAATCGTTCTGGTTTCTAGTGAAATGGTTATGTACTTGATAATTAAATGTAATATTTTCATTGAGATAACTCGGAAGCATTCCATTTATAACTTTGAATATAAAAATCATTGTAAAATAATTCCACCTTAGCCTGACCGAGAGTCAGTCGAGTGTGTTTAGCATCAATAAACCTGTTACACTTGAGAATCATTCTCATTCCTGTTCTGTAGTTTTTGGAGTGCTGAGGTGCTGACGTACAATAGAGCACTAGCAGTGACGTCACAGTATTGCCAGTTGTCAGTTGCCTGGGTGGTAAATTCAGAAATTTCATATTTGAGTTGGGGTCAATTTTCATTCAATATAAATTAAAGTGGAGGATTTCTTAACATCAGATAGATGTAGTGATGTTTATAAATATATATTTTTTAAATCTACTGTGAGAGAAAATTTTATATATACTTTATTAGTGTTGTTTTTACCTGTGAAAAGTTTGGTGTCAAGAACGTTGACATCTTTGTGAACCCATAAATTAGTGAAAATAAAGGCTATATTGGATTTTTTACATTTTTTGTACATATATAGTATCAAGATATATTTTAGTAAATGTTTAATTAATATACGCTCAGTTGCAGCTAGGCAGTGACATAGGTTAGGTAGTATTATTACACTAGGTTAAAAGTTATCAAAATACTCATTGATTTATGCCAATATATCAATCATATATTAATGGTTTTATAAACCTATTGTAAAATCTACATTTTTTGACGATTTAAAATATTTCCCTTCAACTTTTTATTGATTTATATCTTACTTTTGTTAGGCTCAAAAGTTTGTAACGAGCTTAAGTGTTTATCACATTAATAACAACAATCAGAGGTTTGAAATGCAGGAGTAATAGTAAATCTAATAAAAAGATAGGACTGAGATCATTTCAGTTTCCATTTAATTTAAATTGCGAGCAAATGTGCAACATAATACGCTCCGAATACTTTATATAGCTATATACCTAGTTTGGTATCTGTTCTGATTCTTACAATTATAATTACAGAGGTTCAAAATATTGATAATGTACACAAATAAAATACCAGTGAAGGTAAGTGAGCTAAAACACAACAGAATTTAAAAAATAACACACTTAACAGCATCGTCTACCATCATTGAATGTTTCAAATTATACATATTATACATAATTATACGGGTAAGTATGAATAATAATAGTCTTATAGTTTAGATATAAATTTTATTTACAAGAAGGGTCACAATGGTTCATTAATTCAATGCTATATTATATTTTTGAAAAATCATCCAACGATATAGTTTCAATCTCTCACTTTTAAATCATATAGGTTGGCTCCATTAATACATTTCAGCTTAGAAATGTAATGAGGGGACTCCTAAAATGTAGAATATAAATAAAATTCACTGAAATTCACCATATCGAAAATTAATAACTTTTGACAGGTACGCAAGATAACACGTCGGTTGAAAAACACAAATAAAACACTAAATTAAAGTCAGATCAATAAATCGTGAAATGAATAATAGACGAAAAACACCCAAAATTGATGTGACACGAAAAAAACGTTTAAAAAAGCACTACAAATTCTTTCAAAACTCGAATTAATCAGAAAGCACACAAATGCAAAACTAGGTTATTACCACCCAGGCAACTTTGGCGGCCATGTTGTGACGTCAGCTGCTACTGCTCTATTACTATCTAGTAGATACAAACTAGCACAGTAGTCGAAATGTGGTTGAATTATTGTCTTAAAAAGTGTGATCTTAGTATATACAGACAAGTTATTTGAAATTCGAGAAAAGAAATGGAGTTTTTTTGATATTTTGTTATATATATATATGTAAAAGGATTTTTTAATGTAAGTGTATTATTTATTATTATTATACCTAAATATTTCATTTCGTTTATTATTTCAATGTTTCCGTTTCCTATTTTCAAATTAATACTGTTTGTGTTGATTGAATTGTATTTGTATCTACTGGTTATTATCATAGCTTTTGTTTTATCAACATTAATTTTTAATTTATTCGTCTGCATGTATTGTTCAATTTTAGTAAACTCCGTATTTATTAAATCAATAGCTACATTAAGATCCTTACTACTAATTGCAATGAGTGTATCATCCGCATATAAATTAATAAATTCACTACTGGTAATATAGTTAATTCCATTTAAGTAGACTATAAATAGTAGTGGGCCTAGTACACTTCCTTGGGGTACACCTGTTTCAATTAGCTGTGGAGATGAGAAAGTATTATTTATCTTAGTAACTTGCTTTCTGTTCCATAGACAGTCATTCAACCAATCAAGCACAGAACCACGAAGATCATAATGTTTTAATTTATTCAATAGAATGGCTCTATTGTTTCAAATGCCCGTTTTAGGTCTATGAATAGTGCCACAATATAATTCCTTTTATCCACCATTTCTTTCCATTTCGTTAAGGTTAGTTGTATGGCTGTCTCATAAGAATGTTTAGCTCTAAAGCTTTTTAAAAATACTTCAATTATTACGAAGGGTATCGTTAAGAAATGATTAATGGCGAAAAAATTATAGTTTATGAATCATTATTTCTGATAAATAAAAGAAATAGCACAGTTCCATTAAAAAAAAAATCCATAGGACCCCTATGGAAACGAAAATGAAATTCCGTTTTTTTGAAAAAAAACTAAAAATACTGGTACCTATCAGTAATTCAAACAACTATTTTCTTCTTTACAGACAAGTCTACAACCTTACTAATAATTTCCATATCCTACTTAGTAATTTTCTTATATCGCATTCATCTGACGCGGCCATTTTGAAAAAATTAAAAAACTGTTCGTATCTCACTTATTTTTTGGAATTTTTTACATCTGAAGAAACTGTTGCACTTAGAAATTTATGCTTAATGAGAAACCATAAAAAAATGTAGTCATTCCATTTAAGAAAAAAAAGTTGGTCACTTCCGGTTCAACCGGAAGTGATATTTTCATTCCTGTTAGTCTAAAAGTATCCTATTGTTGTCTAATTTATTTGTACCAAAAACCAAATTTTTAAATACAAAAACAACCAAAATATTGTAGTAAATACCCCCCCCCCCTAATAGTACTACCCTTCATATTGTTATTACTTAGACTCATGTTGTAACCAGAGGGTTTTGTGAGAATGTTAAAGTATTTTGTGTAACTATAGGAATTATGGCTGTACGTCAGTCACCCTGTATTATCAGAGTTCCAATTGCCTGGATTATTTAGTCTACGAGAAAGGAAACAGATAACGAATTTCCTGGGCCAACGCGTTATCAGTATAGAGTACCGTGAGAGTGTAATTTGGGGTTGGGTCACAGAAGCTCTAAATTTTCGCTGAGTCAATAATTCTGCGAAGAGACGGCAGTTATTTAGTGGCGAACCATTAAAGTAGCTGGTAAAAGTAGGAACCGGTAGGCTAGAATGAAAGATTCAAATCATCGTCAGTAGAGGGCGATAGTTGTACGAGGGAATCAATAAAATAAATCTATGAAATGGAGTGGGAATTTGAGCAAATTCATCAAAAATACGAAATAGTTGGAAACTGAGAGAACGAAAAGGGAGGGAGTTTTTTTTGGTAAGAGGGAGTTGGGCGGTGTTCCGCGAGAGAAGAAGTCGGGTCGCGGTTTTTGCGAGAGTTGGGTTTTGGTTGGAAGAAAAGGGTCTTCACTGAAGGTCCGTCGCGACGCCCGCGGAGTTAGTTTTGTGTTTTTGTGTAAAGTGGTTCTAGTCTAACCAGGTCTATGGGTTAATAGAAATAGAGTCAAACCAGCGAGTCGGTTTGGGGTTTCCTCGAGACCGCAACCGGGAGTTATTCATAAACGGAACTAAAATAGCCTAGGGATAAATAAATTTTGTGTGTGGCGTGACAGCTAGAAAAGGATTAAGTGCTTGCGATATGCTAGGAAGGACAAATAGGATACCTGTCCGATACTGTTACCAAAATGGGAAAAGGGTGAGTCAGTCTTGGGTTTAGGGTTATTTTAATCTACTAACCAAAATATGATAGGGGGTTCCGATTAAAGTTGAAACCAAAAATATTGCTTTTACCGCTTTCAGGACATACCGGGAGCGCGCAGAGATACGGCTCTCCCTAGGGTAGTTTTTCACTATCAGTGGAAAGTTTTTTATACGAACTCCTCTTCGAGGAGAACGGGAATAAATAGAGGGTGGCTCAGGCGTGAGTCTACACGTATGTACTGTTGTTTTGTGATTTATTATTATATCTATACTTTGAAGGGTTAACTTATACTTGGAGTTTTATAATACTCGTATTCATTCTTTAGCGGTTGCTTTGTTTATAACAATATTATATCTATACCTTGAAGTGTAACCTTATACTCGAAGTTTATTATACTTGTATTAATCTTTAGCGGTTGCTTTATTTAGAAAATTACCTAGTAATTGTCCGCTTCATCCCTGATCCAAAAGACCACGCATATAAGCCGTGGCCGGGCCTATAGCCCACGAAGAGATAGGTGCCTTAAACAAACCAGTTTTCTCTCATTTCCGAGGTCAGGCAGAAATCAAAAATATCCTGACCTGGTGGCAGCAATCGCTACCTTTCTTAAAAACAACTCACCCTCCTGCGCCCCTAGAGAGGACAACAGCGGGGTAGGGGTAGTTTTGTTACAATATTGGGGGCGTACCTTGACTCGTGGCCACCCGGTATACCTATATTAGGCTATCGAATACGTTTTTTAGTAAGCCTAGTTACGTAAATGGGCGGATGTAACAGACGCGTAGGTTGTCCAGTGGGGTGTTTACTATCGACATTTGGGTACAAAGAGGTTATTTCTGAAAATTGGAAAATAGGATTTTGGCCAAGAAATCCATTCTCAGAAACCATAGTGAGATGTAGCAAATTAAGAAATTATAATTTTTTCTGATATGTTAACATTTTTTAAGGGGTAGCTGTCATTTCAAGGGGATTGAAGGGGGAGATATAAAATTATTCTCAAAAAATGTCAATTTAGAATTAAAAATTGACGTGTTTCACAATTTTACTCATAAATTGTAAATTACGTAAATATGAATTTATCCGTTACTTATGGACTTCACTCTATGTTTTAAATTTCCCATCTGCTCGAGACAGTTTCGTGACCTTTCCTATGGTTATCTGAAAATATGAACACATGCATTATTCTGACAACTCGAACGTCACTTACCATTTCACTTTTTGCGTTTTCCAGGTCCGTTAAATTGACTTCCTGCAGCTCTGCCAAGTGGTTTCTCGCGTTCACCAGGGACAGGTAGCGGTTTATCATGGCCGCTATCGAACTAAATTCCCCACTCGACTCCTCCACAACATTTTTCAGAAATTCCTGCAATGTACGAACATTTCAATAGAATAATAATAGTAATAATAACAGTTTCTACTGACTAAAGACAGATACACTATATTGTACCCGTATCTGTATAAGCGATTGTAATGGTCACATTTTGTTAAGAACACTCAGTACCTTAAATTAGATAAAGTGCGTGACTATTCTCATTAGTTTAAATTTAAATTATACGCGTTTAAATTTTATCGGCTAATCATGACAAATGCTTGACCAATAGCGAGTAGCTTGTAGTACGCAGGCATATTCCTACGCCAAGTCGGGAAGGTAAACGGGGAGACGGAGAAAGATGGCGTAGTGGCTGGTGGCCGGTATGACCGTAAGAATTAAAAGCCGCCATTTATTGTAAATAATATAGTATTAATAACTGCGAATAGAATCAGTAAAGTAGTTATTATATTTTATATGTTCTGTGTTATTGTGCTCCATTGCCCCTAACTATAATAATGCAATGTTTTCATCGAATAAGCTGTAAGTACAGACTTTTATATTATGTATGTCTCTCATGATTTTCCTGTGTGAAGCCGATTGCGAAAATGCAGAATTATTGACGGCCTTCAACACCTCATATCATGTTTGGCAAGTAATATTCTTTGTTGTATCCAGTGTTACCATCTGGTAAAGACTTCTCTTACCCCATGAGAAGACTATAATAGTCCGTGAATAATTTCATGTGAACGTTATGTTTGCGTAACTATTTAGCCCTGTTTTTAGACATCTCCCATGTGTTTTGGGCATAAAAACCTACTGTACGACCAACGAGCCAGTCTATATCGAAAATATTAATTGTCGGGCCATTTTTTTGTTAGTAACTTTACCTACAGTTAGTAATATTTTCATTTTGTGTGTCTTAATTATGTTATCGTAAACATTCTTTGCTTTACCGCTCTGGCCAGATCGTGTTTAGTTTAGTTTAATTATTTGCCATATACGGATTCTTATTGTGAACAGTGTTGCTTTGTATTGTGTTATATGTGGATTTTTAATTATTTGATAATTCTGACGGAAGTTTTTTGTAATCTTTACTCACGACCCTCTGATGTCAATTACTCTGCTTTGTTTGGGTATTTTTTTGTAAATCATTAAAGCAAGTTAAATTTAATGATTTGTTTTATTTTCCCTCTAGAAAATATTACATTTCAAGGAATGTATTCATGCCACATTAAAATGTGGGACAAATAAAAAAAAAATTACAGCTAAAAGAAAATAAGAAAATACAATTTTGTTCTAATTAAACGTTAAGAAGTAACTAAGGTGGCTTTGAAAACAATGAAATATTTAGCTTGTCAAACATTTGTTGGTTTAACGGTGTTTTTATTGCGTCTTTAAAAATTGTTTAAAATTCTTGTTAATTGTGTTCAAAATGCCGCAAATTTATACAAGAGATGAAAAAGTGGACATGTTAATTATTTATGAGGAAAGTAAAAAAAAATGCAATAGAGCACTAGCAGCGACGTCACAGTATTGCCAGCTGTCAGTTGCCTGGGTGGTAAATTCAGAAATTTGACATTTGAGTTGGGGTCAATTTTCGTTCAATATAAATTAAAGTTCTTAACATCAGATAGATGTAGTGATGTTTATAAATATATATTTTTTAAATCTACTGTGAGAGAAAATTTTATATATACTTTATTAGTGTTGTTTTTACCAGTGTAAAGTTTGGTGTCAAGAACGTCGACATCTTTGTGAACCCATAAATTAGTGAAAATAAAGGCTATATTGAATTTTTTACATTTTTTGTACATATATATCAAGACATATTTTAGTAAATGTTTAATTAATATACGCTCAGTTACAGCTAGGCAGTGACATAGGTTAGGTAGTATTATTACACTAGGTTAAAAGTTATCAAAATACTCATTGATTTATGCCAATATATCAATCATATATTAATGGTTTTATAAACCTATTGTAAAATCTACGTTTTTTGACGATTTAAAATATTTCCCTTCAACTTTTTATTGATTTATATCTTACTTTTGTTAGGCTCAAAAGTTTGTAACGAGTTTAAGTGTTTATCACATTAATAACAACAATCAAAGGTTTGTATTATGAAATGCAGGAGTAATAGTAAATCTAATAAAAAAGGACTGTGAGATCATTTCAGTTTCCATTTAATTTAAATTGGGAGCAAATATGCAACATAATACGCTCCGAATACTTTATATAGCTATATACCTAGTTTGGTATCTGTTCTGACTCTTACAATTATAATTACAGAGGTTCAAAATATTGATAATGTACACAAATAAAATACCAGTGAAGGTAAGTGAGCTAAAACACAACAGAATTTAAAAAATAACACACTTTTAACAGCATCGTCTACCATCATTGAATGTTTCAAATTATACATATTATACATAATTATAAGGGTAAGTATGAATAATAATAGTCTTATAGTTTAGATATAAATTTTATTTACAAGAATGGTTACAATGGTTCATTAATTCAATGCTATATTATATTTTTGAAAAATCATCCAACGATATAGTTTCAATCTCTCACTTTTAAATCATATAGGTTGGCTCCATTAATACATTTCAGCTTAGAAATGTAATGAGGGGACTCCTAAAATGTAGAATATAAATAAAATTATAATAAATTCACTGAAATTCACTTACCATATCGAAAATTAATAACTTTTGACAGGTACGCAAGATAACACGCCGGTTGAAAAACACAAATAAAACACTAAATTCAATCAGATCAATAAATCGCGAAATGTATAATAGACGAAAAACACCCAAAATTGATGTAACACGAAAAAAACGTTTAAAAAAGCACTACAAATTCTTTAAAAACTCGAATTAATCAGAAAGCACACAAATGCAAAACTAGGTTATTACCACCCAGGCAACTTTGGCGGCCATGTTGTGACGTCAGCTGCTACTGCTCTATTGCAGCTATGGACCTTTATGGCTAACGATATCCTGATAGACAATGTCCACCGAAAAATTATTTTAAATGTGTTGAAAATCAATTCAGAAGAGAGCCCAACAATAGTCCCGAAGAAAACTTCAATATTGACGAAGGAACGGAAATTAATGTTTTGGCTCAAATAGAAGTTGATAAGACTGTTTCTTTAAGGCAAGTTGGGTTTGAATTGAACATCAGTCACCAAACAGTAAGCCGAATTTTGTACAAATACCACTATAAATCTTTTAAATACCAATTGCACCAGCATTTGTATGAAAGTGATTTCGAACGTAGGATGGAATATTGGAATTGGATTTTGTATAATAACCTGCAGCCAAACAATGCTTTTTTGGGACTGATTTTATTTTCGGACGAGTCAAGGTTTACAAATTTGGGATTATTTAACCGACAAAATACAAAATATTGGTCACAAGAAGATCAAAATTTATTAAGGGAGGGTAACTTTCAAGTGCAGTTCGGTTTCAATGTTTGGCTTGGAATAATCGGTAGTAAAATCATTGGTCCAATAATATTTGAAGGACTTCTGACTGGTGCCAGATACTTGAGATTCCTGGAAAATGAGATTGAAGACATTTTAGATGAGTTACCTTTAGATTTAGGACAGGGAATGTATTTGCAACAAGTTGGCGCTCCTCCCCATATTTCAAGGATAGTAATTGATTACCTTCAAGGGATATTCGGGGAAAACGTAATTTCGACGAATGGTCCTGTGAGGTGACCTCCAAGGTCACCTGATTTAACGCCCCTTGATTTGTTTGTTTGGGGTCATTTAAAAAATATTATCTATGCAACCGTCATTACAACCCGTGATGACGTGGAGCTACGAATAAGACGAGCAATTAATAGCATAACGGCCCAGCAATTGGCTTCTTCGAGAAACAGCTATGCGAGTTCAGAAGTGCATTGACCTTAATGGACAACATTTTGGACAACTGTTGTAATGTTTTGTGTTTATTTTTTGTATTCCAAAAATCACCTTATGTGTAACAAGGTAATTAGAATAAACTTGCATTTTCTTATTTTCTTTTAGCTGTAAGTGGTAATGAGTTTACCATCCACTGTGGCGTGTAGAAAACTCGATTTATATCTCTATAGAATTTGAATATATTTAATATATTTTCTGTACAGGGCGATCCTTAAAAATTAACCGTTACAATCAAGATAACTATATATCTTGATAAGGGTAAAAAAGTTGCTGGAATGTTTTTTGTATAAAAAAAATCTCCCAACAAATAAAACATGGAAAAGCTATGGTGATTTAAAAAAGGAATTACCTCATATACGTGGTATTCTTTTATTTTCTTATCCATATGATATTTGGTGTTCTTTATTTCCATGTAGTTTTGCAAGCACCGTTTCGTATCTTCCCTCCTCATCTCCAGCAATTGATTGTCCTCAAATATCTTTTTCTCGGCACGTTCCCTCTTTTCCATATTTTCACGAACAAACTAAAAAACAGCATACAGAACTGGAAAAGCACACGACAAAATTGATAGTACGAGGGCTATCTGCCACTAATTTTTGAAAATGCATAATGAATGAATGAGGTAAATTGACCAGTAATTGACACCTTTAGAACCAAAACTCACAACATATTAATTATTTGCTGATAGGCGAGTTTGTCTGGGATTTTTCCCAAAAATTTTTTATGCCATTTGAGTTAGCTACGGATTCTTATAGGAAGAATTCTGCTGAACAAGATTTTCTTATGAAAAATTTTCCTAAACCGCGAGCTTCATGGTCAAATAATTGTTTAAACAAAATTTTTTCGTTTTTATTTAATAGTTTGATGGATCCGAAAAAATCTGGATTCAATCCGTAGGTATTATCGGTATGCGTCGTTTGGCGCCAGGCACAACTCATTTTGTCAACCCGTTCACTTGTTATAGCCAAAATAAATTTCATAATTAACAAATTGATTACTCCGAAACTAATGAGGTTAGGATATTGTTTTTTCAAAATATATGCCTTTTATAACAAATAATAATAATAATAACTTTTATTGTAGTCCATAAAAATTGTGTACAATATACAGACTGTCTATTTTACGAGGGCCACACCAAATATCTCGCTTAATATCTATTGTAGAAGAATAAAGTTTTAGAAACAGTTATCCCATTTTTTGTGAGCTATATTTCAGTAAAAAGAAATTTGAAATCCATAGCCTACTTTATGAGATATATTACAAAAACCTGAAAAATAGGAAAACCACAAACAGTTATAGCTTCCTTATTTGAGGAGATACGAAAAAAGTTAAAGGAATGAAAGTTGACGGCAAAGACAATAAGAATAATAACGTGTAACAAAAAAATCGAAAAATGCAGTTGGCTTTGACATACGCTATTGTGCAAAAATGAAAAATACATATCTCAAAGTAGGCCATGACGCCATTAATTCCGTTATTTTTTTCTCATTCCAACGATATAAAACATGTCACAGAAATTTTAACCGATAGTGTCAATATTTAATATTTTACGAATACCACAATTCATATAATTGAATCGTAACGTATTTATTACAATTTAATACAAACCAATAAATATCTCATAAATAAAAATACAAGTACAAAACGAACATCCAAAGAAAAAAACGAAAAACTATGTATAACAGTACTAGATACCTACTACTATATCGAAAAGAAATTGTGTGTATTTATTTTTCTAACTACAAATGCTCAAATTGTGCACCATGCATTCAGATACATAAACGTGCTCTACGAGACACGTCACGCATTACATTTTGGAGCATTTCAGGAGTAATTGCCTCACATGCGTTTCGAATTCTGCGCAATGGGGTGGCGGGTTCGATCCTCGATGTGGGCAATTTTTTTTTTTCGTCAAATTTGCTTTTACTTCCCTCGCATACCGAAGGGAAGTATTGTATTCGAGAAAAAATCACCCTCCGAGATTTTTTCGGATTCTGACGTTTCAGAACACGTAGATTCCGAAAATATAGGTTTTTCAATTCCGTCAGTCTGTCTGTCTGTCTGTCTGTCTGTCTGTTGGTGTATTTACTAAAAAACTACTTGACGGAGAGCAGTCAAATTTGGTAGGTAGTTAACCCTACTGTCAGCGAAGAACTGGTAGAATTTTCACTGAAAAATATACAGGGTGGACCGTCTAAACGGAATAAATAGTGAAAAAAAATTTTTTTTGCTCAAATTTAAAATTTCCACGTTTCATGACGCGCTAAACCTGTTTCAGGAAAAAAAAAATTTTTTGAAAATTTTTTTCATTTTTGAAAAAATTTTTACCAAGTTGAAAAAAATTTTTTTTTGCTCAAATTTAAAATTTCCACGTTTCATGGCGCGCTAAAACTATTTCAGAAAAAAAAAAATTTGAAAATTTTTTTCAAACATTTTTGAAAAAATTTTTACCAAGATGAAAAAAAATTGTTTTTGCTCAAATTTAAAATTTCTACGTTTCATGACACGCTTAACCTATTTCAAGAAAAAAAAATTTGAAAATTTTTTTCACCAATATTTTTGAAAATATTTTTACTACTAAAATGAATTTTTTTTCTTTCTTCAAATTTAAAATTTTCACGTTTCATGGCATTCTAAGCCTGATTAAAAAAAAAGTTTTTTGAAATTTTATCACTAAGATAGAATTTTTCTTTGTTCAAATTTTAACTATCCACGTTTCCATGACATTCTAAAACTATTTCAATCAAATTTAAAAATGTTTTTGAAGAATTTTTAAAAAAATTTGAAAACATTTTTAATCCATTTATGTATCACTACTATAGAACAGACGAAAAAAATTTTTTTGCTCAAATTTAAAATTTCCACGTTTCATGATATTCCAAACCAATTTCGGAAAAAAAAATTTGCAACATTTTGTTACCAGTTTGGAAAAAAATTTAACACCAGAATGCTCAAATTTAAATGACATTCTAAACCTAGGTATTTCAGAAAAAAAATTTGAAAATTTTTTTTCACCAACATTTTTCAAAAAGTTTTTACCACTAAAATAAATCGATTTTTTTTTTATCTGCTCAAATTTAAAATTTTCACGTTTCATAGCATTCTAAACCTATTTTAAAAATACATCATTTTTAATTTTTAAACTTTTTTTAGCACTACTATAGAACAGAAGGAAACTTTCCTTTTTGCTCTAATTTAAAATTTCTACCTTTGACATTTTAAACCTATTTCAGAAGAAAAAAATTTGAAAACTATTTTACCATCTTTTGAAAAATTTTAAAAAAATGAAATTTTTTAACCACCACTATACTTCCACTCCATTACGTGAATGTTGGATTGAAAATGTGACAGATGGCAATAACATCTGGCATATGCACCTATTATACTTTTATTGAAAAATGTACAGGGTGGTCATCCCAAGAAATAATTCAGTCATGGTGGACATTTGTAAAGGTATTTGCGCAAGCCTGCCATATGTGGCACCTGCTATTTAGTATTGAAATTGAACTTTTGCTGTTGGATGAGCAATCTGTGTATTTTTTTGACCAAAACTTCTCAAGTTTTCTTTGTAATAATAGCAATAACTCTATTCCGATTATTATTCTCAATGTCATTTCGTAATTACTAATTTTTTAGAGTGACTGCCATGCACAAAAATAACGAGGGAAGTTCTGTGTAAATACCTTTACCGATTTTTTTTTCAGGTAACCAAGTATTTTTTATGGTAATAAATGTCTACTTTCTGAGAATTTTTTAAAAACATCTTAAATACTTTTTTAATAAATGGCTACCTTGCAACAAACATGATTGTTCTTGTCCAACTAGGGTTTGTCGGTAGTTTTTGTTTTTTTGACTACTTTTTGTGAAAGACCAAAAATAAAAAAGAAACAATATTTTTTTCACTTTTTACTTCCCTCGCATACCGAAGGGAAGTATTGTATTCGAGAAAAAATCACCCTCCAAGATTTTTTCGGATTTTGACGTTTCAAAACACGTAGATTACGAAAATATAGGTTTTTCAATTCCGTCAGTCTGTCTGTCTGTCTGTTGGTGCATTTACTAAAAAACTTCTTGACGGAGAGCAGTCAAATTTGGTAGGTAGTTGACGCTACTGTCAGCGAAGAAATGGTACGGTATGGTAAGAAAATATACAGAGTGGACCGAATAAAGAGAATAAATAATGAAAAAAAATTTTTTTTGCTCAAATTTAAAATTTCTACGTTTCATGACACGCTTAACCTATTTCAGAAAAAAAAAATTTTTTCACCAACATTTTTGAAATTTTTTTTACCATTTTTGAAAAATTTTTTACTACTAGAATAGATGAAAAATTTTTTTTTCTTTCTTCAAATTTAAAATTTCCACGTTTCATGGCATTCTAAGCCTGATTAAAAAAAAAATTGAAATTTTTTTTCCAACATTTTTGAAAATTTTTTTACCACCAAAATAGATGGAAATTTTTTTATTTCTTCAAATTTAAAATTTCCACATTTCATAGCGTTCTAAATCTATTTAGAAGAAAAATTAGAATTTTTTTTTTACTATTTTTAAAAAATTTTACCACTAAGATTTTTTTTCTTTGTTCAGATTTAAACTATCCACGTTTCCATGACATTCTAAAACTATTCATTTAAAAATGTTTTTGAAAAATAAAAAAAAAATTGAAAACATGTTTAACCTATTTATCACTACTATAGAATAGACGAAAAAAATTTTTTTGCTCAAATTTAAAATTTCCACGTTTCATGACATTCCAAACCAATTGCGGGAAAAAAATTTTTGCAACGTTTTGTTACCAGTTTGGAAAAAAATTTAACACTAGAATACATGGAAACTTTTTTTGCTCAAATTTAAAAGTGTCACGTTTCATGACTTTCTAATACTATTTCAGAAAAAAATTTTTGTAAATTTTGTTCACCAACATTTTTCAAAAAGTTTTTACCACTAAAATTGATCGACTTTTTTTTTATTTGCTCCAATTTAAAATGTTCACGTTTCATAGCATTCTAAACCTATTTAAAAAATACATATTATTTTTAAATTTTAAACTTTTTTAATCACTACTGTAGAATAGAAGGAAACTTTCCCTTTTGCTCAAAAAATTATTTTACCAACATCTTTTGAAAAATAAAAAAAAAAATGAATTTTTTTAACCACCACTATACTTCCACTCCATTACGTGAATGTTGGATTGAAAATGTGACAGATGGCAATAATATCTGGCATAAGCACCTATTATACTTTTATTGAAAAATGTACAGGGTGGTCATTCCAAGAAATAATTCAGTCATGGTGGACATTTGTTAAGGTATTTGCGCAAGCCTGCCATATGTGGCACCTGCTATTTAGTATTGAACTTTTGCTATTGGATGAGCAATCTGTATATTTTTTTGACCAAAACTTATCAAGTTTTCTTTGTAATAATAGCAATAACTCTATTCCGATTATTATTCTCAATGTCATTTCGTAATTATCAATTTTTTAGCACAAATAACGAGGGAAGTTCTGTGTAAATACCTTTACCGATTTTTTCTTATAATGAAAAAAAAGTTCATGTCTCATGAAAAAAACACACACTTGTTTATCTTGTTGTTTATATGTACTTAATTTGACTTTTTCTTTTAGTAGTGTTTTTATACACCGTTTTACATGAAAGAAATGAAATATATTATTATTATTATTATCACTTTTCTTGTCCGCCACGCTCCAAGGCAAATATCATGTCCCTAGCTATTAGAAATGTGTCAGGTCGTTGCTGGCTCCTATACTATAACCTTTTAGGTAAATTCCCCCTTTTTGATGTTTATTCGTAAGCTGAAGCCTTATTTTTTCTTATTTTACTTAGCCCTTAGTAAACAGAAAAGAAAGTACATACCACATTGAAATGCACGAAAATCTCCTTGAGCTGATTTTCTCTCCTTTCCAGATCTTCCCATTGCTTATCCAAGTTCTCCCTTGCTTTGATCAACATCTTTCTTTTCTGACATAGGAGCCTTTCGGTGTTGCGCAGGTTTCGTTGGAGGACAGTCAAATTGGACCTGGGCTCATTATCGCGGACAACGTCGAATTCGGGGTACAGCCTTTGTTTTCAAGCAAAATTAGATTGAAGCTCTTTCAAGTCAAAACGACCCTTGTAATTTTTTACACAAAATATCTCCCTTGCGCTTGACCTAAGATCGGCGAGTTCCCTTGGATATTTAACTAGCCACGCAGTTCTATGGTTCTGAAGAAACCTAAGATCTCTCTGTTTTTCCACTTCTAAAGGTTAAAAGGAACAAGCCAAAAACTGGTTTAATACAAACCATCTTGTCCGTTAAGAAACCTAAGGCACGTGACTACAAAACATATGCAACCTACTAAACAAAATGGTGCATTTTGAAAATAGGCGTACGGGATTTGAATGGCCTAATATAAAAATTCTTATGTAGTAGTCCGTCAGAATTATGCAAAAAGAAGGGTAGTTCTAGATTCTTTTAGTACAGCAATGTGATTAAATTGAAGGTTTTTATATTAGAAAAAATACTGTCACAACGTGCAGTCATAGAAAAAGGTGATTTCCGAGAAATAGACATATATTCCGTATAACCGAGCGATATAGGTTTCCGTGAACTATATAGATTAGACTGTATTCTATAAAGATTTCTCAATAAAATTTTCAACTATACCAGGTGTAACAGGAAACATTTGTTGGTTTAACCGTGTTTTTATTGTGTCTTTAAAAATTGTGTAAAATTCTTGTTAATTGTGTTCAAAATGCCTCAAATTTATACAAAAGATGAAAAAGTGGACATGTTAATTATTTATGGGGAAAGTAAAAAAAATGCAATTGCAGCTATGGACCTTTATGGCCGACGATATCCTGATAGACAATGTCCAGCAAAAAATTATTTTAAACGTGCTGAAAACCATTTTCGATGAGAGCCCAACAATGATCCCGAAGAAAACTTTATTATTGATGAGGAACAGAAATTAATGTTTTGGCTCGAATAGAAGTTGATAAGACTGTTTCTTTAAGGCCAGTTGGGTTTGAATATAACATCAGTCACCAAACAGTAAGCCGAATTTTGCACAAATAAATCTTTTAAATACCAATCGCACCAGCATTTGTATGAAAGTGATTACGAACGTAGGATGGAATATTGCAATTGGATTTTGTATAATAACGTGCAGCCAAACAATGATTTTTTGGGACCGATTTTATTTTTGGACGAGTCAAGGTTTACAAATTTGGGATTATTTAACCGATAAAACACAAAATATTAGTCACAAGAAAATCAAATTTATTACGGGAGGGTAACTTTCCAGTGCGGTTCAGTTTCAATGTTTGGCTTGGAATAATCGGTAGTAGAATCACTGGTCCAATAATATTTGAAGGACCTCTGACTGGTGCCAGATACTTGGGATTCCTGGAAAATGAGATTGACTACATTTTACATGAGTTACCTTTAGATTTAGGACAGGGAATTTATTTCCAACAAAATGGTGCTCCTCCCCATAATTCAAGGATAGTAATTGATTACCTTCAATGGAGATTCAGCAATGGCCCAGCAATTGGCGAACGTTCTTCGAGAAACAGCTATGCGAGTTCAGAAGTGCATTGACGTTAATGGACAGCATTTTGAATAACTGTTGTAATGTTTTGGTTAATTTTTTGTATTCCAAAACCACCTTATGTGTAACAAGGTAATTCGAATAAAATTGTATTTTCTTATTTTCTTTTAACTGTAATTTTGTCAGAAATGAGAAGAGCGACCTCCAGGCAGACCTTAGGCTTTGTCAGATGTCTACAACTGGGTTGATGTACTTTATTTTACTAAACAAGAGGCATATGCGAAAGGGCTTTATAGGCAGGGCGAATTGGATTTTGAATCTAAAGATTTTATTAAGTATCTTGTGAAATAAGCGTCTAATCAACTCGAGGTATTTGTTCCCAAGAGAATTTCCTACAAGGACAGGCTCTTACGAAAATTTGCAAAACTTGTTTACTATTGCAAAATTAGCAACAAAGGTGAAAAAATGAAAGATTTTCAAATGCAATAATGGGATGCCTAAACAGTGCGCGCAACCCCGACCCTACAATCCAATATGTCGGCCTGTTGCAAATCTACAAAGTTGAAAATTGAAGGTGCTGCCATTTCGACAAAAAAAATGGATCGACATTAAATCAATTGGAATCGATTGAATTTACCAGTATCTTCGAATGTACCAAAATTCAGATTTTTTTATTAATAAATAAATTTTTGATTTACAAAAAACAACAAAATTATCGTTGCTGGGGATCGTATCTCCGCGAATTTTCAAAGATTTGCAACCAAGTGCAATGAATTGCGTTTAAAAAATATGAAATTAAAAAAAAAAAAAATTCTAGGACCAATGGGAGCCGAGATACGCCACTTTTACGTTTTTATCGATAACAACCGTTCTAATCACTATTTTTAGTTGAAACTTGGTGTGATACAACTAGAATGCTTTACAAAAAAATCGGTAAAGGTATTTACACAGAACTTTCCTCTTTATTAGTGCATATGGCGGTCACTCTAAAAAATTATTAATTACGAAATGACATTGAGAATAATAATCGGAATATAGTTATCACTTTTATTACAAAGAAAACCTGATAACTTTTGGTCAAAAAAATATACAGAGTGGTCATCCGACAGCAAAAATTTAATACTATAAATAACAGGCCAAATGTGAAAGAATTGCGCAAATATCTTTACAAATGTCCACCATGGTTGAATTATTTCTTGGGATGACCACCCTGTTCCACGTTTCATGGCATTCCAAACCCATTTTAAAAAAATATATAATTTTTAAATTTTTAAACTTTTTTTACCACTACTATAGAATAGAAGGAAACTTTCCTTTTTGCTCAAATTTAAAATTTCTACGTTATATGACATTCTAAACCCATTTCAGAAGAAAAAAAATTTGAAAATTTTTTTACCAAGATTTTTGAAAAATTTCAACAAAAATTAAATTTTTTAACCACCACTATACTTCCACTCCATTATGTGAATGTGGGATTGAAAATGTGACAGATGTCAATAATATTTGGCGTATGCACCTATTATACTTGTATTGAAAAATGTACAGGGTGGTCATCTCAAGAAATAATTCAGTCATGGTGGACATTTGTAAAGGTATTTGTGCAAGCCTTCCATATTTGGCAATTGTTATTTAGTATGGAACTTTTGCTGTTGGATGAGCACTCTGTATATTTTTTTGACCAAAAGTTATCAGGTTTTCTTTGTAATAATAGCAATAACTATATTCCGATTATTATTCTCAATGTCATTTCGTAATTAATAATTTTTTAGAGTGACCGCCATGCACAAATAACGAGGGAAGTTCTGCGTAAATACCTTTACCATTTTTTGTAATAGGTTTAGCATGTTACGAAACGTGGAAAATTTAAATTTGAGCAAACAAAATTTTTTTTCATGTATTCTAGTGGTAAAAAAAATTTTCATCATCTGTTCTAAAGTAGTGGTAAAAATTTGCAATTTTTTTATTTTTCTTTATTTTAAAACATTTTTGATATAGGCTTAGAATGTAATGAAACGTGAAAATGTTAAATTTGAGCGAAAAAAAAATTCCATCAATTCTGTATTACCTAGTGGTAAATTAGATTTTTTTCAAAAAAACTTTAATTTCTGGTTGGTAAAAAAAATTCTAAATAAAATGTTTCCATCTATTCTATAGTAGTAGTAAAAATGAATTCAAATTTTTTCGAAAATTTTTTAAAATTGCTTTTTAAGATATGTTTAGAATACCATGAAATGTAAAAATTTTAAATTTGAGCAAAAAAAATTTTTTCTATCTATTCTAGCGGTAAAATTTTGTTAAAAAATGGTTAAAAAAAAAATTCCCATTTTTTTTTCTAAAATAGGTTTAGAATGTCATGAAACGTGGACATTTTAAATTGGAGGAAAAACATTTTTTTTTCATTGTTTATTCCACTGAACTATTCATAATAAATGGAAGACCGATACAGATATATGCGCGTGAACAAAATACTTCAATCATGCAATTCAAGGTCCCCGGAATTTGCGTCGCCGCAGTACAAATCTAGCTTTAAAAGTATGTTGTTGCTTGAGTCAGAATTCTTCTGGAGGACGTTATGCGCAGACACAATTTTTCTTTGCTTTGTCTCCCTTGGCGGGAGGTCTTTGATTAGTGCAGAATTTCAGAGCCGGCATCAAGTAATTCTCTCGTTTTTATCGCTCGTTGAAATTGAAAATTAAATAATTATGTTTTGGGCATGACAACCGTTATGTCCTTTAATAAAAATTAAGACAAATGTTAACTATATAAGAAATGTCAATCTATACACGCATATTTTTGATGATTTCGGAAAAAATGACAAATTATAAACACTTGCAATAAAAATAGAGACGGCCCTTGCGTTCTACACACTGTGATTGCGCTCCTACCGGGGGTCGCCATACTTGCGCGAGATTCAATTTGACACACAAATAGTTATGGACATTCTCATTCCATTTATATGTATAGGTCAGTGGTTTATTCCCTTTAGACGGTCCACCCTGTATATTTTCCAGTGAAAGTTTAACCATTTTTTCGCTGACAGTAGCATCATCTACCTACCAAATTTGACTGTTCTCCGTCAACTAGTTATTTAGTTAATGCACCGACAGACAGACAGACGGAATTGAAAAACCTTTATTTTCGTAATTACATGATCTGAAACGTGTAAATCCGAAAAAATCTCGGAGGGTGATTTTTTCTCGAATAAATACTTCCCTTCGGTATGCGATGGAAGTAAAAAGTAAACATCATGTCTTAATGCGTTTCTCAATTATTAATAATCCTGTATTTGAAGTGAAAATTAATCATAAAATTGCTAATTATTGAAGCTGGTAAAGACTATCGGTCGAAATTTCGATTACACCATCGGAAAATTCAGAAAAAAACGCGTTATTTTAAAAAAAATGCATTTTTGTAGGTGTTTTCTAAGTTGAGTAATCTAATTTGCAACTGAGAGTCTACAAATGCCTAGCGCTGCTGTAGCGACAGCGCCATGACGTCTCAGTCGTCTTTCGCACTGTAGCCTTTTGCGTTCTCATTAATCAATACTTTCGCAATGAGGAATTGATCAAAATGGATATAAAAAAATTATAAATATATATAAATAAAGCATTCTGATTATTTTTAGAAAAGGGAAAAAACAATGCTTTTTGATGTTTCAAATAAAAACTGTATTTTTATACACTCTACATATGTTTCGGCTTGCTAGGCCTTTCTCAAGAGCATTACAAATGAATACTAAAGCTATGAGGGCGGTTAACCATGTTCTCTATTAGTGACTCCTTATATCCATTACTTATTGCAATCTGTTTGATTATGTTTAATTCTTTATTAAACGCATCTTCGTCTAAGGGGATATTTGTGAGTCTATGTATTAAGCTATAACACGAAGAGAGTTTAATTTGCCAAGATTGTTGTGAATTATAATGAATGACTGTGTCTGTTGTAGTGGGTTTTCGATAAATACTAAATTTTAATTGATTACAATGTTTTTTTAATATTCATATCTAAAAAGTTTAATTGACCATTTTTTTCCTTCTCTAATGTGAACTGGATTTTACTATTAAATGAATTCAATAAATTAAGGAAACTACTTAAATTCCTTTCTGTACCGGTCCATATGCAAAAAATATCATCAACATAACGAGTCCAATAGAAAACATGTACATTTAGGTTGCTATTACAACTAAAAATTACTTTTTCAAAGTTTTTCAAAACAAAAATTGCTTCAAAAGGAATTTTTTACTGTACCCAACAAAACAACAAAGTACAATTTTATTAATTATATTCCTAGGTTTAGTGATAAAATAAGTAGAAAATTAAATAAGTTAGGCATCTCCACAATAAGTGTAAACAAAACAAATTTAGGAAGTATTTTGGTCAACAATAAAAAAAAATAAGTAGTCAACAAATTAGGGGTTTATGAAATTAAATGTAAGGACTGTAACGAGGTATATATTGGCCAGAGTGGTAGAAGTATAGCTAATAGGGTAAAAGAACATAAACAATCTATTTTAAACAACAACAAATACACAGGAATGTCAACACATTGCATTGAAAATAATCATTTTATCGACACAAAGAATATTAATTTATTCCATTCTGAAAGAAAAGGAAAACGCTTAAACCTCCTTGAACAATTAGAAATAAAAAAATCCCTTAAAAGCAACAGTTGTACCACCAATCACCAACTAAATTTCATAAACACTCCTATAATAGACAAGGTTTTGAGAATAGCCCATTGAATTATATTCCGAGTAGGTAGATACTTAGTTTTATTACTTGAAATCCCCGTAATTTCACGTGTTTGGGTATTATTGCATTTATTTTTAGAACAACCGCCCTCATAGCTTTAGTAGTCATCTGTAATGCTCTTGAGGAAGGTTTAGCAAGCCGAAACATATGTAGAGTGTATAAAAATACAGTTTTTATTTGAAACATCAAAAAGCATTGTTTTTTCCTTTTCTAAAAATAATTATTCTAAAGATGTTTCACAAGGAACCTACCACATACTCAATCCAGTGTATTAAAGCATTCTAGTTACATCATACCAAGTTTCAAGTAAAAATATTGATTAGCACAGTTGTTATCCATAAAAACGTAAAACTGGCGTACCTCGGCTCCCTTTCGTCCTAGAAAAAACTTTTTTTTTAAGTGCAATCAATGCATTTAGTTCAAATCTTTAATCTGAAAATTCGCGGAGATACGATCCTCAGCAGCGATAATTTTTTTGTTTTTTGTAAATAAAAAATGTATTTATTAATTAAAAAATCTGAATTTTCATACATTCGAAGATACTGGTAAATTCAACCGATTCCAATTCATGTCGATCCTATTTTTTTTTTTTTTGTTGAAACGGCAGCAATTTTCAACTTTGGAAATTTGCGATAGACCGCCATTTTGGATCGGAGGGTCGGGGTTGCGCGCAATATTAAGGCACCCCAAAGGCTATCTTCTCCCAAAATTTCATTGAGTTTCGATGACAATTACTTTAATTATTGCAATTTGAAAATCTTTCATTTTTTTTACCTTTGTTGGTAACTTTGCAATAGTAAACAAGTTTTGCACAATAGCTTATCCTTGTAGGTAATTTGCTTAGGAATAAATTTGATCAGTATACCTTGAGTCGATTAGAGGCTTATTTCACGAGATATTTAAGAAAAACTAAAAAGAAAACAGGTCTCTGCTTTCTATTTTGCAATAAAAAGCCATGTTCCATATCTTCGAATCTATAAAGTCTCGAGGGTTGTTATTTATGAATTTCTTACCTATTTATAAACAAAAAATTGTAATGTTTAAAAGGATTTCAGATTCGAGAATTTTTAGATCTAATTCGGCCTGCATATTAGGTCGAAGTAATCAAAGACCAGTTCCAAGAGAACTCATTTGCAACCTATAGTCGGAAATCAGCAGTTGCACATCATCAATTTAATATTGTACAGTGGCGGCTCGTCAGGGGAGGCATGGGAGGCTGAGCCTCCCCTTGGAAGAACCACCATATCTTCAAAAGTAATATCTTAAGAAATTTCTATTAGGTATATCTCAATTTTCAATATTTTTTATTGTTTATTATTCATTAATTAATTTTCAGTTTATATATAACATTTTTGCATTTCCTTTCCACAAACATACCTATAACGTTACGGTCCGGTCTTTGTATGCATATTTCCCGGTCGGCCGGTCTTTTACTGAATGAACACTGCGGTTCGCTGGAGGCTAATACGAAATAGCTTCCAACTTTACCGCATTTACTTATAACATGAATGACCTTGAATTTCTTTGCGCTGTGTAAAATAGCAACACTTGGAATAGCCAAGTATGAGGCTAGTCTCAGATCTCAGAGCGCATGTGCACAGGTCATTCGAGTGTCAGGTGATTCACAAAGAAAACGAACTGACATCTGATAGTTGCGTTTAGCCGGTTAAGAACAACTTGACGTATAAATACATAAAACATTTGATAGGCGGGCTAGAAATAAGTGCTCTAGGTGAAAATATTCCCAACAACATGTCTTGTTGTCCAGACGTGGTGGATTATTTGTTATTAAATGGATTTACTACTCTTATTTATGACGAAAAGGTAAGAATTAAAAGAAATGCCAGGCCTACACCAGCAATGCTTTCGTTAGTATTTAAAAGTGGTAAACAAAACAGAGGGTTTTGTGATAACAATTATAAAAAAGTCGAGTGTGGTTAACGGCATCAACAGTTAGAAACAAATTATATTGTTGGAGATGTTTATTATTTACTAATGATCAATCCTCAATTTGGGGCAGGGCCGGGTTTAATAATTTGCAAAATTTGTTGCAAGGTTTAGAAAGGCACGAAAGATCCCAGGAGCACATTTCATCTTGCATTAAATTCGAAATGCTTGGTAAACAAAATATTGTAAATTTCTTGGATTCTGCACATAAGATATATATAAGAGAGAAATAGAAAATGTTAACGAAAAGGTCCGTGAGAATAGGGAAATATTAAAGAGGTTAATAGATGCCATTATATAGTTATCTTCACAAGAAAATTCTTTCCGAGGACATGACGAAAAACGAGAATCGTGCAATAAAGGAAATTTCAAAGAGCTGGTAGATTTTTTAAAAACTTATGACCCAAAATTAGAGAACTTTTTGAATAACGCCACTATTTTTTGAGACAATTCCGGTAATCTCAGCTTCTGTAGAATGATCATTTTCAGCACTTAAACGCATAAAAACATTTTTACTAGAAACAAAATGAGTCAAGACCGCCTTTCAAATGTATCGCTTATTTCAATAAAAAAACGTTTTTTGTCAGAATTGAGGAAACGCGATTCATTTTATGATGAAATAATCAACCATTTTGCTAGTTCCAAAAATCGCAGGTTACCACTCATTTATAAAAATATTCAGGCTTTAAAGCAGAGATTAATATAGGTAGTTGTTATTTTAGAAAAAATATTTATTTGTGTTATTTATTTTTTAGGAAATATTTTTTATAATTCTCTCCATAATATAGAGTTCCGCGGTTATATTTTTTTTATATAACTTCTTTCTCAAAACTATTTTAATTTCTATTAAAACTTATAATTTTACACGTCTGGCAGTGATAATGAATACAATTTTTTGTTTGTAGAAAAACACTTTAATTTTTTTACCAAAACTATTTTTATTTTTATTAAAAGTTATATAATTTAATTACAAGTGGGATAGTAGGACTCCTTTGGATACCGATACTCGAGCCGTAGGAACGAGAATTTCATGAGAATGATTTTTTCATCTCATCATATTTTCTATTTCCTTTTCATTCTATTCTTTTATTAGTTCTATTCTCTCAAGTCGTGAATCGGTATCCTGGCGAACAACCCACGGCAAAAAAATGTAACGCGCCGTTGTAATACCTCGGGGGTGGTGGGGAAATTGTAGTCATATTGCACATCAGTTGTCTTTCAGAATATCAAGCCTCCTCTGCAGACAATATCACGAGCCGCCACTGATATTGTACATGGGCAGACTTTAAAGGGAAACAATATCAAAGTCTAATTAACATCAACGCTTCTTGAACACGTAATTTTAGTATAATCTATTATTCTACACTTATTACACAATGTTGCCCGTAGACTAGGGTTAGATGTTTATCTTCAAAGAAATCATATTAAATTTTAGTATGATAGAAATACTTACTTCTGTACTTTATCAAAATGTTGTGATATTTTGTACTGAGCCACGGCCTTTTCTGGTTTGGTTTTGGGAACGTTTATTTGGGGCAACCTTATGGTCTTCATCTTGCAAGGGAAATTTTTTTCGATGTTAATGAGATAATTTATTGTATCTCAAGTATACAAAACGTCAGTCTTATAATAGGTTTAAATGGGACAAAAAGGCACAGAAACACTTTTCACAACAAAAGTTGAAAAATTATGTGACATACATGTCAATTTTGTTTTAAAATCAGCATAAAGCAGTGGCGTAGGCTAACGGGGGTTCGAGGGGTTTTTCGAAATTCACCTCTGGGTCGTAGAAAAGTTCGTTGATTTAATCAGACATTTAGTGATGCTTTTCAGGGCTATACTTGACCTGTGTGCAGCGAAATCTAAAAAGCGCCTTTTTTTGTCTGTTATTTTCGTACATAGAAAAAAAAAGAACGGTTCGCTTTCGCTTGGTAACTATTAAGGATTTTTTGATTTCAATGATTAGCATTGGCATTGCATTAAGACTCAGGGGCTCCCCTTCGAACACAGGAGCGGTACAGCCCTGGTGCTCTTTCTACTATATGTGGTTGTGATCTTGCGAGGCTAAATAGCTTCAAACCACTGTTAATTTTACATTCAAAATGTTAAAGTTAATAATAGAAGTACTCCCAAGGTAAAACTAAATGGCCATCGACCGAGGTCTTTCTGCTAGTTCCATATTAAATTTCTTTTATAAACGATTGTTATACAGAAAATTGTAATTATCTATAGTAACTTTATTTGAGATAGGTAATTCCTAATATACAGTGTGTCCCAGGATAGATGTAACAAGAGGTGTAATGGACCAAAAATGACTTGGTGTTCTACGGGGTGTTTTATAAGCAAAGTTGTCAAAATCGCCAGTAATAAAGTACCTTTATTTTTCAAAATATGCAAAATTCCAGTAAGTAAAGTTATTTAGAATGCAATTTTATATCTCTATACCAAATTTCAGGAATATAAAATTATTTTTTTGAAACTTCCCATTTTTCAATAAATTGGTATTTTATTTTGAATCATTCAATTAAAACTGCATAGAAATAATTTTTTGTGAATTAATATTTAAAGTTATGTAGAAGCTAAAAGTAGGCTATGAGAAAAGCAGTGGATACACATTTATTTATTTATATAATCATACATCATCCAACAGTACAAAAGCATTTATAGGATGGAAATCTAAACTAACTTAACCTAACCCAATTAAAATATACAAATAGAAATTATGAAGGTGATTAGACTGCACAGCAGTAGATTAAATTTCTGGCTGCTAGGCAAATATGTCCAATTCACTGCCATGAGTTTCATAACAAGTACAAATATTAAACAGAGGAGAAAATTTTAATACGTTAGATCTAGGAGTGGATAAATAAAAGTTTTGAGAATAACGAGAATTAATCTGTGGGACATAAAAGTTCAGTTGGCTTAATATTTCTCTACAATGTATTTTATTATGCATAATTTTATCTAGAAAACGCAAAGCAAAGGACTCACGCCTTTCAGAAAGACTGGTAATATCATATTTTTCAAGTAATTGATTTTGAGAAGCTCCAATTTGTGGATATATACCTTCAGTTTTCCAGTTTAAAAATTTCAGAAAGCAGCGTTGAATATTTTCCAATTTGTGATTATGAATATTATACCCAGATTGCCAGACAAGTGAAGCATACTCCAGTTTAGATCGAGAGAAAGCAAAATAAAGCATCATTAAGGTTTTCGCATCATTAAAATCATGGCTGTTACGCAAAATGAAGCCTAACATTCTGTATGCATCCGAAATTACAGCATCAATATGGTTAGTGAAAGTTAATTTTTTATCGAAAGTTACACCTAGATCCTTGAACGTAGATGGTCTGTTCGGCATGTCGCCATTAACATTGTAATTATATATAATTGGGGACTCCTTGGTTTTATAACTCATAACATTGCACTTGCCAACATTTAGGTGAAGATCATTTTGATCGCACCAAGCCGATAACTTAGTTAAATTATTATTATTATTATTACATACATACAAGGCAGGCAGCCTAGGGCTGTTTGTACCTAAAGAACACGTACATGTGTATAAAACTTAAACTACTAACATAGACAATTAAATAATATAAATATAGATAAATATTAAACGAAAGGCTAAATAAAGTATACATACATGTATATATGAAAATGAATCTCAGTAAATAATTCTATTATCGCACATTATTAGTGTTCAGGTGCAGGTCAAGCCTATTTTTAAATTGGTTCAAACTAGTTGATTCGATTACATCATTGGGTAGTCTATTCCAGTGATCCACGACACGATTGCTGATGAAATGTTTGTAAGGGTTGGTTGAGAAATGGCTTTTAGTAAGTTTCATTTGATGTCCCCGAAGATGTGTATTCGCACTTAAAGCAAATATACTGTTTATACATGGGCAGCTATACAGGGTGCGCCAAAGTTCTGAATTTGGTCGATTACGGCTGTATTTGAAATGGTGGAAATATATGGTCTATACATTATTTTCTTGATTTTCAATTCTGAATAACCAGAAAATATGTACAATTATACAGGGTATTCCGTTTTCGTTGTCCGGGCAACAACTTCGTTATTTTAAATGGAACACCCTATATTTTTTTCCTTTATCGAGTTACCCATCTAATTATATTCATAACTCTATTAAGGTGGTAGGTACTTAAAATGAACCGTTTATGATATAAAAAAGGTTTTTTGGCAAAAAGTGAGGTTTGCGGATAAGTTTTTGAGTACCTCTGATTTCATAGACAAGAGAGTTTTCAAAATTCTGCTTATACTGTTATGTTGGGCATATTAAAGGCTAGTAGGGCAGAAACATTATTAATATTAATCTTATACAGAGTGCTGAAAAAATTGAGTTTATTTTTTCGCTAATAAAAAAGGCCGTAATTCAATTTTTTCAAATGGGACGTACTATTTTCAGTTCTGTCATCTAATGAAGTGTTAAATTATCTTTCCATTGATATATCACAGTAGGTATTTATCTTTAGGAGTTGCATAGATATTAAGGTTAATTGTCTGGATCAGACTAATTGTGTAGTAGTACAAGCAGTTTTCTATAATTAATTATTAGTCTTCTGAAATATTATTTTTTTACTTAGAATTGTTGGACAAAGAATTGAAATTAATACCAGCACATATGTAATAAAGAATTTACTCATAATAAAAAAACAATTATTTTAACAAATGTTCAAAATGTTCACCATTTCGATCGAGACACATCTGAATCCTCTTCCTAAATGAATGACGCATTTCTTGCAGCATCTGCGGAGTAATGGATGCAA
Organism: Stenurella melanura; assembly: GCA_963583905.1. Lineage (NCBI taxonomy): Eukaryota > Metazoa > Arthropoda > Insecta > Coleoptera > Cerambycidae > Stenurella > Stenurella melanura. The sequence continues at coordinate 122,288,991 of OY757315.1, read as the reverse complement.
AGGCACGTCTGATCCTATTTTTCATGTCATCTACAGTGGTAGGAGTGTCGCGATAAACTATATCCTTTACATAGTCCCATAAAAAAAAGTCCATACCTGTCAGGTCGGGCGACCTTGCAGGCCATGCTATTGCTGCGCCACGCCCTATCCACATATCATTGAAGTTGAGATCTAACCATTCTCTGACATTTGCTGCAAAATGAGGCGGAGCTCCATCTTGTTGAAACCACATTTTTTGCCGTATACCAAGAGGAACGTTTTCTAGGAGAACCGGCAATTCATTTTCCAAAAAATCGTGATATATCCTTCCATTTAAGGGTCCATTAAAGAAATGAGGTCCAATAACAATCGGCCCTACTACAGCACACCATACATTTAATGACCACCTCTGTTGGGAAACTGTTTTTAATAAATGAGGATTCACATCTGAATAATAATGAAAATTGTGTCTATTGACACAACCATTTTTGTGAAATGTAGCCTCATCAGAAAACATCAAACACCTTATGAAATCGGGATCGTTATCGAGCATGAAACTAGACCATTCACAAAAATTTACCCTGTTTAAAAAATCATCTTCAAGTAATTCTTGGTGTAATTGAATTTTGTAAGCATGGAATTTATTTTTCTTTACGATCCGCCTTACTGTTGTCCCGCTTATGTCAAAATTATTGCTCAATTCTCTACTACTGGTGGTAGGATGTTCAACTAAGGATATCATAACCCGATATTCATTTTCCTCAGTCATTTTTCTTGCTGGAACTTCATGAGGTTTGTACTGCACTTCACCAGTTTCGATAAATCTGTCTCTCTCTAAGATTACTAAATGCAGGATGTGGTTTTATAGACTCGGGATGCTAAGAGGCTGTTCCTTGAGCACTCCCCCAGAATAAAAATCATGTCAACCATTTCTTCCCGCGAATAATTCATATTTATTTTGAAACACTTCTTCACTGGACAAATCAATAGACAATATAAACTAACGACAAGCTAGAATGTGCAAATACCTAATACGTTCCACTCCTGGCAAACCTAGAATTACATAGCGGGTTACAACGCGAATGAATGAGATGGATTTATGCTAAGCTTTAATACAAACAACTATAGATATAATTTGCAGCGATGTCAAGTTAATAACGGTGTCCACACCCCAGATTAGTAAAGTGGGAGGTTGCCTACTAACTTTTCAAGGGAGAGTCAAGACGCCATATTGCGCGTCATTGTGCCTGCCCTGTGTTTGAACAAAGTTTTTCTGTATGATTTCATTTTGAATACGAGTAATTTAGAACACTAAAACTTAGGTCGAAAAGAAAAACACGGGGATCTTACATAAATTACACGTTTTCAATATGAAATCATACAGAAAAACTTTGTTCAAACACGGGGCAGGCACTATGACGCGCAATATGGCGTCTTGATTCGACCTTGAAAAGTTAGTAGGCTACCTCAGTCATGTTTACTAATCTTGGTCCACACCATCGCCTCGGCGCGGAGCGAACAAACTCAACACGTGGCATCAACGGATGTATCACCTCTCTACATGTGCCACCATGAGCGGTATGCTTTGAAGATTGTCGTGCCAGCTCGTAAAAGTTGAGTTTGCACGACAAACATCAAGGCATACCGCCCAAGTTAATTTATGTGATGTAATGTTATGTAAAATTGTGTGAATTTCAGTCAGACAGATATTTAACCTTAATATCTATGCAACCCTTAAAGATAAAATACCTACTATGATATATCAATGGAAAGATAATTTAACACTTCATTAGATGACGGAACTGAAAATAGTACGTCCCATTTGAAAAAATTGAATTACAGCCTTTTTTATTAGCAAAAAAATAAACTCAATTTTTTCAGCACTCTGTATAAGATTAATGTTAATAACGTTTCTACCCTACTAGCCCTTAATATGCCCAACATAACAGTATAAGCAGAATTTTGAAAACTCTCTTGTCTATGAAATCAGAGGTACTCAAAAACTTATCCGCAAACCTCACTTTTTGTCAAAAAATCTTTTTTATATCGTAAACGGTTCATTTTAAGTACCTACCACCTTAATAGAGTTATGAATATAATTAGATGGGTAACTCGATAAAGGAAAAAAATATAGGGTGTTCTATTTAAAATAACGAAGTTGTTGCCCGGACAACGAAAACGGAATACCCTGTATAATTGTACATATTTTCTGGTTATTCAGAATAGAAAATCAAGAAAATAATCTATAAACAATGTATTTCCACCATTTCAAATACAGCAGTAATCGACCAAATTCAGAACTTTGGCGCACCCTGTATATGTTGTTTAATATTTTGTATGTCTCTATAAGGTCACCTCGTATTCTTCGTTGATGCAGTGTTGGTAATTTCAATTTTCTCAGTCGTTCTTCATATGATATGTTATAAAATTTGTGGGGGAGGATTTTAGTTGCTCTGCGTTGGGTTTGCTCAAGGAGATCAATATCTTTTTGAAAATAAGGTGACCATATTTGGAAACCAAACTCAAGAATAGGGCGAATGAATGACTTGTAGATCTTTATAAATAATTCTGGTGATATGTGGTGAAAAGATTTCCTGACTAGATATATCATGGAGTTTGCTTTTTTGGTAATGTTGATGATGTTGAAGTTTTTCGCAGTCATTAAAATCATTAATTCTATGCAACATCTTGACGTCATCGGAATATATTAAGAAATATACGTCTAATAGATCACTGATGTCATTAATAAAAATATTAATGAAAAGGGGTCCAAGTATTGATCCCTGGGGTACTCCTGACGTGGCTCGGTATTCAACAGATTTATATCCATTATAAGATACGAATTGAACTCTATCAGTCAAGTAACTCTCAAGAAATTGAAGTAAACCGCCAGATAACCCGAATTTGTCAAGTTTACAGAGAAGTTTTCTATGGTTCAGTCTGTTAAACGCCTTAGAAAAGTCAGTATAGACTAAGTTTACTTGTATTTGAGAATCAATTGATTCAGCAATGTACTGAGTAGCGCAGATTAAGTTTGTTACGGTGGAGCGACCTTTCATAAAACCGTGTTGTTGCGTAGATATTTTCAGTTGAACATGTGCATAAATGTTATCATGCAGTAGCATTTCGAAAGCTTTACCAAAGTTACATATGATTGTTATCGGTCTATAGTTGGTAACATCATTTCTTTCACCTTTTTTATATACAGGGCACACTTTGGAGTATTTCCAAATATCAGGAAAATAGCATTTCCTAAGACATAAATTAAAAATTATGCAGACAGGATATGCAAGAATGCTGGCACAGTCTTTCATTTATTATTGACATATCTGTCAAATGTAGTCAACATTATCCTTAATTTCTGTTTCAAATTAACGAACCAAGCATAAAAAATTAAGTGAAAATGGTACTCACAGTGCGTGAAAAAATTTATATTGTGCAATGCTACGGAATTGGCGGTGAAAACTAGCTAAGAGAAGTGGTAAGCCAATTTAATTTGAAGTTTCCAAACACTGCCTTGTTACGTACTCAGGCTATGAGAATAATTTAAAAGTTTCTGGCTACTGGTAGCGTTCTTAACATGAAAAGAAAAATAAAAGCATATGATGAAGACAATGTTGGGGCTATTATAGCTCATGCCTCTGTTATAGAAAATCCTAGGATGCCACTAAGAGAGAGTCAGGTCTTATTAATATTAACAAGCCTGAACTCCAAAGAATTTACAATGCAAAGAAAATTAGGGCATATAAAGCAAATTATAAACATACGCTTGAAGAGGGAGATGACGGCCGTAGGTTGGATTTTAGTTTGATCATTGGAGAAAAAATCATGGAAGAGAGATTTTTTCATAATTTCATAATTTTCTCAAATGAATCCACATTCACAACCCATGGTGTTGTTTCATCTCAGAATTGTCGGTTTTAGGCTTCTGGAAATCCAAATTTTAGAATTCATTGTAGAAGACAATATTATAAAAAAGTGAATGTGTGGTGCGCCGTTTCTTATCACGCTGGAGTTATTGGACCTTATTTCATTGACGGAAAATTAAACCAGCACACTTATTTACAGCTTCTTGAAAGATTTTCTGAAGAATATTTAAATATTTTAAGAGATATGCCTTTAGTTCATTTTCAACATGATGGTTGCTCTGGCCACTCCACAGAAATGATTAATCGGTGGTTGAATTTAAATTTTGAAGAAAATTGAATTGCCAGAAATGGACCGATCAAGTGACCGGCGAGATCCCCAGACCTATCAATATTGGATTTCTTTTTATGGGGTCACCTCAAGCAGTTGGTTTACGCTGAACCACTTCCTAACGATGTAGCAGTATTGAAGCAGAGAAATACAAATGCCATAGACTCCATACCGTTAGATCATATTCCAAACAGTTTTAAGGACTTCAGGCGAAGGATCGAAATGTGTGGATGTGGGTGGTAGCTACGTCGAATAATAAAAAAATTGTAAACATTGTTTTGTATTGGTCAATAATTAATTTGTTTGTATATCTGTTATGTTGATATTTATTACTTGTTATAATTTTTAAGCCTCATTAATCTTCTGTTAGTAATTGTTCCTTGTTTTACAATTAGTTCGGTTACCATTATACCTTCTTACATCTCATATATTCAATTTTTTATTTACCAATACCCTACTTTTTGAGATGATTAACAGTTGCTCCTACACAACTTTAAATATGAATTCAACTCTTAATTCGCAAAAAATGGGAAGTTTCAAAAAAATTCTTTTATTTTCCTGAAATTTGGAATAGAGGTATAAAATTGCATTCTAAATAACTTTTCTTAGTGGAATTTTTTTCATTGATTTGAAAAATAAAAGTACTTTATTAGTGGTGATTTTTAAAACTTTGCTTATAAAACACCCTGTAGAATACCAAATCAAGTCAAGTTGGCATACTTTAGTTTTACAACAAACAGGACTCAATCCCCAAATACCATTCCAAAATTTTTGGTCCATTACACCTCTTGTTACATCTATCCTGGGACACACTGTATATAAATATAAAAATATAATATATAAACAAAATGAAAAACATACACATTATAATATTACAAATAAATTTCCCACATCATACAAAATATTTATGTTTAACTTGTTAAAAAGTAAGAATATAAACATAAGATCAACCACTAGTGAATTAGATACAATTTTAATTAATGTTTAAGTGTTTCAGTGTTTGTTGTCTTTAGTTTTCTTTAATAAATTAATGTAGTAATGAACTCCTATTCAAATCTTAGGTAGTAAGCCCTTTAGAATTTTAAATATAAAAGCCATTGTAAAGTAGATAATTCCAACAGATACAAACATCCACTCTAGAACCCTTAACAACATGGTGGATCCTAGTATGCAATATTTGTAGTTCATTAATACTACGTTGATCAAGTAAATACAAAACAGTAGCACAGAAATCAAAGTGCGGCAAAATTATAGCTTTGCATACAGTGCTTCCAGTTTTCATATCCAAGTTAATTGCTATATACATTTTTTTTGTAGGTAATTAAGATGTTGTCTAAAATTAAATCCAAATATTTAATTTGTTTGGCTACTTCAATAGAGCAGTAGCAGCTGACGTCACAACATGGCCGCCAAAGTTGCCTGGGTGGTAATAACCTAGTTTTGCATTTGTGTGCTTTCTGATTAATTCGAGTTTTTAAAGAATTTGTAGTGCTTTTTTAAACGTTTTTTTCGTGTCACATCAATTTTGGGTGTTTTTCATCTATTATACATTTCGCGATTTATTGATCTGACTTTAATTTAGTGTTTTATTTGTGTTTTTCAACCGGCGTGTTATCTTGCGTACCTGTCAAAAGTTATTAATTTTCGATATGGTAAGTGAATTTCAGTGAATTTATTATAATTTTATTTATATTCTACATTTTAGGAGTCCCCTCATTACATTTCTAAGCTGAAATGTATTAATGGAGCCAACCTATATGATTTAAAAGGGAGAGATTGAAACTATATCGTTGGATGATTTTTCAAAAATATAATATAGCATTAAATTAATGAACCATTGTGACCTTTCTTGTAAATAAAATATATATAAACTATAAGACTATTATTATTCATACTTACCCTTATAATTATGTATAATTTAAAACATTCAATGATGGTAGACGATGCTGTTAAAAGTATGTCATTTTTTAAATTCTGTTGTGTTTTAGCTCACTTACCTTCACTGGTATTTTATTTGTGTACATTATCAATATTTTGAACCTCTGTAATTATAATTGTAAGAACCAGAACAGATACCAAACTAGGTATATAGCTATATAAAGTATTCGGAGCGTATTATGTTGCATATTTGCTCGCAATTTAAATTAAATGGAAACTGAAATGATCTCACAGTTCTATCTTTTTATTAGATTTACTATTACTCCTGCATTTCATAATACAACCCTCTGATTGTTGTTATTAATGTGATAAACACTTAAACTCGTTACAAACTTTTGAGCCTAACAAAAGTAAGATATAAATCAATAAAAAGTTGAAGGGAAATATTTTAAATCGTCAAAAACGTAGATTTTACAATAGGTTTATAAAACCATTAATATATGATTGATATATTGGCATAAATCAATGAGTATTTTGATAACTTTTAACTTAGTGTAATAATACTACCTAACCTATGTCACTGCCTAGCTGTAACTGAGCGTATATTAAACATTTACTAAAATATGTCTTGATATTACATATGTACAAAAAATGTAAAAAATCCAATATAGTCTTTATTTTCACTAATTTATGGGTTCACAAAGATGTCAACGTTCTTGACACCAAACTTTACACTGGTAAAAACAACACTAATAAAGTATATATAAAATTTTCTCTCACAGTAGATTTAAAAAATATATATTTATAAACATCACTACATCTCTCTGATGTTAAGAAATCTTCCACTTTAATTTATATTGAACGAAAATTGACCCCAACTCAAATGTCAAATTTCTGAATTTACCACCCAGGCAACTGACAGCTGGCAATACTGTGACGTCACTGCTAGTGCTCTATTGGTGAATTATCTATGGATAGATTGATATTATTAAAATTGATGTTACAGGGGTCCTAAAATGCTTCCCTGTGGTACACCAAGCTCAACGTCAAGGCTTGAAGAATGTGTTATTGCTATTGATGATTTGTTTTCTGTTCGTGAAGTAACACTGGTTTACAAAAAATAAGAGGTTGTGATCTGGCAATCTAGACCATGATTAAGGAATTTATAATTTAAAAAATTTCTAATGCATAGATTTCGAGTAAATCCCGGTTTTTACTTAATTGGAAACTTAACCTACACACAAATTAAGCTTAGGCAATTATGCTTGAAACACATCAAGAAATATCTTACTGTAATATTGCATGCCTACATCACACACTTTTGTATGAAATGCAGGAGTTACAAAAATTCATTTTGATGAAAATATTTATCCTTCTACACATACCCGCCACTGCTGCTTATGGGATAATATGTTTACCTACCCCTTTTATAATGGACTTTTATGTGACTATGTATGCAGCAAACAAGTATGTACTAAAGAGTGCTTAAGTGTTTTGGTGCTTATGGAAACTGCATCTTCAGAGAAAACAAGTTTGTTTGGCCCAGCTGCTACTACTCTATTGGCCACGGTCTTCCAGAAAGAAACCCGTTATCATCCTCAGTCCGAGCCGCTGAACTACTCCGTCCCGCTAGACATGCAAGGCTTCTCAGACAACGTCAACTTCTCTTCCTCCAACGCCCTCACCAACCCGTTGATGCATTCGAAATCGTGCAACGCCCTCTTGATAACATCCAACTGTTTGACGGAATCGTCCATAAAAACAGGTTCAACGCCCTTCCGCTCGCATATCTGTCTGTACATTCGCCTGCACGACTCCTTGATGGTGGTGAGGTCGATGATTTTCTCCGTGGCATCCGATCTGATGGTTAGGAGTAGCGCCTCCCACTTCAGGGCATTACGCTTGGCAGATTCGTATCGTTGGTTTAGATCCGCGAGCCTCACGTGGAGCCCTGCTAGTTGCACGCAACAGGCGTTGATCATTTTGAGCTGAAAATGAACGAGTTCATTAGAGGAGTTGTGGACTTATAGCACGTGGGGTATACCTTTTGGGGTTGGTTGGGAGGGACTGTGGGGGCGGACAGGAACGAATAAACATAGGTGCAACACTTGCTCTCGTATTTTTTGAAAATATGTTATGCCTACATATTACGCTAAATTTGTGTACCTATTTAACCAGGAAAAAGATCATACAAAATTCCTGTTTTGTGCATATAAATAACTCAAATAAATGGATGGTTATTCTAAATAATTAATAACAATAGAAAAACTGCCAATTACTTAAATAATAAACATAAACTGAAACCACATGTTAAAAGTGAGGTTATGGGAGAAAATAAGTTTTGTAAATTATGCAATTCCATCGAATCATCAAGTCTACAACTAGCAAAATGTGATTCTTGTGACACCAAACTATGTCATGAGTGTGCTGAATTATCACCCACTGAAATTCGTGCTGTCTTATTAAAAAAACGAGTAATTAATTATTTTTGCAAGCAATGCAAGTTAAATAAAGAAAAAATGATATCCGAAATGGAAGAAATAAAAAACACGTTAAAAAATCTAATTTTAGATATACCAAACATGATAAAAAACCATTGCTCAAATCATTTAGCTGATATTAAAGCAGAAGTTACTAAAATAAATTCTAACATCGCATCTCTACAAGCTAAGAAAACAAATCCACCTGTAACTAAAAGCTATTCAGTAGCAGCATCACAAAGTTCTTCTAGTCAGCCTTCAGTTAAAAAAGATGTAGTTAAAGTTGATAGGGAACATAAAGAGACCCCAATGAGAAATAAAGATAAAATCGTAATTAATGAATGTGAACAAAATGAAATATGCAAAAATGATGGAAATGAACAGGAAGTTGAAAACAATTTTCAAATAGTCAGGAGGAGAAAAGGGATTCTCGATAAATACAGACACAAACAGATTGGTGAGGGGGAACATAATGAAGATAACTTTGGAGTTGAAAAGCGAGTGTGGCTCTTACTAACCAGAATAAAGAGACATATCAGTGAAGATAATATAAAGACAATCCTAACAAAGAAACCAGGACATACAAATACTGAATTTACCTTAAAAGAACTACCAACTAATGATTCGAAAAATAAATGTTTTATGTTTGGGGCACCTTACTCAATGATAAAGTTTACCAAGTGAATTTTTGGCCAAAAGGAGTTGGATATCAGCGGTTTGATTTCAAAAAACACGGCACTAATAGAAGAAGTAGTAACTCACATACGGTCAATACCCGTGAACTAAACCAGGAAAATAATTTTTTACAGTAAATGTTAATACTGCTAGTACGTCATACTTGCCGAATAATAATATTGTTATTGATAACACAACTATTCAAAATAAGCATAAAAACTTAAACCTGAACTCTGATATAATATACACAAATATTCAAAGCTTTATTCCTCATAAAGATGAGTTAATCGGTGATATCATCCCAAAAAAACCCAATATAATGGTGTTAAGTGAAACAAGAATTACGCCAGATGTCTTGGATACAGAAATATCATTAGGAAATTACAACGTACTTCGATGTGACTCACATAATAGGCATACTGGTGGCGTACTCATGTATATAAAGTATGGTATTAACTTTTCACATATAGGAACATATAAATTAGACGGCAACTATTGGTGCATATTTACCAAAATAAATTTTACTAAAGTCACTTTTTTATTGGGAATTATTTACCACTCACCCAGTGCAAATCATTCATTATTTCTAGATGAGTTTGAAACAATTTGTGAAAACTTAGTTGTTAATGGTAATAAATTATTACTTATTGGTGACTTTAATATAAATTATTTGAATATAGATGATTACTATTGTAATAAATTAAAAAATATTTTAAGAATATTGGGCTTAGAACAAGTAATAACTTATCCAACTAGGTGTACCAATAGCAGTAGGACTTTAATCGATCTAGCCATTACAAATTTTAATATAAAATATCAAGTATGTGACACACCCAAAATTACGGACCATTCATTAATAATATTAAGTGTTACTGATAATATTACTCACAAATCTTTAATAAAAAAACAATTTCGAAGCTTAACTAGTACTAATATTGAGAAGATTAATTTAGGACTAATTAGTATGGACTGGGCCCCAGTGTTGCATTCAACTGATGTCAATATTGTTGTTGGTGATATAGTGAGTAAATGTACTAGCGTAATAGATTCAATTTCACCAATTAAAAATTATACGGTTAGGGATAATGATTTACCATGGTATGATAGCGAAGTCAAACAAAAAGCCAAAGAAAGGGATATTATGTATAAACAATTTATTAATAGTTCTAATGAAAATGATAAAATCCTAAATTGGGCTACCTTTAAGGAACTCAGGAATGATGTGGTGAATTTATTGAAAAATAAAAAGAAAAGCTACTATTATAATAAAATTGATTCAAACAGACACAATAGTAAATTAATGTGGAAAACATTAAAACGCTTAGTAAAACAAAAAGATACCAATTTTGACTTTCATAAAGTAGAATTTAATATTGATAATAGTAGATTTTTTTCTGTAAATGAAAAAGATACAGCTGAAAATTTCAATTATTACTTTGTTTCAAGCATAAATGAAATCCGACAATCAATTCCGTCAACTGAGCCGTGGTCTTCTCAAAACTTGCCAGAAATTACAGTACAATTTTCGAACTTTAAACTGCTCTCATTAACAGAACTAAAAAATATTATAAATTCATTGGATAATAAATTTAGTATTGGTGATATCTTAAATACTAAAGTTCTAAAAAATATCTTTCCGGTTATTGGACATGTTTTGTTGAAATTCATCAATACATCACTTGAAAAAGGTAAATTTCCTGATACACTTAAAACTAGTATTGTCACTCCAATAGCTAAGATCAAAAATAACTATGAGGCATGTAATCATCGGCCAATTAATACACTCCCAGCGTTAGAGAAAATTCTTGAAATAGCAGTGTATAATCAACTTTATGAATACTTTAATGTCAATAATTTACTATTTATGAATCAATCGGGATTTAGAAAAAATCATTCCTGCGAGTCAGCACTTCAACTAACTATTTCAACATGGATTAAACTTATTGATGAAGGTCATTATATAGTAGCCATTTTTTTGGACTTCAAAAGAGCATTTGAAACCATTGATCGCTCAGTATTAATAAACAAACTTAAATATTATGGTATTTCAGGCACAGTATTAAAGTGGCTAGTAGATTATTTAAAAGGGAGAATGCAGCGAACGAAAATAAATTCTACAATATCATCTGAAATTGAAAATGACTTTGGTGTACCGCAGGGTAGTGTACTGGGTCCCCTTCTCTTTATCATTTATATTAATGATATAAATTATAATATTAATTCTGAGTTTCTTAACCTATTTGCTGATGATTCACTCATTTCCACTAATAACAAACAATTAACAGTTGCAATTGAAAAAATGAACAACGAACTAAAAAATGTTGAAAAATACCTTAATATGGCAAAACTTAAGTTAAATGTTAGTAAAACCAAAGTCATAATTTTAACGACAAGATATAAATATACACAAATAGATATTAAGGATATTAACATATTTTTATATAATACTAAAATTGATATAGTTAATGAAATTAAATATTTAGGATTTATAATTGATAATACATTAACATTCAAATCGCATTTCAATTACATTCAAAATAAGATTTCTAAAAAGTTGTTCTTTTTCTCAAGGGTAGCTGTGAGTTTATCCATGAATACAAGAGTTATAGTCTATCAAACTATAATTCAACCACACTTTGATTACTGTGCTTCATTATTATACTTAATGGATAAAAATAGCAAGACATCATTACAAAAATTGCAAAATAGAGGATTGCGAATTATATTACGCTGTAACCGATATACACCGATAAATATGATGCTGTCATGTCTTGAATGGCAACCTGTGGAGCTCAGACTTAAATATTTTACCATGGTTTTTATCTATAAAATTTTAAATAAGCACCTACCAACATATCTACTCACAAATATTACCCTTAACAATGAAGTTCATGATCATCTAACTAGAGGGAGAGTCAATATGCATATCTCTAGAACCAACATAAAAAAATCAATGAATTGTCTTTTTTTTAAAGGAATAAATGAATACAATGGATTACCAATCGAAATAAAAAATTGTGATACGTTAAACGCTTTTAAAATTAAACTTAGAAAATTTTTAATATGTTTGTAATATATATTGTTTTGTAAACATATTTATATGTAATTAATTGTATATTCTTCTGTTTTTTCTCTTTTAATATATTCTTTTATAGAATTATGTATGTCTGTACTAGAATTGTACTTTATTAGGGTGTACCTATTTAAATAAAGTTATTATATATTTTTTTTTATATGACCAGTTCAAAATATCTTAACTATTTGTTTATTTAATGCGGGCATGCGTAGTGATACAGAAACTCTTTAGTCAGTGATCCAGTAATCGAACTTCAGCATATTTCTCCATTGCTATGCAACTTTTGGACATACCTTTAAAATGCCTTATGTGAAATTGTTTGCCGAATCCATTTCCGGAGGGTAATTTGTGATATAGGCTTTGGTTCACCACGATTTTTTTGTGGGACTAACATCTACAGAGATATGTCGGAGAAACTGCTTTCCCATGCTTTTAATGGGCCGTTTCCCCCACCCCCCGCCGACACTGCCCTGTAAAAACTTGTCTGAACCTTACTTTATAAGTTATTGGCAAAAAAAATATTTTCATTCGGAGCAGTCACTTTTCGACCCTGTTTTTTCTCCAGATCTGCCCCACTATACCCCTAGTTTCACGAATTTTGCAGCAAAGAAACATTTTTGTATTATTTTAGTAAAATAAAGAGGGTTAATTTAATTTTTAAGGTAAATCCTCTTGAAGCGTCTTAAAGTACACATTTCAACCTATAAAAATCGCACCTACAGAAATCTAATAGCGTGATTTAAACCAGAGTAATAGGTGGTTAAAGTTAGTTATACATATCAAATTTAATAACGTTCTCAAATTTTGAAATTTTGGAAGCGTACAACTTCAAAAATAAATTTTTGAGATAGATTTTCTTCACTCATCGGATCTTTTTATACATTATTTCCAGTGTAATATATGAAAGTTACTTATCTTAAAAATTGTGCACTGGTAGAGCTTTTACTGATTTCATCGGAAATCTCTTTACATCCTGACTTCATGTATACCGGGTGGCCACGAGTCAATGTACGCCCCCAATATTTTGGTTGTTCTTGTATTTAAAAATTTTGTTTTTGGTACAAATAAATTAGACAATAATAGGCTACTTTTAGACTAACAGGAATGAAAATATCACTTCCGGTTGAACCGGAAGTGACATCAACTTTTTTTTCTTAAATGGAATGACTATTTTTCATTGTTTTTCATTAAGCATAAATTTCTAAGTGCAACAGTTTTTTCAGATGTAAAAAATTACAAAAAATAAGTGAGATACGAACAATTTAATTTTTTCAAAATCAGCCAGATGAATGCGATGTAAGAAAATTACTAAGTAGGCCATGGAAATTATTAGTAAGGTTGTAGACTTCTCTGTAAAGCAGAAAACAGTTGTTTGAATTACTGATAGGTACCAGTATTTTTAGTTTTTTTTTCAAATAAACGGAATTTCATTTTCATTTCCATCATAGGGGTCTTATGGATTTTTTTTTTAATGGAACTGTGCTATTTCTTTTATTAATCAGAAACGATGATTCATAAACTATAATTTTTTCGCCATTAATCATTTCTTAACGATATCCTTCGTAATAATAGAAGTATTTTTTAAAAGTAAACACGAATTAAACAAGAAATAATTTTAATAGGTATAATGTTACAACCATGAATAAATTACCACGAATAACAAAACTATTTAAAACCTAAATTATAATAAACCATTATAAAAATTGTTCTTTCTGTTCACCGTTATGATTAATACACAGAGTAGCGCGACTTATCGTTGCACGTCTAACATTTTGTAATTGTTGAGGTGTTATTTGTGCAATTTCGTGTCGAATTCTTTCTTCCAGATCTTGCCTTGTGGTTGGAGCAGTTATGTAGACTCTATTTTTCAAATGCGCCCAAATAAAAAAATCGAGTGGGGTTAAGTCAGGCAACCTTGCAGGCCATCTGACTGGACCATGTTTCCCAATTCAAAGATCTGAAAATAATTGATTTAAGTAATCCCTAACGATAATAGCATTGTGTGGTCCAGCCCCATCTTGTTGGAAGTAAACCTCGTCAATATTGGTATTGGGAATTTGATTAATCATCTATGGAACTATTATATTTTGGAGAAATTCTAGATATCTTGGTCCAGTTAGAGTTTTGTTAAAAATTATTGGACCTATGATATGGTTGCCCAGTACGTTTAACCAAACATTGAAGCCAAACCGCTCCTGAAACCGCCCCTGTCTCATAATGTGAGGATTATCAATTGCCCAATATCCAGTGTTGTTTCGATTAAATAACCCAAGGTTTGTAAATTTCGATTCCTCAGTGAACAAAATGTTTTTGATAAAATTCTCATTTCTTAATTGGCGTAACTGTAACCAATTACAAAAGGTTATTTTTTGTTGATAATCATTCTCATATAACAATTAATGCAATTGATATTTATAAGAACGATAGCCGAGTTTCTTTAAATTTTTTCTGGCTGATTCTTTGGATACTTCGTGTAATTCGTGTTCAATTTGTCTTATCGAAATGGTTGGGTCAACATGTATAAAGCTAATACATTAATTTCCGTTTCTTCATCCACAATGAATCTTTCTTCAATTTCTACATTAGGTTCAGTTCTAAATTGTTGCTCCAACCGAGCGAAATAGTTTCTCGGAGGTTGTCTTCTTTCTGGATATCTCCGTCCATACAGACTTTGTGCTCCAGTTGCATTACGTCGAGTCTCTCCATAAATAATGATCATGTCAACTTTTTCATCTGTTGAATAATTTTCAGCCATTTTATATTAATTCTCTTGTTTATAACAACTTTAATATACTTGCTTCAGAAAATTAGTGAGTAAGTCAAGACTAATTCAATTGTTGTGAATGTCTGTCATTTTCATGGCTATCTGGCATTTTCGATTTAAATGTAGATAGGTACCTTATTAAAATGATTTGTTGGCCTTACTTTTAAAAAATACTTCTATAACCACGAAGGATATCGTTAAGAAATGATTAATGATGAAAAAATTATAGTTTATGAATCATTATTTCTGATTAATAAAAGAAATAGCACAGTTCCATTAAAAAAAATTCCATAGGACCCCTATGGAAATGAAAATTAAATTCCGTTATTTTGAAAAAAAAACTAAAAATACTGGTACCTATCAGTAATTCAAACAACTATTTTCGTCTTTACAGACAAGTCTACAACCTTACTAATAATTTCCATAGCCTACTTAGTAATTTTCTTACATCGCATTCATCTGACGCGCCATTTTGAAAAATTTTCAAAATTGTTCGTATCTCACTTATTTTTTGGAATTTTTTACATCTGAAAAAACGATTGCACTTAGAAATTTATGCTTAATAAGAAACCATCAAAAAAATATAGTCATTCCAATTAAGAAAAAAAAATTGATGTCACTTCCGGTTCAACCGGAAGTGATATTTTCATTCCTGTTAGTCTAAAAGTAGCTTATTATTGTCTAATTTATGTGTACCAAAAACCAAATTTTTAAATACAAAAACAACCAAAATATTGGGGGCGTACATTGACTCATGGCCACCCAGTATACTATTTCTACATACATTAATTTTTATACTTGAAAATATAATAATCCAATTGTCACATATTTCTTCTTTCATTTAAGCTATGTTGAGCTCAATTTCATTAATTATTTCAAAAGTTACAACAAATTTAGTATAGCGCGTACGAGACCGCGCATGCTTCGTGAGCTGTACTTATGTGTCGCCATGTTCCATTCTCGTGTGTTAAACAAAAAAATCTGAAGCCTACATTATTGATCGTACAAAAAAACTTCATATACGTCTTTGATGTGCAATTTCTCCCCCTATCGCCTAGTACTATTAGTTTTTTATACATATTTTTTATTTTTCGAGTTATTGGCCAAAAACCGAATTTCGGCCAATATTTTCGATTTTTTTAGGGGTCGCCGGCCCCTTACAGCTGTAAACTTTTTTTGATTGTATTCTACGCCAAAAAAAAATACTTATCCTGAAAAATTCAGCCATATAACATTTAGTGACGCCTTAAAACCTCTGACGACTGGACTATGTTTAAATTCGGTTAAGTTAAACATGCATTACGTTAAAAATTGCAAAAAGTTTTACTAAAGGGTTGAAAACTGGTATACACATAAAAAATTGAAAAATAGACAATTTTCCGAAGTTTTCGCAAAAAACGCCAATTCTTGGAGTCATAAAAATAAAACTTACGTATTCCACTTTGACATTGTCTAATGCAGTCACACTATCTTGGTGATATTTGAGCAGTGTCTTCCTGGCGTGTAAAAGGGTTTCAAATCTCTTTACAACATCCATAGGATTTTTAAATTTCTCAGCATTACTCTCGACAACCGTCCATAGATACTTCTAAAAAGAAATTCATTACAGAACTTAACCTGTAATTTATGTCCTAATTTTCTTTTTCCTTCTTCAATTCTTTGGGACTTCCTACATACATGTGGCAGGAAGTCCCAAAGAATTGACGAAGGAAAAAGAAAATTAAGATAATGCCACAAATAACATTTAGAAAACGCTGCAATTTATGTATTATGCCTGAAAACTGTTTCTTTCACAAATTAGATATTTTTCTATTAAAATCAGTGGCGGCTCGTCAGGGGAGGCAGGGGAGGCTGAGCCTCCTCTTGGAAGAACCACCATATCTTCAAAAGTAATATCTTAAGAAAGTTCTATTAGGTATATCTCAATTTTCAATATTTTTTATTGTTTATTATTCATTCATTAATTTTCAGTTTATATATAACATTTTTGCATTTCCTTTCCACAAACATACCTATAACGTTACAGTCCGGATAGTCTTTGTATGCATATTTCCCGGTCGGCCGGTCTTTTACTGAATGAACACTGCGGTTCGCTGGAGGCTAATACGAAATAGCTTCCAACTTTACCGCATTTACTTATAACATGAATGACCTTGAATTTCTTTGCGCTGTGTAAAATAGCAACACTTGGTATGAGGCTAGCATCAGATCTCAGTTTTTATAGCGCATGTGCACAGGTCATTCAAGAGTCAGGTGATTCACAAAGAAAACGAACTGACGTCTGACAGTTGCGTTTAACCGGTTAAGAACAACTTGACGTAAAAATACATAAAACATTTGATAGGCGGGCTAGAAATAAGTGCTCTAGGTGAAAATATTCCCAACAACATGTCTTGTTGTCCAGACGTGGTGGATTATTTGTTATTAAATGGATTTACTACTCTTATTTATGACGAAAAGGTAAGAATTAAAAGAAATGCCAGGCCTACACCAGCAATGCTTTCGTTAGTTTTTAAAAGTGGTAAACAAAACAGAGGGTTTTGTGATAACAATTATAAAAAAAGTCGAGTGGTTAACGGCATCAACAGTTAGAAACAAATTATATTGTTGGAGATGTTTATTATTTACTAATGATCAATCCTCAAATTGGGGCAGGGCCGGGTTTAATAATTTGCAAAATTTGTCGCGAGGTTTAGAAAGGCACGAAAAATCCCAGGAGCACATTTCATCTTGCATTAAATTCGAAATGTTTGGTAAACAAAATATTGTAAATTTCTTGGATTCTGCACATAAGAGAGAAATAGAAAATGTTAACGAAAAGGTCCGTGAGAATAGGGAAATATTAAAGAGGTTAATAGATGCCGTTATATAGTTATCTTCACAAGAAAATTCTTTCCGAGGACATGACGAAAAACGAGAATCGTGCAATAAAGGAAATTTCAAAGAGCTGGTAGATTTTTTAAAAGCTTATGACCCAAAATTAGAGAACTTTTTGAATAACACCACTATTTTTTGAGACAATTCCGGTAAGCTTCTGTAGAATGATCATTTTCAACACTTAAAGCATAAAAACATTTTTACTAGAAACAAAATGAGTCAAGACCGCCTTTCAAATGTATCGCTTATTTCAATAGAAAAACGTTTTTTGTCAGAATTGAGTAAACGCGATTCATTTTATGATGAAATAATCAACCATTTTGCTAGTTCCAAAAATCGCAGGTTACCACTCATTTATAAAAATATTCAGGCTTTAAAGCAGAGATTAATATAGGTAGTTGTTATTTTAGAAAAAATATTTATTTGTGTTATTTATTTTTTAGGAAATATTTTTTATAATTCTCCATAATATAGAGTTCCGCGGTTATATTTTTTTTATATAACTTCTTTCTCAAAACTATTTTAATTTCTATTAAAACTTATAATTTTACACGCCTGGCAGTGATAATGAATACAATTTTTTGTTTGTAGCAAAACACTTAAATTTTTTTACCAAAACTATTTTTATTTTTATTAAAAGTTATATAATTTAATTACAAGTGGGATAGTAGGACTCCTTTGGATACCGATACTCAAGTCATAGGAACGACAATTTCATGAGAATGATTTTTTCATCTCATCATATTTTCTATTTCCTTTTCATTCTATTCTTTTATTAGTTCTATTCTCTCAAGTCGTGAATCGGTATAATGGCGAACAACCCACGGCAAAAAAATGTAACGTGCCGTTGTAATACCTCAGGGGTGGTGGGGAAATGTACAAATTGTAGTCATATTGCACATCAGTTGTCTTTCAGAATATCAAGCCTCCTCTGCAGACAATATCACGAGCCGCCACTGATTAAAATATATATAAATTAATTATAATTTCAGAGATTATATGCATTCTATGATACGAATAAATTTAGGTACATTTTTGATCGTAAAAACTGTTGAAAACTGGGAAAATATGTACGTTACAAAAAAATTACGCATTTTTGTTTAAAACTAAACTGATGCCTCGGAACTTTGTCTGTCGTTAAAGCCTGTATTTTATTTTTAAGGAGTTTCTCGTTTCGTCTACAGTACACATAGAAATATAGGTGAGATTAGATGCTTAGCGAATTTGATCTGTAAACACCAACCATGTTCAGAGTTTTTGCATGCCATAATATATAAAACAAAAAATACGTATGAACTATTTGTATCGTATGATCTGTGCGAGGCAGTGCAGTACAGTCAGGCAGCGTTATAAATTACTTAATTCTAGTGAGTATTTGAACAAATTATTAGTTATATTACTGTGTTTGAGTGATTTTTTGCAATTACTTGTTTAAAATGGTATTTTGGAGGCCTTTCGATAGTAATGAAAATGAAACGGACGATTTTGATACAGAGCCTATACTAGCGGAATTTGAAAATAAAGACTTACACGTTCAAACTCAAAGCGTTATTTTGAATATTTACTCGTGTTTAAAAGGCAAAAATATTGATTCTTCATACAATCAAATTGTGAAGAGAGTTTGTGAAATAACCAAATTTAGCCGTACTACAATTTATAGGGTTATTAGAGCCGGAGCTGTAGTTGATCATTCTATTAAACGGCAAAGAGTTGGACAAAAACTTAAAAAGACTTTATTAGAACTGATTAGAAAGCAAAATTTTAAAAAGGAATATGCCGTTGAAAAATATTTTTGAAGCATAAGATCATACTATTTTACGTCTGCCTCCATATTATTGCGTTTTCAACCCCATTGGAATGGTGTGGGCTGATGTAAAAATAAGACTACGTCAATATAATCAATCACCTCAATTAAGTGAGTCTGTCTTAAAGAATATGTAGACGAAATAGGCAAAAGCGATATAATATGGAAGTGTGTATCTCATGCGATAAAAAAGGAAAATGAATATTCTATATTACCACCTATCAATCCAATTATTATTAATGTAAATACCGATTCAAGTTCTGAAAACTTAGATAGTGACGAATGAAATATTGTTTATTTAAAGTTCATAGACAAAGCTGTTTTGAAATTTGTTTATTTCATGTCCGACCTATTTCCGCTACTGAGACCAATTACCGAGGCCAGGAAACGAGTTCCTCCTTTAAAATTTTGCAGAGTCTTTCGTTCATAGATTAGTAGAAATTTTCTACCTGCCTAACATCATGATAGGTTCGGTGCAAATGAAAGCTAACACATTTTTCCATCAACCACAAAAAGTTCTACAAAAAATATTCAATCCCTGAAGAGTTTTTGACCCTTAAATAATCTCTCCCGCAGTGTGAAAATAGTAAGTTTTGACGCGCCATGGGGTGGCGGGTTCGATCCTCGGTGTGGGCAAATTTTTGTTGTCAAATTCACTTTTTATTCGTGCAATAAAATATTTCCTATAATAAATTAGTTTTTAAATTGTAAAAAACGCTATAAGTAATTATTATACTCTTCGCAAATACAAAACGAAGAGTATATTGCATTCGATCGGCACATTTCTAAAACCAATAATATTGCACGTAGAGAAAAAATTTTCATATCACTGTGTTGGTGATCGAATTCTGAACGACTTTCAAAATGTCCGCCCATCTGTGCGTTTGTCTGTCTGTCTGTCCTTCCGTCACTTTTCTTGTAAGCACCATAGCTAACGAATAACGAAAAGTCCGATAGTATTGAGATTTGGACAGCAAGTTAGTGTTAGCTAGAGAAATAACCCTAATTGTTTATTTTTTATTTTTGGTCTTTTCTCGACAGGCAGGCAACCCCCTCAAATAAAGTAAAACAAGTCTTCTCTTTCACAAGAAGTAGTAAAAAAAAACAAAAAGTACCGACAAAGTCTCGTTGGACAAGAACAATCATATGATAGTCCTTTATTTAATGAAAATTGCAAAAAAAATATTATTTACGACGTTCTTAAAAATTTCTCAGAAAGTAAAGACATTTATTATCATAAAAAATACTTGGTTACATGAAAGAAATGCAAATTTGACGAAAAAAAAAATTTGCCCACAACGAGGATCGAACCTGCCACCCCATTGCCTGTCAAATCTTACTATTTTCACGTTGCGGAAGAGATCCTGTTAAGCGTCAAAAACGTGTATAACTTTTCATGGATTGAATATATTTTGTAGAAGTTCTTGTGGTTGATGGAAAAACTTGTTAGCTTTCATTTGCACCGAACCTACTATCTAAAAAGTTGTTAATAAACAAATTGGAGTCTCTCACGCAATGTAACTTCTATTTCTGGTTTCGGTTATCCAATCGAAGTCTGTCTGGTCTCAAAATTATCCTTTTTGCAAGCACTTTCATATGCACAAAACCCCATTTCGATACGCTTACCCAGAGCCGAGATATTCCATTTGGTAATTTGCTAAATTAATTTCAACAAGCAGACTTCCATGGGGGGTTATGCCCGACATCAATATTTATCGTTTTAGTAGGGAATCTAGCTTGCCGTACGATGTGTTTTAAAGGTGGGGGGGTTAACTCATATGTATACAATAACTAAAAACAGTTTTCTATGTAAAATTGTCTGCCGAATTCGAATTACGAGTTCACCACTAAATTCGGAATTGCGAAATTAGAGAAAAAGTTGTTTATTTCCAAAAGTAAGAAAAACACAATAAACATTAGTATTCTCATTCCCCACTCAATATCTCATTTACTGGTAATAGTATCGATCTGAAATTTTAGGAGAATAATCTTTTAACTTTCTTCTTGGGCTATAGAGCCAAATTATTGTATCAATATAACTTCTTTATAAAAAACAACTATAGTCCTACATGTCGCACAAAAGTTCAAAAATGTATTGCAAAATATAGTATGCGAGAAACTTTTTTATAAGTAGAGATAGAGGTGTAGTTAATCGACATGAAATGATGATAAAAGACCAAAGAAGTTTTTGCATTTGAATATGTTTTTATACTTTGGCTTAATAGTGAAAAAAAGGAGATTGTATTGGTTCAGCGTTGGCGCACATGTTGGCCCGGCCCGGTCAAATTGGTCTAGCCTGGTGTGTACACTTCATTGCGTGCTCTGCTAACCATTGTGTATCTATTATAAGATAAAAGCTTCCATATTAGTAAGAAAAAGGCTTAGGATCTGCGATTTAATGAACCATATTTATATAGTGTCAGTCCAATTAAAAATGTTTGTATTTTATGTAAATAAAGAAAACTATTTAATTTTTATAATTAGTTTAATTAAAAAGTGAGGAACATTTGCCTTCGCACAAACAACTTTACTTTTGCACTTAGACATCGACAGCGACTGGTACAAGTGTACATTTTACATTTGCAATATGAATTTAAGTGTATATTCTCTGGCTTTTGTGGTTTACTCATCATTATCGGTATAGTGTCTATGTAAAATAATTAAAACAATTACCTCATATCTGTTTTAAATGTGAATAAATGTGCTCGTAGCTCATCCAAATTTCCTCTAAATAAAGGTCTGCCATAAAGAACCTTAAAAAATAACCTACAGGAATCTAATACACTATCAGTTAGTTTGTTAAGTTCCATCTCGGTTCGCTGCCCCAAAATGTGTTAATTCTTCTAACATATTTAACCTTTCACGTAATATTTTAACTACTGTCTTTTTGCCTTTCTTAAAGGGATAACTAACAGTATCATTTCCAGAGGGGCAGTAAACAGCTAGTAAAATGTTGGTCAGATTTCTTTTGTCGAAATCAAATGTACTAGATATCTGGGTAATCACATCATGACAAAAAATAAAAGATTTTTGCCGTTGAAGCCATATTTCAGTGTTTAATATAGTCGCATAACACAATGAAAGAACAAAAATATCTGTGTCCACAGTATATACAGGGTGATTCACGCAAACCGTTCATTAGAAATTTAGGGACTTGTAGAGATAATTTAATTTTGAAAATTTGGTTGCTTACATAGTTTTTTATGCTCTTTTCACTACAAATATTTTCAACATCATTGCACTTCCGCTTATAGCGGAAGTTACCATCAACTTCGTTATTTTAAATGGAATGATATATATTTTCTTGCATTTTTGAATTCAACTGGTCATTTTAATAGGACTTTGATCATACTACCATATCCCTAAATCTAACCCTACTCGAGATATACTGACTTTTCGGAAAATTTGTGTCTTGACACCGAGTAGTTTGAAATTTGCTGTATCTAACATAATGAAAGTGAAAGTTACCATTTATACAACACAATTAGTGGAACCCTTAAGCTTCCTAATTGTGCTTTGAAAGTAACCTAATTGGTTACAGGGTGGTCAGAATTTACTGCCAATTTTGGCAACTTCAAACGGCAAAAAGTATCTTTTTTAAATGGAACACCCTGTAT
Organism: Stenurella melanura; assembly: GCA_963583905.1. Classification (NCBI taxonomy): domain Eukaryota; kingdom Metazoa; phylum Arthropoda; class Insecta; order Coleoptera; family Cerambycidae; genus Stenurella; species Stenurella melanura. The sequence goes on along the minus strand of OY757315.1, from coordinate 122,265,644 downwards.
ATTTTTACTGTTTCTCATGTATAATTTTATTCTGCATCGATCTGCATTAGGGTTCCCTATACTCATCTTTTATAGTTTTTGTGTTATTGATAATTTTGTATTTTAATGTGCGAAATACATCGAAGTATGTGTTGCTCTTATAATAGTCGGCTGTGAAAATGACATTTGTTGCAATTAATAGCGTCTATCAAACAAAGTATTAATGTCTTACAATAGTTGGCTGTGGAAATGACATTTGTTGCAATTATTAATCTATCAAACACGTCACTGTTTATAGCGATTTTACAAATAAATTTAGTAAAGGGTTATCAGTCATGGAGAATAATAGAAATGGATATTCAAACAATGATATTTTAAACTTATTTTTTATTCACGGCTAATGCCACAGAATTATACCTCGAGTAGGGTTAGATTTAGGAATATGGTAGTATGATCAAAGTCCTATTAAAATGACCAGTAGAATTCAAAAATGCAAGAAAATATATATCATTCCATTTAAAATAACGAAGTTGATGGTAACTTCCGGTATAAGCGGAAGTGCGATAACCATGAAAATATTTTTAGTGAAAAGAGCATAAAAAACTATGTAAGCAACCAAATTTTCAAAATTAAATTATCGTTACAAGTCCCTAAACTTCTAATGAACGGTTTACGTGAATCACCCTGTATGACTGTTCTAGTACATTCATTTCTAAAAAATGACAAGATTGCAAAAAGTCTGGTACCTGCTTCTTCATGATCGGAAAAATGTAGGGATTTCATGATTTTCACATTATTTTGATCGCATAAAATAGTTTTGCTATTTTCTAAAAACATACCTGCAATAACAATCTGAACGTTTTGATCTATTCTGAAATAACTTTCCTCAAACTTGCAAGCAAAAAAGTTCAAGAGTTCTCGTTTATTATCAGAATGAGAAATCATATTTTTCCAATTCGGTATACCTACCCCATCGTTTACTTTATACAGACAGTACACTCTTCTTACTTTGGTCCGTCGGTAGGTTATACCCTTTTGGTCTCATGTTTATAACTAATTTCAAAGACTTTTCAAAGAGTTCTTTGAAAGTTGAACAGCCATAGCTTTGATGCCTTTGAATTAAAGACATGATGTAAATAATAAGAACAGTATTTTTCGGTTCTATTGGTAACTGATAAACTTCCACTGGTACCATTTTTAAAATAAAACATACATGAACTGAATAATAAAATACCTACGTATCTCTGATACGGTTGCAAGTTGCTAGCAGAGAGCGCTCGCGCCGGCCGAGGAGAACGGGCAATATATGAGTCGTTACACTACTATTTATTTACAACAGTCGTAACAGCCAAACTAAGCATTCTAGAAAAAAATTCTTCAAGTAAAAAAGTTTCTATAATTCATAAGCTTTATTTTCTCTCGATCATATGACCATGTATCTTTAGTAATAAAAAAGTTTCTAGCATGTTATATTTTGCAATGCATTTTGGTGTTTTTGTCCGTTAAGCGAAGATTTTTATTTTTTTTGCCAAAAAACGACGTTGCCGAAAAAAGTTTCACATAAACTGTAAGTGAGGCCAATCTCCAAAGATATTGGTGTCAAAATTTGAAACAGATATCTCGAACGGTTAACGAGGTATTGACTGAGAAACAAAAAAATAAATGTTTCCCGTAGTTTTTAGAAATTTGCCCAAAATTGCATTTTTTTCCCATTTCGCAATTCTGGATGAAGGGGTGAACTCAAAATTCGTATCCGTCATGAAATTTTACATGGGAATCCGTTTTTGGTTTTTGTATATGCCACAGTTGACCCCCCCTTGATGAATTGGAGGTCTTAGATTCCCTACTATTTAAAGTTGGTTTGAAGTCGATCAAACTATCCAAAAAAAAAGTTATTTGCTAATTAACAAATTATGCCAATTGTTTAAACAATTAAAAAGTATAAGATATCGGGCCAAAAAAAATATAGTATATTCTTTGGTATAAATGGCATATATTTTGAAAAAAACAATATCCTGACTTCATTAGTTTCGGAGTAATCAATTTGTTAGTTATGAAATTTATTTTGATTATAACAAATGAACGGGTTGACAGAATGAATTGTGCCTGGCGCCAAACGACGCATATTGAAAATATCTTTCGATTGCATCAAGATTTTTTTCGGAATCCGAGGCTAACTCAAATGGTATACACAGTTTTTGGGAAAAATCCCAGGCAGACTCACCTAACATCGCCTTAGTCTCACAAAGAGATCCCATGTGATATTGGGATTAAATTTCTTTAATAAGCTTCCAAACAATATTAAATTAATTCCCAACCAGCAAATTTGTTTTATAATTTAAATGTTCTACGATTATTTTGTTTTATTATTATTTCATTAATGCTTCTAAATGCTGATTGATTATGTTAGAGTTCCAGAAAATACTATTTTGTTGTCTGCAACTGAACTATTTTATAAATTTATCATTAAAACTTTTCTGCAGCAAAATTATAAAATATCTTATAATGGAGTTAAGAAATTATTTTATAAACGTTTTCGAAACTAAGTTAGACTAATATTTCATCTTATAAAACTAAATCGTTTTATAACGATTTTTTAGTATCGTTCAGCAGCATTTTTAGCACCGTTATAAATATACATTCAAATTATTTTATAGTTATTTCTTATCATCTTACAAAACAGTTATATTAAAAGATCTATTTGTGACAATTTTGCTTTTAAGAATAAATGTTGTTCCAGGGCATGTTATTAGGTACCTAGTATTAAGAAATCACAATGCCATATGCTTTTAGTGTCAAAAATACTTCTTAAGCTTTTAGGATACATTTTAGAAATCATTTTATTTTATTAGTGTGTATAAAGCAGCATTTTTTTAAACAGTGAAGTGTATTTTATAATACAATTAAATGAAGCTTTAATAAAACTACTATACAGGGTGATTCACGTGGGCCATTCATTAGAAGTTTTTCAACTTGCAGTTGGATTAGAAACTCGAAATTTGGTATGCAGCCATAATCGATCATGCCCGTTCTACCTAAAATATTTTCAGTCCTCCAACTATACAGGGTGTGCCAAAAATTGGTACCAACTTTCTTATTTTAAATGGAAACCTATATTTTTCTTTACAAGGTTCGATTGGTCTTCTAATTCTGAGTTTAGAGAACCCAAGTTATGTTAACTTATCTATTACAATTTTTGACATATGTCCAATTTTTTGAAAAAAATTGCCGCTATAGTAGTTTACGAACAAATTTGTATCTCGCAAACCTTTCAAAATTATGAAACCAAATTTGTGAAGCAGTTAGCTGGAAGTCCAGGCTAACTTTTGATCTCCCAGCGGTGGTCCCATTTTGTACCATATAGGCGCAGTCGATTTTCAAATGTCGCAATCAAAAATTGTCAAAAAGTCAATTTTTTCAAATGGCACCTACTATTTTTTTTCACACCATTCGAAAGAAAATTGAATTTTAGGGTGAATTACTTAAGCATTCCCTATACTGCCGTCCTAAGCCAAAAAGACGTATCTCAAGTTTTGGCCGAAATGCATATTTTTATACCTTAGGATAGCTGGAGCTATTTTCTATATATTTCCATAGCGAAATAAACGTATTTTAATTGTTAAGTATTTTTAAAGTGCTAACAAAGTTTGACGTATCTCAAAAAATATGAGAAAACCTAAGCGATTTAGGCATAACTCATTTTCCTATGCAAAATAGTCGCTTCTCAGAGATGCGTCTTATTCGCTTAGGATTTGTGATATTTGTTTTGCCGACCTTTACAGACAATACTGATATACGTCTGAATCGTTTAGGAAGTTACACACTGTAAAGTTGTTGTCATGCAATAAATTAGTTTGTCATTTACGCGGGAAAGTTAGTAGTGGTGCAGTGAATAGTTCGTTATTTTCGCGGGATAATAAACTGTTTGCTATTACATTAAAAAAGAAGTTTGTAAAAGTGCGTTATATTTTAAATAGATGTAAGAAAGTTTATTGGGGATATCATCTGTCTACTAAATACCAAGGTAAGCTATAATTATTGATTTATCTAGCAAAGCATCACTTAACATGTAGAATTATTTCATTTGCTCCGTAATTATATAAAGAATAAAATAATACATATTATTTTTTGCTATCAATACAAAATTGGTTTTCAAACTATTTTAAATAAAAATAGTAATAATAATAATAATAATAGTAAAAGCTTCGGCTGAGAAAGTGTAATGCTTAAATCGGTATAATAATAATAGAATGTTTTTTTAATGCCGAATTATCTTGCTAAGTACCCGGTCTCGATAAAACAGATAATTATGTTTGGTTTTGTTTTTAGCTTTATAATGGATAAGTTCGAAAAATCTCGAGGAAAAAAATTGCTAATGATGGCTCTAAATAAGAAAACAAAGCAAGCTTTTTCTCAAAAGCGTATGGCCAGGAACACAAGTGACCAAAATTGCGATGATCCAGATTATCTTCCATATAGTTCTGGCGATAGTAGTAGGGACAGTTCGTGTATTACCGAGAGTGATGGCATGTATTCAAGTTTACCACAGGAAGAAAATTATATAACTGCAGAATACGCTACTAATTCTAAACTTGATGAAAGCTGCTGTAATAAACAAAATATTTTGGAGAATATTTCCGTTTCAACTGAGCAGGAAACTGGCCGTGATGTAGTAAACTCTAACCTTACTCGAACAGAGGAAACCTTACTTGATTTGATTACTACAACAACAGATCAGGGCGAGGAGGTTCTTACAACTAGTGACTATATGTTGCTAGATATTTCTAGCTTATGCGTACCAATCCATGAGGAAACCTTGCCTAATATAATAACACAAACTGCTCAGTTTAATGTATTAGAACATGAATTAATTACTGCAGTAGTTAAAGATAACAAAACAGCAACTCAGAGTGAAGTTCTTAATACTGATGACCATGTTTTGCTGGAGATTTCCAATCTTTGTGTACCAGTACAGGAGAAAACTGTTTCTACTCTAATAGCACCACCTATAACCCTTGAAGCAACAGAGCCTGTATTAATTACCACAGTAATTGAAAACAATGTTGTTAACAATGACATTCAAAATATTAATATCAATATGGAGGAAGCAGATTCTGTGACTACCAACAATAACAGCGCGGATGTTCAGTACACTAAAATGGGTACTATACGAAAAAGAAAGAAGTATGAAGTATCAGTGGATCGAAGAAAAAAAGCTAAATATGATTTGCATGTAGAAAAACATGGAGTAAAAAGCGGTTGTGGAGAAGAATGTGCAAAAAATTGTATAAAAAAAATATCAGAAGAGAGGAGACATTTTTTAAATTGTGAGTATTGGAAAATGAGTGACGAAAAACAATGAACCAAACAAACAAAAAGCAATGTGGAATATTATCAATGAAAATATGCAACGGAAGAATAGAAACAGACAAATACCAACAAAAATAATAAATCAAGACGGAAAATGTCTAGATCAGCCACGAGACATTGCTAATGAATTTAACAGTCACTTTATAAATTCTGTTAATAAACTCACTTCCTCTTTTGATGCTGATACCTCAACAACACAAACAATGAAACAAAATGACAGTACGATATATTTAACCCCTGTTACGGAGAAAGAAATTTCTGATATAATTTTTTCTGTATGTAGAAAAAAGTCATCAGGTAAGGATGAAGTCCCATGTTGCCTAATAAAAGATGTTTCTAAATACCTTCTTACTATACTAACATACCTTGTTAATATATCATTTGAAAATGGCCACTTCCCAGATCAATTAAAATCAGCTTTAGTAATACCAGTTTACAAAAAACATGATCCAAATGATGTGAATAACTACAGGCCGATTGCACTGCTATCCGTCTTTTCGAAAATATTTGAAAAATCTTTCCAAATTAGATTAACAAACTTTCTTCAAAAGCATAAAATATTAACAAAGAGACAGTATGGTTTTAGTAAAAACCATTCAACACAGGATGCTGTTCTCTCCTTTTATGAAAAAATTCTAAACAACTTTAATAACAACTTAAAATCGTCCGGTATATTTTTTGACCTCACAAAAGCTTTTGACTGTATAAATCACAAACTGTTATTAAAAAAACTTGAAGTATATGGTATTCGTGGTATGGCATTAAGATGGATAAACTCATACTTAAAGGGGAGATCACAGACTGTAAAAATTATACAAGATGAGAAGACATATTTTTCTGAAAATGTAAATGTATTGACAGGAGTACCTCAAGGGAGTGTGCTGGGTCCATTATTATTTATAATTTTTATTAACGATATAGTTGATAATGTATATGGAAATAGTTTTTTAACCCTTTTTGCTGATGATACTTCAGCTATTATTACTGCTGAAGATATTGATAGACTCAGTAAAACTGCTACGAAATGTGTAGATGAAATAACATTATGGTGTTTTAAAAATGGATTGATTCTAAACCCACAAAAAACCGATCTCATGACATTTACACCAGTAGGAAATAAAAATAAATTGAGTGTACTGGTTAGAGGGAATGATAAATCTATATGTCAAAATGACTGTGTAAAATTTTTAGGTATACAATTGGATAGTCATTTATCATGGCAAAAACATATTGAAAGTGTGTTAAAAAACCTAGCTAGCAAGAACTTTGCAATATTACAAATTAGGAACTCGGTCGATAGTATCACACTCAAGACTCTTTATTATGGTTGTGTAAATTCAATACTCTCATATGGTTTACTCTGCTGGGGTAACTGTACAGGAGTTCAAAAAGTCTTTCTCATGCAGAAGAGAATAATGCGAAGTATGTTTAAATTAGGTTACACAACATCATGCAAACCGTATTTTAGGCAGCATGGGATACTCACCATCTACTGTATGTACATCTTGCAAGCAGTATGCTATGTAAGGAAAAACATTGATGAACTACCGAAATGTAATGACATAAATAATTATAACACTCGAAGCAGCAGTAAGATTTATGAACCAGCCTGTAGATTAGCTCAAATAGATAAAGGTCCTTTTATTACATCAATCAAGATGTATAATCTTTTACCTAATAAAATCAAAGATGCTACCAGCTTCAATTGCTTTAAAAGTGCGGTCCGGAAATTCCTGATAAAGGAATGCTTCTACACCTATCATGAATATAACATCTTCTGTACTACTACTTGACGTCTGACTTATGCAAGTCAGTGATATTAAGTATGTGTTCTTTATGTAATTAGTTAATTAATTGTCAAACATTGTTGATAGCTTGTTTTGTTTTGTTTTGTCTGTTTTTAATTCCAATTGACTATGTATATAATGTTTTGATTGTATTTTTGTTTTTTTTTATGACTATGTGAAAGTAATATTCTATATATATATATACACCATGATTTTACTGTTACTTATCACTACTACTTATTAGTATATACATTTTTTACTTGTTATATTCATTTCTGACGTGTCCTATACTTGTATTTCAGCAGGTCTAAAGGAAATAAAGTGTTATTATTATTATTATAAAAACAAAGGAAATCTTTTATAATGCATCACGTTTCATCTGCCCCTGTGAAGCAGCGGACGACACATCCAGATACAAATGCTGAGAATTACCGAAGGAATAATTCTTTTATATACATGCTCAAGAATGAAAATGGCACTTCTGAAACCGTATGTAAAACATTTTTTTTAACGACCTTGGGTTATAATAGAAACAATGATAGAGTTGTGCGTACTGCTTTAATTAACGCGAAAAATTCTGTTGTTCCCGTAATAGACAAGAGATGTACAAAAGTGCCACACAATAAAATAGATGATGAAATCATTCGTCAACATATCACCTCATTTAATCCAAGTATATCCCATTACCGTAGGGAACACGCGCCATGTCGTCTCTATCTGCCAAGTGATCTCACATTTACTGCAATGCATCAAGACTTTCTAGAAAAAAATGCAAATTTGAAAATTTCATATGAAAAATACCGTGTAGTTGTAAAGACGATGAATATATCACTAGCAAACCTTGGGCACGAGGAGTGTGAGAATTGTGAAGTATTCAATCTACACCATGAAGGTCACACAAAGGATAATCTCGATGAAACTTGTAATGGTTGTAGAACGTGGCAAAAACATATAGACAGAGCCACAAAATCTAGAGCAAAATACCGCGAGGACAGTGCAAAACCTGAAGATATCAATAAAATAATGTATTGTGCAGACCTTGAAAAGGTTATAATGCTGCCAAGGCTCGATATGTTCAAGGCTGCAATTTTTACCCACCGTTTAACGGTTTACAATGAGAGCTTTGTGCCAATTGGAAAAAAAAGAACATGCAAACCATTCGCAGCTCTTTGGCATGATGCCTTATTTAAAAGAAATAAGGAAGAATTGATCAGCACTTTCTACCAATTCTTCATTAATAAAAGAGACGCGTCAAAAATTACCTTATGGCTGGACAATTGCACGGCGCAAAACAAAAATTGGACTCTTTTTTCATTTTTAATTTATATGGTGAATTCAAATGAAATATGTGCGAACGAAATTACCATAAAATACTTTGAGCCAGGCCATACTTTCATGGCTGCAGATTCTTTTCATCATAAGGTTGAAATGTCCATGAAAAAAATGGGTAATAAACTTTATGATTTCGAAGATTTTATTAAAGCTGTAAAGTCGGCTTCTCATCAAACTGAGGTATTTCCAATGGAGTTGAATAATTTTTATATTTGGGAAGATTATTCCTCGCAATACAAATTGAGCCACATAAATCCTAGACCATACATACACGAAATGGTGCAGGTGACTGCCAAGAGAGGGTCATTTAATATAACATACCAGAACGACTTTGACGGTCCATCATTTGACCTCAATTTTCTGACCGCCAAAATAATTAAATCTCGTAAACTGCCTCCCCCAAAAAAACAAGAAAAAGTGCTAGGAATATCGGCTGATAAAAAAAACAATATATTAAAACATTTAGGCGGAATTATGAAAAATAGGCTAAAGTTCTGGGAAAATCTACCAACATCGGATGATAATTAATAATTATTAAAATTTTAATTTGGTTGATATTTGTTTTTCTTGTTAAATTGTAACGTGCGGAATGCGCAATAGCATCCTTCGTTACATTTTCTAAGAATTATTAGAAAAATGTTAATAAGCAAACATTTTATTCTCCTATGCTCTGGTACTATAATGAACATTTTTGGACAGATGGGAGTTGGTATGCTTATGCTTATGCATCGGTGTGTTGAACAGCGCACGCTCGATAATATTCAAATTAAATTAAAGAAATAGATCAAACTGACTGAAAAATGAAGTTGAGTCGAGTATTTATAATAAAGTCGGATAGTCACATGAAACGTAGAACTATCAGTAACATTATAGATCATTTGGCTAATTAATATTTCACTAAAATAAAGAGAACTACTTTTTGGGGCGGAGCCGCATTACTGTCGGTCCGAAACATATGTCACAATACACCGCGTAGACTAAATTCGCTCTTTTTCACTCGAGCCGTCCTTCGAGGTGGACGTAATAGAAATTTCGTAAGACCCTGACGGGGATATTAGTAGAGAGGAACCTTATAGACGTATAAGGTTCTTTCTTTCGTTCTTTCTTTCTTTCTTTTATTTTTTCTATATCATTACAAATTTCATTTCAACGTCGAAGTGACCTTAATGTAACACCTTTGCTTTAAGCAAAATTATCTACGTTCTATGTTGATACTACGTTTTTATATACCTACGTTTTCTTGATAACTTTATGGGATAAGAATACTACGTTTACCTTTATTATGAAATTTTCGACACAACATCTATTTAAGATTTTCTATCAAGCATACGAAAACCTAGGCGAAGAAATTATTTATGTTACTCGAGCATAGCACGCCTCTACGATTTCATAACCTTCAAAGTGGAATGGTACGACATGTGACATCTCGCTAGAGCAAAATGGAGATCATGAACCATTTAACTGCCCAACGGTTATAATCTATTATCATCGGAGGACAGGGGCATACTTGGGAATTTCCCTCATCAGGATATTATAATAAAAGATAAGTACCTTTGATTATTACCTGTAAAAGGGATTATTTTCGCATATCTAGTGCTACACATTAATTCGTACTCACTCATATCTTAAATCCGTTGTTACAAATATTTCGTCGTAGTTATTTATATCTTAAATTCGCTGTAACAAATATTTCTTCGTAGTATCGATTTCTTGTATTCAACGCTTAACGTAATCGTAGTTGTTTGATAACATGATATTCTTTTGAATTTTGCCAGTATCGCAAATTCGCTGTGTCAAAGTGCTTTTGTTTTAGATGTGTCTCAATGGTTAGACACGTCAGTTATTTGCACATAATACGCGTCGTGTGATCTGATATTTCCTAGATTTGACTCGTCAAGTCGCATCACTTATGTGGATTAATTATTTAAAGGAATTCGGATGTTCGGGGCGCGGTGAGATGTGTATTATCTTTTGTGGTTATATAACTTGGGGTGTCCCGTATTTTATTTGCTAGAGATGAGTTCTAGTATTATTTTTTTGATGGTTATATAACTTGGGGTGTCCCGTTTTTGAGTATTTGGCATTACGTAGCGGGGAGGCTATATACTGGTAGGCTCAAATAAATATCAGGTTCGAGTGAAATAGCATATCTTTTATTAGGTTAAGTTTTATTATCTTTGTAATATATTTTGTGCCGCCATTTTAGTAAATCTAATGGTGTGTCTTTTGTGTTGCACTTTAGTATATCTAGTGCTGTAATATAGTTAATTTGTCGGATCGTTTGCGAGATACCTTTGTATTATAGTTCGGTTTAAATCTCGTAAATGTTCATATCTTTTGTAATATGTGATTTTTAGTATTGAGGTAAAGTTACGAGATGTATCTTTTGTAATATAATTTTTTTATCTCGTAAACACCTCAAGTTTATCTTGCTGTTGAGCATTATGTAATATAGTATATCTTGTAATATAGTTTACCTTGTACATATTTTGGTGATATTTTGCTATACAGTATCGCTGATGCTGTGATAGCTCATTGTTTTTGTAATATAATATTTTGTAATATAGTTCTATTGTACATATGTAACTTTTGTCTTTTGTTTATCTTTATCTTTAATTCTCTTTGATTACCCTTAGTAATCAATGGCGCCCAAGCCTTGAACTCCATGCCCTTTAGCTCTCCGTATCTTTACTGTGCTAGCCAGGTTACACCAGTGACGCCAACCACGTCGCTCGTAGGGTGGCCCACACTTGAATACTTGGGCAAAATTTTAAACAACGAGGTAAAACTTCTTTTCTTAGCCACACAAAGTAGCGCCTTTTCAACGCGGGGCTTGATTACTTTAAAGGAGTAGAGAGTTCAAGGAAAATTTTCTTTATCTGTCTTTTACTATTTGTCTGCTATCTTTATCTTTTACTGTTTATCTATTATCTATTGTCTTTTATGTTTTGCTATTTTTCTAAGTATTTTTCTTAACTTTAGTACGTTGTAAATATTGTTTTTAACATTTAATATTAGTTTATTAATGCTATAATTTTAAAATTTCCTTTATTTACTAACGATTTAGTTAATCGTCTGATGTATTCTAATCGATACTTGGAAATTGTGTTTCAGTGAGAATTTTATTGTTATGCAATATGGAGGTAAATTACTTACTTACACTCAGATGAATTGGACTATGAACTAAGGATCAGAGGAGCTATCGTTCATGGGAGTATAACTGTAAAAAAATCAATTCTTAGAAGACGAGGAAACTTCAATGTGTAGAAAAAAATGAGTATATTAGAGGGTATGACGTCTAAATTTTATTCTAATATTCAGTATCCTGATTACAAAGGGATTAAAACTAAATTATTACATGTACATAACTGTTTAAATAAATTTTCAATGTTAAATTAACAATTAGCTAATTTGCAAGTATATTTTTGAACTTATGACTCAAGTCATGTTATTATTTGATCATGTATAGCAAAGAATATCTCAAAACATAGGTACCCATGGAAATATAATAAATTTTGCTGTATCATTTCAAATTTCAAGTGCTGAAATTTTCAGACACAAAGTCTCTTAGTCATTCAAATAATAGAGTATCTATAGAAAGAAAATTCATTAGAACTAAATATAGTTAATATTAATCACGTTCATACAGTTAATTATTTAATTTATCATTTAAATTATTTCGTTGCCTATTAAAAACTGTCATTTTAAGCTTACTGCTAGATATTTCAATTTATGTATAAAAATCTCTATAAAACATCGTTTATGATTTATAAAGATATAAATGCATAAAAACTTTGATGGTCAATGGTGAAATCAGGGACCGTGACAATCTCATTATAGTTGATAAGAGATATCAAACATCTTCCTTTATTTGATGTTTATTATCTTTATTTTTTGCAAGGATTAAATTCAATGCTTATAGTTAGGTGGTAGAGGTGCAGAAACAAATATAATCTTTATATTTATATAGGAAAATAAAATAATTAAATTCTACCTAATATACAACTAATCAATGTTTTTAGGATACATTTCTTTTAAAGCTATTTTAAATGTTTAATAGTATCAAATATTCGCCATCTTATAATCTTAGATATAGACCACTTTAAAGCATTCAAATTGAATGTAGATGTTGAAACAAGTTTAGTAATGAAATGAATAAAATGTCACCTATGACATAAAACTAATAGTCCAGGTCATAATGTTAAGAATATTACGACGAGTAATTTTGATAAATCTTAGTGATTATGTTGCACACTTGTTCTGTACTTACCTAGTATAATTTAACCGTTAATCAAAAACAACAATTAAGTAAAATTGCAAAAAATTTTCAAAAATTAGTATCTCAAAATTTGACATTGACTAGCTTAGCCGAACATGAAATAAATTGAATCGAAAATCAACCTTTTAGGCATTACGTAACAAAAAAAAGTTAGTTTATGACCGAGATAAAAAATATGGTAACTTATGAAAACGAAATGTCGAATTCGAAGTCTGAGATGTAGTTTACAAAAGGGAAATATGTTTTGAGTGATATTAGAAATAATTTTCAGCTAAAATTGGCTCCAAGTTCTTAAAATGCATTATAACTAGTGAAATATCTCCTCTAATATATGAATTAGAAGGGAAGACTATTGTTCATTATTATATAAAAGATATCAAGGCCATGCATAACGATATCTCCATTGATAACCCTTCTTTAAATTTGATAAATAATTTTAGAAAAAATAATAATTTAAGCGAATAGACCAAATTGTCCGCTTTATGTTGTATATGTTGTATATTCTGTATTTACTATTTATGTAAGTTGCCTCTATAAGTGTATATTGTATTTTAGTTATATCCGATAGAAATATGATGTATCTAACGCGAAAATAATCTCTTCGAAAAACAATCTCTTAGAAAAATTTCTTAGAAAATCTCTTAGAAAAAAAATTTCTCTTAAAAAAAAATATATTTGACATATATTTTTATGTGGGCTCCGGGATATTGTAACGTGCGGAATGCGCAATAGCATCCTTCGTTACATTTTCTAAGAATTATTAGAAAAATGTTAATAAGCAAACATTTTATTCTCCTATGCTCTGGTACTATAATGAACATTTTTGGACAGATGGGAGTTGGTATGCTTATGCTTATGCATCGGTGTGTTGAACAGCGCACGCTCGATAATATTCAAATTAAATTAAAGAAATAGATCAAACTGACTGAAAAATGAAGTTGAGTCGAGTATTTATAATAAAGTCGGATAGTCACATGAAACGTAGAACTATCAGTAACATTATAGATCATTTGGCTAATTAATATTTCACTAAAATAAAGAGAACTACTTTTTGGGGCGGAGCCGCATTACTGTCGGTCCGAAACATATGTCACAATACACCGCGTAGACTAAATTCGCTCTTTTTCACTCGAGCCGTCCTTCGAGGTGGACGTAATAGAAATTTCGTAAGACCCTGACGGGGATATTAGTAGAGAGGAACCTTATAGACGTATAAGGTTCTTTCTTTCGTTCTTTCTTTCTTTCTTTTATTTTTTCTATATCATTACAAATTTCATTTCAACGTCGAAGTGACCTTAATGTAACACCTTTGCTTTAAGCAAAATTATCTACGTTCTATGTTGATACTACGTTTTTATATACCTACGTTTTCTTGATAACTTTATGGGATAAGAATACTACGTTTACCTTTATTATGAAATTTTCGACACAACATCTATTTAAGATTTTCTATCAAGCATACGAAAACCTAGGCGAAGAAATTATTTATGTTACTCGAGCATAGCACGCCTCTACGATTTCATAACCTTCAAAGTGGAATGGTACGACATGTGACATCTCGCTAGAGCAAAATGGAGATCATGAACCATTTAACTGCCCAACGGTTATAATCTATTATCATCGGAGGACAGGGGCATACTTGGGAATTTCCCTCATCAGGATATTATAATAAAAGATAAGTACCTTTGATTATTACCTGTAAAAGGGATTATTTTCGCATATCTAGTGCTACACATTAATTCGTACTCACTCATATCTTAAATCCGTTGTTACAAATATTTCGTCGTAGTTATTTATATCTTAAATTCGCTGTAACAAATATTTCTTCGTAGTATCGATTTCTTGTATTCAACGCTTAACGTAATCGTAGTTGTTTGATAACATGATATTCTTTTGAATTTTGCCAGTATCGCAAATTCGCTGTGTCAAAGTGCTTTTGTTTTAGATGTGTCTCAATGGTTAGACACGTCAGTTATTTGCACATAATACGCGTCGTGTGATCTGATATTTCCTAGATTTGACTCGTCAAGTCGCATCACTTATGTGGATTAATTATTTAAAGGAATTCGGATGTTCGGGGCGCGGTGAGATGTGTATTATCTTTTGTGGTTATATAACTTGGGGTGTCCCGTATTTTATTTGCTAGAGATGAGTTCTAGTATTATTTTTTTGATGGTTATATAACTTGGGGTGTCCCGTTTTTGAGTATTTGGCATTACGTAGCGGGGAGGCTATATACTGGTAGGCTCAAATAAATATCAGGTTCGAGTGAAATAGCATATCTTTTATTAGGTTAAGTTTTATTATCTTTGTAATATATTTTGTGCCGCCATTTTAGTAAATCTAATGGTGTGTCTTTTGTGTTGCACTTTAGTATATCTAGTGCTGTAATATAGTTAATTTGTCGGATCGTTTGCGAGATACCTTTGTATTATAGTTCGGTTTAAATCTCGTAAATGTTCATATCTTTTGTAATATGTGATTTTTAGTATTGAGGTAAAGTTACGAGATGTATCTTTTGTAATATAATTTTTTTATCTCGTAAACACCTCAAGTTTATCTTGCTGTTGAGCATTATGTAATATAGTATATCTTGTAATATAGTTTACCTTGTACATATTTTGGTGATATTTTGCTATACAGTATCGCTGATGCTGTGATAGCTCATTGTTTTTGTAATATAATATTTTGTAATATAGTTCTATTGTACATATGTAACTTTTGTCTTTTGTTTATCTTTATCTTTAATTCTCTTTGATTACCCTTAGTAATCAATGGCGCCCAAGCCTTGAACTCCATGCCCTTTAGCTCTCCGTATCTTTACTGTGCTAGCCAGGTTACACCAGTGACGCCAACCACGTCGCTCGTAGGGTGGCCCACACTTGAATACTTGGGCAAAATTTTAAACAACGAGGTAAAACTTCTTTTCTTAGCCACAAAATATAAAAATATTTTACCACTAATATGTTTTTATTTAACCTGACCTCCAAACGAATTAGAAAGTTAAGAATAATTAATAGTTAGTAGTGCTCTAATGACGTATCTCAAATTTTTATATATCAATTCCTTGGCCAATTAGACGTATCTCATTGTAAAAAAAAACTAGTAACCTAATTAATATAGATTCATAACTACACCATTATTAACCTCTACATTAGTACAACTACAAAAAAAATATTAGTAAATATTTGAAAATATTGACGCGATTTCGAAAATTCAAAACATGCCTATATCTCAAAACAGTGAAACCTTGAGATATGTCTTTTTGGCTTAGGAGGGCAGTATACCTAACTTCACCCCATATCGAGTTATTCAATAAAAATCAAGAAATACCTTATCTTGCCGAGAGATTCCTTACTTCATCAAGTATGCCATGGAAACAAAAGACAGTTTTAATAATTAAAAAAAAAAATATGGATTCTTATTTAATTACACACAACACCAACAAATTATTATTAACGAACAAGAACAATGTTGACGAAATTCTGACGTAAATGTTCAATGTGACCACCATATTTTTGTTCAAATATTCTATTATATTGAAACATATTCTTTATAGGATTTTGCAAAATCCTATAAAGAATATGTTTCAATACAGTTATAAGCAAACAAATAATAATTCATTTTTAAAAATATTCTATTATTCTACTTTCAACAGATTGCGTAGCACATCTTTGCGCCTACCATTTTTGACTCCAGAAATCAATGCAAAATTGAATTTTAGGGCCACTTTTATTAACATTAATTGTGTATGTCTATCTACAGTCGTTTTTGAGTTATTGGCATTTTTTGAAAAAAATGTTGTTTTTTTTCTCAAGGGTAGTAGGCTTTGGAAACAATCATTTCATTTTAATTTTTATTCAAAAATCGTATTGCAATAATAAATAATAACAACAAAATAACAACAAATAAACAGATTAACAAAATAATTATTTCAATACAAATACTCAATGTGTCCACCGTTTTCTCTGACAGAATTTCGTCAACATTGTTCTTGTTCGTTAATAATAATTTGTTGGTGTTGTGTGTAATTAAATAAGAATCCATATTTTTCTTTAAAAATTATTACAACCATCTTTTGTTTCCATGGCATACTTGATGAAGTAAGGAATTTCTCGGCAAGATAAGGTATTTCTTGATTTTTATTGAATAACTCGATATGGGGTGAAGTTAGGTATAGGGAATACTTAAGTAACTCAACCTAAAATTCAATTTTCTTTCGAACGGTGTGAAAAAAATAGTAGGTGCCATTTGATGAGACGACGTTTGTGTGTCTCCAAGGTGGTACGTGGAGTTTTTGCTCCTTGATATAATATACAACCAGTTCAATATCCACCTTACCAGTCCTCGGCTAGCTTCCTTCAATCTCAGTGTGAGTTCCCAGTACATACAGACGTACTGGTTGCCTAACTATCTGTCTAGGTACCTAAGTGAACAATAGATTAATAAACTGTTAAATTAATTTATAGTACGAGAAAGAAAACCCAATGAGTGGAGCTTATAACAAATTTGTTTATTTACCTATACAACATTTATATACCAAGTCAATAATAAAAGAAATGTTTATCAAATTTATAAGTATCAATTAATTTTTCTTTTCCTTAGCAATATCAAAAGTGATGAGTAAAAATGAGTTAAATTTAGATAAAATTTATCAACACGTGAAATTCAATAATAATACCAAATGCAATTGCACGCAGTTTACATACTTTTCAAACCAGTGGTTATGGGTACAGAAAATTTAATATTATAGCTAGATAGCCAGTTCTTGACTTTAATATAAACAAGATAGGTATTTAAATCGTTCACTTATGAAATAATTACAATACATACACATATATATATATACAAACAAAATTTATACAAGTTATGACTTACGGTTGAATTTTGAAATACCCCAAATGAAAATAAGAACGCTGAACTTCTCCCAGGAGTGGAAAGGTATGAGCGTTGAACGGTCTTCTTATATTCTAGGGTAATCGATTGACTCTGCCAAATTTCACCTCGAACTATAACCAGTTACAACCATCTCGAAGTCATGAAAAGAAACCAACAAAAAGAAACAAAACCCATCCATCATCGGTATAAGCTCCAAAATTTTTCAACCAATTTTTCTATACTAAGTAATTACATCTATTACTAATGCTTCTTAATAAAAACTAACGATAAAAAGCCTAAAAGTTTTAAAATTCGAATTAATATACTATTTACATTTTCACAAATTTAATAACTCACCCTTTTAGGGCTTAACAAAATGTCGACCATGTGCTCGACCTAACACGTGCTTTGTAGCTATACATCCAGCAATCATGCTGATCAGATTTTTCACAAATCATTATTAATAATTGGTAAATACGGAAATCCCACTTAATACAAATATTCAACAAAATAACCAAACGTGGATAAAGATTATTCTCACCAAATTTACCAAGCTACGTGCAACGTCTATTCGCCTCAAAGGTCACGTCAAGAAGGAAGTATTAGAGAACCTCTAACCCCTTACAGGACAGGTGCCTAGCGCAGTCGTACTCCGCAGACGAAAAAACAATAAAAAGAATTGGATTTTCATGATACCATTCGACCTTGAACAGTAATCACAAAAATGATTTATTTTAAACATAATATACAACACATCCGTTATTTGGATAGAATTCGAGAAGTTCTGTTACAGACGTCCCTTTCGATTAAGACAACCCCAACATAGATCAACCTGTTGATCGGAGATTTGATAAGAAGTGATATAATATTACGACAATCTAACTATAAAAATTATCCCCTTATTATTTGTTCCAAAATGAATTTAAACTTTACTTAAAACTAAAACTAAACTTAAAAAATTGAAGAAATACTAACTTATTAAAGCAAAATATATTAAGTTAAAACATTCATCGAGCTACTCCGAACAGTACTGTTCAGTGAGCGAGTATTCGGTTAAGACTGAATCGAACTCTGCCACAATCAGCTGATTACGCTGTCAATTTCTATAACCTACTGTGTTCGTTCTATTTATTATTATAAACAATTATTGACGATGAAATTTTACAAGCAAATAACAAAGGCACAGAAGGTAAGTGATACATTTGAACTAGTCGTTTTCATAGACTGAATTACTTAAGTTATGGTTATGTTATAGGTTTGTTTATCGTTCCTATTTATTCCAGATACCACACTATGTATGAAAACTAGCAAATTACAAGTAATAATAATGTACCACACAACAATATGACTGATGAAGGTAAAGTACTTATTTATACATTTTACTCGAGACATTCTAATTAAAATTTATGTTTATTTCTAGACACAAGTTAGCTGGACGACAGTCGATAAATGTGACAACTCTATCAAACAAATTTAAGAATCAAAAGGATTACTAAAGTATTGAAATGTGAATGGAAATACTATTAATATATGAAATTATTAACACAAGACCTTTTACTTATTTATTACTAGATGATGATATCCTTTTAAACAATGAACTACCTAAAGTTAACGTATAGATTTAGTGATTAAATTTTTATAGTTAAACATCTAACAATGCTGTGTTTACACATACACTCCTCAAGCCAAAATGACAAATTATGTTACAACGTGTACTTGACAAAAGCAACCGTAACATTGAAAAAATTGACTTTTTGACAATTTTTTATTGCGACATTTGAAAATCGACTGCGCCCATATGGTACAAATGGGACCACCGATGGGACATCAAAAGTTAGCCTGGACTTCCAGCTAATTGCTTCACAAATTTAGTTGCATAATTTTGAAAGGTTTGCGAGATACAAATTTGTTCGTAAACTACTACAGCGGCAATTTCTTTCAAAAAAGTGGACATATGTCAAAAATTGTAATAGATAAGTTAACATAACTTAGGTTCTCTAAACTCAGAATTAGAAGACCAATCGAACCATGTAAAGAAAAATATAGGTTTCCATTTAAAATAAGAAAGTTGGTACCAATTTTTGGCACACCCTGTATAGTTGGAGGACTGAAAATATTTTAGACAGAACGGGCATGACCGATTATGGCTGCATACCAAATGTCAAGTTTCTAATCCAACTGCAAGTTGAAAAACTTCTAATGAATGGCCTACGTGAATCACCCTGTATAGTGATGGTACTAAATTTTCATGAGGCTTCTGGAAATGTTTATATAATTATTTTGTAATGGTTCCAATGGTTCCAATGGTTACAAAATATCAACAGCGACTAAAATATTTTATAAGATGGTGCCAATTTTGCATTTATAGCTGCTGTGAAAACGTTATGAAAGTGTTTCTGAGAGTAATACATTGTTTTATGAAATTTGTATCAGAAACATTCCTACAACGTTTATAAAATATCATATTGCTAGTTGGGTTATTATTATTAAAATGTGCGCTACACTACTACTACCATGTCTACATGTTCAAAATTACCTCATATATTGAGTAACTATTAACCAATTTATCTATTCTTTTCCACAGGTATGTCATTTCCTCATAATCATTTTTTCGTTCTTCAATTTCTAATGCTCTCAACGCATTTGTTTCAGACAGGGTCTTCAGATTGATGGTGGCCCTTTGTCGTTTTTCTGCAGTTACCTCTACAAACTAAAAGAGCACATAGTATAGTCACTCACATCGCTTGATGTATGTTACATTTTTTTTGAGTTAATGAAGGTTTTCACTCCTTAATTCTCAGCAATAGCTCCGATTTTGATCATTTCTTTTTAATGTGTGTTTTTTAATATTCAAAATCAGAAACATCCCAAGTGGCGCAAATAATTATTTAAAAGAACAAAATTGAAAATAGTAAGAATAACATTAAAAAAATTTACAAAGTTATATCAGACGCGACAAATGCACCAACTGCAATTACTAATAGTAATATCCAAATATTAAATAAAAATTCACTTCCATTTGCAAATGATAGTGAAATGGCCGACTATAGTAATAATTACTTTGCTGTTTGCTTGAAAATAGCTAACAATATAATATACCCCTTGTAAATGAAACTGTAATTAGTTACAATAGTATTTCGTCCATACTTCTAAAGCTAATTAGCATTAATGAACTAATCTAACATACCGGGTGAGTCACGAATTGCGCTTGCCCCGATATTTCCAAAAATATTTGGAATAGAAAATTGAAATTTGGAGGCCTTATTACACGACTAAAATATCATATTTTCAATAAAAAATCAAGTTTGGTGCACATCCGGTTTGACCGGAAATGCCCACAACTTTCGATTTTTAAATGGAACGCCCTATATATTTTTACATTTTTGGAATCTAGAGGAAATTTTGAATACAATACATCCATTTTGGTCACTTTTTGATAAACATTAAAAAATTGATCAAAAAATCTATTTCTGAATCCAGAGTGCTGTGGTGCCCAAAATATATTTTAGTTTGTGTGCTACGTTACTATAAAAATAAAAAGAGCAATATGATTGCATTAAGTACTTAATTCTCTAGAGGTGTTTAAAATTTTTAAATGTGATTTTTACCCAATAACTCGGTTTTTTTAAATGGGAATTTAATCGTTCACCAACATTTTTAAATACCTCATTTTCATACGAATCTAATGATATCAAAATTTTGAAAATCCGCTCAGAAATATTTGAGATTTCAGCCAAAATACAATGCAACCAAACTTTTAGAAACATAGATAATAGATTAGTGGCTTTGGAAACTAAAATGACACATTTCTGTGTAAATCTGGTAACCTAATAAAATATTGGAAAAATCATAGTAGCCATTGAATGTAATAAAACAATATCAGCTGTCAGACAGATACAAAATAAATCATTGCGGAAATCTCTTTGAGTAAAAATTAAAGAAAATGAATAATTTTAGTAGAAATGAAAAGGTCGATATGATATATGGAGAGCGTCTCAAAAATTCAACTGCAGCTGCAGAACTGTATCAGTAACGATATCCCAACAGACGTCATCCAAGCAGACACTTGTTTGCCAGAGTGGAACAAGAATTAAGAAACGAACCCAATCAACAAGATGACCATCAAACATTTATTGTAAGTGAGGACAAAGAAATTGATGTATTAGGATTTGTGATGGTACACCCAACATCAACAAGGGAATTGTCAATGGAATGCGACATTAGTCAGTCTTCGGTTTGCAGAATTTTAAAGAAACATAAGTTTCGGTCTTATAAATACCAAATACACCAACATCTTCATGGAGATGATAACGACAGGAGGCTAGTATGTTGCAACTGGTTCTTAAATGCAGAACAACAAAACCCAGGTTTTCCTTTTCATATTTTATATTCAGATGAAAGTAGATTTACGAACCGAGGTATGTTTAACAGTAATAATACTAGGTACTGGGCTCAAGAAAATCCGAGGTTGCTAGGGAGGGGGAATATTCAGGAAAGATTTGGATTTAACTGTTGGCTTGGAGTACTTGGAGATCGAATAATTGGACCCATATTTTTTGATGGAACACTTACTGGTGAACGATATTTATTCTTTTTACAAAACCAGACAGCAGAATTTCTTGACTTACTTCCTCTTGCCTATTTACAAAATCTGTTTTTCCAACAAGATGGTGCTCTCCCACATGATTCCAGAAGAGTGAAGGAATATTTAAACAATTTGCATGGTGAACGCCTTAGCGCAAATCAAGGTCATATCAGGTGGCCTCCTAGGTCACCTGACTTAACACCCCTCGACTATTATGTATGGGGCACTCTCAGAAATAAAGTTTATAAAACTTCTTCAAATACCCGTGAAGAGCTGCAAAATAAAGTTGTACATGCTCTTAATGAAATAACGCCGGCTGAATTGCATACAGCCATTCAAGCAACTGTACGCAGAGCCGAATTGTGTATAGAAAAAAATGGTGGACATTTTGAACAATATCTATAAATGTCAATTTATGGTTTAATTAAGTATATT
Organism: Stenurella melanura; assembly: GCA_963583905.1. Lineage (NCBI taxonomy): Eukaryota > Metazoa > Arthropoda > Insecta > Coleoptera > Cerambycidae > Stenurella > Stenurella melanura. The sequence goes on along the minus strand of OY757315.1, from coordinate 122,242,999 downwards.
AATTATTTTAAAGATACCTACTGTTACCTAGTTTAAGTTTAATTGTTCAAACGGAATTGATTTTTATTTATTTATAGGCCCGATATTTATGTTCATTTAAATAAAACTCTGAAAACCGAACTGATGTCGCATTCTATTGCAAATGTCCTTGTGGATGTAATTGTGTTTACCTCCACATACCTATGCTAAACTTAATTGTAACGTTCTTTGCGCTCACAATTATTAAATGTTTGATAGCTCAAGATTGCCTATATCTACACGAGTCTGTCTGATAGCTGATATTGTTTTATTACATTCAATGGCTACTATGATTTTTCCAATATTATCAGGTTACCAGATTTACACAGAAATGTGCCATTTTAGTTTCCAAAGCCCACTAATCTATTATCTATTAGCCGCATGTTTCTAAAAGCTTGGTTACGTTGTATTTTGGCTGAAATCTCAAATATTTCTGAGCGGATTTTCAAAATTTTGGTATCATTAGATTCGTATGAAAATGAGGTATTTAAAAATGTTGGTGAACGATTAAATTTCCATTTAAAAAAACCGAGTTAGTGGGTAAAAATCACATTTAAAAATTTTAAACGCCTCTAGAGAATTAAGTACTGCAATCATATTGCTCATTTTATTTTTATAGTAACGTAGCACACAAACTAAAATATATTTTGGGCACCACAGCACTCTGGATTCAGAAAGATTTTTTAATAAAATTTTTAATGTTTATCAAAAAGTGACCAAAATGGATGTATTGTTTTCAAAATTTCCTCTAGATTCCAAAAATGTAAAAATATATAGGGTGTTCCATTTAAAAATCGAAAGTTGTGGGCATTTCCGGTCAAACCGCATGTGCACCAAACTTGATTTTTTATTGAAAAGATGGCATTTTAGTCGTGTAATAAGGCCTCCAAATTTCAATTTTCTATTCCAAATATTTTAGGAAATATCGGGGCGAGCGCAATTCGTGACTCACCCGGTATACACTCGCTCAAGAACGATAGCTCCCCTGGAATTGACGGAATCCCAGCTAAATAAATAAACGTCGGTCTATTTCTGCGACTAAGGCCAATTATGCCAGGAGACGAGCTAGATTCAAATTTTCAAGATTATCTAATGCATTTTCTAGATTTCTAGTAACTTTCCATGGACAAATGTGATTTTTTTCATTCACTCCTAGTTTTAAGAATAAAGTATAGTATCTATGCATGGCTGTGTGTAGCTGGATTTAAAAATGAACAACATAACAATCTTGTTTTCTATTACAGGTACAACTGAACACGTTACAACAAGATGCAGAGGAAAATAGTGCCCCACAGCCGCTCTTATCTTCTACGCCATTAAGTAAAAAATGAAAAGTAGTGCCTAACTCCAGTTAGGATCTTTGTCATCTTTTGTTGTACGTACAACCAAGTCTAATAAAGAAGAAATAGATAAACAAATTGCTAGAGCTCTTTATGCGACAAACAAGTTTCATGTGTATTGAACAACATGAAGTAAAAAAGGCAATAACGCTTTTACCACCATCTCAACATGATGTGTCCAACAGACTGCTCGATGAAGTATATAACGAGGAAAATAGTAAAGTTTTAAAGATTTATCAGGAAGTTCAGTTTGCTTGTCATTGGATGGATGGTCCAACATACACAATGAACCAATAATATGTGCAACTGTAACTATGGAAAATGGGTCTTCCTTTTTAGTAGACACAATAGACACATCTGGAAATCCACATACATCTGTATATTTAACAGAACTTGCAACAAACTTAATTAAAACTCTAAAGACTGACTATACCTGTACAGTAAGCAGTTTTGTGACGGATAATGCTGCCAATATGAATGCTATGAGAAACCAAATTAAAGAGTCAACAGAACTAAATGTTATTACTTACGGTTGTGCTCCACATATTTTATACTTGTTATGTAAGGATTTGGAAATAGTGAAATTAATGAACACGTTACGTTCGTTGTGAAATACTTCCGAAATAATCATTTTGCCTCTGCGACATACACAAAAAAAGGAGGAAAAAAAATTTACTTTACCTTCTGACGTAAGATGGAACTCACTTGCCGACTGCTTAGAGGGTTTCCTTAAATCATGTCCCACACATTTTAAAATTAGCACGCAACATAAAAATGAAACTGACAGCATAGTAAGACATGAAATTTCAAACATTTATTTAAAAAGAACTGCGAAGATTACTTATCACTACTAAAACCTGTTGCACTTGATAGGCTTCAAAGAAACGATGCAATTTTATCAGACGCCGTAGAACAATTTAAAATAATTGCGTCGCATTTTGACGAAACTGAAATTACCCTAATGCAAATATTTAGATAACGATACAACCAGTGTATCACCTCATACCGTTTGCTAGCCTTCATTCTAGACCCTAAGAAAACCCTAAGAAAACAAAGCATAAATTAACAGAATGAATGAATTATATCCTGAAAGTGGTTTACTACCACTGATTATTAAATTTCTGTCAAAATCTGAGCCTTTTGCCGATATTATATTTCACGAAGAAATTCTTAAAAACACAAAACCCTTGGACTGGCGGAAATCCCAAAGAAATATTGATATTATTGACAAATTATTCCTGATTATCAAGCAATTATTTTCTGCTGCAGCTAGTTCAGCCACAGTTGATAGAATATTTTCAACATTTGGTTTGATTCATTCTAAGATTCTAAATCGTTTAGGGATCGAAAAAGCAGCTAAATTAGTTTGTTGTTTAGTTTTATTTTCTTTTAGAGTTGGTTCTGTATAATTTGTTTACTTTATGTTTCTGCTTTTAAGTAGGCACCTAATTTATAATGTACATTTAAAAAGGTAACTTTTGTTTTATATGTGTAAAGAAACTGTTCTTTTCTTCTTTTTATTTGAATTCTTTGTAATTTGTATCTAGCTTTTAAATAAACTGTACTTTTTATTTGAAATTTCTGAACTTAGATTTACTTATTATAGATTATTGGCTTTACACAACTTGATTTAAATCATGATTTAAATTTAAAAAATCAGTTAATTTAAATCACGATTTAAATCAAATTGATTTAAATCGTCGCAACCCTACTTTAAAACGAGTTTTAGTAAAAGTCGTTAGCATAAGAAATTACGGAGTTATGATGAAAATAAAATGGTACTCTCGTTTTTCCGGAAAAAAATCAACAATGAAACCAATAGCCTAACCACAAGAATTGAAATTAAACGTACTTCATTTATAATTTACTAAATTTTGGTACTAATAATATGTTCTAGAAGTTTGAACGGTTTACAATGCGTAGATTTGGAAGAAAGTTTGATTCAATTTTGAAAACATTATATTATTTTCACAATAATTTAAACACTAAATATGATACATAGAAATTGTAACGGTATGGAAATTTTGGTTTATTCTTTGCAGGAATTTTATTTTTTTTCTCTAGGATGAAAGTTAATTGAGATATCACCATTTTAATTTCAAATTTCAGTGCACGGCCACCTTACCCGAGCCCTTGAAACTAAAAAATCTCAAAAACGAAAGGTTCAAGGAAGTTCAGGCCTTGTACCCTTGAAATTCCCTGCAAAATGGTTTTTGAAGTGACTAGATGTCTTAAGAATTAAGGAAGTTACCGTTAGAAGACCAATAGGAATGTTTTGTCAAAGCTACTGCAAAGAGCAAGAGGGCGGTCCAACTAAGTGCACTGCTCCCCACAAAAACTCAGCATCTGAACATTTGAAGAGGGTCTATTTAAAAAGTTCAGTTGTCATCTGGGAGTAATGTAATGTATGAAAAATGTGATTGAAAACAATCAAAATATTCTAAAGCCGATCAAAATGACTCAGCCTCTAGCTCCACAAAATATTTTGACATCACTTTTTAACTTCCTTGATTTAACGGGAAAAACAATCAGAATCTACACTGATAGTAGACAATCACTACTGGCCCTACAGAGACACAAAATAATAACAGGGTCAGTATGGGAATGCCATCAAGCACTTGTGGGCGCCTCCGGCATGAACAGTGTCATTCTATGCTGGGTCAAAGGGCATGCACAGTGCAGAGGCAACAAGAAAGCTGACAGTCTGGCTAAGAAGGCAGCCAGTCTAAGTATACTTGGACCTGGCCCTTCTAACATACTGCCAACTTCAGCAATAATGCTAATGAGTAATGATTAAAGAAAACACCCACAGAAAATTTAAAAAACTGTGGGACGAAACTCATAGTTGTCAGTTGGCCAGGGATCTGCTCAGATACCCCGACAAGGATACAACGATGATCTACCTGGGAATGTCCAGGAAGAACCTGAGCTTCGCGACAGGAATTCTTACTGGTCATTGCCAGCTGAGAAAGCACCTTTATAACATGAAGTTAAACAACACAACCCTATGCAGAGGCTGTGAACAAGACGACGAGACTGTCCAACACGTACTCTGTGAGTGCCCGGCAGTCTCCTCCAGCAGAGAATCCATTTTGGGAGAACGTTGGCCTACCTTGGCCGACTTGAGGGATATTCCCCTAGGCAGCATCACCACCTTCTTCACAAGATTAGGATGGCTGGAGGCCTAGGTGGAATCTTGCACCCCTCGGGAGGACGTACAAGGGGCCCGATGGGGCCTAGGTGCTGCGGTCACTCTTTGTAACTGCCCTCCCACAAACTCCAACTTCCTTGATTCTCAAGATATCTAATTGCTCCAAAAATCATTTTGCAGCGAATTTCAAGGGCTACAAGGCCTGTAAAGTTAACCTTTCTTGAACCCTTCGTTTTTGAGATTTTTTAGTTTAAGGGGCTCAGGAAGGCGGTCCTCGCACTTAAATGCGAACTTAAAATGGTGATATCTCAATTAATTTTCATCTTAGAGAAATAAAACAAATTTTCTGCAAAGAAAACCAAAATTCTTGTACGGTTGCATTTTCTATGTATCTTTACGAAATTAAATATTGTATTATTGTGTGAAAATGGTTATGTGGTTTGTATATTGCCCAAAATCGTTTCTTTCATCATCCAATATCTGTGCAATTTATCTCTTTAAAACCCATAGAGGGGGATGCCGACTTGAAGCTATAACTATATAAATATAAAAACCTTACGAAATTGAACTTGATAAACAACTCTCTTAACTCCTCTTCCTTAATATTTAGTTCTTCCCATTGTTTATCTAAGGATTTCCTAGCTTCTACGGCGTAATGTCTCTTATGTTTTAGTCTTGACTCTACTGTGTCAAGTTTCTTATTGGCTAAATAATAACTGGCTTTTATGTCTCTATTAATATTATCACCGTGCTCAAATAACCTAAAACACAAAATAAAACAACAACTGTAGATTTTAGAAATTTAACAGATTCTTACTTTGGGATTTCTCTAGTTACTTTCTTAGATGTTAGATACTCCCCGATCGCTTTTTCATTGGGTTGTCTTGGGAAAACTACTTCATCAAACATTTTATCCGGTGCTACATGAAAATTCTTCGTAATCATCAGATCTTTATATCTTGCCATAAAATTCACACAAAGTATAAAGAAATCTATCAATGTCAATATTCGAAATTGCCTGGCAGCGGTAAACAAACAGTGCTCAGGCGCACTGTTGCATCGACGCAAGCGGTGAATGGTTATTTGTCCCATAAAGAATAGAGAAGAAAGCACGCTGTACTTCAATTATTTGCGTATAAGGGGGTTAGGTTTAGGGATGGTGGTGCCAGCTGGTTTCACGAATACGAAACATTATTGAAGGTAGCCTTTCAATGGAACATTTCCCACCTAAATTAAGATGTATTACTTTAGCTGCTTTCGTTTGCAGTAAACATAATAAACAGAATTTCAATGAACAATGATCATATGATACAAAATTGCATGGTAGGGACAGAGACAACACATGAAACAGGTTCCTCATGATTACGAATCACTCTGCCGAACCAAAGCAGCTTTTGTATTTGACTAGCCAGGTAAGTTAACTTTATATTTGTAATTCACACCCATCAACACCACCTTGTTTTTAGGGGGTGTTGCACCCATTGAGGTAGAAGGTAACTCAATATCCAAACCACACGACTTCCAACATGGCGTTGTGTGCAAACATTTATCTTCATTTGTTAAAAGAGTTTGTTTTTGTGTTGCGTAGGTTACATTTCCAAAAGTTAATAAGAAATAAACCCCGTGTTTGCCCACGTCGGCCATTTTGAATTACGTTTGACAGGTCGCGTTGGTTTGCCTAGTACTGTAGCTTTGTTGATGAATAAAGTGATTGATTTGATTCATTGAACTTAATATGTCAATAATAATTATAAAGCAAGACGGATTTCCAAAAGGGGCCGCCAATTGGGCTAAAAACAGGTTTGGCAAGAACACTATTTTTGGAAAAGTGAACAAACGTGGAAAAACTTCACGAGTTGAGAAAATATGTCTTCAGTTGAACTTAGGTTTAGCGTTAAATTAAATCTCAGGCTAGAATACAGTTATTTACATTTATGTGCAGAGCAGAGTTTACACAGGTTTATTTTATTGCAGTAAGAATAAAATAAGAAATCTATTTCGATTTACTAATTTCCCCTGCGTAAAATACCAATCAGAGACAGGGACACGCGTTCCCTATCTTTACAAGCACTGCATTTTATTCTGAGATAAACGTAGTCTAAAATGACAACCATATTTGCAAAAAATAATTTTCACAATATTTCTTAGAGCGTACCTACTCCTATATAGATTTTTCATGGTTCCTAGGTCAAACATCTGCGTATGCGTAGAAAATGGAATGAGGAACGATAATTCTATCTCTGTCTCTACGACTTTTTTCAGTTCTTGGTTAATCTTGTTTCTCTTTCTTTCTTGTTCCATTATCGTGCTCGTGATCGTGAAATGTCGTCATCGACCATCGTCATTCGTCATCAATCGTCATTAATAAATTTCTTTGAAAGTTCTTTGATAGTGGGCGAACACGTTTCGTGTCTAGAGACTTAAAAGTAAGTAAATATTACAATTTTAACAAAAATATTAAACAAATTTTACGCCCCGATGAGGTATTTGCATTAAGAGAGTTCTAGTTAGTATTTAAGCCAGTCGATTACCTAAATATTTAGGGATTGCCATAGTTGAGGTTATGTTAGGCTTGTTGGTAATAAAAAACGGAAACTAAGTTTGTTTTTCTTTCAGATGCGTTACGTGGCTGCTTACTTATTGGCTGTTTTGGGCGGAAAGGCCTCTCCAGCTGCCGCCGATCTTGAAAAAATTCTTGGCTCGGTAGGAGTTGAATCCGATGGAGAACGACTGAAGAAAGTGATTTCGGAGTTGAATGGAAAATCCATCGAAGAACTCATCGCACAAGGTATGAAGTTCGTGAAATTAATAGCTGTGTATGGAAATATTCACTTAACATGATGATTTTTAAAATTACCATCTTTCGTATGAGAAACGATGATTATAACTTCTATACTGACCTCCTTGTTTTAAATGTAAATGGATAGGTTTCCATGAAGATATGCTAATCTTTGTGTATGTTTTATACTGTAGGTCGCGAGAAGTTGAGCTCCATGCCTGTCGGAGGTGGTGCACCTGCTGCTGTTGCCGCTGTGGAAGCTCCAGCTGCTGCCGAGGAAAAGAAAGGTTAGTTTTCTTATTACTGCTTTTTATGGTAGGAAATTAAGGCTGTTCTAAATGTTGATGTGGAATTTGGGGTTGTTGATGAGCTATTTAGGTAGTTAAAGAGCGTGAAGTGACCCCCCCCTCTTGCACGAATGCTCGTTTGTAAACTTCCCGCCTTCCATAATTGAAGATTAAAAATTACTCTTAAAAAAACTATTTACAATCTAATGTTTGCCATGAGAGTTTAAATATTAATATCGCTATTTATTTTTCCTGCCTATTAACGCCTTGGCTAGAGGTGTAGGTTATTATGCACAGTAAACTGGTTGTTACAAGACATAACCGCACACATTGTATAATCAGTATTTTTCTTAATTTCAAGAGAATCGTGCACATTCATTAAGAAAAGTGACTGCTGTTTACAATTGCAAAAAATTTAGTATGATATGGTTTACGATTTACTCACGAAAGTTCTCCCAGCCACGAGGCTCGAAAATCTAGATTTTCTTTTACAGCTGTTTGAAATGTTCGCATTTTACAAGATGCTGGAAAAAAAATACGTTTCTTCTATTGTGTGAAGTATGTGTTATTTCCTAAAGATTTTTTTACAATAAATTTATACGAGTTTATAGAAATGCTCCAAACTTTCGAACCGAATGTCATACAAAACTGGTTTCTCGCCTCAACTGAATTTATTCGATGTAAAAAATGATGGTATTTTTAGGATCTGTAAATCGTGATAAAATCGTACGTGTAACAAAAATCTACCGTGACAAAATTTAACTTCAAGCTCCTAATTTAATGATTCCATAATATTATATGGTTGTCTAAATGTTATTTGTGGCATTATCTTAATTTTTTTTCCTTCAATTCTTTGGGACTTCCTGCCACATGTATGTTTTCTTTTTAAGCGACGCTCGGGGAACAGGGTTGGCAAAAATTGTGTTTTTTTTTAAATTTTAATCAAAAAACACGTTTTTTTTTAATTTAAAACAATTCAATGTGTTTTAGACATGGATTTTTAATTGTTGAAAAAAAACATGTTTTAAACAATAAGAAATATGTTTTTAAACTTAAATTTATACGGCTTTATAAATGGCTATCTTATAACCAACATATGATTGTTGTTGTCCAACGAGAGTTTGTCGGTAGTTTTGTTCTTTTTTTAATAATAATAATAATGATTTTATTGTTAGGATTAGTTACATAAAAGAAAAATTTACATTATAATATATGAATTGTATCATTGAAATATTCCTAACAAATGGCAGAGTTCAAACAAGCTGTCCGAAGGACAGGGGTTTGCTCTTCCACTCAACCATAAGGGCACCGGAATAAGACTGAAATAAACGTAGTGACAAACAATATATAATATTTTAATGTACTTCAGCCTTATACGAGTGCGGGAAAAAAATATTGATCGTTAATACTTACTAGTAATGGAAAAAGAAATAATGCTTAATACTTAATCATCTAATGTAATTACAAGATATAACCTTAATAAACGATATGCCTAACATAAGTTGTTGAGAACCGTAAACAGTGACAAGATTTAAAAATTAAATGAAAGGGTGCCTTGTAGTAACTCTTTTTTAAGCTTGCGTTGAAATTTATTTAGTGGTAATATTTTGTAACTATCGGGTAGCTGATTGTATTGCTTAGATATTTGGTGTTAATCGCGACGATCTGTGGCGTATGTTTATATTATGCACATCCGTGAAAACTTATTTTATTATAAAGGTATGCCGGTTTTTTGGATGTAATTATTTTGTGGTATAGCGTGCAGGCGTGAACCAATTGTCTCTGTTCTATATTTAGCCATCCAATTTCTTTTAAATGTTGAGATGCGATCTCTTCTTCTTACTACTTTTTGTGAAAGAGAAGGCTTGTTTTACTTTATTTGAGGGGGTGCCTGTCGAAAAAAGACCAAAAATAAATTAATAATGCCATTAAAATTGTTAAATCTTTTGATTATTTCTCGTTTACAAATAACAATGTGTGTTTTTTTCATGTGACCGTGAACTTTTTTTCATTACAAGAAAAAGTGAAAAAAAAATTTGTTTCCTTTTATTTTTGGTCTTTTTTCGACAGGCACCTCCCACAAATAAAGTAAAACAAGCCTTTTCTTTCACAAAAGAAGTAGTAGAAAAACAGAAAGTACCGACAAACCCTCGTTGGACAAGAACAGTCATATGTTTGTTGCAAGATAGCCATTTATTTAATTAAAATTGCAAAAAAAAATTATTTACGTTTTTAAAAATTTTTCAGAAAGTAGAAACATTTATCATCATAAAAAATACTTGGTTGCATGAAAAAAAAGCAAATTTGATGAAAAACAAATTGCCTACACTGAGGATCAAACCCGTCCACCCCATTGCGCGTCAAATCTTACTATTTTCACATTGCGGGAGAGATTTTTTTAAGGGTCGAAAGCGCATATAACTTCAGGGATCGAATATTTTTTGTAGATCTTTTTACAGTTGATGGAAAAACTTGTTAGCTTTCATTTGCACCAAACCTCGTGTTCAAAAAGTTGTTAATAAACAAATTAGAGCCTTTCACGCAATATAACTATTATTTCCGGTTCCGGTTATCCGATCAAGTTCTTTCTGGTCTCAAAATGTTTCTTTTTCCAAGCACTTTCATATCCACAAAACCCAATTTCGATACACTTACCCAGAGCCGAGATATTCCATTTGTTAATTTGCAAAATTAATTTAAACTTTAAATAAACAAAAGCAAAAAGTTGCATTCGTGCAGACTTCTATGGAGGTTATGCCCGACATCAATATTTATCGTTTAAAGTTGGTTTGAAGTCGATTAAACTTTCGAAAAAAAAGTTATTTGCTAATTAACAAATTATGCCAATTGTTTAAACAATCAAAAGTATTGAAGATATCGGGCCAAAAGAATACAGTATATTCTTTGGTGTAAAAGGCATGTATTTCGAAAAAAACAATATCCTGACCTCATTAGTGATGACATCGGATACAATATGTTGGATTTGAGTTTGCCATTCATCTCAGATTTTCTTAAAAATTTATTCAATAAATCATTACAGAATGGAGAATTTCCAACTATTTGGAAAACCTCCATTATAAGACCACTGCCAAAAGTACCAAATGTAACTTCATTTAATGAACTTAGACCAATAAATATTCTTCCCATTCTAGCAAAAATGTTCGAAAAGATTGTTTGTAATATGATCGACTTTATAAATAGTAATAACATATTACCAGATGTTCAGTCTGGTTTTCGATCTAATTTCAGTACCGGTACTGCACTGACTAGAGTGGCAACAGATATTACATGTGGAATAGACGAGTCAAAAGCAACATGCTTGGTGCTATTGGACTACAGCAAAGCTTTTGACTTGATAAACCACGATCTACTACTTGCTAAAATGAGATTTTATAACTTTTCTGATAATGTCTGTGTGTGGTTTAGTAACTATTTATTAAATAGATTGCAGTGCGTTGAAATAGATGGAATTAAGTCAGATCCTATTGCAGTGAAACAAGGTGTTCCACAGGGCAGCATATTAGGGCCAATTTTGTTTAACATTTTCACATCTGATTTACCATCAATAATACATAACTGTAACACTTATATGTATGCAGATGATACTCAATTATTAAAAACGTTTGAACCATCACAGGTAAACATTGCCCTGAATGATGTAAATTCTGATCTAGAGAGGATAAACAATTGGTCTTTTGAGAATGGTCTTAAAATTAATGCTAGTAAAAGTTGCTTCTTACTAATAGGTTCTGCAAATGTTAAAAATAAAGTTATGAAGTTTAACTTCACTACAGTGCATATTAACAATATAGAGATTCCACAAAAAGAGTATGCGAAAAACCTAGGAGTAATATTTGACGATAGTTTAAATTTTCAAAGGCATGTGACAAGTAAGTTGTGTATATTATACATGAAATTAAAGGCACTACATAAATTTAAATATATGGTGCATGAAAAAGTAAAACACAGAATTGTCGAATCAATTTTGTATCCCCAGATTGATTACTGTTTAACTGTATACTATAGTTTTCTGACAATGGAATTTAAAAACAAGCTACAGTTAGCTCAAAACACATGTTTGCGTTTTGTTCATTCAATAAGGAAATATGATCATGTCACTCCGATATATAAAGAACATTTGTACTTAAAAATAGATTATCGTTACAAATTATTTTTTGGCAGTTTGTTAATGAAAATTTATACCAGAGGAAAACCAGAATATCTAAAAGAGTACCTGAAACCAAGACAAGAGATGCATAATATCAATCTTAGGGAATTAAACAAATTTAATATATACAAACATAAATCAGCAAGATTTCAGTGTTGCTTTGCATATTTATCTGTTGAGTTATTAAATAATGATGTATATTATAAAATGATTGAGGGTGTATCTGTTGGTACATTTAAAAAACATTATAAAGAATACTTATTACAGGTACAAAATGTGATTGTTTAGATAATGTAATTTTAGGGCTACTTGAGTTATATGTGATGGTTAGAAGTAAGTTTTTCTTTTTGTTTCTTTGTTTGGTGGCGTGGAAGAACGTTGATACGAACGTCACCTTTTGTGTAGAATATTGTATCTATGTGTACACTTATATTTAACACAATAAATATTTTTCTATTCTATTCTATTAGTTTCGGAGTAATCAATTTGTTAATTAAGAAATTTGTTTTGGCTATAACAAATTAACGGGTTGACAAAATGAGTTGTGCCAGGCGCCAAACGACGCGTATTGAAAATATCTTTCGATTGAATCAAGATTTTTTCGGATCCGTCGAACTTTTATTAAATAAAAACGAAAAAAAAATAGTTTAAACAATTATTAGACCATGAAGCTGTAAAATCACCTCTTTTTTACCCTAGGCAGACTCGCCTATAATTGCACTCAACTAGTACAACCGTAATATAAACCTGGTGTATGTAAACATTATATTTTCCATGATGATAAACAAACACACCATCTTTCGGCTGAGAAAGCCATGCAGATAATTTTCTATACTGACAATTACCAGTTTCCTTTTCTAGTTATTGAAAATGTAAGTGCTGTTGGTAATAATTCTGTTTTTGTCTATTTGCAGAAGCCAAGAAGGAGGAGAAGAAAGTCGAGTCAGAATCAGAGGACGACGACATGGGTTTCGGCCTTTTTGACTAAGAATGAATTTTATAAGATATTTTTTATAAGATTCAACCTGATTTTATAATATAATTTAAGTTTTAATGTTGTGTATTTATTTTGTCTTAGTGAGGTACCTTCTGAGGGCAAGTATGTGATGATAGTCCCTTCAAATTAGGAGAAAAATCACTTTTAGGAAATTTTTCCTACAGCTAAGCCACCCATATAGAAAGTTGCCTTGGGGTTGTGTTAACATATTTTTCACCAAGCGCATGAAAAAAAAAGGGTTGTTTTTTAGATATAGATACATATATGTTTTTTGGCCATTTTTGAGAAAATATGACCTGATTTGATATTGTAGATCTAGCGATTCTCTACAATTTTTGTTCTTTTCATTTTTTTGAAATTCCGCTTAGTTACGCCGCTAGAGTGCGCTGAAGTTTATGTAAATGTATAAAATTTTTTGGTGTTTGATTTTAAGTCAAAACTATGCATTTTATAAAAAAATACCAAGATATCAAAGTTGTAGATAAAAAAATTTTCGACAAATTTTGTTCTTTGTGTTTTTTTTTTCAAAGTCGCGCGGTTTTGTCCCTAGAGCACGAAAAACATTTTTTCAATACTCTTGAGCGGAAAAAAAAATATAGCGCATATATTTTTGATATACAGGCAAAACAATGCATGTTTTTAGAGTACTCGTCAATTACATAAAAATTTGGAGAGCAAAAAAAATTATTGGTGTTGAAACCCATCATTCATTTCTTACACAGCTGCACATAGAACGGTGCATCTAATAGTATGAACTACGTGCATTCAGCTGTAGTGGTCGTGATAGGCCTTTTTGTATGTCATCTATATTAGCTTAGCCGGTAAAAAATATTGAGTGGAGGGGCAAAATACTACAGTTTTACACGATGCCTATATTTTTTTTATTCGCTGAAGAGTATTTAAAAAATGTTTTTCGCCCTCTAGCGGCAAAACCACGCGACTTTGAAAAGAAAACAACAAACTTTGTCGAAAATTTTTTTATCTATAACTTTGATATCTTGATATTTTTTTATAGAATGCATAGTTTTGGCTTAAAATCAAACACCAAAAAAATGTATGCACTTACATAAACTTCAGTGCCCTCTAGTGGCGCAACTAAGCGGAATTTTAAAAAAATGAAGATAACAAAAATTGTAGAGAATCGCTAGATCTACAATATTAAATCAGGTCATATTTTCTCAAATATGCATAGTTTTGCAGCAAAATGCAGAAAACCAAAATGCAAAAAAACTCATTTTAACACTAGCATCCAACCTAGTCCCCTACGGCTAAGCAGGCTAAACTAGTATCTACATGATTCCCTACGATATGTAAATTCAGTTAAAAATGAGAACATAGGCTTGAAATTAATTTATTTAAGTACTTTGTCTTTAAAAATTTTTTCATTATAATGAATTACATTTTCATAAAATCTCATTCAGTTTCTTCGAAATGATTAGCTTTTGAAACGTTTTTCGTCCTTATTGTGGACTCATCAGAAAAGCCTAAAGCCACTCATAACGATGTTCCATGCAAAACTAAGACATTATCCATGAATGGTATAAAATAATTATAATTGACATTGACTGATATATATAATAGCCGTAGGGGACTAGGTTGGATGCTAGTGTTAAAATGAGAGTGGCAAATAAGAATTTTTACTTGTTAATTAGCATAACCAGAAGTCAGGTTATCGAAAGAATGCAAAGATTTCATTAATATTTTTATATATAGTTTTTCCTTTAGTTCTCATAGATAGCTTTTCTTTCCACTGTTTGCAAAATCCTATAAAGAAAATGTTTCATTACTATAAGCAAGCAAATAATAAATAATTCACTTTTAAACATGCATAGAGTATTATAGGCTCAAATATTACCTTACTACTACTGTATGCTATTTACTTACAGCTAACTAACTATTAGTTAGCTAATAGATATGTGAAGATCTGTTGTTTTTTTATCAGTCAATGTCAATTATAATTATTTTATAGGTACCATTCATGGATAATGTCTTAGTTTTGCATGGAACATCGTTATGAGTCATTAAAACTTGAAGAATTTAATTGTAATTTTAATTAAAAAGAGGCATGTGGGCCCTTCTCTGGATGGGCCCCTGTACTCTTATAAAGGTTTTAAATCGGCTTCACAGAGTCCTTTCAAACTATTTACGTTTGGTATAACCACGGATGGGTATCGATAAGCCAAGAAAATCCACCTCGTGAGCGCATTATTTTAACAAGATTTTTTTGCAGATATATAAAAGTAACGAACAAAATGCTAAAAAGATGAGCCCTGCATGCAAAAGTCGCGAGTGGGCCTGAAAACAGCATGTTTTTTAGTAAAATGTCGATTAGACCACATTTAGCAGTTGTCGATACTTCCCTAGAAAGAGCAATAAAATTGTAGTTTTACACTTCGTCGAGGGATTCTTGGATCCATTTTACTTACTTTAGAATAGTATATTTTTTTAAATTGCTACATTTTGGGAATGAGCTAGAGCTGCATTTTTACTGCAGGGTTACACCTGATACCATATTTTTTTAGTTTTATAGAATTGAGTGTTCTAATTAATGAAAAATGCTTTGGTTGAGTCCAGAAATATGCCTATAGTATCAAATATTAATGTTCCAAATTTTGCATTATATAGGTATTCGTGTTATGAAATTAACACTAAACATTCTTAATTTTCAAAAGTTTCATCTCCAAAGGCGAGTTTTACAGGCGGTGGGCCTACCCCGTAACCGTCTGTTTATCCTTTGTGTCCAATGTCCAATTTGCGCATAACATGAAGCCAAATTACCACTGTTGAAATTTCTCAATAATTTGTTTACCAGCCGCGCAAACTAGTTTCATCTGGGACGGCGTACAAAAATATTGAATCACGTGACAACTTCCCTTTGTATATCGACAATCGACATAACATGTAAAAATAGAAGAAAAATTCATTGAACCCTTGACACTCTTCAAGCACGAATCAATCAAATTCTCAAACTTCCAAACGAGACATTATGCCTACTATGTGAAGCGTAGCGCAAATGTATCGATGCTTTGGAAGTTTCCAGCATAGGCTTGCACCAGGAAAATTATAGAGGGGCTGTGGTTCTTATTGTTTCGTAATTTTATTCATTGTGTTGTGATACTGCCTTTAAAAATATATTTAAACTCAACATGATAATGCCAAAGAAGTTTAATTTTTATCGTACCAAGTCGGCTGAATATAAACTGCTGTTTCTTTTAAGAGTTTTAAACATTCCCTGATAACACCAAACGTCCCCAGGACGTTTACTTAGGTCCTCGTTTGGTCTGAACGTCCCGGGTTTACATGGTACGTCCCAAGGACGTCCGTTTGCTATCGTCCCTAAAACGTTCTGAATAAAACGTTTTGAGGACATCCTGCTAGAGTCTAGTCAAGACAAACCTAAACGCATTTGTGAAATAACCTCTATAGGAGTGATGTTTTTTTGAGCAGATGAGGATATGATTAAAAAAGGAAATTAAAAATTGTAAAAATGAATTACAATCATTAAAAAGTTTTACTAATAAAATTTCTTTTGATAACAAAATATTTTCATATTTCATGGTCCATTTAAATTTTGTCAATTTGATTTTTCTGATTTCAGAAATCTTATATTCCTTTCAACTATTTTTTTCATGAGTTTCGGTTATATTACAGCCATTTTCACCGCAATATTTAAGCAGAGCTTATGTAATGTGACTCAGTTGCTGTCAAACTGGGAAATTCAATTATTTCAATTTGGCAGGCATTGCATCATTTTTACAAAGAATTCATATAAATTCTTTGCATTTTTATTTCTTCCGCACACTGGCACTAGTCACTTTTAACGGCTACAAATGAAAGTACCAAAAACAGGTAAGTCTATTTAATTGATTTATTAATATATAAGTATTTAGATCGATATTTTATTCTAGATAAATTTGGTGCGGCTTATTTGTAGGTTATAATAAATATACTACAACCCACCTTATTTGGCTCTGTTAAAATTCTGTGGGAGATCACCTGTGAACCTGAGTATGTAGTTTTTAGTTGTTTATCATGGAGCGAACTTATTCACTTAAAAGAAGATTGTTGGTTAAACATTATAAATACAATACTTCCCTTCGGTATGCGAGGGAAGTAAAAATTGAAAAGAAGTACCTACTCATGCAGTGTGTTAAACGAAGTGTTATATATGGTTCGACATCTCTGATGAACAAGTGGAGGTGATGAAACTTTTAATAGGTAAGGTTTGATACATCGAGTAATAAAAACATTTGCCAGAAAACATCAACAAACTTGTAAAGTATATTTAGGGATTTTTCAGTAAATTAATATAAGGAAAAAACTAATAAAGGTACTTTTTGAGGAAAATTTACAAATTTGTAACTTATATGCCCTATTTGTTATATTTTTCTGAAATTATGCTGTACGTACGTACAAAAACTTTTATACATCATCAATGTTCAACCTAATAAACCTGCTTCTAACCGTAAATCCTGATGCATCTTAACCCATAGCCATTTTCTTTACTTGTATTCTGTAATAATATTGGCAAAAAATATAACGTTAAACTTATAATAATGTTATTAATCTGCATTAGTCACAACATATATTTCTGCTTCTCTCGGTCTTTGGTATTATTTGTAGAATCGATCATTCATATAAAGAGGTGTTCTTAAAATTTTTAAATGAACAAGGGAACCTTTCAAATGCAAAAGTCAGTTAAACAAAAAAATGTTCACATTTAAACTGATTTTTTTTTTAAATAGGACACCAAGAAAATTATAACAATTTATTTTAAATATAAGCTTGCCATCAAGTGGCATATATTAGTCTTAATGTTTTTTGTCAAGATTTCATCTGAAATGTTAATTTTTCTTTTATTTGCACAGGGGCTGCTGCAGTCGCTAACGCTTCAAAGTCTTGGAAGGACACCGAAATGGCTATTACATCGTGATTGAAGAGGGCAAAAGAAAGAACAGAGGAGGGTGTCAAAAAAGAGAGAATATTAGAAAATAATATAAACTAAGATAATTATAAAAAGACGAAGTGTGCAAAACGTTAAGAGAAGGTGAGATATACATTTATCTTACGTTTTATTGCATACTTGGCTAATTTCTTATAATATTCAATATGACTTAATGTATATATAACTATATTATACTGTACTAGGTATTATAATATATAACTTTTAAATCCCATAAAAATTGTATTTTTGACACTTGACACTTGAATTTGTAGAGTAAGAAGTTAATTTTAAAAAAATACAAATGCCATAACATATTTTTCAATAGCACAATAGAAATAAAATGTTCGCATAAATTTGTCATTTGGTGTTGACAAATAAAAGTACTAAGTATTAAAATCAATCTAATTGAATAATTTTTCTACATGGTAATTATATATTGTCATTTTTTTATCTTAAGGTGTATTCACAGCAGAGGGTATGTATGTTCCTTTTTGGCTTTTCTAACCACATTTATTCCCTTCGAAATAGAATCCAATCACTGGATTCTATTTCGAAAGAAATGCATGTGGTTAGAAAACCCAAAAAGGAACATAAATACCCTCTGCTGTGAATACACCTTAAAAGTGGTGGAGGGGGAGGTACCTATATGTTTTGCATAGTATGTCCCAACAACGTTTTCAGGACGTCCTCTCTAGACCTACATTCGTCCCACATAAGTCCTGGGTGGGACGTCCTCGGGACACCCCGTTTTGCTGACACGGAACGTCCCTCAAACGTCCTCGGTACGTCTTACGTCGATAGAGTACGTCCTCGGGACGTTTTCATGTCCTGTGAGTACGTTCTTGGGACGTTTTCGGGACGTCCATGTGCTATTAGGGTTAGGTTAGAATGGCATTTAAACGCCCATCTCTGATTGGTTAATATTGTGTGCTATGCTTTTAACCAATCAGAGATGTGCGTTTAAAAGCCATTCTAACCTAATATTTAAAACTCTTAAAAGAAACAGCAGTTTATATTCAGCCGACTTGGTTTTTACGTGCTCATTTGTTGTGGTTTTCCGTCTTGTTTCTTGCATTTACAATGAATATTAATGACGTATTTTTGTATGCTGCTGTGTCTTTTTTTGTTTTAATTTTAAAATAATTAATAGTATTTTTCAACGCAATGAAATGCTTATATTCCTATGCTATGGTCTTATACGGAGTTGTCTGTGATGGCCTTTACTCAATATTGTTAAGATCCAACAGGAATATCGGCTACTACGATGTTGGTAATTTGGATACATGGTAGTTATGGTGTGGCATATTGCCAAATCAGTCTAGTCGGTAAAGTAAAGAATACACCAGAAGCTTGCAAAAAATGTTATCTGAGATTTTCCTTCCGTAACTGTTAGTGCGAGGATTAAACATCACAAAACCACAAAACTCAGTTCTGGGGGTGCCGCGCAACCCCGCGAAAAAAACACCCCTTCGGTGAAGAAAGCCTTATTTTACTGATAACTCATTAACCGTTGAAGATATAAAAAAATGCTCATCATAAAAAAGAAAGTTTGACTATAATTGCCTAAACAAAGTCTTCTTGTAATTTTCTTGTATATGCCATGGTTTTCGAGAAAATCGGTATTGACAAAAATTGCAAAATTTGTATTTTTAATGAGCACGAATTTTAATTTATTTGAATTTTTTTGAAAAATTGAATTGCTCGAAAACCAAACAAGCTAGGAAGAAAAATCAAAATGCTTTTTAAAGGGGATATAAAATACTCTCTTGTGTTGCCATTTTTGAGGGCTATTGATATTTTTTATTAGTATACAAAAATAACAATAATATAATAAATACGTTCTTATTACTTTTTTATTCTATAACTAAGTAAAAATTATTGACTACGAAACCTAATTTCACAAAATGCACTGGAATGTCTAAGGCCATTGTGAATATCGCTGTGGCATTTGAACTTTACTGATAATTGTTGAAGATTCTTCATCAACGTAATTAGAACCACCCCAATGTTACGCCAATGTCCAACATGGAAATTATTACAATACCGTTTATTTACTGAGAATGCGGTTCTTTGCACATATGATCCATGACAGAGGTGGCTAGATGAGACCTCCAACGTCTACAAAAGAAAGTCGGCGCCATCTTGGGTGTCTCATCCTGACTAGCTGTCAGTTTAGTTTTGTATTAAAAAGTTGGTCGTTTCATAGTAAAACTGTGCGAGTGTTCAGCGATATAGACTGAGAGTGTTTTAACTTTTTATTTTGTGTTTTGTTGCGGAATAGAGGCAACATGACGCAGCAGTTACTACCCATTAAATTCCAGGAACATTTGCAGGTAAGAAACAAAAACGCCCCTTAACTATTATTCATATGTTCGTTTTCTATAATTCATTAATATCCAGCAATCGATTACTGCCTTGTTTTTATAAGCGGGGTGGCTTTGGATTTGTTTTAATCGAAAACGCCCTGTTTAGAGCCGCGATTTGTAGGAAAACACCGGTGTTAACGCATTGACAGTTCGGGAAGGTGTGGGGGCGGACTTTTTCCACGTATTTTATCTTCTTGGGGGATCAAATTGTGGCAAAGGCCGTTATTATTGATAACTCCAATAACTCCGAGGATACGCCGAATATTTCATTGCATTTTTGTTTGATTTTTGGGAATTGGGTCAAATTTAGTTTTATTATTTGGTGGGGGTGGGATGATCAACCCCTTTTCGTCCCCAGATCGATTATTACGTAAATATTTGAGGATGTGTGTGCGAAAAAAATTAGGACGGCTCCATATGGCGACAAAATTAATTAACAGGGTTGTGTTTGTGGTGAAAAAACACCCATTAGACACCCCAATTATTTTATTTGACAGCTTCTATTTGGATTTAATGAGATTTCTCTGGCAGATGTCCAAGTGCTTTGGTATTTATTGTTATTTATCTATTAACATTTCCTCTGATCAATAGATCAGAGGTTGCTTTGGTATCAGATTCGTTTTTTTATTTAGTTGGATGGCAATACAATCGAATTTTTTACTGAAAGATCACTGCTTATTTTGTTAATGTCTATATAATTATTATATTATGTAGTCATTTGTTTATAAAGTAGCAATGGTAAATATGCTCTTCCAGTGTTAATTTTGAAATATATTCATTGTGACTAATTTTATCTTTTTTACATTGATTAATCATGGAGATAATAATGACTGATAAAATATACCTATTGTAGTACCTACAGGTTGATACTGTGATGATTTTGTGTCTGTTAAGCATTTAACAAGTAGAAGTGTACCTAATTGGACTGGTCATTCATTTTGTTTGGTAAAGAGCAGGGTGATCATATTTTTTTGGAATAGGTATATTGTTTTATAATGCTAGCTTAGATATTTAAAAGATTTTTTTTTTTTTTATTGTAAATGTATTTTCTGCAGAGTTGCTTGTTAGGAGTTGAGAGAGAAAATGAAAATTTAATTAATTTAATTGGGGAGAATATTGTATTTATTGTATTGTATAAATATTGTTAGTCATCAAGTTCTGGATAATTTTCAAAATGTCAGTCTGCCAGTCCGTCCATCATGTCTGTTTATAAGCACGATTACTTAGGAAGCAAACGTTCGATTGTATTCAAATTTGGACAGTAAATTGGTGTTAAAAGCAACACCCTGTTGTTTAAAAATAAGACTAGTTGCTAAATATAAAAGTTATGATACAGTTTGCAGTAAAAATGTACTTGAAAAGTATTGTAAGATTTGATAAAAGTATACTGAGGTTTTTGCTTAAGCACCAAAAAATATAAAGATGTACAAGATATCGTGACTATAATATACAGGATGTCTCTCGGGTTCAGATGAACTTTACGTGGATTAAGAAATATGCCGATTTAACTTTAAACTATTAAAGTAGGTATACCCTCTGTTATACTGTGTTAGATTTTATATTAACAACTTTTTGCGGTAGTTCGTCGATTTTCTGTAGCACACTTTTTTCTGAGTATTGCTTAAAGATGCACTAAAATGTTCCATTAATTCAGTTGCTGTTGTGTTTTTAGCTCACAAATGTCGGCATCAACGTGGCTAACATCTCCTTTGCCACTCTCACCATGGAGAGTGACAAGTTCATATGTGTTCGCGAGAAGGTTGGCGATACCTCCCAAGTCGTCATCATCGACATGGCAGATTCCGGTAACCCGATTCGCAGACCCATCACCGCCGAAAGTGCAATAATGAATCCGGCTTCCAAGGTCATTGCTCTGAAAGGTAAGGAAACTTCCACGATTTTTAATTAAAGACGAAGTATTGTTGCAAAATTTATTTTATAAGTACCTTCGGTTGTTATTTTGGGAGGAATCAAAATGGTTAAGATTAGTTATTTTCAAGCAATTGCCGGTCAAAATTTTACCATCAGGTAGTAAGGTCCACCCACCAGAAGATTGTGTCACGGTAAAATATTTTAAAATCTACCAGTGGCGTTCGTCCTTGTGAAGAAAAATGAACCAAATTTTCCAAAAAAAAAAAAAATTCGACAAAGTTTTAACTGTAAAACAGTCTCATAATCTTATTCGTTGTTATCAAAAACTCACCAATACCGAATTTCAATAAGATAGTGTCTTGATGTTCACGTAATAAGAAAATAAATCCTTTTTTAAGTACCAATTATTAGTCGTAACTTTACTTTTGGATGTAACAAAGAGTTAATTAAGCTGGAGGAAGGCAGGCTTTCCATTTAGAATTCATTATGTGACATCAGTCAGTTTACTTAACAATCTAAATAAAAGGTAATTGATTTGGAAATTTAAAAAAGTCCAATTTTAAGCGAATTTAACATCCTTAATGTAATAATAAGCACAATAAGTGCAACTTTAATGAGATTTGATCGATATCCAAATTCTTATATTTTCTAAAATCATAGTGATAATAGCAAAGCACATTTTCAGAGGGATTAAATTTCTATAATACCTACCTTTTAAAGCTGGTCAACAATTATTGAGCAAATTGCGATTTCGTGATAATAATAATAATAATAATAATTGCCTTTATTTCTGATAATATTTTACATAAGAGTAAGTAAGTAAGTTTTATTCCGTTTCATTGGACAAATGTATAAAACAGGTCAGTTACCCAACTTACCTCATGACTAATAAAATGTAAATGTAAAAACATAAAACACAAAATTTCGGACAACCAGAGAAATACATAAATAAGTATATAAAATATACAACATATAAGTAAAAAACATTACATTGCAATTTAAAATTTAAAAATTCTTAAATAGAGTAAGGCTCAATATCACATACAGACTGTCTATTTTACGAGGGCCACACCAAATATCTCGCTTAATATCTATTGTAGAAGAATAAAGTTTTAGAAACAGTTATCCCATTTTTTGTGAGCTATATTTCAGTAAAAAGAAATTTGAAATCCATAGCCTACTTTATGAGATATATTACAAAAACCTGAAAAATAGGAAAACCACAAAAGGTTATAGCTTCCTTATTTGAGGAGATACGAAAAAAGTTAAAGGAATGAAAGTTGATGGCAAAGACAATAAGAATAATAACGTGTACTTAACAAAAAAATCGAAAAATGCAGTTGGCTTTGACATACGCTATTGTGCAAAAATGAAAAATACATATCTCAAAGTAGGCCATGACGCCATTAATTCCGTTATTTTTTTCTCATTCCAACGATATAAAACATGCCACAGAAATTTTAACCGATAGTGTCAATATTTAATATTTTACGAATACCACAATTCATATAATTGAATCGTAACAATCAGCTGTGCCGTAATTAGTGAAAAACAATGTATACAGTTATTAATAAATTTGACAGATTGTCACTGTTGTATGTTGCGTTGTCGAGTTCTAAGACAAATTTTATATCAGTAATTATGGTGTACACCAATAATAACAAATTCGATATGATTAGCATTTATTGTCAGTGCAATTTTGACGCTGAGATGGCAGTCACGGTTTACGGAGATAGATTTCCAGATGCTCCGCAGCCAAATGGAACTATGTTTAGGAAGTTAGTTCAAAATCTAAAAACGCACGGTTCATTTTCAAAAAAAGTAGTAAGGCGAGCGCATGTTGCGGATAATGTAAGAAAAGTGAATAGAGTAATGAATTATGTTAACCAAAATGAGGAAACCTCTTTGAGACAAATTCAGAGAAACTGTCGCATAAAAAAAGACAGTGCAAGAAAAATATTGAAAAAAAAACGGATTTCGATGCTACAAAATGAGGAAAGTTCAACATTTAAATGAGGGAGATAAGCCAAGGAGAGTAAGATTTTGTAGATGGTTATTAAATAAGAAAAGGAATGACGCGCTGATATGTAGCAAAATTCTTTGGTCGGACGAATCAAATTTTTCTAATAATGGATTTTTCAATAGAAATATGCATTATAAGTGGACACGAGAAAATACACATTGGTGCAGAGAGACTGCTTTCCAAGAAAGATTTTCTACGAATGTTTGGTTGGGTCTTTTAGGGACTAAAGTAATTGGACCTTATTTTTATGATGGCAAATTAACCGCTCGTAGATACCTTAATTTCCTGCAAAACAATTTTCAAGATTTTCTTTATGAATTAACAGTGGCAGAAAGATTAAATTATTCATATTTTCAACAAGATGGGGCTCCACCTCACACTGCTGTAATATGTACAAATTATTTAAATCAAGTTATGCCAGATAGCTGGATAGGCACCTATGGACCCATTCTATGGCCAGCTCGATCACCAGATATTACTCCCTTGGATTTTTTCGTCTGGGGTTACATTAAAGACAAGGTATTTCAAACTGCCCCTGAAAATATTGAGGACATCAAAACCAGAATTCGAAACGCATGTGAGGCAATTACTCCTGAAATGCTCCAAAATGTAATGCGTGACGTGTCTCATAGAGCACGTTTATGTGTCAGAATGCATGGTGCACAATTTGAGCATTTGTAGTTAGAAAAATAAATACACACAATTTTTTTTCAATATAGTAGTAGGTAGTACTGTTATACATAGTTTTTCGTTTTTTTCTTTGGATGTTCGTTTTGTACTTGTATTTTTATTTCTGAGATATTTATTGGTTTGTATTAAATTGTAATAAATAATTACGGAATTATAATTATTATAAAGTGAATTTTTACCATTATGGCACAGCTGATTGTTACGATTCAATTATATGAATTGTGGTATTCGTAAAATATTAAATATTGACAGTATATATTTATATCGTTGGAATGAAAAAAATAACGGAATTAATGGCGTCATGGCCTACTTTGAAATATGTATTTTTCATTTTTGCACAATAGCGTATGTCAAAGCCAACTGCATTTTTCGATTTTTTTGTTGCACGTTATTATTCTTATTGTCTTTGCCGTCAACTTTCATTCCTTTAACTTTTTTCGTATCTCCTCAAATAAGGAAGCTATAACCATTTGTGGTTTTCCTATTTTTCAGGTTTTTGTAATATATCTCATAAAGTAGGCTATGGATTTCAAATTTCTTTTTACTGAAATATAGCTCACAAAAAATGGGATAACTGTTTCTAAAACTTTATTCTTCTACAATAGATATTAAGCGAGATATTTGGTGTGGCCTTCGTAAAATAGACAGTCTGTATATATATTCCATTTTTGAAGCATCTTAAAGTACACATTTCATGCTTTAAAAAGCGCACCTTCAGATATCTAATAACGCAATTTAAACCAGAGTAATGGTTTTATCATTTTTTCAAAATATTGAAATTTTCCACATCTTGAAAAATTATATTTTCAGATTTTTTCCCTCATCGCATCTTTCTATACATTTCTTCAATAGTAATATGTGAACTTTCCTGGTTTTTATTTTAAAAATTAAAAAAATGGTAAAGCTTTTACCGATTTCATCGGAAATCTCTACATTCCAACTTCATATATGTACTATTCTTACATACACTTATTATATATATATTAAAAGTTACAACAAATTTAGAGTAGCACGCCTGAGGCCACATGCGCTTCGCTCGTGCTTACATGTCGCCACACTCCATTTTCGTGTGTTAACAAAAAAATCTAGAGCCTACATTTTTGACCATACAAAAAAATTCATATACATTTTTTATGTGAAATTTCCCGTACTTTCGAGTGGTTCAATTAGTTCCTTTGAGAAAAAATGCCTCTAGTGACTCCCCACTGCATGTGTTTTCTAAAATTGTACAAAAATTTCAAATAATGTTATCGCATAAACTACAGAATTATTTTATTTCTTTGCTCAAATTGATCTTGCAAGTTTTTTAAGACAAATTTGACTGTGGTGCATATTTTTTTCTGTGCAGGTAAGGCGGGCGTTGAGGCGCAGAAAACTCTACAGATCTTCAACATTGAAATGAAGTCTAAAATGAAGGCACACACCATGACAGAAGATGTGATATTTTGGAAATGGATTAGTCCCAATACACTCGCGCTCGTCACAGAGACATCGGTGTACCACTGGTCGATGGAAGGAGACTCGACCCCCCAAAAAATGTTTGACCGGTTAGTGTGAATTATTTTTATTGACTTTTATCATTAGGAATGAAGAATGTAAGAGATATAAAAATTATTAAAAATTTTAAGAAAAAAATACTTGAAGAGGTTTATATTGTTAGCAATTATAAACAAAGGGGAGTGCAGGTAGTATCTCATTGATGCATGAGGTTCCCTGACTGTTGTGCTGATTCAGGATAATATTATTTTAATATAAGTAATTTACAATGTTTGGGTTAGAGACCTAGAAGGGGCCCACAAAGGACTTATTAGCAAATATGTGGAGAATCGGCATTAGTCAATTTGCAATCATAAGATGTACACTAGTTTTATTTTCTGAATAAAGTAAAGTTGTGTAATTGATTGACTTTTGATATAATTAAGAAACATAAAGGAACAGAAATATATACATAGTTTTGTTATGAACGTTTCGACGAGCAAGCTGACATCATCAGGAGATGATTGAAATTCCATTATAAAACGTTAAAAATTTACCAAATACATGCTCAGAACAATTTCAACGTCATTCATGAAAAGATCGAACAACAGAAGAGCTAAATGTGTCTTTTGTGGTATAGCAGCAAACTCGGCTGAAATAAAAATGGAGAAGTATTGTATTCGAGAAAAAATCACCCTCCGAGATTTTTTCGGATTCTGACGTTTCAGAACACATAGATTACGAAAATATAGGTTTTCAATTCCGTCTGTCTGTATGTCTGTCTGCCTGTCTGTCTGTCTGTCTGTCTGCCTGTCTGTCTGTATGTCTGTCTGTCTGTCTGTTGGTGCATTTACTAAAAAACTACTTGATGGAGAGTAGTCAAATTTGGTAGGTAGTTGACGCTACTGTCAGCGCAGAAATGGTAGAAATTTCACTGGAAAATATACAGGGTGGACCGTCTAAACGGAATAAATAGTGAAAAAAATTTTTTTTTCCTCAAATTTAAAATTTCCACGTTTCATGACGTGCTAAACCTATTTCAGAAAAAAAAAAAAATTTGAAAATTTTTTTCAAACATTTTTGAAAAAATTTTTACCAAGATGAATAAATTTTTTTTTGCTCAAATTTAAAATTTCTACGTTTCATGACACGCTTAACCTATTTCAGGGGGAAAAAAATTGAACCAATATTTTTGAAAAAATTTTTACTACTAAAATGAAATATTTTTTTTCTTTCTTCAAATTTAAAATTTCCACGTTTCATGGCATTCTAAGCCTGATTAAAAAAAATAAAAAAATTGAATTTTTTTTTTACTATTTTTGAAAATTTGTTTACCACTAAAATTGATGGAATTTTTTTTATTTCTCAAATTTAAAATTTTCACGTTTCATAGCGTTCTGAATCTATTTAAAAGAAAAATTAGAAGTTTTTCTTACTATTTTTAAAAAATTTTACCACTAAGATAGAATTTTTCTTTCTTTGTTCAGATTTTAACTATCCACGTTTCCATGACATCCTAAAACTATTCAAACAAATTTAAAAACATTTTTAATCCATTTATGTATCACTACTATAGAACAGACAAAAAAATTTTTTTTGCTCAAATTTAAAATTTCCACGTTTCATGATATTCCAAACCAA
Organism: Stenurella melanura; assembly: GCA_963583905.1. NCBI lineage: Eukaryota > Metazoa > Arthropoda > Insecta > Coleoptera > Cerambycidae > Stenurella > Stenurella melanura. Next base: position 122,215,246 of record OY757315.1, on the reverse strand, counting down.
TTTCGGAAAAAAAAATTTGCAACATTTTGTTACCAGTTTGGAAAAAAATTTAACACTAGAATGTTCAAATTTAAATGACATTCTAAACCTAGGTATTTCAGAAAAAAATTTTTGAAAATTTTTTTCACCAACATTTTTCAAAAAGTTTTTACCACTAAAATAGATCGATTTTTTTTTTATTTGCTCAAATTTAAAATGTTCACGTTTCATAGCATTCTAAACCTATTTTAAAAAATACATAATTTTTAATTTTTAAACTTTTTTTAGCACTACTATAGAATAGAAGGAAACTTACCTTTTTGCTCTAATTTAAAATTTCTACGTTTGACATTTTAAACCTATTTCAGAAGAAAAAATTTTGAAAATTATTTTACCAACATATTTTGAAAAATTTAAAAAAAAATGAAATTTTTTAACCACCACTATACTTCCACTCCATTACGTGAATGTTGGATTGAAAATGTGACAGATGGCAATAATATCTGGCATATGCACCTATTTATTATACTTATTTTATTGAAAAATGTACAGGGTGGTCATCCCAAGAAATAATTCAGTCATGGTGGACATTTGTAAAGGTATTTGCGCAAGCCTGCCATATGTGACACCTGCTATTTAGTATTGAACTTTTGCTGTTGGATGAGCAATCTGTATATTTTTTTGACCAAAACTTATCAAGTTTTCTTTGTAATAATAGCAATAATTCTATTCCGATTATTATTCTCAATGTCATTTCGTAATTATTAATTTTTTAGAGTGACTGCCATGCACAAATAATGAGGGAAGTTCTGTGTAAATACCTTTACCGATTTTTACTAAAATAACCATAAACAATGTTTACTACTTTGTATTTCTGTCACCTCGGATTTCTAACCTCTCACTTATCACTTTTCAACTTCTCTCTTCTGAACTTCAAATTTCCCGCCATGGATTTTGCCTTATATACTCTAAAGATGATTCCAGAATCATCTAGAAATTTCCAATTCCAGAACAATGTATAACACTAGAGCCATCTACAGGCTTCTAGAAGATGTGGCGTGTATTACTGGTTGCTTAACAATTTCTAGTCAATTTCAGCTATTATAGTCTGGTTTTAAACCAGGAGGAGTAAACATCGAAGTTCCATTCACACCATAAAAGTAACGAGAAAATACACTAAAAGCTTTTTGGCGGTTTGGGCAACCAACAATACACGACTACGGTGTTTTTGTGTGTATTTTATTACATTATATAATGAGTCGACCTCTATTTGACCTCTGGGTATTTTATACAGCGTCCATACCATTTACGCAATATAAAGGCACCAAATAATTAGCTACTCTAATACAAATAGATATTAAAAACTGATATATAATGTGCAAACGATAAAATAGAAATTATAACCAAATACTTTATGACATGAAATTAAAATTTTTGCATTGTCAAAATTTACGACTATTGCTTTGTGTAAAACTGGCGAGGGCATATCCAATCACAGATGTATGATTTAGCGCGTTAAATTTAAAATGCTCCTCCTAGTTTAAAAACAGACTATAGTAGTTATTTTTCTCCACAGAGCAATATTGTTTCAGGAAAATAAAAATACCTCGGATACGATATTAAAACTTATAGAAAATGTATATTCAATCATTTTCAAGATGGCGTCCGGTAGTGACAATCTAAAAGATCCTCCTGAGAAATACTTTAAATGTTGCAAAAATAAGAAGATAAATCAAGTAAATATATGTGTAATATGTGGGGAAATGTCGCACAATAGTTGTACTGCAAGAAAAAACTACATAAAAATTGATGAAACAAGAATCATTTGCTGCTTAAAAGTCATAACCTATAATTCTAAACATGTGACTAACCTTAAATCATTGGAAATGGAAAATTACCTACTCAGTGAATTAATTCAACAACTGCAGGATAAAAATAACAAGCTCGAAGAAGTTAATAAGAAGCTAGAAGAGGGAAATAATAAGGCTATCCAGGATGCAGCATTTAAATGTCAAAGTATTCCGGAACAACCAAGTTTTGCCAGTGTGCTTAAAAGTAGGCCAGAAACAGTGCTTGTTGTTAAACCAGTTACGGAACAAGTTAGCAACGAAACAAAAAATGAAATAAAAAGAAAAATTAACCCAGTAAACATTGGAGTTAATGTGTCGAAATTTAGACAAGTGTCAAGAGGCGGGGTAGTGATTGGCTGTGATAATGAGACAGAGAGAAATCTATTACAAAATAAATTAAGAGAACAATTAGGTGAAAATTATGAAATAGATGTTCCTAAGCTAAAGAAGCCGAAATTGAAAGTTGTTAATATTGATAATGAAGACATCGACGAAAGAGACGAGGATATTATTAGAAAGATAAGCAAGCAAAATAATGTCGGTCAAGCAGAAAATTTCCATATGAGGATTATTAAGAAAACTGAAAACAGGTACAAAAAAATATCGTTAATCATAGAAACAGATTCAGAAACGCACAATCTATTATTACAAAAAGGTAAAACTGCTATTGGGTGGTCAAGAGGCAATGTTTACAATCATATAAGTCTTTTAAGATGCTTCAAATGCCAAGGGTTTAACCACTTGGCAAAAGATTGTAAATCAGAAGTAGCATGTTCTAACTGCTCAAATAAACACACATATAAAGAATGTAAATCGCAAATATCTGCTTGTATTAACTGTATTAAAGCCAAAAGCAAAATGAATGTTGATATAGATGTAAATCACTCACCGCTGGATAAGAACTGTCCATGTTATGAAAGAATGCTGAAAAATCAGAACAAGAAAATTGGGTATTACTATAATGAATAGCAATTACCGAAGGTATCAAAACGGCAGTGTGAATATACGAGTAGAAATTTTAAAATAGGCCACGTAAACATTAGATCTATTAGACACAAATTTGTTGAACTCAAAGAACTGGCGTTGAAAGAAGATTTTGATGTTTTAGCTGTCAGCGAGACCTGGCTGAATCCTGAATTTATAAATAACATGTTTGTAATTAATGCATACGACACATTTAGAAGTGACAGAACACACAACAGAGGCGGCGGTCTAATGATTTTCTCCAAGACGATTCTAAGATGTAGAATAATGCAACATGAGGTAACCGATAATGGCCTCGAACAACTGTGGATAAAATTTACTAACAAAAAAAAAAATTTTGCTCTAGGAGCATTTTATAGGCCAAACAAACAAATATCATTATTAAATTTGGAAGAAACTCTTTCAGTGTATTGTTCAAAATTTGATCACGTTATCTGTCTAGGGGATTTCAATGAAAACCTGTTGGTAAATAATAAGCAAACAGATGAATTTCTTACAACTTTTAATGCATATGGTATGAGGCAAATAATAAAGGTACCAACACGCATAACGGTTGACACAGAATCATTACTGGATGTTATATGTATAAGCGATAACATAGAGGAAATTGAATCTGGATCCATAGATACATCTCACCTTTCTGATCACAATTTAGTATATGCTCTCCTTCAACTTGAAATAAATGAAAATAATGTGCCGAAATACTGTAGGAATTTTAAAAACATAGACATGAGCAAATTCTGTGAAGACGCGAGAAAAATGAATTGGACTCAAGTGTACCTTATTGAGGATATCGATGAAAAACTAAAATATTTCAACTCTTGTCTTTTATCTCTTATTGACTTCTACGCACCTAAAACTCCTATTAATAGTAGAAAACATAAAGCACCTTGGATGACCTTTAACTTAAAGGCTATGCTGAAAACTAAAAACAAAGCACATAAAAAGTATGAAAAAACAAGATCTGAAAATGATAGACAATATTACTGCCAACTTAGAAATTATGTAAATAGAGCGGTTAAAATGGAGAAGAGAAAGTACTATGAATATAACCTAAAAGCCAACATGTCTAATTCCAAGAAGTTCTGGAATAATATGAGAAAATGGGGCTTTATGAATAATACACAAAATAATGTAGCTACGGCAGAAGACTATGATCCAAATCAAGTGAATAATCATTTCTTAACCTGTGCCAATGATATAAGTAGTGATGATCAGTTACCATTAACGTTCTATAATAACTTTATTGCTCAAAGAGAAAATATAAATCTAATGCCAGTAGATCCTAATGATATGGAAAAAATAATATTTTCTATCAAATCAAATGCCCCTGGATTAGACGGCATCACAATTCACATGATACAACTATGCCTACCTTACTGTAGGGATGTACTATGTCATATCATAAATAGTTCACTTTTTACTGGTAAAGTACCAAGTTCTTGGAAGGAAGCAAAAATAATTCCACTACGTAAAAAGGATGACTCGCTAGAAGTAAAAGATTTACGACCAATCAGTATTCTACCACCTGGGTCAAAAATATTGGAAAAGGCAGTACATTCACAAGTCACTCAATACTTAGAAAAGCATCACATACTTCTTAATATCCAGTCAGGTTTTCGAAGGAGCTATAGCACAACAACTGCTTTATTAAAAATAAATGATGATATAATTAGAGCAATGGATAATCATTTAATAACGATAGTTGTGCTATTGGACATGTCAAAAGCTTTCGACAGTATCAATCATGATCTGCTATTATCTAAACTTTATTATTATGGCTTACAGGAGAACATGTGGTTCTGGTTTAAGAACTATTTACTTGAACGGAAACAGTGTGTTGAATTAAGAGGACAAAACAATATGGTTCTTTCAGAAAGCTCTTACATAACCTCCGGGGTTCCACAGGGGTCCATTCTAGGGCCTCTGCTGTTTAATATCTTCATGGTTGACTTAATTAAAGTTGTTATGCACTGCACCATTCATTATTATGCAGATGATGTACAAGTCATGTTTAGTTTTCCACAAAATGAAAAAGATACAGCTCTGCAGAAAATAAATGAAGACTTAAATAATATCTATAACTGGACTAATAATAATGGACTAAAAATAAATGTTAATAAGACAGATGCTATAATTTTCGCTAGAGATAAATATAAAAATGTGTTGAGTGATAGTGAATTTTCATTAAAAATGAATGGTAAGGATATAACTTTCAGTGACAACGTTAGGAACTTGGGTTTAGCTATGGACAACAGACTAAATTATACCAAACATGTATCTAATCTGTGCCGTACAGCATATTCTAAGTTAAAAAGTATCTATCAATTAAGAGACTACTTATCTAAAGACGCCAGAGTAAAACTTTGTGATTCACTTGTCCTATCTAAATTAAACTATTGTGATGCAGTATACGGTCCCTGTTTAACGGTTGAAAACTCTAAAAGACTACAAAAAGTACAAAATTCGTGTGTGAGATATGCTTTATGTGTACCCTACAGAGAACACATAAGTCCCCATATTAAAGAATTGAACTGGCTTAACATGAAAGAAAGACGATGGGTTCATCTATGTTGCTTGGTACACAATGTAATTTTATCAAAACAACCCGATTATCTAAATGAAAAAATAGAAAGAAGATCAGATGCACACTCAATACCAATTAGGAACTGTGAAATATCCCTTAGTGTGCCCATTCATAATTCAGAACACTTTAAGAAAAGTTTTACCTATCAAGCTGCAAAAATGTATAACCGGCTACCTGATAACCTCAAGGAACTTACCCCAAATAGCTTTAAAATAAATTTAGTTAAACTTATTAGGACTGAAACTTTTATAATTTAGATATTAATTGTTACTGTTTTTGTTTCTTGTCATGTATTCATTAGTTATTTTATTTTATTGATTTTATCTATACTTCTATTTATATATTGTATAAATGTACGCTAAGATCAGGTTTTAAACCAACTTTAGTTGTCACCTGATCTAATTTGTGAATATTTTATTTGCAAATAAATGGATTTATTATTATTATTATTATATGAAGCTTTTGAAGAAAAGCAATTATGCCACTATTTTTATCTCTCAAAGGCTTTCGATTGTGTATCACACCCAATTTTGGAAGAAAAACTCGAATGTTATGAAATACGAGGGCCGGAGCTCCAACTGCTTAAATTTTACTTAAAATAAATATAAACCACAAATAGTACATTGTCATGGAACAGCGCACCACTATATATGAAACGTGGCGTCCCCCAGGAATCAATTCTGGGCCACTTCATGTTTATCATATACACCAATGACTTACCAGACAATATAAAAGTCAATGATATTAGCTTAATGACCCTAATATATGCAGATGATACTATTTTTAGTATCGGAGCACCGCAATAGTAAAAGTTCGAGGATATCAGTTAAACTGTACTTACAACAGCTAAATTGTGGTTCAACAACAACGAACTTTTCCTTAATGAAAACAAAACCGATATTATGTCATTCTTCGTAAATAAAACCAGTAACCAATCTACCAAATTCTTAGGTGTTAATGTTGATGCCTTAGTGACATGGACAAGCCACATAGACAATTTATGTAAAGAAACTCTCCTCTATAGTATTCATGCTTCATTATAAACGCGAAGCCGTACTTACCTATTATTATGCCAAATTTCATTCCACAATAAAGTACGCAATATTATCCTGGGGAACTGCAGCAAATATCTATATCCAAAGAGTACTAATTTTGCAAAAATAGGCGATTCAAGCAATACTTAAAAAAAGTCACCGTGATTTCTGTAAATCATTTTTTAAACAATTAAATATAATTACTGTTTTTTTGATATAAAGAAAATTTAATTTGTCCATACACTAGACTAAAAAAATAAGTTTAGTGACTTAAAATATTATAATGCCTCCATAAATATATAAGGCTTGGTATAAAAAAATTCAAATGTGAGTTAAAGAAATTCTTAATTGATGCCTGCCTCTACAATATGCAAGATTTTTATCCATTTTGTAGCACTTATGCTTTAAATATCTAATTTTAATTTACTAGTTTTAATTGTGAAACTTTAAATGTTATAATTGTGAAATGTGAAATTTTAATTTGTTTGTATAACTGTAACTGTGTAACTTGTGTATTTTAACTTAACTATTAACTCTTGTTTGTCATTGTTTAATTTTTATCTTTCTAAACTCTATTTTTACTTTAACTCGGTAATTAATTAACTGTAATCATTGTAGTGACTTGTCTATAAACGGTACTGCTTCCCAGATCAATAAAATTATTATTATTATTAAATTTTATTGTAGTGAAAAATTCATAACTATTATGATTGAAGACATGGTAATAGTTGTCACTGATAGACAAGAAAACATGTTAATTAAAAGCTTATGATTTACCTTGTCAAATGCCGTAGTCTATAGATTGCGTATGTAGCCCAGTTGCCAGGAGAAAAATAATCCTTAAAATAAATGTTGATTTTTTGGTAGATTTGAAATAATAATAATAAGCATTTTTTTAAAATAACTTAAAATACGATAAATACAATATTTGGCTTTAAAAAGCATTTTAAGCAGAATATCACGGAACCGAGAGGAATCCAGTTTACACAAAAGTCAAAATTTATGTAGCAATTATTATTTCCATTTTACAGCCATTCATCGCTTAACGGTTGCCAGATCATCAACTACAGAACTGATCCCAAGCAAAACTGGCTGCTCCTAGTCGGCATAAGCGCCCAACAGTCCCGCGTGGTCGGCGCCATGCAACTATACTCTGTCGAAAGGAAATGTTCGCAACCCATCGAAGGCCACGCCGCCTCCTTTGCTACCTTCAAAATCGAAGGTAATCCAGAACCGTCTACTCTGTTCTGCTTCGCGGTAAGGACCCTTCAAGGTGGAAAGCTACACATCATCGAGGTAAGTGTATTTTGGAAAAGCCAGTTGAACTTATTTCTTGCCCCCCCATATGAAGGTTTCACCAACTATGTTGGAATCATCAGGTGGTGATTCAAACTGATTTTTGTATTTTCTTGTTAGGTTGGCCAGAGCCCAGCGGGCAATCAACCCTTCCCTAAGAAGACTGTGGATGTTTTCTTCCCGCCCGAGGCGCAGAACGATTTCCCCGTCGCCATGCAAGTGTCGGCGAAGTACGATGTTATTTACCTCATAACAAAGTACGGTTACATCCATATGTACGACATAGAGAGCGCCACCTGCATCTATATGAACCGCATATCTAGCGAAACTATTTTCGTTACTGCTCCGCACGAAGCCACTGGAGGTATTATCGGTGAGTAAGATTTGAAGCAGTTCTTCGTTACTTGTATTTTGATTAAAAATAATAATAATAGTAAAATAGTCTAGGAGCTGAAGTAGTGTTTGTGTATATGTTTTAATATTCCTTTTACTTGAACAGGTGTCAATAGAAGAGGACAGGTCTTATCCGTTTCGGTGGATGAGGAAAGCATCATCAGATACATCAATACAATTCTTCACAATCCTGATTTGGCATTACGTCTTGCTACTAGGAATAACTTGGCGGGCGCAGAGGAGCTGTTTGTGAGCAAGTTCCAGATGTTGTTCCAGAACGGGCAATATGCAGAGGCGGCCAAAGTTGCTGCAAATGCTCCTAAAGGTAGGTTTTCTACGAATAATAATAATTGAGAGGGACATTGGTTGATATACTTCAAGCTATTGATTTTTTAAATAGTAATAATAATAATACATTTATTCTCCAATAAAACACATGTTATTTACAAAGATTAAATAGAGTTTTCAAAAATTATCATAATAATAATAATAATTGTATTAATCCTTATAAAATGTTTTATAGACATAGATGTATGTTACACTGTAATAAATATTTATTGTGGGAAAAATGATTATTTGGATAGTTGAAGATTATTTAAAAATATGTGCTTATAGACGAAAAAATAAATTATTAAGAAAGCAATTGGACCTGAATGGATTTCTGTAATCAGAAATTAAGTTTTCTGGTACTGCTTTTGTCGACAATTTTTTGTTTTGTTTTTAGAACTCCAAACCTGTATCATTAAGGAAAGGTATCTTGAAAGTGTGATAAATTAAAGAACTTGGGCTATTTTCTCCTAAAGATATTCACTTAGGGGCTTTCCAGATCGCAGGGTGCGATTTCCTAATTAAGAAAATTGATTAAAAAATGTCTACTACAGAATTGTCGAAAAATCATCCAATATTCTGTTAATCTTAGTAAATATTTTATATGAATGATCAACTATTACAATATTGGTGTTTCTAATACTTGTAACAACTAAAGTTACTTTAAAAAATAAAAATACAAGATAGTTGATACAAAATAGCTGAATTTTCAAGACAAAAATCGTGAAAATTACTCTTAGTGTTACTAAATATTTTGTCCACGACTATTAAATAATGTACTCATTATGTATGTGTTTTCTCAAGGATAATGCTATCCATTATTCCCTGCAGTGAATAATGATTTCATTATTCACTGATTGCAGTGAATAATGAGGACAGTCAGTTGTTTATAAGAAATGACATTAGTGACTTTTTACTAAAAATTTAAAATTGCAGCAACCAAAAAACAGGTGTTGTCTTTCTAAGTTTTCTAGGAAGCACTCAAATGGTACATGCAGAAGAGGTACTTTAATGAACAGTCAAAAGCTACATTAGTACGTTTTATTTTCAAAGCATCATCTATTAGCAACACGCGGCAATCCCCATTTTTGAAACAATTTAGCTAAGTGTCTACAAACTGTATTATTTTATTAGTAAGCCATGCCAATGTGTCAAAGCGCATTCTGTAATTAATTTGAAACGTCAAAATTTGTGCGATTTCAACGCCAACGTTATTTACAATAATTTTACATATTAGAGACTCAAGAAGAGTAATATAATTAAATAAATTGATACTGACAGGGAAGACGAGATTTCTTTGACACCGTAAGAGATAAAGGAAGCTGCAAAAATCGCCTCATTAAACTTGTTACTCGAAAAATCGAAAAACTATATATGGTGACTTATGAATCTTTCTTAAATAGGAGAAATTAAATGAAGATGAATTAAATAAATATTAAATACTTATTTATTAGTCGTGGACAAAGTATAGTATTCTACTCGCATATAATGGCTATTATTCACTCTGGTGATTTACGACACTCGCCTGCGGCTCGTGTCTTAAACTTCACAATCGTGAATAATAGCCATCATTATATGCTCGTTGAATAATATACTATTATATCAAAGTTCAAATCTTGCAGCGCTGCTGTTTTAATAATATTGACGGCTAAAGTGACATTTAAAAATAATAATACGAAAGGGGGCATCTAAAATGGCCAATATAACACTAAATTCTATAAATTAAGATGATGTTTTTCCACCGCCTGAAACAAAAAAAAAAAAAATGTAAATTGGTTGATTTTGAATTGAAGAAAAAGAAAAGAGATGCTTTTTCAACATAATTGTACTTAACATCCTTAGTCATTCTTTTAAAATTTTTTGATATCTACACTGAAAATTTCTTTTTTTTTTTGTCCTACTTTAAACGCAGTTTCATCTAGAAACATCCAATTAAGTCACACAAAGAGAAAATTGAATATATTTTATCAGCAAATTTTTTTCCAGTAGTTTTACCAGATTGATAGGGTTATAGTTTAGAAGACGCTGCAATTAAAGAAAATGAATGATGTTGATTCCATTTGAAAGATGCTTCAATGTTCTTTATTTCACAATGATTTGTAATATTTTGTTTGTTTAAATATGATTGTTGATTGATTAATTGATTGATTGATTTGCCAGCGTATTGTCGGCATTGCTGCCAATTCCGGGCATCCATGGAGGTTCGGTCCAACACGCAGCCTGGTCATTTCTAATAATGTTTCTAATAAGTTTTCATTTGTGATCATCGGCTGGAGTGTGGTGCAGGTATTTGCAAGATGCTTCTTTTCAGTTTCCATGCTTCTTTTCAGTTTCCATCCTTATTTTTCTTCTAAGTTTTCTGTTTTCTGCTTCTTGTGTCTCTGAATCTAGCAGCTTTCATTTTTTATTTTATTTTTGTATTTTTCCCCCTTTTTTTTCCCTTTCCTTTTTTTTTCATTTATTAACCGCTCCACAAGTAAATAACCAACTACGGTGGAGCCGCTGGGGAAGGCCCTATCTCGCAGTAACATTATTATTATTATCACCATTATTATTATTTTTTTGCGCGTTATGAGCAAAAAGGTCCGAAGGGATAGTTTGCTCATCCTGTATGTCATTTCCTTGAAACAATCAGTTTTAATTTTGGGCAGTTTTTCCATTTCTATATGTTATGTTTATTACCTATATATTATGTTTAATATCTTTTCAATTGCCGCTTCTTTGAGACAATCGGTTTCCGTCTTTCAAATTAATAATAAAATATTATGTTTTGAATCAATAAATTGAGGTGATAAAAATTAAGATGGTAAAGATCAGATAGAAAGATGGAAGAGAATAATATCAATTAAAGATAAAAATAAATAAATTTATGACGTATCTGTCTTTCTGCAGCGTCTTGTGATTGCTGCTTTATTTTATTTCCTTTCCTTTTCTTGGGTTGGGTTAATATTGTCCCATTTAAAAACTTTCCACTGTATATAATAACTTTAGGTCACAACACAGCTATATTGCTTTGTAAACATATGTACCTCATCTTAACACTGACTATGCTATTATTTATTGCCCATGAACCAGTTGGGTCGCCTAGGGTGTACGTAGGTAGGGACACTGCACTTCACTTGAGCTTGTTTGCTTTATTTGATTTAATATTATTAGAAAATCGTGTAATTATTAATTCCATATGAACTCTGTTTTTCTATTGAGGCGCTTCATTTCAAGCAGAATTTCTTAATCTACTGGTGGCTGAAATTTTTTCGAATTTAACGGGATTTCTACCACTTTTTATCGCTTTTTAGAGAGCATCTTAAAAAACACGTCTATTCACGACGACACTTATGGTATACCTATATATCGATTAGGTTCCAACTTTATAATGAACTTTTGTAATTATAAAAAATGTACAAAAAATCGTCTCAGCTAATTTTTGACATTTTGACCAGCCTGAATTTCACAGTATTCAGGTCCATTTTGGTTGACTTTTTCTATGTTTTTACGAGACACTAAGCAACAGTTTTCTCTAATAAAATTTCAGGCCATATCAATATTAATAATATTTATTCATGTAAGCCATTTTACAGGATATGAACATTGGAATATTGCTCTATAATCTGGTGTCTGGTGCTTTCTACACAAAATTCTTAATGGCTACATTCAGTGCCCTGACCTTACTAATCTAATAACAAAGTAAATGATAGTAGTAATCGTCGACTGCTAAATTAATTCAAAATATTGTAGAACTTTCTTTTAAGAAGCCAATCCAACAAATGTAACCACTTTATATTATTTATACAATGTCTGATGTGTTGTGTATTCAAACTACCTTATTCTAAATAGTAAACGTTATGTATGTTTTTGCAAAAGGGGCTTGTCCCATAAATAAATAAAGAAAAAAATAAACAGGCAGTAAAAAATAAATTTTAAAATACAAATAAGTATAGTTTCGACATAATTTTACAAGATACAATATTTAGAAAAATATAAATATAATACACTATTAAAAATACTCCACGATTACAGTGAGTTAATTGATAACGTTGAAATTATAAAATTCTTGTAGGGAATATAAACTATTTTCACAGAGAAATAAATTAAGTTTTTTTTATTAATCAATTCCAGTTTTATTGAATCAAGTTTACTAAGTATTAATTATTTTTAGATATATTGAGAACTCCCGCTACCATCCAGATGTTCCAGCAAGTACCAACCCAGGCAGGTCAAAACAGCCCACTTTTGCAATATTTTGGCATACTTTTGGACAGAGGACAACTAAATAGGTAGGAATTTTAGCCAAATTTTAATAATTTCATACATTTTTTTCTTTCTCATAATAAAATATATGACTTGGAATTATACAATTAGAGTCGGGTCAAGTTTAAAAAGACCGTTGTATGAATTAATATTGCACATACGTTTTCACTATCTCTTGCACACAAACTTAAAGCCATAGCCTAAAGACATTGTCAATGTATGTCTACCAAGATTCTTTCCCACTTCTTTTGAGACGGAAATATGAAGCTCAGCGATTCTCAAACTGTGTGATTTGACGACGAATATTATTTATTTCCGTGAACTAACACCACTCTAAATATGAAAAACGTCTTTATATGAAATATTTAAGTTATTTTTAGTGGTAAATAGTGGATATTCATCCGTTAAACGAACGACATCAAACCACTAAGTCTTACAATTTTCTATTACGTACATAGTACACGTCTTAGAGCAGAACAAAGTAGCTAGCCTAGCTCAATCGGTAAGATGCTCGATGCAATAAATATAAATGCGGCTGGTGCGGGATCGATCCCCGACAGTTCTACTTTTTTTTTTTTTAATTTGATTAAGCTCTATTAAAAGTTAATAATTTTCGTTCTATAATTTTTATTTTATTAAACTGCGCCTCGAGTTTTGTTAAAACTTTATTTTCCCGAAAAATGTGTCTTTTTTTATTTTATCAACTAAAATTTTTATTTATTACTGCTAAAAGAAATAGTATATTATTCAACGAGCATATAATGATGGCTATTATTCACGAGGGTGACGTTTAAGACACGAGCCGCAGGCGAGTGTCGTAAATCACCAGAGTGAATAATAGCCATTATATGCGAGTAGAATACTATACTTTGTCCACGACTATTAAATATTTAATATTTATATTAATTCATCTTCATTTCATTTCTCCTATTCAAGAAAGATTCATATGTCATTATGTATAATTATTTCGATTTTTCGGGCAACAAGTTTAATGAGGCGATTTCTGCAGTTTTCTTTATCTCTGGCGATGTCAAAGATATCTCGTTTTCAATGTCAGTATCCATTTATTTAATTATATTCCTCTTTTTGAGTGCCTCTAATATGTAAAATTATTGTAAATAACGTTGGCGTTGAAATCGCACAAATTTTGACGTTTTAAATCAGTTATAGAATTACGCTTTGACACATTGTCATGGCTTACTATTAAAAAAATACAGTTTGCAGGCACCTAGGTAAATGGTTTCAAAAACAATGTTGGGGATTGCCGCGTGTTGATAAAAGATGATGTTTTGAAAAAAACTTACTAATACACTTTTTGAGTGTTCATTAAAGTACCATTTGAGTGCTTCCTAGAAAACTTGGAGAAACAACACTTGTCTTTTGGTTGCTATAATTTTGACATTTTAAATTTTGAGTACAAAGTCACTAATGTTATTTCCTATAAACAACTGACTGTCCTTATTATTCACTGCAACCAGTGAATAATGAAATCATTATTCACTGCAGGGAATAATGGATAGCATTATCCTCGAGGAAACACATACATAATAAGTACATTATTTAATAGTCGTGGACAAAATAATTTATTTTCGTTATTCTCATAGAGATTTCAGATTTTTTTGTTGTATGAAATATTTTATTTTTACTGACATTGTTTCCCCAACTAATACTACGATCCTATCCTTTCCTGGCAAGAAATACCCAAACCTTCCCGTGTCTCTTGCTGGACTGTAGCAATATTAGTCGTTGATTTCTTTTTCTGATCACTCATTGTTATTGACTGAATTGGGCAATTCATTTTTTGTTATCAGTTTCATTTGTGCCCGAACCTATGTACCTACAGTGTCTGTCGTAAAGTTGGCTACATATCGGAAAAATTTGTATTATTGAGATTTCTAAAAAATACTATATTGGGGGTTCGTTTCTTTTTCTACATGCAAATACCTTTATTCAACTAAAATACATACAGTTTTTGTCGAAAGTAATCAAATATTTGTGAAATAGACACAAAAGTTTATGATTTTTCATATAGTAATTAATGGTAAGGGTAAAATTGGCACTTTTTTGTTTTCCTCATATCTGCTTCAATATCGATATATATGTATATATTAGTGGCGTCATTTTGGAATTTTACCTCAAAAAAAGGTACAGGGTCAATTGACTTCATTTTTGTGGCAGAGTTCAGAAAGGCATTTAGAAAAAACAGTACCTTTTATTTTTTAGCGGAAATGTTTGGTTTAAATTTTGGACCAATAATTGGCCAATATTAATGGCCAATTTAATTTAATGAATTGAAAAATTTGTTATCATACACAATATATGCCATAGAATTAGACGAAAATGGTTACTCTGGGGTTTTTGAAGTCGCTGATCACCAATCTGAAGTCCGATTTGGAGAATTCAAAATGGCGGACCGGAAATCGGGCCATTTTCCATAAGAAATGACAATGGATATCTTGGCCTTGAAAATCTGTGCTAGGAGGTTTTCGAGGTTGCTGATTACGAATCTGAGGTCTGATTTGGTAAATTCAAAATGGCGGACCGGAAGTAGAGTTCATTTATCAAGAAAAACTCGTATCTTTTTCGCTTTTGGACTGAAAATGAGTACTCGGTGGTTTCTGAGGTCTCTGATAACGAATCAAAGGCCTAATTTACGAAATACAAAATGTCTGACCGGAATAACACTCTATTTCTCCTGAAAACTCGTATAATTTTCTTTTTTGGGCTGAACGTAGGGGGGGGGACTCGGAGATTCTCGTTATCGCTGATAACGAATCTGATGTCCAGTTAGGGAAAATTCAAAATGGCGGACCGGAAGTAGTACATTTTTCAGGAAATACTTTTTTATTTTTTATACTTTCAGCCCGAAAAAGTAAAAAATACGAGGTTTTCCGAAGAGATTGAGTATTTCTCCCGTGTCCGCCATTTTGAATTTCGTAAATTGGACCTCTGATCCGTAATCAGCGACCTTAAAAACCCCTGAGTACTCATTTTCAGCCCAAGAACGAAAAAATGTGATTTTTTCCTGATAAATTGACTCTACGTCCGGTCCGCCATTTTGAATTTACCAAATCAGACCTCGCATTCGTAATCAGGGACCCCGAAAACTCCCGAGTACAGATTTTCAAGGCTAAGATATCCATTCTCATTCTTCTTATGGAAGATGGCCCGATTTCCGGTCCGCCATTTTGAATTTCCCAAATTGGACTTCAGATTGGTGATCAGCGACCCCAGAAACCCCCGAGTAACCATTTTCGTTTAATTATATGGCATATTGTGTATGATAACAAATTTTTCAATTAATTTAATTAAGTTGTCCAATTATCGGAAAAGAAATGAAACCACAAACATTTCCGCCAAAAAATAAGAGGTACTGTTTTTTTAAACGCCTTTCTGAACTCTTTGCAACAAGAATTAAATCAATTGACCCTGTACCTTTTTTTTGAGGTTTTCAGATTTTTCATGCTAAAATGACGCGACTGTATGGAGTCCTTGTTGTATTCTATATGCACTTTTTCTTCATAAAATTTTTCGATATCTTAACAATTTGACCCATTTTTCGGTACCACCGTCAACTATTTTGTACAGTCCTGCCAAACCGGTGATCACATGACATGTGTCAAAATGTAATTTTTTGTTGTTGGACATGCATAAACAAAACCCCCAATAGAGTTTTTTAGAAATGTAAAAAATACAATTTTTTCCCATATGTAGCCAACTTTATGGACACTGTATAATCAGAATTCCACTAAAATTATGAAGTTACTAAATTAATAATCTTAACATTTTATGATAATATCTTTTATATATTTTTAAAATTATTTAGCGATATCATTGCAGAGAACTGTTTGAGAACTACTGGTATTTCTTATGCTTTAAATAAAATCTTAGTTCAGACGTTTTAGCGGCCATGACACAGGTCAGTTTAAATTGTACCCGACTCTAGTATTTTTGTTATTCTAGAGATAGTGGTTATATAAATTTCAATGGCTAGTTACCCGCACCAACTTTTATGTACAACTTTTTGAAAGTTTGATATATTGACATTCAGAATATTATAATTAATTACCAATTGTACGCTAAATGTAAAATGTATTTTTTTTGGATACAAATAGAATTATTATTATTGTAAGTAACATCAATTTCCTTTTTAGATACGAATCGCTCGAGTTGTGTAAACCAGTGTTGCTGCAAGGTCGAAAACAACTGCTGGAAAAGTGGCTGAAGGAAGAAAAACTGGAGTGTTCTGAGGAACTCGGCGACCTGGTAAAACAAGCTGACCCCATTCTGGCTCTCTCCGTGTACCTCAGGGCCAACGTACCAGCTAAAGTGAGTAAAATATCTCGAAGCAACCAAGCCAAGTGTATTTTTTTTTCTAAATTGCTTGACGTGCCCAAGCAATTTTGCAGAAAAGATAGTTATCTGCCATTTTAAACGCTTTATTTTCTTAGGTTATCCAAAGCTTTGCAGAGACTGGACAGTTCCAAAAAATCGTCATCTACGCCAAAAAAGTGTCGTACACCCCAGACTATATCTTCCTCCTTCGCCAAGTTATGCGCACTAATCCAGACCAAGGCGCCGCCTTTGCCGGCATGCTAGTCGCGGACGAGGAGCCCTTGGCAGACATCAACCAAATCGTTGATATTTTCATGGAGCAGAACATGGTCCAACAGTGCACGGCCTTCCTCCTAGATGCGCTGAAAAACAACAGACCTACCGAGGGACACTTGCAGACCCGACTATTGGAGATGAACCTCATGTCGGCGCCCCAAGTCGCCGACGCTATCCTAGGCAACAACATGTTCACGCACTACGATCGTGCTCACATCGCGCAGCTGTGCGAGAAGGCGGGTCTCTTGCAGCGAGCCCTGGAGCATTATACGGATCTGTACGACATAAAGCGAGCTGTGGTGCACACTCATTTGCTCCCGGCCGACTGGTTGGTCAGCTTCTTCGGTACGTTAAGCGTAGAGGACAGCTTGGAATGCTTGAAGGCCATGTTGACGGCTAATATCCGGCAGAACTTGCAGATCTGCGTTCAGATCGCCACCAAATACCACGAACAACTGACGACGAAGTCGTTGATCGACTTGTTCGAGAGCTTCAAGAGCTACGAAGGTAATTTTTAATGAGTTTAAAGTTGTTTGTGCTGCAGTACATTGTTCTAGGTCTCTTCTACTTCCTCGGGTCGATCGTCAACTTCTCCCAGGACCAAGAGGTGCACTTCAAGTACATCCAAGCCGCCTGCAAGACTGGGCAGATTAAGGAGGTCGAACGAATCTGTCGCGAGTCGAATTGCTACAGTCCAGAACGTGTCAAGAACTTCCTCAAGGAGGCCAAGTTGACTGATCAGCTTCCGCTGATTATCGTGTGTGATCGTTTCGACTTCGTCCACGATCTGGTGCTGTATCTGTATAGGAACTCGTTGCAAAAGTATATTGAGATCTACGTTCAGAAAGTGAACCCCAGTCGTTTGCCGGTAAGTGATTTTCTTGGTTATTTGCAAGGACAGAAAACAATTTTCAATTACGTAGAAGCGCAAGGCTTTTAATTAATGCACTCATTGAAGCATTTTACTTCGGACTCCGATTAGGAAAGATTGATTTTCATGAAATAAACGGGATTTGATTCGTAATTGATAGTATTGCCAAAGTCTACACGGTCCGAAGGTGTGCTTCTATCCTGGGGGTGGATATCGCCCCTTCTCGGGGGTGGAAATTGGTAAATTGAAAATAACCGCAGAAATCGATAGATGAATTCTAAGCAAAACATGTATGAAGTTTTTTTCGATGTCAATATTTTTCGACTTATTCGCTATTGAAAATGTTAATTTTTCAACTAAATAATGCATGTTTTAGAGCGATTTTTCATGAACAACTCGAAGACCGTACATTTTATAAAAAAAATCATCAGGAGCAAAAAATTTTGTTTTTACAGAATCTTGTTCGTCATGACCTAAAATGACCTAAAACCCCTGTATACCAAATTTCGTTAAAAATATTCATTCCTTTACAAAAAAAAATCATATCTAAGATTTCAATAATAATCGCTCTACGATTCGAGTTATTTATTGTCGGATATTTACATAACTTGGCAGCCCTGTAATAGTGAGGCTAATGAAGCATTAGGACACATTTTTTTATCCAAAACACTATTATGAAATGAATATTTGAAAATTGGTAGCTATTTTTTAAAACACTTCTATTGCTGATAAAATTGAAATAATAAGAATTGTTGGTGACACTGTGCACTTTTATCGAGATGCATCCAATATCTTCAATTTGAGAATCCAGAACGCCCACAGATTCAGTACACCACGGTTGGTTCAATTAATAGAACTTTTAATAGATCTCGAGATATATCTAAACTTAGAGCCAAAAAAGACAACGTTGCTGATTGTCCATTGGATCAATTATTAATTACACAGGCCTGCGAAGTTTTGGCGGTTTATATGAAAATTTGTTATTTTTGTCACATTAGATGCGTAAAAGTCGAAAATGACACCAGTTTTTACATATCACGTACAGATTTTCCATAAATCGATTTTAGTGTCGCATTGTGTAAGGGTGAGAAATAATTAATTAATATTATCGCAAAAGAACAAATTAGCACTTGTTACAACATATCTTTACAACATTCTCAATCTGAATGGTTCTTTGTGTAAGAAAACGTCTATGCCTGCCTAAATTCTCGGTCACGGACTCAGCCGTCGAAAAGTATAAACAATTAACAGTCATAAATTAGAATTATATCAGTATTATACTAGGAATAACGCCGACCGGCGCCTCTTATACATTGGGTTTATATTTTTTACAATTGTCAAATGTAGGTATATCATTTCATATTGTTTTTTATCTGAAAAGTGTTTGTTTTATTGCCACTCTAACCAACAGCTGGTATAAACACTTGGACGAGTCAGGCCATTTTAAACTTAACTGATTCAGTTTGATAGTGGACAGTATTGTGAAAGTTCAAAGTGTGTAAACCATTAAATCTGTGTTGGTTTATTTACTTATTTTAAAAATGGCAAATAAACCAGGATCATCTAGAAGAACTTGCATAAATAGTCCTGATTCCTTTTGTTACATCTGTGGCAATTACACGATAAAAAACCAGAGACGCAATATTACTTCGTTTGTGAAAAACGTTTACTACTCATATTTTAAAGTAAAATTAGGTGATCAGGACCGTTCGTGGGCTCCACATATTGCATGCAAGACGTGCGTTGAGGGACTACGATACTGGCAACAAGGTAAACGCTCAGCTATGCCATTTGGCATCCCGATGGTTTGGCGTGAGCCAAAAAATCACTACGATGATTGTTATTTCTGTTTATGCAGTGTAGTGGGTTACAACAGAAAGAATAAGACAGGTATAAATTACCCAAATTTACCATCAGCTATAAGGCCAGTCCCTCATGGACCAGATATTCCCATTCCAATACCACCGGTGGTGTTGGAGAATGTTGAATCTTCAGTCAGTAGTACGTCATCAGATGCAGCTGTAAATGAAGATGTGGATTTTTTACCAGACGATAAAGACAGTGTCCCTAAACTTTTTCATCAAACTGAATTAAATGATTTAATACGTGACTTAGGTCTAAGTAAAGAGAATAGTGAGATTTTGGGATCGAGGTTAAAAGAAAAAAATTTGTTAGCACCTGGTACTACATTTTATTGGTACAGAAATCGTGAGAAAGAATTTCAGCCCTTCTTTACAAAGGAAGATCAGCTTGTATATTGTGTGAGCATCACTGATGTTATTAGGCAGTTAGGAGAGGAGGTTTATAACCCTAGTGACTGGCGTTTATTTATCGATTCTTCGAAAAGAAGCTTGAAAAGTGTGTTACTGCATAATGGAAATAAATATGCTTCAATTCCAATTGCACATTCAGTATATTTAAAAGAAAATTACGAAAATTTGCGAACAGTCTTGGAAAAAATTAAATATAATGACCATAAGTGGGTTATATGTGGAGATTTGAAAGTATCTGGGATGTTATTGGGCCAACAAGGAGGTTTTACCAAATTTCCATGTTTTTTATGTGAATGGGATAGTAGAGCTCGTGATAAACATTGGATAACAAATGAGTGGCCTTCGAGAAAAGACTTGACACCAGGAGCTAAAAATATAGTACATATTAGCTTAGTTGACCCTCAGAAAATTTTACTTCCACCTTTACATATAAAACTTGGAATTATGAAACAATTTGTAAAAGCGCTTTCTAAGAGTGGTGATCCTTGTTTTCAATACCTCTTCAGTAAATTTCCAGCTTTATCGACAGCAAAAATAAAAGAAGGCATATTTGATGGGCCACAAATACGGAAACTAATGAAGGATACAGAATTCAGTGATACCATGAATGTCGCGGAGTTGCAGGCATGGAATTCATTTAAAGAAGTTGCAACAAAGTTCCTTGGAAATTTTAGAGATCCTACATATAAAACAATTGTAGAAAATATGTTGGAGAAGTTGCGGATACTTGGATGCAACATGAGCATAAAATTACATTTTTTGTTCTCTCATCTGGACTATTTTCCAGAGAACTTAGGTGACTACAGTGAAGAACAGGGTGAAAGGTTTCACCAAGACATAAAAGACATGGAGAGACGTTATCAAGGACGATGGGATGTAAACATGTTGGCCGATTACTGTTGGTCTCTAAAAAGAGAAACTCTTCAAGATCAACATAAACGTAAATCAACTACACGCACATTTAAAACAAAGAGGAAACGTGTTAATCCTCAACCTGATCCCGCTGTATAATGTTTGTATATTCTTTGGTTTTCTATTTGTCATTTTGAATTAGACATTTCATTACAGTTATGGTATACTTTTTATATTTTAATTCCCATTAATATATTCATGTAGCTTTTGTAGCAATAAATACATATATTTCAAATTTAACTTGTATCGTCATTGGTTCGAGATTCTTACGTGATACCGGAAATTCCATAGAACATTTAGATTTAGCATTTGAAGGTTAGTAAAAATTACCTTACAAAGTTAAAACCGCAGAACAAAAAAATTTTTTCGCAGGCCTGTGTTATTTTTTTCTAATTCTTTGGGACTTACTGCCACATGTATTTTTTTTCTTTTTAACCGGTGCTCAGGGAATCTACGAAATATCACAATGAACCAGTATGTTACTGGAAAATAACCTCTACTCCTGTGACTTTTACATCAAAACATCAGTTAGAGGTTGCTTTTTTTAAATTACATACAATACAATACAATACTTTATTGGTGTTGGTACACAAAGTGTTTACACACGTCAACATACAATAGAGAGGTTAAAATATAAGGTATAAATATATAGAACATATGATATAAAGTATAAAACTAAGGCACATGTTATAACACATAACACAAATAAGTATAAAAACTTGAAATTAAATATTTCGCCGACGTTTCGGAAATCTAATCTGTTTCCGTTTTCAAGGCTTTTTTTTAAAATCTTTTTTGCTGTGTATGGCAAATACACAGCTCTACGAATGTTTGTTATATTCAATATCCATAGATGCTTATTATTTACATAGAACTGTTGATATAGTTAACAGTTTTTTTAATTTTTATACAATGTTGAGTTTGTGAAGTTCTTCTTTTAACAATGGGAACCAGGTTGTACAGACATTTACGGAACAAATCGACACGCATCTATATCCTCATTCAATAATATTATCGCTGATTCTTTAATTTTTCTATCTGCCTCTTTTGTTAAAATTTTTACCGAGTCCTGGTTTATTCTATGTCCGTTCTCCCAAGCGTGTTCGCAGATCTTGGACCTCTGAATTTAATTTTTCTAATATAATTTTTGTGTTCACCCAATCTTACACTAAACGACCTGGATGACTCACCCACGTAATGTTTGTTGCACTCACACGGAATACTATAAATGCAGTTTTTGAATTTTGCTCGTGGTTCTTCGGATTCGTCTTTGTCAGAATAGATCTTACATAAGAAATTAACGCTGTGTAACGTTTTTTAGGTTTTTGTTGTACCTGATGGTCCTGATGGTTATTTATATATATATAATTATATATATTTTTTTATACATTAAATTTAAATAAATAAATAAAATAAGAACTTCTTTTATAAACCGCTTCTCATTGTTTAGTATTTCATCATTAGAAGAAATGATTTTGGCCCTATCATACCAACATTTTATAACATCCCTCTTAACGTGCATCGACTGATTTGAGTTGAAATTTAAATAACTGTTAATATGTGTTGGTTTTCTGTAAACACTTGTTTCAATGGGGTATTTTCCCATATTTTTTTAATTTGAAAATTGAAAACTAGAAATAAAAATAGGGAATACGTGTTTTTTCTTTCTTTTTTACTGTTTTATTTAAGCCGGAAAAAAATTTGTTAAACTTTCATGACGTCACTAAGCGATAATTCAAATAGAGCGCCAAATGTACTTATTTCTAGGGAGTTTCAAGTTGGTGATTTGTGATTTGACATTTCATGTAACTATAACCTTATTTTTTGTTTGTTTCATAAACAGATGTTCAGTTTTGTGTAGCACCTAATATCGACCTGTGAATGAGTGTAAAATTTCATTAAAAATGACGTTTGATCTACCTTCTACGTAATTAGTTTCCATATTTGTATGCTTGTATAGAATGTTTTAAAACAAATAGCTAAACAAACAAAATATTGAAAATTAATGAGTCACACCACTGTCACCAGATTAACAGTGTGGTGTCAGTGTTGCCAATAGTTTTTTGGTGATTTACCTAGTTTTCGCTTAGTGACGTCATTATGAAAAATTGAAACTTCTAATTAAAATTATAATTTTATTGTTTTATATAACATATTTTTTTCTGTGCCAAAAATATTTAAAAAATATGCATTTTTCAAATATAAGCATTTCCACTTTCATCTCAGATTAATGAAAATACCCTATTGTACCATTTACTCTTTTAATTAAATCATCTAAAAATGGTAATTCATTTCTAGTTTCCTTTTCTGAAGTAAATTTAATAGAAGGTTCTTATTTAAATGTTCTAAAAAACTATCTAGTAACACCGTGAGACCAGATTGCAAAGATATCGTCTATATATCTTCACCAGATAACCTGTTTGTATGCGCAATTTTGAACATGTCTAGTCTCAGAATTCTCCATAACACCCGTTCACAGCCCGGGGAACAGTAAGCATCGCTAGGTTCACAAATTTAACATATTTTTTCTTAATTAAATCTCTTTTAACAAACAACAGACAGTTCGTTGCACAACACCAGGTCAAAAGCACTTTATTCTTTATTGGTATTCATTAACACTCTCGTACACAGCTTAGTAAACATAGCTTTCTCAAATAATACTCTAGAATTTTAGCCAACACTTTAAATAAAAATACTAATATTTACTTCACAAATTTTTACTACCTGACTCCCAGCGTCAGGTCTCGAATGAATCCCCCCGTGTTATCCCTCGTTATAATCAGGCCATACGTTTTTTATACCTGCTCCGCCTACTAATACTGCAACGGTCAACTAACCCAACTGAAAACATTGGCTCTAGTCTAGTTTAATAATAAAACCTCCTTTCCGACGTGAAATAATATTTAAGGATTTTAACTGAATTTTAAAACAACTGTGCATACTGGGTTCTCCAAAACTAAGGCATTCCTCTTCTTCTTCTTCTTCTTTTAGCGGGGCGCCTGGAGGTCGCCGCACTCAGGCCTTGTGGCCCATTGTGCTACCGCTAACAAATTAAGGAGCTCCCCCGTACAGACCGGATTCCAGCCCAAAGGCTGAAATCCTTCCCACGGGAGAACTCCTTATTTCCTCCAGCACTGGAAAGCCAGCGCCGAAGTGCTTGTGCCTCAGGTTCATCAGTCCTGGGCAAGAAGTGAGAACGTGGATGGAAGTCTTCTCCTCGTCCTCACAGAACCTGCAATCGGGGTGGTCAACCACCCCCATTGTGTGTAGGTGTTGCCTAAAAGAGCCATGTCCGGTCAGGAGGCCTGTTACGGCTCTAATTTGCTTTCTGCTTAGACGCAGAAATTGCTTTGTTCTCTCCGGCGAGGGTCCTGAGATTAGGAGCTTCGCTTGCCGGAGTCCTGGATAGGAATCCCAGAGGTCAATGAAAGGCATTCCTCAATTTACTTATTCCCCCATGCCATTAACCGACAAATAAAAACTATTTTATATAATAAAAACCGTACTATAACGTACAGGGTGTCCCTGTAAAAACGTGGCCGTTACAAATTTATTCATTATTATACGACTACCAAGTTATGTAAATATCCGATAATAAATAACTCGAATAGTAGGGTGATTATTATTGAAATCTTGGATGTAAAGGAATGAATATTTTTTAACAAAATTTGGTATACACGGGTTTTGGTCAAGATTCTGCGAAAACAAAAACCTTATCTCAATTGCTATTGCACAGATATCTCTAGGCATATAATTTTAAACTACCTCTACGTTTCTCTTTTATTGTAGCTTTTTTGTTTCTTTATGGGATTTTTTTCTCTAAAGTATTATTATTAATTTAAACCATTTTTTTGTATATATATGTTGTTACCTACACGACGACAAAGTTTTAGCCAGTAGTATATTAATAAATTATCATATCCAACTTTTAACCTTATTTCGTATACGAGAAGTAAATATTGCTTTTCTAGGTGGTCGTTGGTGGGCTACTGGACGTGGACTGCTCCGAGGACATAATAAAGAATCTTATTTTGGTCGTCAGAGGCCAATTCTCCACAGACGAGCTAGTGGAAGAAGTTGAGAAGAGAAACCGATTGAAACTCCTATTGCCCTGGCTGGAGAGTAGAGTACACGAGGGGTGCGTGGAACCGGCGACACATAACGCTCTTGCCAAGATCTACATCGACTCTAACAACAATGCGGAACGATTTTTGAAGGAAAATCAATGGTAAATAGTGTTCATAACTGGTGCGTAAGTTTCCTCTAATAATTCTTTTTAGGTACGACTCACGGGTGGTGGGACGTTATTGTGAAAAACGCGACCCACACCTAGCATGTGTTGCCTACGAACGTGGACAGTGCGACAGGGAACTCATCGCAGTCTGCAATGAGAATTCCCTCTTCAAGTCCGAAGCACGCTATCTCGTACGCCGACGCGATCCCGAGCTTTGGGCGGAAGTTCTTCAAGAGAACAACCCCTACAGGTATCACAACCTGTACTCTTATGTTGTATAGTTATTTCATGTCTTTGTTCTTCCATAGGCGTCAGCTGATAGACCAAGTCGTGCAAACCGCCCTGAGTGAGACCCAGGACCCCGAGGACATTTCCGTTACAGTAAAGGCATTCATGACAGCTGATTTGCCCAACGAGTTGATTGAGCTCTTGGAGAAGATTGTTTTGGACAATTCCGTGTTCTCCGATCATAGGAACTTGCAGAATTTGCTTATCCTTACAGGTAACTTTAACTTTTACTTGTAGGGTGAGAATATTCGAATAATCCTTTATTAAGTAGACTCAGATCACACATGCATGGGCATACCATTTGGAAGGAGTTTTCTGTAAAATAACAAAATTCTTAGCAGTGGTTTATATAATGTTCAAAAATAGTTATAGAGTCGGGTCAAGTTTAAAAAGACCGTTGTATGAATTAATATTGCACATACATTTTCACTATCTCTTGCAGACAAACTTAAAGCCATAGCCTAAAGACATTGTCAATGTATGTCTACCAAGATTCTTTCCCACTTCTTTTGAGACGGAAATATGAAATGCACGCTGAGGAGTGAGAAACATAGTCATAAGCTCAGCGATTCTCAAACTGTGATTTGACGACGAATATTATTTATTTCCGTGAACTAACACCACTCTAAATATGAAAAACGTCTTTATATGAAATATTTAAGTTATTTTTAGTGGTAAATAGTGGATATTCATCCGTTAAACGAACAATATCAAATCACTAAGTCTTACAATTTTCTATTACGTACATATTACACGTCTTAGAGCAGAACAAAGTAGCTAGCTTAGCTCAATCGGTAAGATGCTCGATACAATACATATAAATGGGGTTGGTGCGGGATCGATCCCCAGCACTTCTACTTTTTTTTTTTTTTTTTCATTAAGCTCTATTAAAAGTTAATAATTTTCGTTCTATAATTTTTATTTTATTAAACTGCGCCTCGAATTTTGTTAAAACTTTATTTTCCCCAAAAATGTGTCTTTTTTTATTTTGTCAACTAGTATTTTTATTTATTACAGCTAAAAGAAAAATAATTTATTTTCGTTATTCTCATAGAGATTTCAAATTTTTTTTTGTTATATGAAATCAGCGACCCCAGAAACCCCCGAGTAACCATTTTCGTTTAATTATATGGCATATTGTGTATGATAACAAATTTTTCAATTAATTTAATTAAATTGGCCAATTATCGGAAAAGAAATGAAACCAAACATTTCCGCCAAAAAATAAAAGGTACTGTTTTTTTAAATGCCTTTCTGAACTCTTTGCAACAAGAATTAAGTCAATTGACCCTGTACCTTTTTTTTGAGGTTTTCAGATTTTTCATGCTAAAATGACGCGACTATATGGAGTCCTTGTTGTATTTTATATGCACTTTTTCTTCATAAAATTTTTCGATATCTTAACAATTTGACCCATTTTTCGGTACCACCGTCAACTATTTTTTACAGTCCTGCCAAACCGGTGATCACATGACATGTGTCAAAATGTAATTTTTTGTTGTTGGACATGCATAAACAAACCCCCAATAGAGTTTTTTAGAAATGTAAAAAATACAATTTTTTCCCATATGTAGCCAACTTTATGGACACTGTATAATCAGAATTCCACTAAAATTATGAAGTTACTAAATTAATAATCTTAACATTTTATGACAATATCTTTTATATTTTTTTAAAATTATTTAGCGATGTCATTGCTGAGAACTGTTTGAGAACTACTGGTATTTCTTATGCTTTAAATAAAATCTTAGTTCAGATGTTTAGCGGTCATGACACACGTCAGTTTAAATTGTACCCGACTCTATCTACGAATTTCATACTTAAGTTTCTTTGCTATTCTCCAGGGCACGTTATCGTATCCTGGTAAAGTATTCATAAATAAAGTAAAATAAAAGTACTATAAATGTTTCTCGTGTTGATATGCCATTTGAAATCGTTTTTAGCAATAAAGGCCGACGCAACCAGGGTTATGGACTACATCAATCGCCTGGATAACTACGACGCACCCGATATCGCCAACATTGCCATCAATAACCACCTCTACGAAGAAGCGTTCGCTATTTTCAAGAAGTTTGACGTCAACACATCTGCCATTCAGGTGCTTATCGAACAAGTCAACAACTTGGACAGAGCTTATGAGTTTGCAGGTAAGATCCACAACAAGTAGATCTGTCATTTGTTACTCCTGAGGAGAACTTAATCCTTCTGAGTGACGTTAACGTAGTTCCACAAATACCGACTTTTTTGACACAACTGCAGGGCTCGTATTCGGTCGCTATTTTATGTAAAAGGTACATATTTTGGTACTAGGACGCTAAAAGGTACATATTTTTAACAATTAGTTCCTAAAAGTACATATTTATTGAGTATTCAATATTTTGAATTTCCCTCGCGCGGGAATTCATCCTACGGAAACATTGGCATTCTTCGTTTTGCGCGCGGTGAGCAAGCAAGCAATATTCAACCTTACGTCTCCAATGGTAAAGATCATTTTCAAATGATTAATAACACGTGTTAGTCGTGCTTCTGCGCATCGTGGTTAGTTAAGAGAGATAATACCAATAGCGGCATTCTATTTGTTTGATGTCAATAAAATAACAGAACAGCAAGAACATCTCGGCTCACTTGAGTGGAAACAACTCTTGTTAATTGTGGGACAGAGAGAGAGCGGCATCTCAAATAAGATATCACATAAAGAAGAATGGAACGCTACTAGTTTTATTACACCGCCAAGTTAGATTAGGTGCGAGGGAGAACGATGAAATATGACAAATGAACAAGTGGTCGAAAATAATTTACGTTTTAACGGTTTTAGACATTTTTAATTTGTATTATTGAGTGCTCTGCTCTAAAAAGTTTAGTTGGGAACACGATAAGTACCTAAGTCTGTTATGGCGCCGTGTAAATTTAATTCAATGTGGTTAAAAGAAAAAGACATTAATGGAGTAATAATAGAATCATGGGGGAAATCATGCCATGATGATGTTTATTCCATGTACTGTTGTGTATGTGAGAAAAAATTTTGTATAAAACGAGCAATGAGTGGAATAAATCAACACGCCCAAGGATTAGCCCATAAACAAAACTGTAAAATTAAATTAAGTGATACTCAGTTACATTTCCAAAACAATATTTTGACAACTATTAAACCTAGGCAAGAGGCAACGAGAGCCGAATTATTATGGACTATCAGAATTATTACTAAGAACCAATCATTTGAATCAGTGACGGGTCTAAAAGACATTCTAACATATATGTTTCCTGAAAGTGCATGGCTGTCATTATTTTCACTTTCTCCAAAAAAATGTTCGTACTATGTGAATTATGCATTGGCACCGTATTTTGAAAATCAGCTGATTGATGATGTTAGAGGTTAGTAAATTAGTATATTAAATTACGTTTCCCTCATAACGTATTATTTTATTTTTCATTAAGTAATTGAAAAATCCTAATTATGTAGAAACTTGATTTAGGTATTAAAAATGTAGTTTATCTCTTTGATTTTTCTTTAAGTCTTGGTTTATACGTTCCAACAGTACCCACAAATTGCTTAAAAAGATTATTATTTATATACTTTAACTTTGTAATAATTAACTTTTATATATATTACAATAGGTGGGTGTTTTATTTAGCTGTAACTTGAAATTTTGGAAGTGAGTTTAATTAAATTTGTTATGACGTTTAATAGAAAATAAATTTTAATATTTTATTAAATTAAATTTATTAAATCAGAATTAAAATAATTCAGATATAGATATTAAATTTCAGAGGTGTAGGTATGGTATGTAATTACAGTATTGTTATTTCTTGCAGGTAACTTTACCTTAATGTTTGACGAAACCACCAATAAGGCCGCTCAAAAAGAACTTCAAATTAAAATTCTGTATTGGTCTCAAGTAAAAAATGAAATTTGTGTAAGACATCTAAAAACATATTTCATACAACATGCCAAAGCCGAAGACATTTTAAGTCGTATAAACGCTGCAATGCATGATTATAAATTAAATAGTAACAATTTATTAATGGTTGGCAGTGACGGACCTAACGTAAATAAAAAAGTTCTCAGCCTTATCAGTAATGAACTATTTCATCAAAGAAATTTAGGCCTAATTGATATAGGTACATGTAATTTACATGTAATAAATAATGCTTTTTTAAAAGGCCTTGATGAATTTGGAACTTCTGTTGTGGAATTAATAGTTGCTATTAAATATTTCTTCAAAGACAAACCTTCAAGATTATCCGATTATGAATCTTGTCAAAAAAAAAAAAACGTCCCCAAAAAATGTTTTGTAAAACATGTACCATCTCGGTGGCTTACATTAGAACCTGCAGCGAAAAGACTTATTGAACAGATGCCGGCAGTTGAGGAGTATTTCTTAAAATTTATCCCTAAAGAATGTAAACGCATAGTAAAAACAAATACATACAAAACAATTAAAGACATTTTAAGTAAAAACACAATTAAAGCCGAAATTATGTTTGTGGCATTTAGCGCTAAATTATTTTCAAAATTTACAACCATGTTTCAGAGTAATATGCCACTAATACATCTTATTTATGATGAGATCAAACAACTGCTTCTAAATGTAATGATTAAGTTTTGCAAACCTGAAACCGTTGCGAAAGTTAAGAAGGGGCAATATTCAGACAAAACATTTAATATCGATAATTTAATTCCTTTAGAAGATAAACAGTCCATTCTGGGATTTTCTATAATTGAAGAATTAAAGTTGTCAAAGGTACAAGAAAACGAAATAATTATTTTTGCCAATAATGTACGAAAACATTATCTGGCTGCCTGCGAACATATTATTAAAAAAATTCCTATATTTGAAAAAGACGGTTTTTTAGAGCAAGTGCGTTGCATAAACCCTGATCGAATTAAAAGTACTAGTAATTCTAGATGCATTATACAAATAGCACAGAATGTACCCAACTTTCATAATTTTAATGAATTGGAAGACGAGTGGAAACTTTTGCAACTGGAAAAATTACCAGAAAAATATAAAGGTAGAATCGATCATTTTTGGAGAAATATTTTTGATATTAAAATTAATAATGTCAATAAATATCCCAACTTGAGAACAGTAGTGAGTGCAATTTTATGTCTGTCTCATGGAAATGCTGATGTTGAGAGGGGGTTTTCTCTATCTGCCAGAATATTAACTAAAGACAGAAACTCTCTTCATGAGAAAACTCTTAATTCAATTTTGATAATAGCAGATGCTATAAAATGTGGTTATGACAACAAGATTGAAAATATAAATATTACAAAAGAATTGCTCGATTTGGCAAATAATGCATATGCAGCCTATCAAAGGTACCTGGAAGAAATTAGAACAAAAAAAGAAGAGGAGCAAAATGCTGCTGTGCAAAAAGAACTTGAGAGAGAGAAAAAAGAAAAAGAGATAAAAATGAATGAAAATGAGAAAAGGAAGTTAAAGGCTTTAGAAAATGACTTAAAATTATTACAAGATAAAGAGACTACCAAGAAGAAAGCAACAAAAGAATTGTTGGATGAAGCGTATCTAAAACTTGGAAAAGCGTTAAAAAATAATAACATGGTTGAAGCAAATGTAGCTCAAGGACTAATACAAGCGGCACAAACAATGATGGAGGAAGAGTTGACTCTAAAGAGCCATGCTCAAAATCTGCAAAAATCTGTTAACAAAAGAAAATCGGATTTACTTAATTATTTTACAAAAAAGAGTAAATTAAATTAATATTATTTTCTGTAAAAAATAAAGCGTTGTGGTGTATTAGAGATTATTTATTAAAATCTTTTATATTTAGTTTATGTTATGTTATAAAATTTATATTTTATTTTATATTTACAATATAATCCAAAAGCACCATCCTTAAATAAATATTTTTATAATAACAACTTAGTTATATTGTAAGTTCTTAATTACAAGTACATATTATCTTAAAAAGTCGCTAAAAGGTACATATTTTAGAAAAAATTGGTTGCTATTTACATATTTCTCATGTTATTACCTGCTACGACCCCTGCAACTGTGAAATACCAACATTCGGCGAGAATTTTGCCAACAAAGTTGACATCTTCAGGAGATGATTAAAACAGTTTTAATCAGCTCGCGAGGTTGGCGAAATGCACATCAAGTTTTGGTGTTTGTGGAAACTTTATAGGCAATGTTTGTAACATTTTCCAATTTTTTAGAGCGTTGT
The DNA here is from genome assembly GCA_963583905.1 of Stenurella melanura. Taxonomy (NCBI): domain Eukaryota; kingdom Metazoa; phylum Arthropoda; class Insecta; order Coleoptera; family Cerambycidae; genus Stenurella; species Stenurella melanura. The sequence goes on along the minus strand of OY757315.1, from coordinate 122,183,167 downwards.
AACGAGCCGGCCGTATGGAGCCAGCTGGCCAAGGCTCAGTTGAACCAGGGTCTCGTCAAGGAGGCCATAGACTCCTATATCAAAGCAGACGACCCCTCGGCATACATGGCGGTGGTGGAAACCGCCTCTAAGAACGACAGCTGGGAAGACTTGGTGCGTTATCTGCAAATGGCTAGGAAGAAGGCGAGAGAAAGCTACATTGAGTCCGAGCTCATCTACTCCTACGCTAAAACGGGCCGTTTGGCTGACCTGGAGGAGTTCATCAGCGGCCCTAACCATGCCGACATCCAGAAGATCGGAGACAGGTGCTTCGATGATAAGATGTACGACGCGGCGAAGCTGTTGTACAACAATGTGTCCAACTTTGCTCGCCTCGCTATCACTCTGGTGCACTTGAAGGAGTTCCAGGGGGCGGTGGATAGCGCCCGTAAGGCCAACAGTACCAGAACGTGGAAGGAGGTGTGTTTCGCTTGTGTAGATGCGGAAGAGTTCAGGTTGGCACAGATGTGCGGAATGCATATCGTCGTTCATGCCGATGAGTTGCAGGATTTGATAAATTACTATCAAGATAGAGGTGAGATTTGTTGAATTAAGCTTTTTAACTATGCACTTTGCTTTTCTGATATTAAATTGAAGTACTTGATGTATTAAAGTACTTCCTAATTTTCTATTCAAATTTCGACAAATAAATTGTGTAAAGTTTGAATGACTGAAAGGGTGTGCAAAACAAGGTATGATTGGTTGTGGCGTCGTCACTTTCATTAAAGGTTGATATGGCCCCTAGTAACAAGCGGTAAACACAGCATTTTACAAGCTTTATTTGTGTTTTATGTGTGATTGAATAAGTAGTGCGTAATACGAAATTTGTAACAGCTGTTTCAGGAAATTCACCCGTTGTGAATTGCCGAATTTCTAAAAAAGACGTGTTTGCTTTTAGGTTACTTTGAGGAGCTTATCGGACTCTTGGAAGCTGCTCTCGGCTTGGAGAGGGCCCATATGGGCATGTTCACGGAATTAGCTATTTTGTACTCCAAGTACAAGCCAGCAAAGATGAGGGAGCACTTGGAATTGTTCTGGTCGAGAGTTAATATTCCCAAGGTGTTACGAGCAGCAGAACAGGTGCGTTTATCATAATAAGTGTTTGTTAATCGAATCAGTATAATATATTAAAACAAATACACATATTTTTTGCCCCCGAAGTTTGATTAGGGGGGACGGGTATAGAGAGCTTAAAGTTTGTGCAAGTGCTAGAAACGTTCTGCTGTCCACAGGCACACTTATGGGCGGAGCTGGTGTTCCTCTTTGACAAGTATGAGGAGTACGATAACGCCGTCTTAGCCATGATGGCACATCCAACTGAGGCGTGGCGTGAGGGACATTTCAAGGACATTATCACAAAAGTCGCCAACATCGAACTCTACTACAAAGCCATCCAGTTTTATCTCGACTACAAGCCTTTACTCCTGAACGATTTGCTTCTGGTTCTTGCTCCCAGGATGGATCACACTCGGTAAGTCACTTGATGATATTTGTGATGTTGCAAAGGTTGAATTAGAATGTTATCGGAGTCGGAAAAGTCGGTTATTGAGATATCGGTTGATCCTGAACGGATTTGCCAAAAACTTTTTTTAGTGGCTTCTTACAATCATGAATGAAATGGACCCCGCCACAAACCTTATGGAAATTGCGTTTCGGTAGAATCGTCCAAATTATTGGTATGTTGCAGCTTTTGCCATCCTGAACAAAAGTCTTCAAGGCCACCATGCTCCATCATACAGGGTTCAGACTCATATGGAAAACCTGGAGAACCTGGAAAACTCAGGGAATTTAAAAACCTGGAAATATCAGGGAATTTTATAAATTGTATAAAAAATCAGGGAATTCTGCGTCTCAATATGGAAAACCATAGGGTTTTTAAGAATTTTCACTTATTCAATTCAACGCAAGGAATTATTTCATGTCAAATAAAAAACTACTTCACTAAAAAATATATGGAAATTAATATTTTTGGTTACGGAAAACCTGGAAAATTCAGGAAATTTTTTCAGCTTCGCAAAGTCTGAACCCTGTCATAACTTACTACTTTGAGTTGAGATTGGTGGCAATTTAAAAAAAAAAATATTTCGAATTGTTGAAACTCGAAAAAGATCAGTTATTTTGGCCTGAACATATTTTCTTAGGGATTTTTGAGGCCTTTGATTAGTGTTGAAAAAAAATTAAAAAATGTAAAATGTCGGTTCCAAAAAGGCCGAACTTGGGACCAAAATCAATACAATTCAAGTGTTAAGCCTTTTGAATTGTAAGCTGAGATAATCACAGTCTAAGGACTATGACTATCTCAGCGACACACAAACCAATACACATTATGTATCTAGAGGCTATTATATTGAATAAATAGAAATTTTATCATCCCTCTAGAGAAATACGTTATATTTAAATTCTTCCCACTTTTAGGGCCGTCTCCTTCTTCGCCAAAACTGGACATTTACAGCTAGTCAAGTCCTACCTGCGCTCCGTACAAAACTTAAACAACAAAGCTATTAATGAGGCCCTCAACTCGCTACTCATTGAAGAGGAAGACTTCCAGGTAAGTGCCGACAACGACTTCGCTAAACCTGAAGCAGATTGTGTTCAATATGATGCTGTCTCTGAAAATGTAGTTACTACGATCACCAAAATGCTATAATACCGCTCAATGTGCATTTCGGAGGAGATAATGCCAACAGGGTTGAGGAAATGTGTATTGAATGTTGTGTTCAAGAGCTGGTGTTTCTGGAAACTACATCTTCAAAGGCACTTTACCAAAGTATGTTGACTGAAACTTTGTTTTCTTTGCTGTAGGGCTTGAGAACGTCCATAGACGCGTTCGACAATTTCGACAACATCGGTTTGGCACAGAGGCTGGAGAAACACGAGCTTACCGAATTCAGACGTATCGCCGCGTATCTCTACAAAGGCAACAACAGGTGGAAGCAGAGTGTGGAATTGTGCAAAAAAGATAGACTGTTCCGGGATGCGATGGAGTACACGGCCGAGTCTAGGAATCAGGAATTGGCGGAAGAGCTGCTTGCTTGGTTCTTAGAGAGGAAAGCGTACGACTGCTTCTCTGCCTGCTTATACCAGGTAAATTGTTAGTTTCGTTAAATAAGTAGAAAAACGTAGTGGACCTAATGCACTACCTTGATATTAACTAATTCAGAGGGTGCTTAAATCATATGTTTATTTAAAAGTTTAAAAACATTACACTGTGAGTGAAAATAAACCAATTTTTGGGCGAAATTCAGAACCTTATGAGACTAGTCCAAAATCAGCTAGTGATTGCAGAAAAAATAATTTTATAAATGCCAACGAGAAATTAGGTTTCATACAAAATTGGAGCTTGGTTTTAGGAAAAAAAATAAAAAAATTATAAAACGCATTTCACATGACAATTGTCAAACAGAGCATGGAGAAATTAGCAGTTGAGACAGCAAACTTCGTAAAATAAAAGTTGTTGCGATGTCATTTAAGTCGCCATTTAAGGCCACATTAGATTTTGTATTTTAACATTTTTTTTCTCTCTTGAGTTAATGCTGTAAAAAAAATTGCAGTATCATTTCATTGAGTACTAGCGAAAAAATTGGTAAAGGTATTTACACAGAACGTCCCTCTTTATTTGTGCATGGCGGTCACTCTAAGAAATGGGCTTTTCCCTCAATTTTTTTTTATTGTGTTATTGGAAAGAGCCTGTCAAAATATTGCTAAAAATGAATTTTTATTTTTTTTCTGAGCGCATAAAATACCACAAAAAAAATACAAATGTTCCGTAAATGAACAGCAGTTTGAAACGATAGCTTTCGGGCGCCAATGTGACGTCATCATAAACTGCACCAATCAGTATGAGATTAAACGGCCGTCAGAATTAGCTATGAAGGTGCATTCAAAAAGAACCTCACTTCTCTGCCTTGCTTTCCACAACCTACAATTCTATTGGTGCCTGAAGTACATTTCTGAGGAACTACCAATAGAATCTCATATTGCAAAGTGGTAACGCTTAATTGAGAACGTGCGTTTATGACGCCCATTGACAGTGCCAAGAAGTATCTGTCATAAATCACGAGAGTGCAGCCCAGCGTGTTTACTTCTTGTTTGGTGTTATAGTATTAATTTCTTTTAAAAATATGAGTAAATGTGAAGACAGATTTGTAAAAGGTCCACTAAAAGAAAGAACAATATATACATACTTTAAAATGATCTTCGCAACAGAAAAATCCAGGAGCAGTATAAACAATACCTGGGAACCTTTGCAACTTTCCACCATAATTTTCGAATTTCCAAATTTGTTGGAACTCGCAAAAATAACTTCGTACTATTTTCACTATTATTTGGACACACTGGTACAAAACAAACCTTTTTAAGCGGCATTTTATAATTAGAAGAGAGCAAAATTAATTTTCGTATCGAACGTAAACAATAGAAAGTGAGGTTATCGAATAAAGTTTGAACATTTCAGTACAGCGTTGCCAAATGAAACTGGCATTATACCATATGTGAACCAAATGAACAAAAATAGAGAATATAAATCTGATATATAGATTTTAGAAACTCATACAGTCAAAAGTTGATACAATTTTTGCTTTTATTTAGTGTCAGAGAAACGAAGAATACGTTGTAACGAAAAAATGCGCTATTCAAAGTAGACAATTGATAACGGAAATACGATGTTCATGTAAAAAGACATACATCTGGCAATAGAGGATCCTCATTAAGAATACGACTTTTATTGGTCTAATCAGTGTGACGTCACGCATGGCGCCTTAAAACTTACGTTTCAAATTACCTGAAATAAAACTGATTTTGTAATGTAAATATTTGGTAGAACGTAAAAAATTGGAAGAAACTAAATTAAAATAAAATTATATTGCAGTTTATTATATGGCTTGATTATAGTGAAGTAGTAAAATTCAGTCATGCGGGAAAGGCCCATTAATAATTACGAAATGACATTGAAAATAATAATCGGAATATAGTTATCACTGTTATTATAAAGAGAACCTGATAAGTTTTGGTCAAAAGAATATACAGAGTGCTCATCCAACAGCAACAAACCGATACTAAATAACAGGTGCCAAATATGGAAGGCTTGCGCAAATACCTTTACAAATGTCCACCATGGTTGAATTATTTCTTGGGCTGACCACCCAGTATATTTTTCAATAAAAGTATAATAGGTGCATATATTATTGCCATCTGTTACATTTTCAATTCCACGTTCACGTAGTGGAGTGGAAATATAGTGGTGGTTAAAAGATTTCACTTTTTTTGAAATTTTTCAAAAATGTCGGTAAAAAAAATTTTCAAAATTTTGTTCTTCTGAAATAGGTTTAGAATGTCATGAAACGTGGAAATTTGAAATTTGAGCACAAAGGAAAGTTTCCTTCTATTCTATAGTAGTGGTAAAAAAAATTTTTTCTTTGTAATAGGTTCAGTATGCGATGAAACGTGAAAATTTTTAATTTGAGCAAAGAAAAAATATTTTTCCATCTATTTTAGTGGTAAAGAAATTTTCAAAAACGTTGCTGAAAAAAAATTTTCAAAATTTCTATTTCTTAAATGTCATGAAACATGAAAATTTTAAATTTGATCAAAAAATATTTTTTTGTATCTATTCTAGTCTTAAAATTTTTTTCCAGAGTGGTGAAAAAATGTTGCAATTTTTTTTCCGAAATAGGTTTGGAATGTCACGAAACGTGGAAATTTTAAATTTGATCAAAAAAATTTTTTTCATCTATTCTATAGTAAGTAGTGATAAATCAAAAATTTTTTTCAAAAAAATTTGTAAACGTTTTAAAAAAAATTTTAAATTTGTTTGAATAGGTTTTGAATGCCATGGGAACGTGGAAATTTTAAATTTGAAAGAAAAAAATTCCATCCATTTTAGTGGTATAAAATTTTTAAAAAATGTTGGTAGAAAAACATTTTTTTAAAAATGTATTTTTTTTTTACTCGCATACCAAAGGGAAGTATTGTATTCGAGAAAAAATCACCCTCCGAGATTTTTTCTGATTCTGACGTTTCAGATCACGTAGATTACGAAAATATAGGTTTTTCAATTCCGTCTGTCTGTCTGTCTGTCTGTTGGTGCATTAACTAAAAAACTACTTGACGGAGAGCAGTCAAATTTGGTAGGTAGTTGTCTCTACTGTCAGCGAAGAAATTGTAGAATTTTCACTGGAAAATATACAGGGTGGACTGTCTAAACGGAATAAATAGTGAAAAAAATTTGTTTTGCCCAAATTTTAAATTTCCACGTTTCATGACACGCTAAACCTATTTCCGAAAAAAAAAATTTTGAAAATTTTTTTCACCATTTTTGAAATATTTTTTACCACTAAATAAAATGTTTTTTTCTTTGTTCAAATTTAAAATTTCCACGTTTCATGGCATTTTAAACGTATTTAAAAGAAAAAATTTTTTTGAAAATATTTTTACAATTTTTGAAAAATTTCTACCACTAAAATAGATGGATTTTTTTTCTCAAAATTTAAAATTCCCACGCTTCGTAGCGTTCTAGATCTATTAAAAAAAAAATTGAAAATTTTTAAAAAATTTTTTAAAAAAATTTACCACTAAAATAGATGAAAATTTTTTTTCTTTGTTCAGATTTAAAATTTCCACGTTTCCATGGCATTCTAAAATTATGCAAACAAATTTAAAAATGTTTTTGAAAAATTTAATAAAAATTTTGAAAACATGTTTAGGTAATCTATTTATCACTATTATAGAATAGACGAAAATTTCCACGTTTCATGATATTCCAAACCTATTTCGGAAAAATAAAATTGCAATTGCATCTTTTCACCATTTTGGAAAAAAATTTAATATTAAAATTTTATTTGTTCAAATTTAAAATTTTCACGTTTCAGGACATTTTAAACCTATTTCAAAAAAAAAGTTTTGAAAATTTTTTATATTTTTTAACCACCCCTATACTTCCACTCCATTACGTGAATGTGGGATTGAAAATGTGACAGATGGCAATAATATTTGGCATATGCACCTATTATATACTTTTATTGAATAATGGCATCTCAACAAATTATTCAGTCATGGTGGACATTTGTAAAGGTATTTGCGCAAGCCTTCCATATTTGGCACCTGTTATTTAGTATTGAACTTTTGCTGTTGGATGAGCACTATGTATATTTTTTTGACCAAAAGTTATCAGGTTTTTTTGTAATAATAGCAATAACTATATTCCGATTATTATTCTCAATGTCATTTCGTAATTAATAATTTTTTAGAGTGACTGCCATGCACAAATAACGAGGGAAGTTCTGTGTAAATAACTTTACCGATTTTTTTGAATAGGTTTAGATTGCCATGAAACATGGAAATTTTAAATTTGAAGAAAAAAAATTTTCATCTATTTTGGTGGTAACAATTTTTTCAAAATGTTGGTGAAAAAAATTTTCAATTTTTTTTTTCTGAAATAGGTTTAGCGTGTCATGAAGCGTAGAAATTTTAAATTTGAGCAAAAACATTTTTTCCCTTTAGACGGTCCACCCTGTATATTTTCCAGTGAAAGTTTTACAATTTCTTCGCTGCCAGTAGGGTCAACTACCTACCAAATTTGACTGCTCTCCGTCAAGTAGATTTTTAGTAAATGCACCAACAGACAGACAGACTGACGGAATTGAAAAACCTATATTTTCGTAATCTTACACGATCCGAAAAAATCTCGGAGGGTGATTTTTTCTCGAATACAATACTTCCCTTTGGTATGCGAGGGAAGTAAAAAGTAATAAAAGATTCTTACTGAAATAGACCATTTTCTATTGCCAATTCTGACCAATCGTTTCTTCCAGTGTTACGATCTATTGAGGCCCGACGTCATCCTAGAGCTAGCCTGGAAACACAACATTACAGACTTCGCCATGCCCTACCTGATCCAGGTAACGAGAGAGCTGACGAGCAAAGTAGAAAAATTAGAGCAGTCTGACGCCCAGCGGCAGAGTGAAGCGGCGGAAGAAACGAACAAACCCATGATGATCCCCGAACCACAGCTTATGTTGACGGCGGGACCTGGCATGGGTAAGCATTCATAATAACAGTCGTTAATATGTTTTAACTAGGGAATACGGCCCCGAGATTCCGACCAATTTTGGGTCCTAGCAAACCCAGGTTATTTAGGAAAATGTAGAAGGCAGCAATGTGAAATGTAAAAAAAATTTGAAGGGTTGTATTTTTTGGTAATGTTTTCATACCGATTGCTTTTTATGTTTAGTAATAGTTTACTAAAAATTCAATATTACGTTTGTAAATGGGTATGTGCTGCATTCACCCATGACAGTATACCATACAGTAGCTGCGAGGGGAAACGAAGAAAAATAAATAGTGACTGCAGCATGTTGATTGTTCTTTTTATATTCCTAATAGCAAATACATTTTTAGACATTTTCCTACATTCTATGTTAATATGTTCTGCCCATGTTAATGTGATGTCATTTGTACCCCCAAAAACTTGATATTGATTTCATGATTCTGTTCTAGCTTAGCAGGCTTGGTCTCAAATGTTAAGTTTACTGTTTTACTTTCATTTAGCACTAAATGGTTGTGTGCATGTTGCAAGATGTTGTGAAGTACGACTATCACATTCCTTGTCTAGACTTGTAAGAATATCATCTGCAAACATAACAGCTGTAGTGTTAAAATTATTTTTGCTCTGTGGCAGATCATTAATGTACACAAGAAAAAGTATGGGCCCTAGAACCGAGCCTCGGGGAACTCATCTTTTAATTTGCAGCAGTTCGCTTCTCTGTCCGCCCTAATCCACTAGCTGCTTTCTATTATTTAGATAGGATCTAATTAGCTCTAATTCCATACAAATTTGTGTCTATTACAAGAAATAAAAATTAATGTGTATGAACTCGCTACCAAAAAGGCAACGCGGTGTACCCGATTATAACAACCTGAATTTATTAACGAGCAGTAACCATAACACTTTCTTTTTTTTTCAGGGATTCCACCACAACAATTCGTCCCTCCACAAGCATACGCGCAACCTGGCTACGCCCCCCAAATGCCCTACCAAGCATACCCCGGCATGTAATATAAGGCCCCTCCCTACAGCAAGTTGCATAGCCAAGTTAAATTATGATTTGTTTTCAAAATAAAGTGTTGAAAGAGAATTAGTGTCGCGGGACTGCATCGAGATTATCTGATGGTCTTATTATTATTATTATTTAATGCAAAAAATTCATTAGGTGTGCAAAACGTTTCAATTAATTGTTAATGTAAATTTACGAGGCATTTTTTTTTGTCTTTCGGTTTGTTCGGATCTCGCCTCAACGAGTACCTATCGTCGGGTTTATTTTCAGCTGGGGAGCAGGGGGGTTAAGAATGCCTAACGTAGTTGACAATTGCAAGTTCTTCGCCAATTGTTACCGTACTATTCATTTGTCCGTAGTGTCTTTATTAGCGAGTGTACGACGTTTTGTTTAATTCGTCGTCGTTGTTGCGTTTTCGCCACTATAATTTTACTTTTAGTGTTGTTGTAAAGTGGTCACTGTTTTTGTTGCTTTTTTTTGAAAAAAACTGTACATAATACATGCTAATAACTCTTGTATGTATATAATCTAAAGAAAACTGAATGAAGGTAAAACTAACATGTCCCCGTATGCTGTTTTCGATTTATCTTTTTTTTTTTAGTAAATGTTATCATTCCCCTATTTAATTATAGATATATGTATATGCCGAAAATGTTTATTAACTTATATTATTAAAATGAAATATATGGGAAATGATTTGCCAACGTTTGCGGTTGGACGGTGGTTTTTTCTGACTTTAGTCGTGGCGGTTCTGTTTTTCGAATGACTCGGCCGCAGGTGCGAACGTTGGTGGATTTTTTACAAGATAGTACACCTTTTTTATTATTAGATAATTATAGTTATTTTTCCTATTATTACAGCTAAAATAAAGAAATTATTAAAGCTATTGTGGGTTGCTTCTTTTTATTAACCCCTCTTTAGGTGGTGAAGATGGTTAAGAGTCCAAGAGTACCAAGGTGGAGACCAGTGATTTTAGGCCAAAGAATAAATTAAAAGCGTTGTTGCCCTTAGCACGCCAATTTTTTTTGTAAAAATGCTAAAAAATTAGCCACATTACGGGAATAATACTCTGTAATTCACCAGCCGCTAAATTTTCTTGCACAATTACCGCTAAGTTCATAATGGGCTCGTTTCGTGTATTTTTTTAATTGCATGTTCTGAAAATATTGTTTTGTATTACACCCCCTTGAAACTGGAGATTGGTACGCCTATGCCTAATAGTGACTGGAAACTTGTAGAAAGAGATGGAGTTTTCTAGACTGTGGTAGAAGATTCTTGATTGTGTTCTGGATGGATCTAGAGGCAATTTCAGAGTATATAAGGCGCGATTGCCTGCGCAGAGGGAGAAGTTGGTAGCGAAAAAAGTGAGGTTAAATTTCAAGTAAACAAAGTGTAAATTATTAAATAAAGTGTTAGTGGTTTACCCCTTGTTAAAATTATTTAGAAACCACAGATTCATACAGGGTGGTTCCTAAAAGGGCGAAAACACACAACAATTTAATGAAAAATATTAGACCCGTGTTTTTGTTGTTGCATGCGTTTTAAGGGTGTAAATTAGCATCAAAGTTTGGCCTGTGGCTCTTTAGACCCTTTAAATGATGACGTAGAGCGGGCAACGCCGAATGCCTCCGAAAATAGTCGGAACTTACCGATCTATCCGTGCCCGTTCCTGTCATTCAAAAACCTGGCGGCTGAATGTGGACCTTATCCTACGTGTCAATCAATAATCCAGTGCTAGCGCATCAGCGTTTTCAATTTATGACGTAGCAGGGCCAAAGGAATTCTGCTGACGACGCGCTTTATTTTAAAGTGGTGTAGTTTAAATTTTGGGCAATAGTTTGGCTAATTCATGTAACACAGGGCATTAACGAACCCACAGTTACATTTTCCATGCAAAATCAGTCCCAATTTCGATATAGTGCAACGACCCCATTGTTAGCCTTTTTCTTTATACAGGGTGGGGCAATAGTGCGTCGGACCTCGATATCGAGTTCTACAATAGCTAGAAATTTTTAAAAAATTGCAAGTAAACTAGATAAAAATTATTTTCGAACATACAGGGCGAGCCAACACTAAGTTACAGGACCAAGTGCCTTTTTTTTTAAATGGAATGCTATGTGTATGCTACGCTAATTCTGCAGGATTGGATGGTGTTCCTTGCTCCCTGCTTGGTAGTATTGCCGATATCCTAACTCCGGTTTTCACTTTCTTAATAAACAAGTCCTTTGAAGAAGGCATCTTCCCTTCCCACTTAAAAAATCTATTGTTAAGTCGATACACAAGAAAAATGAGACAGATATGATAGGGAACTATAGGCCAATCTCGCTACTTTCTGTTTTCTCAAAAATTTATGAGAGCGTTTCACTCTAAATTACTGAATTACTTCAGCAAAAATAATATTCTCACTGATGAACAATATGGTTTCCGCAAAGATCTTTCTACACAAGATGCTATACTAAATTCAATTAATTCCATTATTAAAAGTCTCAATGACAAAAAATGTGTTGCCGGTTTATACTTCGACTATAAGCGTGCCTTCGACATGGTTAACCAGGACTTACTCAAGCAGAAACTTTTTTATCATGGAGTAAGGGGATTGTCCTATAGTTGGATTCCTCCGTACTTGTCCGAGCGTTCGCAGATGGTTGTACTGCGGGCAGGTGCCAGTGACCATAACTCTGACCTACAATAAATCAAGATGGGGGTGCCTCAAGGGAGTATCCTAGGCCCCCTACTCTTTCTAATCTTTATAAACGACATAGTTGAACCATTTCATAAACATTGCCACCGTACAATAACTTTGTTTGCAGACGATATGTCAGCAATTGTCTCAGCCGACATAAAGATGCTTAGTACAGCAGCTAATGTTTGTACAAATACTGTCCTTGATTACAGCTTCGCGAACAACCTGTTGCTAAACTTCAGTAAAACTGAACTTATGTTGTTTAATACTACAGCTTCCAACTATATTCTTCTGGTCAGAACTATGACGGGTACTCCTAGTATAAATCAGACTGATAACACGAAATTCTTGGGTATTCAGATTGACAATAGGTTATCGTCGAACTCTCAAATTAATAGTGTTCTAAAAAAACTCTCATTCAATTGTTTTATCATCTGGAGGCTAAGGTCATATGTGAATTTAAACATTTTGCTTTCATACTACTTCTCGTATGTGCATTCAGCACTGTGCTATGGCATTGTCGGCTGGGGCAATGCAAATCGGATAAATGAAGTACTAACTGCGCAAAAAAAAATAGTTCGTACAATGAAATTTAAAGCCCCTAGACATTCCTGTCGTGAACTATTCAGAGACTTAAAAATTCTTACTGTTAACTCTATATATATTCAATTCAATTCATTTATTTATGTTAATACATTGTAAAATGTTTACACAAGTCAATACATAATTAAAATTTTATACAAAAAGAGCATTGCAATAGACATTCTTTCAGACAATAAAGTTTTTGTACATATATAACCAACACAATTTAAAATAACAATAAAAGAAGTACAATAGAAGAACAAGAGTTAAAAGTAGTTTAAATTAACAAATATAATATATTAAAATCATATATTTGGGGTGTCTACATTCTCCATGCATAGTCCATCAAAGTTCTCGATGCTGTACAGACTGTTTGATGACAGAATTAATTTCAGATAGTTTTTGAATTTATTGAAAGGTAAGTTTCTAAGTGACCAGGGAAGTTTATTGAAAAGTTGAATTCCGATTCTATGGGTTTTTTTTAACCTTTGGTGAGGTATTACTAGATTATACCTAAATCGAGTGTTGTGATTGTGTATATCCTCATGAGTTACATAGTCCTCACAATGTTTTTTGACATTTAATAAATTTACATACACAATAATAGCATAAAGAGTCATTATTTTTAGCGATGAGAAAATTGGTTTACAACTGGCATCCCAGTTTGCTCTTGCAATGCCTCTTACTGCCGCTTTTTGTAAAACAAATAATTTTTGAAGGTGAATGTTTGCAGCATTGCGTCATACCAGAATTCCATACCGTAGAAGTGAATGGAACAATCCGTAGTAGGTAGTTAACGCTACTGATTGATTTGATAAGTCTCTAATTCTTCTCACAGCAAATACCACTTTAGCTAATCTAGTACAGAGGAAGTTGATATGATCCTCCCATATTAATTGAGCATCTATATGGATTCCCAAAAATTTTACGTTTGTGGTGGCATCATTTGAGATTGGTTTGATGTTGAAATTTACGGATGAAACAGTTTTACTTTCATTTAAGAATAGATCATTTTTAGTAAACCATTGTTTTGCTTGATAGACAATGTTATCATAGACAACACTAGAGTCCTCTTCCTTGTTAATACTTATTGCAAATGTTGTATCGTCAGCAAATAATATCGTTAGTGAATTTTTGTATATTATATTCTTTGGCATATCATTTATATATACAAGGAATAGGAGAGGCCCCAGGACTGAACTTTGAGGTACTCCTCTCAGGACTTCCAATGGCTTACTTCTTTTGTTACCACTTACTACTATTTGAGATCTATTTCTTAGATATGAATCAAATAGATCCAGGCATTTGCCCCGTACACCATAGAAAGACAGTTTTTGTATATCTTGCAGCGTGTAATTCATGTAAAGAATAACATTAGTCAATATACATTAACTGCAGATATAGTTAGCAACTATTCACTACGTTTTAGTGACAACCTAAGATTACCCCAACATAGACTTGCCTCAACGGCTAAAAGTAGCTACATAATGCCAATAAAAATGTTCAATCATTTACCTGAAAATCTCAAGTCTATGACTTCTATAACTATTTTTAAGAAAGAAATCAAAACTACTCTCTTAAGACATAGCTTCTACAACTTGAATGAATATTTTACCAGTGATCTGAATTAAGCTCTATTCTCCCTAATAGTTTTGTCTTTATTGGTGCTTCCCAGGGTTGCCCTGTGCTGGCACAGTACAGGTTTTTATTTTTTACTTTTTTCTCTCCTCTTTTGTATGTCTTTCTCTAATGATTAAGTCTGTTCTATATTGATATGTGTAGTTGTAAGTTTTATGTGTACCCATTTTACTCTCTACATTAACCCACTTATTGACGAACTCATGTCATTATGTATAATGATCTATGTGGAATTTTTAAATAAATAAATATTAGTACATTTTTTGAAGCCTCTTTCTAGGCTCATCTATTCATTCCTATATTAGCATTGAATATCTCCCAACTACTTATATGTAATGAATTTTTTTGTTGAAATAATATAATCTGCAGATGGATATTAAAAAAATCACCACAGTCACACATGGGTTTTAAGAAAAACTGATGCGAATCCAGTTACGAGACGAGACATCTAATTAATGTCTTTGAATCATTTTCATTTCCTAAAACTGTACAGGGTGGCCAAAAATTATTTTTCATTTAAGAACTTTTTAAATTGAATTTTCTCAATTTTTTCAAATGGAACACCCTATATTTTTCAACGATATGATGTAGAAATGAAAAACGAAAATTTTTTGTAAGTACTTCCCTATGGTTAATTGCAACCATTCTCGTTTTATAAATAAATAAGTGTCAAATTCAAGAATAAACTTAAAAAAGGGGTTCCCTCAGATAATTCATTAGAAAAATTTATAATAGGTGTTTGACGTGTTGACCATTTTGATTGACACGTCTTTATACAATTTTGAAATGAGGCCATTTAGTGGCCGATCCATTAAAATGAGTAAATAGTATTTAACAGGTCCTTTACTGCAACGTTTTTTTGTACATTTTTTTGTCGTTTTCGTTATTCGACAAGCAATAAAACCTCAGTTTGGTATAAATTCGTGAAAATTACTACTTGTACGCATTGGTGAACGCGTACTGTTGTACGAGCAGTCGTTGCTCATATATTTTTTTTTTTTCAGTGTAATACGTACGAAAAAATATAAAGAGTAACTAGCCTCCATTTCGGATGTTTCAAAAATGCTAATTACAAAAATCTCACAGTGCCAAAACTAAAATCGTTGATATCTTGGCCCAAAGTGGTCCAAAAGGGGTCCACAAAAGGTGAAATCAAAGTATTTTTTTCCGACGAATCTAATGCTGTTTGAATCTCATTAAAATTTGCATAATTAAAAAAGTTATTGAAATTTGTGTTACTTGCAAATTTTATTTTTTATAAACAAATAATGTCAATTTATTGAAAAAAAATGTTTAAAAGGTAGATGTTATAGAAATTTAATCCCACTGAAGATGTGCTTTGCTATTATCAGTATGATTTTAATACAGGAAATGGATATCGAGCAAATTTCGTTAAAGTTGCACTTATGGTGTTTATTATTACATTAAGAATGTTAAATTTGTTTAAAATTTAACTTTTCTTTATTTCCAAGTCAATTATTTTTTATTTTGCCTGTTAGGTAAACTGACCAAAGTTACGGCTAATAATTGGTATTTTAAAAAGGAAAATTATGTTCCCTTATTACATGAACACGAAGTACACTATCTATTTGAAATTCTGTATTGACGAGTGTTTGACAAAAACAAATAAGATTATGAGATTATGTTACAGTTAAAACTTTGTCCAATATACAGATTCTGCAAATTTAGTTTTAGGTACGTAAACTCGTTTCTGCGCAGATAAACCACGCCTTGTTGTAGAACAATACAGGGCATTGGTCTGTCGCTTGACCGCGATGAGTTGAGAACAGCGCACCCATTCTGCTTTTAATAGCGCAGCTGTTTAGACGTGTGGGAATAAAATAAATTAATCTCAATTTCGTTATTAAAATGCCGTGTGTTTATACAACTGCAGAAAAAGTGCAAATTGTGAAGTGGTACTTCGGGGGCCATTCCACTGATGACACAATAAATTTATTTACTGTGGCATATCAAGACAGACCAATCCCCACAGCTAACATAATTTCATACATTATTAAAAATCTGAGAATTTCGGGTGTGTCGTGAATTATTGTAAAAAATGCTGTCAACCCGAACCCCGTCATCAACAAATGAGCGAAGAATGTGAAATTCGCGAAACTAATGTTTGTGCACTTGTTGAATCTAGTGAACCTTGTTCTAGCAGACAAATTGCTGATGAAGTTGACATGAAGGAAAGAACTGTAAGAAATATTTTGAAAAGAAATGGGTATAGTTGTTTTAAAGTTCAAACAACGCAAGAAATATTTCCCGAGGACAATTTCAAGCGGATGGAATTTTGTGAAATCATGATAAATAAAGTGAATGAGAATGAAAACATCTTAAAGAATATGTTGTTTACAGATGAATCATCCTTTTCATTACATAGGAAACACAATTCATCCGTAGTACAATATTGGTCTCGAAAAAATAAATTGAGTGTTCCTGTGCGAACTCAATATCCTCAAAAGTTGAACATTTGGACAGGAATTTTAGAAAATCATATTATAGGCCCACTGCTAATCGATGGCAATTTAAATGGCAATAAATATTTAGAGCTTTTACAAAACCAAATAATTCCTGCAGTTCAAAATCTTCCTGTCAACTTTGACGACATTTGGTTTCAACAAGTCACAATACCTTAACTGTTATTAATTTTCTGGAAAGAACACTTCCCAATCGTTTAATAGCTACGAGGGGAATAATAAAATGGCCCCCCAGGTCACCTGATCTAGCACCCCATGATTTCTTTCTGTGGGGCTTTTTAAAGGAAACCTCGTACAAACATGCGTTTGAACGAGCCAATAATTTAGTTGAATTACGGGAAAAACTTATCCAACTTTGTGCAAGCATTACTCCAAATCAACTCAATGATATGAGAGGTTCATTGTATAATCGGTTTGGCTATTGTTTGGCACAAGAAGGTGGTTTGTTTGAATCCTTACTTCATTAATTTATTGTTTGATAATTATTAGTTGATTTTAGTTTCTAAGGGTTATTTAATTTTATTTTAATGTTCTATTTTTGTAATTTAATAAGAATAATTTATTTTTTGATAATTTAGTAGTCGATTTTAGTTTCCGAGTTATTTAATTTTATTTTAATCTTCTATTTTCATTTCGGTTTTAATAAGAATTATTATTTTATTCCCATAGCTTTTACGGCTAAAAAAGAAACTGCAGAAATGCTTTCAACAGAAAAAATTATTTGTCAAAAATGTGACAAATAACTTCTTCGCTTTTGACGAAAAGATATTTTCCCGTTTCGTACAGAAATTATTACGTACGTCCGCATCCATCCTTAGTTCATGCCGTACTAAATTCAATTTATTATGTGTCTCTGCTTTCACGATTTATGGAACTAGCGGGGTGTGGTCAATTACATCGTTATTCCTATGCCCTAAACTGCATTTTCCGAATCTGTATATATTTTTTAAATTAGGTTCATTTTTTCCCCAAGGACAAACGCCATTGGCGGATTTTTAAATATTTTACTGATGGGTAAGTATATTTCACCCAAATTTTGAAGAAAATTGCATTGTTAATAAGGGCGTTATGATTTGGGAGTCTTGAAAAGTGAGACATAATATACTGTATTTAAGTTCTTATTATTTTTATTAATACTACTTTATAAAAAGTATATAACAGGCCAGTAGGTATTTTTCTTTGATTAATTGAGGTGGCAGTGTTTTTTTTTTTGGACACCTTTGTATCGAAGTTGGGAATAACAAAAAATGTACAAACTGCAGATAAGGCACGAAACTATCTTTAATTATGCAAATTAGGTACCAAAATCTGGTTCTTGTGCAATGACTCGTTTTCTATCGATCGTATGCTCCAAATGGTGGTATCCCTGTGGATACTCAAATTTCCTATAAAAAGGTTATAAGCATTTTTTCCTCAGATCAATAGTTTACCAGCGATATTTGTAGCTTAGAATTTCCAGCTATAATAATTTAATTGAAATTAGGGCTTTCAAAAAATAATTGCATTTGCGCTATTGTGCTGCCAGTTTAATTGAAAGATCTAAGCTTGTTTTTCACAAGAAGTAGCGTTTCCCATGTAGCTTTTTCAAACAAAAGGCATCGCCAAATAAAAATGGGTAATCTGCCACCACTTCGATCTAGCCCGTTTTTTTAAATCTGAGTACTTAGTTGCCCGTGTAAATAACGTCTGGGCGAATTTTTTGAATTGTATTTAAAAGTAATTTTGAGCAGTGGAACGTTTTATTTGCAAAATTTTGAGGTTGATCAGTCGTCTGTTGAAAGTCAGCAGATGGTATGCGAGAAGGGCAAGGAGAACATTTGCGCCATTTTTGCAATTGAAAATAAATTGCGCATGCTCTTTGCCCTTCTCGGATAGCACCTACATGAGCGATGATGACTCGCATGCGTACAAGATCTTTTGTAGCACCCCATTGACTAGTCGCTTCTGATGGCTTAACCGTGTCAGTGGCAAGCACATTTGTTCAGACTGTCTATCATGTACTGGGTTTAATCCCCGGCTCTGGCACTGGCAACGTTGATGGGTAATGAATGTCTGCGTTTTTTCAAATGTGTAACCTCCTTCCGTATATCCTAGGTTATGGACTCACTTTCAAGACTGAACATTTAAAACAAAACGTACCTACTTAATAACATATTATTTGGTGTCAGAAGTGTCATATTGTGTATATACCACTAAATTTTAGTATTATCACATTGACAAGGTATTATTGCACAAGAGATAGACACAGAGTAAAAATGTTCCTACAAGTCTACCCCTCATAAATGTGGAATTGTACCCCCGGATACAAACTTTGCATAAACGAATTCTATATCTACAATAATATAGATTAATCTGCAAAAGAAAATCATGTTATCAATAATTTCAAATCGCCTTCATACCTCTCAACATTCTAAAATGCATAAAAGAATCAAGTGATGTTTAAAAATGAATTATTATTTGTTTGCTTATAATTGTATTGAAACATTCTTTATAGGATTTTGCAAACAGCAGAAAAATTAACTATCTATAAAAGAAAAACTTTGTGTAGAAATATTAATGAAATCTTTGCATTCTTTCGATAACCTGAATTCTGGTTATGCTAGCAAATTAAAATCCTAAAATGAACCTGTCTAATTTCTTATTTGACAATTCTCATTCTAACACTAGCATCCACACAGTCCCCTACGGCCATGCAGATTAAACTAGTATCCACATAACCCCCTACGATTATGAAGATTCAGTTAAAAATGAGAACAAAGACCTAAAATGAATTTATGGAATGAAAATTTTTTTTAAGACAAGGTAGATAAATAAATTCATTTTAGGTCTTTGTTCTCATTTTTAACTGAATCTTCATAATCGTAGGGGGTTATGTGGATACTAGTTTAATCTGCATGGCCGTAGGGGACTGTGTGGATGCTAGTGTTAGAATGAGAATTGTCAAATAAGAAATTAGACAGGTTCATTTTAGGATTTTAATTTGCTAGCATAACCAGAATTCAGGTTATCGAAAGAATGCAAAGATTTCATTAATATTTCTACACAAAGTTTTTCTTTTATAGATAGTTAATTTTTCTGCTGTTTGCAAAATCCTATAAAGAATGTTTCAATACAATTATAAGCAAACAAATAATAATTCATTTTTAAACATGCATAGAGTATATAGGCTCCAATACTAGTTAGCTAATAGATAGGTGAGGTTGTTTTTATCAGTCAATGTCAAATATAATCATTTCACACTTATTCATAGAAATTGTCTTGGTTTTGCATGAAACATCTTTATGAATGGCTTTATGTCTTTCTGATGAGCTCCAGAATAAGGGCGAAAAACGTTTCAAAGGCTAAGCATTTCCAGGAAACAGAATGATAGATATCATGAAAATGTAATCCATTGGAATGAAAATTTTTTTTAAGACAAGGTAGATAAATAAATTCATTTTAGGTCTTTGTTCTCATTTTTAACTGAATCTTCATAATCGTAGGGGGTTATGTGGATACTAGTTTAATCTGCATGGCCGTAGGGGACTGTGTGGATGCTAGTGTTAGAATGAGAATTGTCAAATAAGAAATTAGACAGGTTCATTTTAGGATTTTAATTTGCTAGCATAACCAGAATTCAGGTTATCGAAAGAATGCAAAGATTTCATTAATATTTCTACACAAAGTTTTTCTTTTATAGATAGTTAATTTTTCTGCTGTTTGCAAAATCCTATAAAGAATGTTTCAATACAATCAAGTGATGTTTATAAGAAAATTTACTTCCCCTTCACCAATCTTTCTTCCATAAATCTGTAATAATTTATACAAACAAGTTTAAAACACGGTTTACTAAAAATTGTTAATTTATATAATATGAGATAGATACAGCAAGTTACAAGTTACAAATCATAGATAAAATTTAGTAAATATAATGCCAAATAATTTCACACGGCTGTCCCCCTTTCCAAATTCTGTTTAATCTCGGCGGTGTGTTCTCCATAAAACCTATCCATTTTCTTATTAAATTTGGCATTCCTTTCATTGATGTAGTCAATATCTGCATCATCATTGTGAGTGCGTCGTCGTGAATATTTATTTCGTTTAGCTATCTGATCTTCAACACTCTTAACTAGATTATCGACAGCTTGTGGACGATCTTCATGCATACCATGGACTATCGTATTTGGAGCAGCATAAAAAGAATCACCATATCTTGCCCTCTGTTCCTCATAACGTTCCATGTCTTTAGGGGTCATTCCCTTGATCAATCTATTATATTGCCGCACAGTGGCAGCTTCAAAATCGGAAAAACCTTGATCAGGGTTTTTCTTCTTTCTTTTTTTATCCAATCGTTCAGCTTCAGTAGCAGAAATACTCAGTAATTTTACTCTATCATAATCCTCGCCACGACTAGTTGCCTCTTCTCTTTTCTCTTGATCATTTAATATCCATTCTGCTCTGCGCTTACGGCTTTCCCAATTTTCTGGTAACTTATTTCTCGTGTCTTCTGCTACTACTTCTTGGTGATTATGAGTACGAGCTTCATTTCTCAACCTGTGTAGATCTCTTAATTTGTTCATCCATTTCTCTTGTTTTTGCACAAAGGTATTTTCTTCAACGGCGCTTTCTTCTACTTCTGAAGGCGAACTCATTTTATCTTGACTCGATATCTTTATTTACAACGTAATAACCCTCCTTTCTGTTATCTGACAGTTCTGACACATCAGTTTGACAATTTGACATGAATGATAAAATAACATAACCAGTAACCACACTTAAACACAGTGTTGCCAACAGACGTTGGCTAAATTACCCCGCAATTCTCCAGTATTAGATGAGATGCTTGCAAAAAATGATGCGCAGAAACGAGTTTGTGTGCATTCATTGACCTAAGCCAATGAGAGCGATTTGCGTCATATTTGACCTCTAATCCATTGGCATCGTCAACCTGCAGTCACAGGGTCTGTGCTGCAGTATACTTGTTGTTTTCGCCGTTTCTGATTGAATTAAATGAAATAACCTTATTTTCAGTAAAAAATGTCTTCATCGTAAACACCAGAGTGTGACGAGGTTTTAATCTACTGCATTACACAGCTCCTCGACCTCGAAAATTTGATTACAATTATTATACATCCTTCTACCCCAGATGATGCTGTCACTGGTAAAAATATTCGCGCACGTTGGCTCCGCCCCAAGCATCTTCTCATAATAATATTCTACTACTCTACACGGCATTACCACAGAACATATACTCAGGGGCATTACATTGGTTAATAATACCCGGTCAAAATCAAGATCTAAAAAATGTATGAAACTACATCTACTTCTAGATTCACCCATTATCGATAGATATACATACGTAGATGTTAGTGTAGATAGAAGAAGAAGAAGACATTTATTTATAGGTTATGTTGATATGTTCAACTTGAATGTCTTGAATTTGCGATAAGCGTTATTTGCACGGAACCGTTTTTTAAATATAAAATGGAAACCACATCAAAAATTTGTCGGCTGTGTTTACAAGTCGTCTGTAAAAATGAGCATGAAATTGTGGGAGAAAAGTTGGTAATGGTAAAAACAATTTTCATGGGTTTGGTAAGCAGAAGATTGCAATACCTACTTACATATGTAAAGAATTCGTTGCATACATCCACTTTCGAGTTATTGTGGTATATAACTTACAACAAACTAAAGTGAGCCTATAATATTACGCCTGATTAATTTGTTTGTAATTTTTAGAACTGGACAATCAGCGAGAAACCGATAATCTGTTGCGAATGTTTCGAGGCTCTCCAAAAGGCTTACGATTTCAAATCAACATGCTTGACTACAGAACAACACATAAGAACTGCCTCAAAAGGTAAATTAGATGAAGTAGATTTATGGCAGATAAGACATGAAAACGGCCATGATGAATCTCGGGAAGATAAAAAGATATGCAGGTTTTGTTTGAAGTTAAATGAGAATAACATGTGTTTCAACTTGGAAGAGAAGGAAAACGTGCCTCTAATGTTACAGAAATGCTTACCGGAGTTGGTGAGTACAAGTAATTTTAAGTTCTAAAATAAATAAGGTAGGATTGGGTTATCCGTATAACCCTGCTGTACAGATTATATAAAGAGCCTATAATTATGTCAAAGATTGGAGAATTACCAAGATAAGACAGCTGACGAAATACCGTTGCTGCGAAGGATATACTATAGAATGTGCAACAATTATATAACAAGTGTAGTAAATCAGCGAAGAGTATAATAGTTAGCTTGTTTCACTGTTTAATTACTCGGCTTTGCAATGTTTTTAGTATGTCCAGGTTCAATTCAAAATGGTTAGTCAAACGAAGAAAACACAAGAGAGAGCTGTATAATTAAATTTTGTATAAAATACGGTATACCAAAGAAGTCATAGGCGTACCACAAAAAAAGAGGGTAGGAGAGAAAGTAGTTTACCCATAAATCGGCCTCTTAGAAAACTTGATTTTAAAAAGTTTTTACTTTAAACTATTAATCTTTGACATACGTTTCAATGTACCGAAATTGAAGAAAAATATCAATAGCCATTTGTAAGTACAGTATTAAAAAAAACAATTTTTTTATTTCCAACTTTAGAGGGCTGTATGCTCATAATGCTGCGATTCGAAATAGAGGTAAATTAGGTTGAATCAACTTCTTTTGATGCACCGATTCCGTGGTTAAGTGATTGTCATGCTTTTTAATAACACTCTGTATATCCTGTTTGAAATTGTATTTTGGAAATGGGCTTAGCTCGTTAATTAAATAAATACTCAATAAATATTTGTTTTTAAGAGATCTTAAGATGATCTTGTTACTACATTTTGAAAAAAAATGTAGTATACGTTTAGCATTTTTCCGGTGCACCGTCGAAACCCGAAAAAAACGTCGGATCGATGTGAAAGTCATATCTATCGATTCGAGAGCGAATTTAGAAAATTCCGTCCGTCGGTCTGTCTGTCTGTCTGTCACGCCCAGCCCCCTTAATCCGTTTTCGGATTGCGATGAAACTTGGGTGGTTAATAAGAGGTCTTTAGAAAACCTTAACGCCGGAAGCTCGGCTCCGTTCGGAAACCGGAAGTACCCGATATAGACGTTTCGAGTTTTCCGGGAGAAATTGAATAACTCGATAGGGGTAGTCGGATCGAGACGTTTCAAAAAAGAAATGGTGCCGCTGGCGAAGCTCTACAAATAAGTATACCAGAGGCTATGTCGAAAAACAAATGAAAATTGATTTTTTTTGCAAAAAACTGTTTTTCTCGAAATCGGGCTAGGAAGCACGATAACTGTCCAGAATATTGATCGATTTCGATGAGACTTGGTGGGATCAAAGGTACCCGGCCACAAATCAAGCCTATTGCTGGCGACCCGAATCCGTTGACCGCAAGTATGTTTTCCAGGGCCGAGTATGATTTTTCAAAGAAATTAATAACTCCCGAACCGAAGGTCCGATTTTGATTTTCAAAAATGGCAATTGTAGGGCTCGATTAGGTCTATTAGTTGACGTTTGTGAGAAATTTGAGAAAACAAAAGCGAATCTACAAATCCTGGAAAACTTGATTTTTTTGATAAATTCTACAAATTCCGAACAGTTTCCTAATAAAAATCGAAAATTAACTATTCCGTCGATCGATCTCTATAACCAGTATAAAGCACGGACCTTTTTGGACAAAAAATCTGAAATAGAGTTTTTTCGTAAAACTTAAAATAAACGAGTTATTTACGAAAATGCATTCCATAGAATTATTTAAAAAAATATTACAAATTGATGAATTCTCCGTGCGATAGAGGTGCAAAAAAATAATGTAATGTTATATTTAAAATATCATCATTCATTTCCTTATTTCGATTTACTAAACAAAAATAGAACCGATGTCCTTTCCGTGTTTCAAAATGTAGTTAGCTTTTACTTTAGTCAATGCAAAAAAAAAGAAAAATAAAACATGTCAAAGCACTGAGTCGTCTTTCGACCCTCTGCTGAAAATATAATGAATTATCCCAACAAATTGGACAAAAGCATATCAAAATGTAGTTTTTTTCACTTGTTACTACATTTTGAAAAAAAATGTAGTAGGTATACGTTTAGCATTTTTCCGGTGGACCATCGAAACCCGAAAAAAACGTCGGATCGATGTGAAAGTCATATCTATCGATTCGAGAGCGAATTTAGAAAATTCCGTCCGTCGGTCAGTCGGTCTGTCTGTCTGACGTTCTGTCACGCCCAGCCCCCTTAATCCGTTTTCGGATTGCGATGAAACTTGGGTAGTTAATAGGAGGTCTTTAGAAAACCTTAACGCCCCAAGCTCGGCTCCGTTCGGAAACCGGAAGTACCCGATATAGACGTTTCGAGTTTTTCAGGAGAAATGGAATAACTCGATAACGGGTAGTCGGATCGAGACATTTCAAAAAAGAAATGGTACCGCTGGCAAAGCTCTACAAATAAGCATACCAGAGGCTATGTCGAAAAACAAATGGAAATTGATTTTTTTTGCAAAAAACTGGTTTTCTCGAAATCGGGCTAGGAAGCACGGTAACTGTCCAGAATATTGATCGATTTCGATGAGACTTGGTGGGATCAAAGGTACCCGGCCACAAATCAAGCCTATTGCTGGCGACCCGAATCCGTTGACCGCAAGTATGTTTTCCAGGGCCGAGTATGATTTTTCAAAGAAATTAATAACTCCCGAACCGAAGGTCCGATTTTGATTTTCAAAAATGGCAATTGTAGGGCTCGATTAGGTCTATTAGTTGACGTTTGTGAGAAATTTGAGAAAACAAAAGCGAATCTACAAATCCTGGAAAACTTGATTTTTTTGATAAATTCTACAAATTCCGAACAGTTTCCTAATAAAAATCGAAAATTAACTATTCCGTCGATCGATCTCTATAACCAGTATAAAGCACGGACCTTTTTGGACAAAAAATCTGAAATAGAGTTTTTTCGTAAAACTTAAAATAAACGAGTTATTTACGAAAATGCATTCCATAGAAATATTTAAAAAAATATTACAAATTGATGAATTCTCCGTGCGATAGAGGTGCAAAAAAATAATGTAATGTTATATTTAAAATATCATCATTCATTTCCTTATTTCGATTTACTAAATAAAAATAGAACCGATGTCCTTTCCGTGTTTCAAAATGTAGTTAGCTTTTACTTTAGTCAATGCAAAAAAAAAGAAAAATAAAACATGTCAAAGCACTGAGTCGTCTTTCGACCCTCTGCTGAAAATATAATGAATTATCCCAACAAATTGGACAAAAGCATATCAAAATGTAGTTTTTTCACTTGTTACTACATTTTGAAAAAAAATGTAGTAGGTATACGTTTAGCATTTTTCCGGTGGACCATCGAAACCCGAAAAAAACGTCGGATCGATGTGAAAGTCATATCTATCGATTCGAGAGCGAATTTAGAAAATTCCGTCCGTCGGTCAGTCGGTCTGTCTGTCTGACGTTCTGTCACGCCCCGCCCCCTTAATCCGTTTTCGGATTGCGATGAAACTTGGGTAGTTAATAGGAGGTCTTTAGAAAACCTTAACGCCCCAAGCTCGGCTCCGTTCGGAAACCGGAAGTACCCGATATAGACGTTTCGAGTTTTTCAGGAGAAATGGAATAACTCGATAACGGGTAGTCGGATCGAGACATTTCAAAAAAGAAATGGTACCGCTGGCAAAGCTCTACAAATAAGCATACCAGAGGCTATGTCGAAAAACAAATGGAAATTGATTTTTTTTGCAAAAAACTGGTTTTCTCGAAATCGGGCTAGGAAGCACGGTAACTGTCCAGAATATTGATCGATTTCGATGAGACTTGGTGGGATCAAAGGTACCCGGCCACAAATCAAGTCTATTGCTGGCGGCCCGAATCCGTTGACCGCAAGTATGTTTTCCAGGGCCGTGTATGATTTTTCAAAGAAATTAATAACTCCCGAACCGAAGGTCCGATTTTGATTTTCAAAAATGGCAATTGTAGGGCTTGATTAGTTCTATTAGTTGACGTTTGTGAGAAATTTGAGAAAACAAAAGCGAATCTACAAATCCTGGAAAACTTGATTTTTTTGATAAATTCTACAAATTCCGAACAGTTTCCTAATAAAAATCGAAAATTAACTATTCCGTAGATCGATCTCTATAACCAGTATAAAGCACGGACCTTTTTGGACAAAAAATCTGAAATAGAGTTTTTTCGAAAAACTTAAAATAAACGAGTTATTTACGAAAATGCATTCCATAGAATTATTTAAAAAAATATTACAAATTGATAAATTCTCCGTGCGATAGAGGTGCAAAAAAATAATGTAGTGTTATATTTAAAATATCATCATTCATTTCCTTATTTTCATTTACTAAATAAAAATAAAACCGATGCCCTTTCTGTGTTTCAAAATGTAGTTAGCTTTTACTTTAGTCAACGCAAAAAGAAAAAAAAGAAAAATAAAACATGTTAAAGCACTGAGTCATCTTGCGACCCTCTGCTGAAAATGTAATGAATCATCCCAACAAATTGGACAAAAAGCATATCAAAATGTAGTTTTTTTCACTTGTTACTATATTTTGAAAAAAAATTTATAGGTTTTGCATTTTTCCGGTAGACCATCGAAATCCGGAAAAAACCTCGGATCGAAATGAAAGTCAGATCTATCGACTCGAGAGCGAATTTAGAAAATTCCGTCAGTCGGTCTGTCTGTCTCTGTCGCGCCCAGCCCCCCCTAATTTGTTTTCCGATTTCGAAGAGACTTGGGTGGTTAATAGGAGGTCTTTAGAAAACCTTAACGCCGGAAGCTCGGCTCCGTTCGGAAACCGGAAGTACCCGATATAGACGTTTCGAGTTTTTCGGGAAAAATTGAATAACTCGGTAACGGGTAGTCAGATCGAGATATTTCAAAAAAGAAATGGTGCCACTGGCAAAGCTCTGCAAATAAGTATACCAAAGTATACCAAAAACTGGTTTTCTATAAATCGGGCTAGGAAGCACGATAACTGTCCAGAATATTGATCGACTTCAATGAGACTTGGTGGGATCAAAGGTACACGGCTACAAATGAAGCCTATTGTTGGCAGCCCGAATCCATTGACCGCAAGTAGTTTTTCCAGGGCCGAGTATGATTTTTCAAAGAAATTAATAACTTCCGAAATGAAGGTCCGATTTTGATTTTCGAAATTGGCAATTGTAGGACTCGATTAGGTCTATTAGGTGACGTTTGTGAGAAATTTGACAAAACAGCGAATCTACAAATCCAGGAAAACTAGATTTTTTTGATAAATTCTACAAATTCCGAACAGTTTCCTAATAAAAATCGAAAATTAACTATTCCGTCGATCAATCTCTATAACCAGTATAAGGCACAGACCTTTTTGGACAAAAAAATCTGAAATAGAGTTTTCTCGAAAAATTGAAAATAAACGAGTTATTTACGAAAATGCATTCCATAGAATTATTTAAAAAAGTATTACAAATTGATAAATTCTCCATGCGATATAGGAGCAAAGAAATAATGTAATGTTATGTTTAAAATATCATCATTCATTTCCTTATTTTCATTTACTAAATTAAAATAGAACCGCTGCCCTGTCTGTGTTTCAAAATGTAGTTAGCCTTTACTTTAGTCAATGCAAAAAGAAAGAAAAAAAAAATAAAAATAAAACATGTCAAAATGTACTGAGTCATCTTGCGACCCTCTGCTGAAAATGTACTGAATCATCCTAACAGGGATAAAAAGTATATCAAAATGTAGTTTTTTTAGCTTGTTTTTTTAGAAATTGATTTTACTACAACTGTGAAAGTTCTATTTGAGGACTATAGTTACTCGTAATTTCATAATTTTTTGTGCGGACATTTTCTATTGATATTTCTCTTTTCAGGATTTGTTTATCGTACAAGAACCTGCGATATGCCAAAATTGTTTTGCTGCTTTGGAGACCCTGTTTAATTTCGTAGTGAGCTGTTTAACTGTCGAAGAAAGCATTAAAATTTATCGTGACACGAAAGGCTCTAACAGTAACGACAAAGTAAATCTGTGTGACGTTCTGCAGTTCGCTAAAATCAAAAGGGAAAGTGATGGTGTGGACATGTTTGTGAAGGACTTTGTTAGTGGAAGCAAATTCGAAGAGGTTTTTGTTAAATCCGAAGACGTTGCACAAAAGTTATGCAAGTGCAACATCTGTGATTTCAAGACCGCCGACTCGATGTTCCTGATGGAACACGTGCTTAACGTACATGATAACAGGGATTTTGAGACGTACAAATGCGATAAATGTGCCTATTGGACGAAAAAGAGACCTTTGTTTCAATACCATGTTCTGAATCACACAGGCGTGAAGTCATTCGTATGCCCCGAATGCCCCAAAGGCTTCATACGGAAGAGGCAGCTGAAATCGCACATATTAAGCCGACATAGGGATAACGAAGAAGCGATGAAGATGGTTTCGCGTAAATTTTATTATTGCAAGTCTTGCGATTATAAATCGATAGCTATGAGCGATTTGAAGAGACACATCAACAATTACCACGGAGAGTCCTTCGTGTGTCCCAAGTGCTCGAAAGACTGCATAACGCAGACATACCTGGACTCGCACTTGTTGAAAGCGCATAGCGATAAGAAGGATGCCAAATCGACTAAGCATTTTGCGTGTCCAGAGTGTTCGAAACTCTTCACCACAAAGACTGTTCTGGCCAGGCACTTGGTGAACCAGCATATGGATAACGGGGACACGATTAAATCAACTAAGTCAGAGTGTCCAGAGTAGGGAATACAATCCCGAGACAAAAATCCAGTCCCGGAATTACATATTTTCATCTTTATTAAGAGAAAAAAGGCATTTTTTAAACAAGTGCAGTACAATATATTACAAAATTGGGTTATATAAAAATTTAAGTTAAAATGGCGTAGCATTTTAAATTAAGGAAATATGAGGGATTTACATAATAAAGCAGTATACATATAATTTTAATAATAATAACCTTTACTCGATAAGAAACGTACAATTGCATTTGTACGCAAAATAATGCAGTGTACTCCAGGGTTGCGATGATTGATTTAAATCGTGATTTAAATCATAATTCAAATCAACTGAGTTTTAAAATTTAAATCAAGTTGTGTAAAGCCAATAATCTAAGTAAATCAAAGTTCAAAAATTCAAATAAAAAGTACAGTTTATTTAAAAGCTAGATACAAATTACAAAAAATTCAAATAAGCAGAAGAAAAGAATAGTTAGGCTACACATATAAAACAAAAGTTACCTTCTTAAATGTACATTATAAATTAGGTGCATACTTAAAAACAGAAACATAAAGTAAACAAATTAAACAGAACCAACTCTAAAAGAAAATAAAACATGATTTATTGCAAAACAAAAATTTTAAATTAGGTTAATTATTGTAAAATTTGTACAAAAATACTAATTTAGCTGCTTTTTCGGTCTCTAAATGATTTCGAATCTTAGAATGAATCAAACCAAATGTTGAAAATATTCTCTCAACCGAGGCTGAACTAACTGCAGTAGAAAATAATTGCTTGATAATCGCGAGTAATTTGTCAATAATATCAATAATTCTTTGGGATTTCCACCAGTCCAAGGGTTTTGTGTTTTTAAGAATTT
Organism: Stenurella melanura; assembly: GCA_963583905.1. NCBI lineage: Eukaryota > Metazoa > Arthropoda > Insecta > Coleoptera > Cerambycidae > Stenurella > Stenurella melanura. The sequence goes on along the minus strand of OY757315.1, from coordinate 122,153,103 downwards.
CTTCGTGAAACGTAATATCGGCAAAAGGCCCAGATTTTGCCAGAAATTTAATATTCAGTGGCAGTAAACCACTTTCGGGATATAATTCATTAGCGCCTTCTAAAGCACGATTTTTTTCGCTTTCAGTTAATTTATGCTTTGTTTTCGTAGGGTCTAGAATGAAGGCTAGCAAATGGTATGAGGTGATGCACTGGTCGTATAGGTATCTAAATATTTGCATTTGCATTAACGTAATTTCAGTTTCGTCAAAATGCGACTCAATTATTAGAATTTTACTAAACTACTTTAATTCATCATTTCCTCTAAAATCAGTTAAGATTCAAAATAGTAAAAGGATTAAATGGATAACGGAGAATATTTATAATGTTAAAGAAACATTAAACTTATTACATGAGTCATATCAGCAAGCAGTGGCGGCTCGTGATATTGTCTGCAGAGGAGGCTTGATATTCTGAAAGACAACTGATGTGCAATATGACTACAATTTGTGCATTTCCCCACCACCCCTGAGGTAACGGCGCGTTACATTTTTTTGCCGTGGGTTGTTCGCCAGGATACCGATTCACGACTTGAGAGAATAGAACTAATAAAAGAATAGAATGAAAGGGAAATAGAAAATATGATGAGATGAAAAAATCATTCTCATGAAATTCTCGTTCCTACGACTTCAGTATCGGTATCCAAAGGAGCCCTACTATCCCACTTGTAATTAAATTATATAACTTTTAACAAAAATAAAAATAGTTTTGGTAAAAAAATTAAAGTGTTTTATTTTACAAACAAGAAATAGTATTCAATATCACTGCCAGGAGTGTAAAATTATAACGTTTATTAAAAATTAAAATAGTTTTGAGAAAAAAGTTATATGAAAAAAGTATAACCGTGGAACTCTATATTATGGAGAATTAAAAAATATTTCCTAAAAAATAAATAACACGAATAAATATTTTTTCTAAAATAACAACTACCTATATTAATCTCTGCTTTAAAGCCTAAATATTTTTATAAATGAGTGGTAACCTGCGATTTTCGGAACTAGCGAAATGGTTGATTACTTCATCATAAAATGAATCGCGTTTCTTCAATTCTGACAAAAGACGTTTTTCTATTGAAATAAGCGATACATTTGAGAGGCGGTCTTGACTCATTTTGTTTCTAGTAAAAATGTTTTTATGCGTTTAAGTGCTGAAAATGATCATTCTACAGAAGCTGAGATTACCGGAATTGTCTCAAAAAATAGTGGCGTTATTCAAAAAGTTCTCTAATTTTGGGTCATAAGTTTTAAAAAAATCTAACAGCTCTTTGAAATTTCCTTTATTGCACGATTCTCGTTTTTCGTCATGTCCTCGGAAAGAATTTTTTTGTGAAGATAAATATATAGCGGCATCTATTAACCTCTTTAATATTTCCCTATTCTCACGGACCTTTTCGTTAAAATTTTCTATTTCTCTCTTATGTGCAGAATCCAACAAATTTTACAATATTTTGTTTACCAAACATTTCGAATTTAATGCAAGATGAAATATGCTCCTGGGATTTTTCGTGCCTTTCTAAACGTCGCGACAAATTTTGCAAATTATTAAACCCGGCCCTGCCCCAAATTGAGGATTGATCATTAGTAAATAATAAACATCTCCAACAATATAATTTGTTTCTAACTGTTGATGCCATTAACCACTCGACTTTTTTATAATTGTTATCACAAAACCCTCTGTTTTGTTTACCACTTTTAAAAACTAACGAAGGCATTGCTGGTGTAGGCCAAGCATTTCTTTTAATTCTTACCTTTTCGTCATAAGTAAGAGTAGTAAATCCATTTAATAACAAATAATCCACCACGTCTGGACAACAATAAGACATATTTTCACCTAGAGCACTTATTTTTAGCCCGCCTATCAAATGTTTTATGTATTTTTACGTCAACTTAACCGGCTAAAACGCAACTAACAGTTCGTTTTCTTTGTGAACCACCAGAACGAGCTGTGCACAATGTGCACATGCGCTGTAAAGAACTGACGTCGGAAGCTGGCTTCCTTTGGCTATTCGAAGTACTTTGCTATTTTACACACCGCAAAGAAATTCAAGGTCATTCATGTTAAAGTAAATGCATTAAAGTTGGAAGCTATTTCGTATTAGCCTCCAGCGAACCGCAGTGTTCGTTCAGTAAAAGACCGGCGGACCGGGAAATATGCATACAAAGACTATCCGGACTGTAACGTTATAGATGTTTGTGGAAAGGAAATGCAAAACTTTTATATATACACTGAAAATTAATTAATGAATTATAAACAATAAAAAATATTGAAAATTGAGATATACCTAATTGAAATTTCTTAAGATAGACTTTTGAAGATATGGTGGTTCTTCCAAGGGGAGGCTCAGCCTCCCCTGCCTCCCCTGACGAGCCGCCACTGTCAGCAAGGTAAGGTTACAAAACAAACTTATGTAGATTATAAAAATTATTATTCTACTCTTCTTATACAGGAAAAATCTCAATTCTATGAAACTCAAATTAATAATTCTTGTAATAAATCAAAAACTATTTGGAATATTGTAAATACTGAAACGGGCAAAATTACAAAAAAGAATACAAATAGAAGTCAGTCATTTAAGGAAATTAATTATAATGGTGTTATGATCACTTCTCCGCAACTTGCAAGTGAAATTTTTAATAATGCTTTTGTAAATTCGGCTACAAATCTGGTTGGAGAAATTTCAGCAAAAACCACAGTCCAACACATTTCTTGTAATTCTAATTCAATTTTTTTATCGGAAGTAACACAAAGTGAAATTTTGGAAATAATTAACGGTTTAAAAAATAAATATTCCAGTGGTGATGATAACATAAGCAATATCATGTTAAAAAAAATTGGTTGTTTTATAGTTGAACCTCTGACTTATTTAGTAAACAAGTCTTTAAAAAACGGTATCTTCCCGTCAAGATTAAAGTTAGCTATTGTGAAACCTCTGTACAAAAAAGGCGATCCTTCTTTAATAGAAAACCACAGACCTATAAGTATGTTATCTTCTTTTTCTAAGTTACTTGAAATTGCCATGTGCAGAAGATTACTCCCATTTTTAGAAATGCAAAATATTATCACGAAAAATCAACATGGCTATCAGAAAAACAAATCTACAACAACAGCTACCTTTGATTTTGTTAGAAGAATACTCGATTACCTAGACAATGGATATATTGCTCTCGGAATATTCCTCGATCTATCCAAAGCTTTTGATTGTGTCGATCATGGTACACTTCTTAATAAATTGGATAAGATGGGCATAAGAGGGGTAGCTTATGACTGGTTCAATTCCTATCTTAGTGAGAGACATCAAAAGATGTGTATTACATCAAATTCTTCCGAGTATTGTTCAAGCACTCGTAGAGTTGTATTGGGTGTGCCGCAGGGCAGTGTGCTTGGTCCGATCCTTTTTTTATTGTACATTAATGATTTGCAGCAATATCTGAATGATGACTCAGTGTATATAACTACTTATGCTGATGACACGAACATTTTAATCTTTAATAAAGATTATAATAGTATTGTGATGAAAGCAACTAGTGTGATGCAAAATATATCGGAATGGTTTCAACGAAATTCGTTGATATTAAATAATAATAAAACCAACTGTATTTTATTTAAGCATAGTAGAAATAAAACTGAATATCCAACAGGAATAAACATTAACAATGTAAATATTAATTACACTGAAAATACAAAATTCTTAGGAGTGATTATTGATGTACATATGAATTGGATGGACCATGTACGGGCTCTCTGCGGCAGACTAAGTACAGTCTGCTACTCGTTAAAAGAACTGAAGAAGGTAGTGAATCATAATACTCTCCTCACAGCTTACTATGGACATTTTTACAGTTTAATGTCATATGGAATTATATTTTGGGGTGGTTCTCATATCCAAGAAATTTTCGTACTTCAAAAAAGGGCACTGCGAATCTTATCCGATTTGAGAGTAGATGAAACATGTCGACAACACTTCAAAGCACTCAAATTATTAACAGCTCCAGGTCTTTTTGTTTATGAATGTCTTTGTTTCATTTTCAAGCATATGAACGAGTTTAAAGACAATATTAGAGATCACAGCTATGATACAAGATATAAAGACACTCTCTCATACCCAATTCATAATACAACAATTCTCGAAAAAGGCTGCTTTTATAAATGTTTGCCCACTCAACTGAAAAAAATTATACATCTGTAAATATTTTCAAAAATACAGTAAAAAAATTCTTAATACTTGCAGAACCTTACACCTTAGAGGAAGTGAATGAAACAACATTTACTTAAAAATAATATTTTTACTAAGTTAAGCTATTATCATTATTTGAATTCTTGTAAATTTCTGGACATGTAACAAACATAAATTGTAAAATTGTTGTCACCGTTACGCAATAAAATTCTATTCTATTCTATTCTATTCTAATTATTTTAAATTGTTCCACGACGTCTGATAAAATTGCATTGTTTCTTTGAAGCCCATCAAGTGCAACAGATATAGGTTTTAGTAGTGATAAGTAATCTTCAGCAGTTTTTTTTAAATAAATGTTTGAAATTTTCTGTCTTACTATGCTGTCAATTTCATTTTTATGTTCCTCTCTAATTTTAAAAAGTGTGGCCCATGATCTAACAAAACCCTCTAAGCAGTCGGCAAGTGAGTTCCATTTTACATCAGAAAGTAAAGTAAGTTTTTTTCCTCCTTATTTTGTGTCTGTGGCAGAGGCAAAATGACTGTTTTGGAAGTATTTCACATCGAACGTAACGTGTCCCTTAATTTCACTAATTTCCAAAACCTTACATAACAAGTTTAAAATGTGTGGAGCACAACCGGAAGTAATAACATTTAGTTCTGTTGACTCTTTAATTTGGTTTATCATATCATTCATATTGGCAGCATTATCTGTTACAAAACTGCTTACTGTACAGGTATAGTCAGTCATTAGAGTTTTAATCAAGTTTTTTGCAAGTTCTGTTAAATATACAGATGTATGTGGATTTCCAGATGTGTCTATTGTGTCTACTGAAAAGGAAGACCCATTTTCCGTAGTTTACAGTTGCACATATTATTGGTTCATTGTGTATATTGGAGCATCCATCCAATGACGGACAAACTGAACTTCCTGATAAATCTTTAAAACATTTACTTTTTCCTCGTTATACACTTCACCGAGCAGCTTCATCATGTCGAGATGGTGGTACATATCCAGGTCGTAAAAGCGTTATTGCCCAGCAAACATTTAATAAGTATTATTTGACGTCAAGACTACCTAAATTATGTATAATAAATTTAGTCGCAAAATTAGAATTAAACATATTTTGGTAAAATTTACGTTGATGCTACGTGAAATCGACATAAGTGGAGAATAAGACAACGTCGAAATTAAGTTATATCAACTAAAACAGGTAAAATTACATATAAATCTTACTTGTAGTCGCACAGTACATTTGGTTACTAATACCTGTTTAGGTAAATTTTACTTGAATTCAACGTCAATTTGACATCAACTTGACTAGTTTTAGGTAGAATTTACGGACATATGTGTAATTTAAAAATGACACCAAGTGGAAAAAAAAAGATTTTTACACTTATTTGGTATTTTTCTCTATAAGTAGTCGACATATGGTTGTCAGTCACTTACAAAACTGAAGAGATACCTAACTCACAATAACCATACAAGATGAATGCCGGTAACTAAAATAAATACAATTTATGAGGAAAGTATTTGCAGTTCTCGCTTATTGAAATCAATGCGCCGAAAATTTTTCTGTGAATGATAGCAGCTGTACTCCATAAAATACTAATGCGCCTCAAAAATATTCATCTATAAGAAAATTTATATTACCAAATAAAAAAAATATTGTAATATTTTGAGCCGAAAATATACTATACTTGTTAAAAATGAGTTTACAGGTATAATCATGTATTTTCTTAAACTTTTCGTCAGTTTGTTTCCATATGCACTCATTTTACAAACTACAAGTTGGAATCATACTTCAACTGCGCTGAGAAAATATGGCGTCTTGTGCTAATTAGACCTCTAAGTTAAAATTACCATGACAATCTACGTATTTTATAGGTGGAAATTATCACAGGTCAAGTTACACGAAAATTTACGACATTTTGGTTAACTTTACCTATTGAAAGTATTATTAACTCTGTTGTTATATCAAATAATTACTTGTAGGTAAATATAACCTATTTATATTACCCTATTTTGAATATACTACCTATTGATAAATTCTACTTATTATGTGTAAATTTTAGCTCGACTACTGTATTGTGTTGACGAGTGAGTTGTCATAATGGAACCATATGATATTGCCTTGGTATTCGACAGCGTCCAAAAGTTCTGGAAGCTCGGCTGGCATTCGGCAATACCCTTGTATTGAAATTCTATAGGCAATTATTTCCACATACTAGAGTGCAAATATAGTCAAGATGTTCTCCTTTAAAAAGACTTGGATGGGAAATCTGGATGCGGAAGTAGTGATTCCTTAAGTGGTGGTTTTTTACCTTTGGCATACTTCATTTGTACATTGGCACCACGAATTATCCAACCATGCTACGTTAATGGCCTCTTTTAATGACTGAAATAATTTTTAGATAATAACTAAACCACCTAAGTACCTAATGGTTCAAATAACCTAAATAATATGAATTCTACAAACAGGTTAGACTGGGATTAGCTTCTGAATTACTATTATATAGTGAAGTTTACTTTGAGGTCGATTTGCCAGGTTACTGCGACAAAGAGGTTTAAAATGTATTTTTTTAGAGTAACTTTAAGGTCAGTTTAAGGGTAATTGACTTAATTGGTGAAATTAGGTAGATAATCCAGGTAGAATTTACCGATGTTGTCTACCTAATATTACTTCAAAGAAAAGTAATAAAAGTGACCAAATAAGTTGCTATTTAGGTATATATTACGTAGGATTTCCAAAAAAATCTACCTAGAAAGATATTCGACTATTAGAAATATTTTTAGTCGCTAAAAAGGTAAATACTACCTAATTATATTACCTATTTCGACCTTAGTGGAAATTTACCCTTGAGGTCAATTTTGGTAGATTTTTTTAGTAGTTTTCCACTTGCTGTTTTCGTTAAATTTACCTTCAAAGAAAATTGTGTATGAGGTAGATTAATTGGTATCATTTACGTAAACTTAAATCTAAATTAAGACTAATTGGTCAATTTTTATCGGAGGTCTATTTTTCCAGTCAATTTTACGTTATAATTACTTTGGTAAGTAAATTTGTCTTGTCCCAAGTCGCATTGGAGCTAATTTTGACAAAAATGTTTGCTGGGTGCCTTTTTTACTTCGGGTTGTTCGATACACATGAAACTTCTGTTTGTCGCATAAAGAGCTCTAGCGATTTGTTTATCTATTTCTTCTTTATTAGACTTAGTCGTACGTACAACAAAAGATGATAAAGATCCAGAACTGGAGTTAGGCACTACTTTTCTTTCTTTACTTAATGGCATTGAAGATAAAAGCGGCTGTGGCTGCTGTAGGGCACTGTCTTCCATGAAACGTCGTGTGAGTGGCTTTGTGTCTTTCTGATGAACTCAGAATAAGGGCGAAAAACGTATATCTTTATTTTCATAGGACCCTATTAAGGGTATAGAAATATAGTCATAAAATTGTAAAACATTGTAAAATATACAGTAAAACACGTAACTCAAGACTCAAAGGATTTCCAAAAAAACAGAATGATAGATTTCATGAAAATGTAATCTATTTGAATGTAAAATTTTTTCCAATGTTCTTATTTTAACTGAATCTTCATAGCCGTAGGGGGTTATGTGGATATTGGTTTATTCTGCATAGCCGTAGGGGACTGGACAAATAGTTTTTATTTTAGTTCTCATAGATAGTTCTTTTTTCTGCTGTTTGCAAAATCCTATAAATATATTTCATTACAATGAACTTAGTTTTGAAGCGAGTTTTTTATGTTCCTTTCTAGGGTCTAGATGTAGGCCAAGGAATTTTACGGTTTTCACGTCTTTTAATTCCATTTTATTAACCTCTATATTGATTTCCTCTTGCACTTGATAGGACGAGCGAAATTTCATAATTTCGGTTTTTTCCAAATTCAAGGTGAGTAAATATTATGGATTATGGTTTTTCTAACATTAGCAAACTTTTGTTAGAATCCTACCTTAGTGAAAGAAGCCAATACGTCCTCTATAATGGATTGAAGTCTGACCTACTTAACATTGAGTCGGGAGTCCCACAAGGCTCAGTTTTGGGCCCCACTCTATTTTTAATATATATAAATGATCTTCCAAATTCTATAATAGATTCGTCATTAATAATGTTTGCTGACGACTGTAACATAACTGATTGTAACTCGGGCCTGTCAGTTTTGTTAGATGAGGTCAATCTAACACAAGCAGTTGCTCAAAACTGGTTTATTTCCAATAAATTTAGTTTAAACATCACAAAAACAGAAACAATGATTTTTTCACTGCGAAATATATATAATTTCAATAACCCTGACTCTGTCAAATTTTTAGGTCTATATCTAGATTCTAAATTAACATGGGATCATAATACCTCTTATATTTGTAGCAAAATATCTAAAAATATATACCTGCTTAGAAATTTATCTAGCAGTGTATCTCAACAAACTCTCCTTACTGCTTATCATAGCCTTATCCACTCGGTGATATCGTATGGCATTCTTGTATGGGGGCATGCTGCTTCTCGTGACAATGTTTTTAGAGTACAAAGAAGGGCTGTACGAATCATTGGTGGGTTAAAATTCAGGCAAGATTGTAAAGATTCTTTTTACAAAATTAAACATAATGACATTACCATCGGTCTATATACTACAGTGTCTTTTATACATCAAAGCTAATGAAGCGTTGCATCCAAGGCGAGGTCAAATACACTCGCATTTTACAAGGAATGCGAATAACCTAAACATAAATTATTTGAGACTCAATAAAACTAGGGATGGAACTGGTTATATTGTCTTAAATACTTTAATGTATTGCCTATAAGAGCATTACCCGAAAAGGAATTTAAATGTAGAATAAAAAAATGTCTTCTGTCAAAGGCATTTTATAGTGATTTAGAATTTTTAAATAGTAATTTAAGTCTTATTTAAATAATACATTGTATATTTATATGTATATATATATTCTACCATTAAAAAAAAATATATATATATATATATATTTTTTATATTTTAACATTATACATTGTTAATGTCTCAGTTTGTTTACATACTATTGTGTTGTTCATTTGACTTGTGTAAGTAGTTTTGTACCTTTAGCATCAATAAATTATATCTATCTAGATGTAGGCCAAAGAATTTTATGGTTTTCACATCTTTTCATTCCATTTTATTAACCTCTATATTGATTTCCTTTTGCACTTGATAGGACGAGCGAAATTGCATAATTTTGATTTTTTCCAAATTCAAGGTGAGTAAATATTATTTTTATTGTATAATTGTTGCACACGAGATAGACATAAAGTAAAAACGTTCGTACAAGTCCGTGCGAGTCTGCCTCTCATAATTCTGGAATTGTATCCCAGATACAAACTTTGCAGAAACAAACTCTGTATCCATCTGTAATATAATAATACAGATTAATCAGCAACAGAAAATCCGAAAGTCATGTTATCATCAATAATTTCAAATGGCCTTCATACATCTCGACATTGGATGTATTTCCAATTCTAAAATTCATAAAAGAATCAAGTGATGTTTATAAAAAAAATTTGCCATGCCCTTCATCCATCTTTCTCCCATAAATCTGTAATCGTTTATACAAACAAATTTAAAACAGTTTACACAAAATTGTTGATTTATATAATATGATAGATACAGCAAGTTATAAGTTAAGAATCATAGATAAAATTTAGCAAATATAATAGAGTAATTTCACATGGCTGTCCCCCTTTTTAAATTTTGTTTAATCTCGGCGGTGTGTTCTCCTTAAAACCTATTGATTTTCTTATTAAATTTGACATTCCTTTCATTGATGTAGTCCATATCTGCATCATCGTGAGTGCGTCTTCGTGAATATTTATTTCGTTTAGTTATCTGATCTTCAACACTTTTAACTAGGTTATGAACAGCTTGTGGCTGATCTTCATGCATACCGAGGACTATCGTATTTAAAGCAGCATAAAAAGAATCACCATATTTTGCCCTGTTTCTCGTAACGTTCCATGTTTTTAGGGGCATTCCCTTGATCAACCTATGCCATTGCCGGATGGTGGCAGCCTCAAAATCGGAAAAACCTTAATCAGGGTTTTCTTTTTCCTTTTTCTATCTAATCGTTCAGCTTCAGTAGCAGAAATACTGCTTGGTGATTATGAGTAAGAAGCTTCATTTTTTGACCTGCGAAGATCTCATAGTTTTTTCATCCATTTCGCTTGTTTTTGCGTAAAAGTTTTTTGTTCAAGAGCGCTTTCGTCTACTTCAGAAAGCGAACTCATTTTATGTTGATTGGATATATTTGTTACAATGTAACAATAACCACATATCAATAACCCTGCTCTCACTTAACTGGTTAACTGACATCAGATGGATATGTTATGAATGATACATAACCACACTTACACTAGGTTGTGTCATTCGTAAATGATTGGATCGTTGGTATTCGATCACGAAACGCCGGTTTATCAAGTACTATTCGTTTAAAAATTGTTTTCTTAACTACTCATTCAAAATAGAGAGAATACATATATTTACATCTACAAATTAAATTTAAATAATTTTTGCTCAAATGTGTTTAGATTAGAAGTAGAAGATGCTAATATGGAATTTAAAGAAATGTATCTACCACTAGCTTCACGCAGTTTATGCGGTAATTATTTACCAAAGTGTATTTGGTAGAAGAAGATGTTTGTTTATTTTTCGTCTTGTAACTTTGGGGTTATGTGATTTATGGTTATATGTAAAGAAAGTTTGGCAAGCCTTATTTGCACGGAGCCGTTCGATTTAGAGCACATGGAAGACACAAAATTGAAAATTTGCCGACTGTGCTTAAAAATCATCTACAAAAATGAGTGTGAAATTGTGGGAGAAAAGTTGATAATGTTAGAAACAATTTTCGTAAGTTTGGTAAGTATGAGAAATCGTTACCTATTCAGTTTCGAGTTATTGTGCTGTGTAAAACCACACGTGATTAATTTGTTTGTAATCTTTAGAACTGGACAATCAGTGAGAATCCAGTAATGTGTTGTGAATGTTTCGAGGAGCTCCAAAACTCGTACGATTTCAAGTCGGCATGCTTAACTACAGAACAACAAATAAAGACTGCCTCAAAAGGTAAAAAAGATGAAGTAAACTTGTGGATGATAATAAATGAAAATGACAATGGATCTCGGGAAGAGAATAAGATATGCAGGTTTTGCTTGAAGTTAAACGCGAACACGTATTTCAACAACCTTGAAGAGAAGGAGGATGTGCGTCTAATGTTACAAAAATGTCTGCCGGAGCTGGTAAGTATATATAGTGTCAAGTTCGGAAATAAGTAGTCTAAGAAAACTAAAGATGTCCTGTTGCGTCGAATTTCTAAGAAATTTCTGCATTCCTAAAATTTTATACTATACATATTTTCACTCCCATCTAAGAAATAACATTGTATCTGGGGAAACAGTGGGTAAAATCAATGTGTATTTACTTTATAGGAAGTTAGTGTGCAGTATTTTTATTGCTGGTGATATTTTAATTAGTTTAATTGAGTGGATTGGATTCTTTTGTGATAAATCCCAGCTCGATATTTTTCTGTTTAGATTAGATTAGAAATGAGGCGTGAGCTGATTGGTCCTGTTCTAGTTTTCCTTAGAGCTTCTTATCTACCTTTATCCTTTGTATCAGACCCCACAGCATTGATAAGCGCCCCTTAATATAATTATCAGCTCAGCTTCTCCTCGCCAAGTAGATGGAATCTCGTTCTAGCTAAGCCTTCACAGCGGCACATTGAATAGTTAGGCTTTTGTTCTCATTTTTAATTTATTCTTCATGGCCATAACTATGCGGATGCTCATTTAATCTGCATGGCCGTTAACTGTGTTTTAACCTGTAAATGATTTTTACTACTGGGTAATGAAGAATACATATTTTCAGGATCTGTTTATGGTACAAGAAGCCATGATATGCCAGCATTGTTTCGCTGCTTTGGAAAGCCTGTTTAATTTTGTAATGAACTGTTTAAGTGTCGAAGATAGCATTAATATTTATCTTGATACGAGGGACTCTAATAGTAACGACGGAGTAAATCTGTATGACGTTTTACAGTTCATTAAGATCAAAAAGGAAAGTGATGGTGGAGATATGTGTGCTGAGGATTTTACTAGTGGAAACAAGATCGAGGAGGTTTTTGGCAAGTTTGAAGATGTTGAAGACGAAGAACTTAAAGTCAAATCTGAGGTTTGCGTGAAGGGTGAACCGATGGAGTGTGAACTAGTGCATGAAAACTCTATGAAACTTGAGGATGTCGAGTTTCAGACTGAAACTCAAGCACCGACGAGGTAAGGGGTGTTTGCAGTTTTATTTATTAATTTAAATTAGGGAAATGAACAATATCTCCATCATAAATGAACTCAAAAATACAAGAAAGATTATCTTAAAGAAGAAGGTTGTCAGCCTTACTAAATATCTTGGATATCATTTATAGACAACTGGACAAAAATAACAAGGTGGTGGCTCTTTTTGTAGATTTATCAAAAGCCTTTCATTGCGTAGACCATGAAGTTCTGTTGAAAAAAATGGAACAATTTACTAAATCATATCTAACTAATTGAAAGCAATTTGGTAACTATCTTGGTCAAAATTCGGATGAGCTTGCAGCAGACGTTGGGGTTCCTCGGGGAAGTGTTTTGGGTCCATCGTTATTTTTATTATATTGCAACGATATAGATGAATATCTCTCCAGCGAGTTTGCGGACGATATGACGCTGATTGCATACAATAAAAAAGGGGATGATGTAAACTAACAGCTAGACAGCAACTTACTTACTAGCTCTCAAGAGCGAGAAAAAAATTCGAAAACATAAAATCCTTGAACGCTCATATCTAAATAAATTCTTGTAGTGGAGGATCAATTTTGGTCTCTATTTAAAATATCATTCTATCCATATCGTAAGTGTCACAGTAGAAATCGGAATTTCTGCTAGATCTGTGCTAAATAAAAACGGCTATTTTCGTAAAAATTGAAAACAGTAAGTAATTCAACAATTCATAACTAAATAAATACTCAGGGTGGAACAGCGCGCGACGTCTCTATAGAAAAAACAAGAGTGGTGCTTTCTCGTGATACCAAGATGTATCGGAAAAATTCGGCCCATCGCAAGTGAGACAAAAGTTGGTTTCCGGGACCTTACAAATTTAACCTAAAACGTCGAATACCATGGAATTTTTTCCAATTCCTAAATTTAAGAGGCGAGAGAAATAGCCGATTTTTTCGCGTTAATTACTCAAAAGCCATTAAATAGAACCCCTCCGAATTTATCAAATCAAATAATCTTTATTTTAAGGTAAAGTTGTACAAACAATAATAAAATGAAATAGCAATCAAACAACTGATATGCACTTACAAATATATACTGGGTGCCACAAGAAAGTGGCTCACCCTTGTATTTCCTTTATTTTTTAACTTATTCATTTGAAATTTGGGGTGCATAAACTACCTGTAAAAATGGATTTTTGGACATGAAAAATGGTATGAGACCATTTCCGGTTTACCCGGAAATGACCGCGACTTTCGAATTTTAAGTGGAACACCATATTTTTACATATTTGGATTCAAGAAAACATTCTAAATATACCATGAGAATTTCGCGAATTTTTGAGTCGATGTTCAGTTTTTTAAAGCATTTTAAGATATTCATCTAGAGTGCTTTGGAATACCAAAATTTGTTCTAAGGCATGTAAAATCCAAGAGAAAAATATAATTTTTCATTTAATTTCATTAATAACCATTTACGAAGCCTTTTTTTATCGAAAACTCATTTTTTTCAAAGGTGGTGGCTCATTGTGTTCAATAAATTATAGATTTTTTTCTGAATTCATTGATATCCATTTCAAATCTATGCTATTTGTTTTTCTATTTTATTTAATTTGTTTAAAAGTAAAAAATCTACACAAAGTGGTGGCTCACCCCTATAACTTTTTTATTTTTGAACATATCAAAATGAAACTAGGGGGCCTAGGGTCATACAGAAAACTGCATTTGTTGACATATGAAGTAATTTAATATAACCCTAACTTCTTATTTTCAAATGGAACACCCTGTATATTATTACATTTTTTGATTCAGAATGAATTTTTGAACATGTGTGCTGATTTTTATAAATTTATGGCAAGTTGTTTTTTTTATAGCAATTATAAATTTTAATCTAGACTGCTATGAAATAAAAAAATACGTACTTTGTCATTTTAGATTGTACAGAAAAAAATATTTATACATAGTTACTATTATTAACCATTTTGTAGGCATTTTAATGCAAGTAATTTAGTTTTTTTGAAATAACTCTTTTTTTCAAATGGGACGGTGGTGGCTCCTTATATCCATTAAATTGCCCTTTTCTACGAATCCATTGATATCATTATGCTTGGATTTTTATTAACATTTATTTAAAAACTGTAAAAACAGATTGTACTTGTGGTATTTTAAATCTACAGTTATTATTATAATACGGCTATCAAAAAATTTCACATCAAGTTACCCTTGCGTTTTAAAAGAGAAACAACATAAACGAAATGACAGTTCTCTTACTGAAACTTTTAGTTAACTATTGCAATTTCACATCAAGTTACCCTTGCATAAAAAAGAAACAAAATAAATGAAATGACAGTTCTTGAATTGAAAGTATTGCAATAATGGTGTATACAAATAATGAAAAAGTTAACATGCTTCTTATTTACGGGGAATATCGTAAAAATGGAAAGCGTGCACACGAAATTTGTTATGAAAGATTTTCAGAAAGAATATGTCTATCCCGACATTATTTTAAGAAGTTGAAAAGAAAATGCGGCGAGAACCAAGGGTACGCAACCCAACGTTCGTAATAAGTGAGGAAATGGAAACTAATGTGCTAGCCATAGTAAATTGTGATCAAACTGCTTCTACGAGACAAATCACAGAGGAATTGGGTTCAAATAAGGAAACTGTAAGACGCATATTAAAAAACACAATTATCATTCTTTTAAATACAACTTACATGACCATCTTTATGAAGCTGATAATGATCGAAGGGTACAATACTGTGAGTGGTTACTTAATAAATGTGAACAAGATAACAGATTTTTAGAAAATGTGTTATTCTCGGATGAATCTAGATTCACAAATAATGGAATGTTTAATCGACACAACACTACATACTGGTCTCAAGAAAATCAACATTTAGTCAGAACCAATAATTTTCAAGAACGTTTTGGCATAAATGTATAGGCTGGAATTTATGGACACCGCATAGTAGGGCCTATTTTGTTTCAGACAACATTATCGGGTGAAAGATACCTCGAGTTTCTACAAAATGAGATATAGGATGAAGTTGCAGAGCTACCATTAGCTCAATTTAGATGGTGCTCCTCTGCACAATAGCAGAATTGTTTTAAATCACCTCACTGAGACGTATGGTGAACAAGTGATGGCAACTCATGGTCCAGTACGGTGGCCTGTCAGGTCTCCGGACTTAACCTGTTTGGATTTTTATTTATGGGGATATCTCAAGGATAAAGTGTACGGGATACCAGTTTTGACATTAGAAAATCTAGATAATAGAATAAGAGCTGCATTCAATACTATAACACCTGAAATATTGGAAAACGTCATTCGAGAGACAGAACATCGAGCAAGAGAGTGTATAGCTCGTGGGGGAGGCCACTTTGAACAATACTTGTAATTTTTGTTAATTGTGAATATTTTTATTTTGATTCAGTTTTCTTACAATGTGTTATTTAAAAATTTTGATTTAGAATTTTAAATAATAATAAACATACGTTTTTTTTTTCTTTAAAATGCAAAGGTAACTTGATGCGAAATTTTTTGATAGCCGTATAATAATAACTGTAGATTTAAAATACCACCAGTACAATCTGTTTTTGCAGTTTTTTAAATAAATGTTGATAAATACCCAAGCATAGTGATATCGATCGAAGTGTCGTCGTCGTGAATAGACGTGTTTTTAAGATGCTCTCTAAAAAGAGGTAAAAACCCCGGTAAACTCGAAAGAATTTCAGCCACCGGTAGATTAAGAAATTCTGCGTGAAACAAGCGCCTCGATAGAAAAACAGAGTTCATATGGAATTAATAATTACAAGATTTTCTAATAATAATAATAATAATAATAAAAGCTTTTTATTGATATATACAATATACATATACATATCATATACATATCAAAAGGCCATCGACCGAGGTCCTTCAGCCTTTCTAATAATATTAAATCAAATAAAGCAAACAAGCTTAAGTGCAGTGTCCCTACATACAGCCTAGATGACCCAACAAGCAATATAGCTGTGTAGTGACCTAAAGTAATCGTATACAGTGGAAAGTTTTTAAATGGATAAAATCAACTCCACCCAAGAAAGAAAAGGAAAGGAATAAAATAAAACAGCAATCACAAGACCCTACAGAAAGACAGATAAGCTATAAATTAATTTATTTTATTTTTTCTGATTTAATTGATATTCTATTCTATCTTTCTATCTGATCTTTACCATCTTAATTTTTATCAGCTTGATTCATTGATTAAAAACATAATATTTTATTATTAATTTGGAACGCGGAAATTGAAACCGATTGTCTCAAAGAAACGACATACAGGGTGAGCAAACTATCCCTTCAGACTTCTTTTCTTATAACGTGCAAAAGAATACTGTTACCGCGAGATAGGGCCCTTCCCAGCAACTCCACTGTAAATGGATATTTACCTGTGGAAAGGTTAATAAATAAAGACAAAACAAAAGAAAAATGAAGGCTGCAAGATTCAGAAACAGAAGAAACAGAAAACTTAGAAGAAGAAAAATAAGGTGACGATAGATGGAAACTTAAAAGAAGCATGGAAACTGAAAAGAAGCATTTCGCAAACACCTGCACTTCCCGTCTTATATTCCCACCCCATGCATCATGCGGCTCTCGCTGCTGACAACAAGCATGTCCAATTTCATCCAAGATTTGATTCCGGGACGCGGTTTGGCCGTCCGCAAATTACTAATTAGATGATCAATTTGAATCACTTGTATATAATGATCAGGTCACGAATCACGAATTTTTCTGCTCTATATTGATCGGTGGTCCATCTGTTCCCTTTGGGTCGCCCCTCCATTGTAGGTTGAGACTGCCTCGGTAGTACTTTCGCTATCTGACCGGGGCTACCTCGACTGTTCAATGCAACATCGTCTGCAGAATTATGGACGATGTCATTCACACCTTTTTCTCATGATTTTTCTGGTTCGGAAGCCGGTGTTCATTTCTTCTATTTTTTTTAAATCATATTGTTCATTTCACTCAAAATGGCTTACCATAATGTAAAATTCTGTATTTTTTAAAACTTAATAAATTACCTAATATTGGGCATGCCCATAAGAAATAAGTAAATAAATAATTAATGGAACATTTCATTTCAGGCTAAAATCGATACACAAAGAGGTAACAAGCACGACGATCCCTGTTAATTCCAAGAGGCAAGTGTTGAACTGCAACGAATGTTCCTACCAGACATTCCACCTAATGCTCCTGGAAGCTCATGTGCTTAGCGTACACAATAAGAAGTACAAATGTGACAATTGTGCCTACGCAACGGATAAGAGGTCGGTTTTGCAACGCCACATGCTGATGCACAATAACAAGGACCTCAAGAGATTCAAATGTGACAAATGTGCCCACTCGACGAATCAGAGGTCGGATTTGCAACGCCACATTTTAAGTCACACCGGCACAAAGCCGTTTGTGTGTCCCGAGTGCTCCCAGGGCTTCACAAGGAAGCGGCCATTGGACTCCCACATATTCAACAGGCATAGCGATAACGAAGAACTAATGAAGTTGATTTCGTGCAAGATTCATTACTGCAAGTCATGTGATTTTAAATCAATGAATGTGACCAATTTGCAGACCCACATCAAGAAACACCATTGCCAGTACTTCGTGTGTGCAGAGTGTTTGGAGTTCTTCAAAATGAAGGAGCACCTGGAGTTACACTTGTTGAATCGGCATATCGATAAGGGGGACACAAAATCGACTTTTATGTGTCCTAAGTGTTCGAAACATTTCACCACGAAGATGTGCCTGGCCAGGCATTTGGCAGACTGGCATAGCGATAAGACTTTTGTGTGCCCTATATGCTCTAAACGCTTCACAGAGAAGTTGGATCTGGATTCACACATATTGAACTCGCATAGCGATAAGAAAGAAGTGATGAAGTTGATTTCGAGCAAGATTTATTATTGCAACTCATGCGATTACAAATCGATGTTCTCCTCCAGTTTGCAACATCACATCGATTATCACCACTCACAGATCTTCGGGTGTCCCAAATGTTCGAAAGTCTTCATGGCAAAAATGTACCTGGACTCACACTTGTTGAAACGCCATAGAGGTAATGGGGGCACGATGAACTCAACTAAGACTTTCGCGTGTCCCAAGTAGGGAATACAATCCCAAAATAAAAATCTAATGTGAGGATTTCGGGATCGAAAATAGATAATCTGGAATTCCAGGATTGACCAGAACTACCCAAAAAAACATTATATTTTGGGATTTATTCAGTAAAAAACATATTTTTTCAACAAGTACAGAACAATGTATTATAAAATTGGGTTGTACAAAAATCTAAGTTTTTTTATTTTTTTTATTTACTATGTTAAATGTTCGTGCTCTTTCTAAGTAGTACTAGTTGACATGAAACTCTGATCAAAGAAATAATAATAATATCTCTTTATTTCATAGAATGTACATATCAAATATGTACATAAAATAAATTAGAGTCAACACCAAACAGTACTTGAAACATAAATACCCTTGAACTTTCACTGGAGCATCCCCAAGCAACTATCCCACATGAGGCAATTGAATTAAAATGTGCATAGTAGTAGTAGAGACTCAGAATATGAAAAAGTCGTCTAGAAACATGTTCCGTGGAACATTGAAAGGTAAAAATGTACTGAGTATTTTATTATACAGGGTGTTGCATCATGAGAGGGACATAGCTTAATAGGAGGTAGAGAACATCAGTGGTAACCGGAACCTCCCATAGAAGTATAAAATGTTGATGATTTTCTTGATCAAAGTAACTGGTTGCTTAGGCCTAAATGGTTTAAATTATCTGTCACTTTTATTCTTTGAACAAGCTCAGGGATCTGTACTGGGACCACTTTTCTTTAATATCTTTATTAATGACATTGTCACAAATATTGACGTTGAAAGCCTGTTATATGCGGACGATCTAAAAATCTATTGTGTAATTGAAACTGATGAAGATTGTGACAAGCTTCAAAATAACTTGAATAAGATAAATGATTGGTGTCTACTAAATCAACTACCTCTCAATATATCCAAATGTAGCGCATTTACATTTTGTAGAGCACGCAATTATATTAGTTTTAATTATCATTTAAATAACCAGGAGTTACAAAGACCTGATACAATTAAAGATCTGGGGGTGACCTTTGACAGAAGTCTAAGTTTCAATGAACACATAAATTTAACTGTATCATCAGCTTTAAAAAGCCTAGGATTTGTAATAAGGAATTGTAAGGGTTTTAATAATACGGACATTATGAAATTATTGTACTACTCCTTTGTGCGATCAAAATTAGAATATTGCTCACTGGTATGGTCCCCGGGCTATGCTACGTATATAAAAAGTATTGAAAACATTCAGCGTCGTTTTGTTAAGTATTTGTGTTTTATTGAAGATGGCAATTATCCCACAACTGGTTATTCGCAAAACCTCATGTTAGAAAGATTTGATATGTCGAGTCTAGAAAATAGGAGAATAGCACACTCTGTAATATTTCTGCATAAAATTATTCACAATATATCTGATTGCCCGTCTATTTTGGAGCAACTGTGTTTCCGTGTACCTCGTATAGGAAGCAGAAATCGTGAAACATTCTATCTTGCTACTCCCCGAACAAATTTACTAAAACTTTCACCTATACATTTTATGTGTAAAAATTATAATTCAGTGCAAAATGAGCTTGATATATTTAATTGTAGTTCTGCATCAATTAAAAGATTACTATGCGTATAACCCCATATCCCTTATTCAGTTTCATGTTTTTTTTAGAGTTATGTGATGTGTATATATTATTTTAAGTCAGTTTTTTCTTAGTATTACATTTGTATTTTGTTTCTTCACAGTACGACACGTACTGTGAATTTGGTATATATAATACTTATACTGTTTGTGCTTACTAGTGTAACATTCCCACCCTTTAATTGGTTTTCTGTTGGGTGGTTGTATCTAAATAAATAAATAAATAAAAGCCTACTGTGATTGATTAAAAATTTTGTTATTTCATACCCGATTACTTATTAGGACCACAGTTTTTACCAAAATGGACCTTTAAAACGTGCCGGAATTAGGATTCACCCAGACCACCTAGGCTCAATAGAATTTTTGCAAATTTTAGTTATAAAACTATTTATTTTACGTGCCTCTCATTTAATAGGGTTCTGTAATCCATTTTCTTGCACATTTAACAACGTATTTAAATAACCACGAAGGTGTAACAAAAAAATGAAATAGGCCATTTTGTTTGTTTTTTCTTGCTCTTTTCGAATATCGTATCGAAATTTCAAAAAAATATATACAGGGTGATGTTTTATTTATGCAAAGAAACATAAATTATAGTGAGTCCGGACCTGGATATATTTTTTTTTATACATGTACCTCTTGGGACTCGTTTGTACATTAGCCGTACCAAATATGAATCCGTTATTTCATTTCCTGTCAAAGTTATGACAAAAAACAGGTTTGGCCAAAAATTATTTAACACCCTGTAATTTCGTAGTGAAGGCCCAATGAGACATTTCTATGGGAGGTTCCGGTTACCACTGATGTTCTCTACCTCCTATTAAGCTATGTCCCTCTCATGATGCAACACCCTGTATAGTACTTAACATGTATATACACCCCCTAAATTCGTCTGGCGATACCGGTGTCCAAGCACCCCCCAGGGGTGAAAAACCGAAAAAAACGAAAAATTAAATATTTGTCTCATCTTTCTGCAAATTTTTTTATTTTTGATAAATTATATATGGTAACAAAGTTATGGCTATTTATAGGTAAGAGAAATGTATTGTTTAAAGCGTACACTAAAACCTAGCATAGTTCTCTTATCGTGCAAATATTTATTTTGCTATTTTCGTAAATTCATTCCACTTGTGATTGTAGGTAGAGAACGAAAATTTGAAAAAAATTACAAGAATAAAAGTTGTAGTCTATACTATCTGGATTAGACTAGTCTTTTTTGTTTTAGTTTTGGATTATAAATAAGCGAGTTATGAGGAAAATAGTTAGTTGTTGTTAAAAATGCAATTCAACCCCCAGTTGCAACTATCTCTACTCTGTCGTTTTTCTTCGCACTTTAACACGTCTTCCTGCTCGTCACCTCGGCCCGTGAAGCTGTATATGCTCACATATGAATGCATACTCCTGTGTAGAATATTGTTTCATTACATGTTTTTAGTGGTGTTTAATTAGATTTTTATTATTTATTGTGTTTTATTGGTTTCACCAAATGGCCATCGACCGAAGTCCTTCAGCCTGTTACAAATATTTACAATGCTTTATTTACACATATTAATGTTTAATTAAATATTGTTGTATATTTCTAACATTATTGTGAAATATGGAGTCTTCATCAAGTAATACCGAGAATGAATTAAATGTGGAATTTCAATTGCCGATTAAAAGTCGAAAATCACTTTATCTTCTGATCATGAAGAAGCAGATACTAGAGTATTGCTGCACATATTATCAGCTAAATCTGAAGGTTTTACAGAATGCATTATAAGCCGTAAGGATACTGATGTACTGGTTCTCTTACTTCATTTTATAGAAAGTCTTGACGTAAATGTTTACATGCAGACAGCACAAATGACAATAATAGATATAAATTCTATCAATACTGATAACATTTGAAAACAAAATATGTTATTATTTCACGCACTAACTGGTTGTGATATCATTAGCCAATTTAATGGAATTGGGAAAAAAAGTGCATGGGAAAATCTTTGAAACAAATTGCAGTCTGCTATCGCGTTCATGTGAAAAGTCTGTTTATTTAGAAGTAACAAAATTTAAGTAGTTGGAAAAGTTTTGCATGTTACTGTAACCTCCCACTAATTGCGATAATATTAATAATTTAAGGGGAAAAATGGCATCTCAAATCAGTATAGATAAATTGCCTCCTACAAGTGACGCCTTGAATCCACACTGAGAGCATTTTACCAATTTATTATATGGAGCAATGCTTTAAACCCAATTATTAATACGCCGAATCCTTTGGAATACGGGTGGAGAATAAATGAAGATAATTCTTATTCACCTATATGAACAAATAAATCACACCAATGCCACCTCTGACTGCAGAAATGTCATTTTGTTATTGTAAAACAGATAAAAGTATCGCAAATCGTTTAAACTATGTTTTTTAATAAATGTCATTTCAGGATGCGCAACCATGAGGTGTCAGTGCAAAAAATATAAATTGTCATGTTTGGAAAACTGTGGTTGTTCGGGTGGGAACTCTTGCCAAAATGATTACACAGACAAAATTACAGTTGTAGATGAAGAAACGGACGATGAATTATATTAGCAAGATGATAATTTCTGGGGTCGTTACTTTTGTATTTTGTTATAATGTGCTCTTTTCAATTAATATGAAAATGTAATACCTTGTAATAACTTCAACATCAATTTTATTTGTTTAGTATTATTCTTAATTGGTTTATAAATAATGAATATTTCTTCACTCCTATTATTATTATTATTAAGATAAGTAAAGGGTGCGGGTAAATATTCATTAATTATAAAAGTAGTTTTTCCTCCCAAAATTCATTACTCTATATATTTTAAAAACTATATAATTTAGGTCATTAGTATCTGCGTTAACGTATTTTTAACTTATTTTTGTTAGGACAATTACCTCCTACATAATTGTTATGTTATATCACATTATTCAGGCTAATTTCTAATGAATGAATTTAAATGGCAATACTTTTACGACTATGCAAACAGCAAGTGAGAGAGAAAGGGAAATAGACAGATCTTGCGATAGTTGCAACAGGGGTGCTGCGGGAATTGTGTCACCAAGTTAGTATTTCTTTTATAACTTTCTTATTTATAAGCGGAATATAAAAATCAAAAAATGAATATAATCTAGATAGTACAGGCTACAACTTTTATTCTTGTCAATTTTCTAAAATTTTCGTTCGTCTACCTACAATCAGGAGTGTAATAAACTTGCGAAAATAATAAAATGAATTTATGCGTAATAAGGAAGTTACATAGGTTTATAACAACCATTATCCGCTTCAACTAATGCAATTTCTTCATATAATTTGCTATAACTTTATTATTATACATAACACAACAAAAATATTAAAACTGTTAGAAAGATAGAGAAAAATCTATTTCCTTCTTCAATTCTTTGGGACTTCCTGCCACATGTATGTTTTCTTTCTAAGCGGTGCTAGGGGAATCTACAAAATATATCACAATTAACCAGTATGTTACTGGTAAAAAACCTCTACGCCTGTGACGTTTACGTAAAAGGATCAGTTAAAGGTTGTTTTTTTATAAATAAACAACACAAATAAGTATAAAAATTTGAAATTAAATATTTCGCCGACGTTTCGGAAATCTAATCTGTTTCCTTTTTCAAGGCTTTTTTTTTGAAAAATCTTTTTTGCTGTGTATAATAATAATAATAATAATAATAATTTTATTTTCATGGACTTTACAAAGTATAGAAATATAGTCAAAAAGATCTTAAAAATATAATATTAACAATAATATCTATCTGTCAATTTTAAATCGTTAAAAAAAATTACATATTAAAAAGTAAAGACAAAGACAATTAAAAATAGAAATACAAATAAAAGACATATATAATTAAGAAACGTCATGTAAACTTAAGTCATTGCAGCCCATATACTCACTGACTGAATAAAAACTTTTATGAGTGAGGATAGATCGTACTACACGTTTAAAACTGTTAATATTGTTTAATTTTTTTACTTCGAGTGGAAGTTTATTATATAACTTAATGGACATAATGTTCGGTCCCTTGGCTACAGTAGTTAGTCTATGCTGTGGAACAGTGATGTTAAAATTTTCCCTTAAATAATGAGTTGAGTGTCCATCTCTTGGTATATACGTGTCGATATGAGATTTCACATATAATACACATCTAAGAATGTATAATGATGGAACGGTCAGTATATCTAGTTCTGAAAATAAAGTTTTGCAGGAATCACGTGAAGATTTAAAAGTCATTGTGCGAATTATTTTCTTCTGCATTACAAGAAGTTCCCCTACTCTAGAACAACTTCCCCAGCAAATAATACAGTAATCGAGACAAGATTGCACATATGCATAGTAATATAATTTCAAAATGTGCATACTTACATGCTGCCTCATTTGCCATAGTACGAAACAATGAGTGGACAATTTTTTTAATAGTAAATCTATTTGGTTACCCCATGACAGATAAGAATCAATCTGTAGCCCAAGGTATTTAACAGTATCATGTTGTGCAATAGATTTATTTGTCATTTTTATTAGCAAGCTAGAGTCAAGCGGCTTAGTGGAGAATGTTAAGAAATTGGTTTTCTGAACATTTAGGTCAAGACCATTACAAGTGCAATATTTTCGCATTAAAGATACTGTATTATTTACTTTATATGCCAGAGTATGTAAGTCTTTGCTTGAATCAGCAGTGGCTGTGTCATCGGCAAAAATAGATAAAAATGTTCCTTTCATGTGAATATGGATATCGTTAATAAAAAGAATAAACAATAGCGGTCCCAGTACACTCCCCTGGGGAACCCCAGTGGGAACACAGTTAAGACCAGAATTGTAAACCCTGTTATTAACATTTAATGATACTTTTTGATGTCTATCTAGTAAATACGTCTTAATCCAGTCTAGGGCGGGTCCTCTTATTCCATAATTTTGCAATTTGTCAATAAGAAGGCTGTGATCTACAGTTTCAAAGGCACGTGTCAAGTCAAAGAATACACATGCACATTTATCTTTCTTTTCAAAGCTACTAAGTATAAAGTTATATAATGATAAAATAGCATCTTGTGTAGAACAACCACTTCTAAACCCAAACTGGTTATTCACCAAAATTTTTTCTTTACTCAAAAATATATTAAGTCGAATGTAGTACGACTTTTCATAAATTTTAGAGAATACTGACAATAGTACTATGCCTCTATAATTAGATAAAATCGACTTATCAGACCTCTTATGTATGGGAACAACCGATGCTTTTTTTAGTGAAGAGGGAAAAGTACCTTCTTGGAAAGACAAATTTACTAGATGAGTAAGTGGTATTTTTATGTAGTCTATAATACCTTTTAATATAGAGCAAGGTATACCGTCCTCCCCTAAGGAATTTTTTAAAGACACGGATTTAATTATTGCACTCATTTCATCTACTGTAACTGGTGACAAAAAAATTGAGTTATTATTAACATTTACTTCTGCGTTTCTTTCAACTGACATACTCTGGGTAAGTTGTTTAATGGAGTTTATAAAGAAGTCATTAAATGCCTGAGCAACTGATTGCATATCTGACAATGAATCTCCATTGATGTCTATAAATGTGTGTGGCAAATCTTTGGATTTAAAATTTTGATTTTGATTTTTTATTATTTGCCAGGCTGTTTTAGACTTATTTTCTGAATTAATTATGAGTGATTCATTATAAAGTCTCTTAGCTACATTTATTTTATTTTGATGATTCTTTTTCAAGATATTGTATCTTATGTGGACCTCTTCATCGCCAGTAAATTTATAAGACTTGTAGACATCTCTTACGAATATACCTTCATTTATCAAGTCCTGGGTTAACCAGGGTTTTTTGGGCTTTAAGTTTTCTTTAACTCTGTACATTTCTAAGGGAAAGGCAATGTCAAATATTTCAATGAATTTTAAATGGAATTTTGTAAATTTGTCATCACTGTTAACATCAGGGGAGTAAAGAAATGACAAAGTCTCTAAAGACAGCAAATATTTAAAATAATTCATTTTTTCATCTGAGTTAATAAATCTTTTGAGCATATAAGAACTTGCCTGGGTTTTATTAAATACATATGGAAAATATACAATTTGAAGAAAATGGTCACAATGAATAACTTTTGGATTTAAGATTTCAATATCAATGTTAGAAAATATATTGTCTATTACAGTTTTGCTTTTTCTATTTGTATCAATACGTGTATACTCGTTAATGCATTTTTTAAGATCATATGATGAAAAAACAATTGATAATTTATCAACTTTGTTACATACGATATTTTCATCAAAGTTTAAGTTAAAAGCTCCACAAATAAAAGTGGGTGAATTAGGCTTAAGTAACTTATACAAGAGGTCATCTATGTTGGAAATAAAATAATCGCAATCATGAGAGGGTGATCTATAAAAACACCCTACCAAAGCTGAAATATTATCTATAAAAATTTCAATAAAAGCATACTCAAATAGAAAATCTATTTTCTTAATGTCACAGGTCATAATTTTGAATTTTATATTATTTTTAACAAAAATAGCAACACCACCAAGACTCGATTTACTTCTACAGTGGTAGTCAGTTAAAGTATAAAAGTGCAATTTTATTAAGTTGATTTCAGAATAATTACATGAAGTCTCAGTTAGGCAAACAATTTCTGGAAAGTCCAAAGAATGAAGTAACAAGTCAACATCTTGTACCTTGTTACGGATGCTTCTGATATTTAAATGACAAATACTAATATATTTGGTTATGGGATTTCTTGAAACTGTTTCACTCTCATTCCTTATTTCTTGGTTTGCATTGGCTTCTAAGATCTCACTTCTAAAATGTGTATGACAAATACACAGCTCTAAGAATGTTTGTTATATTTAATATCCATAGATACTTACTATTTACATAGAACTCTTGATATACTTAACAGTTTTTTAGTTTCTATACAATGTTAAGTTTGTGAAGTTCTTCTTTTAACATTGGCAGCCAAGTTGTACAGACATCTACGGAACAATTCGACACGCAATTATCCACATTCAATAATATTATCACGGATTCTTTAATTAATTAATATTATTGAATGTGGATAATTGCGTGTCGAATTGTTCCGTAGATGTCTGTACAACTTGGCTGCCAATGTTAAAAGAAGAACTTCACAAACTTAACATTGTATAGAAACTAAAAAACTGTTAACTATATCAACAGTTCTATGTAAATAGTAAGTATCTATGGATATTGAATATAACAAACATTCTTAGAGCTGTGTATTTGTCATACACAGCAAAAAAGATTTTTCAAAAAAAAGCCTTGAAAAAGGAAACAGATTAGATTTCCGAAACGTCGGCGAAATATTTAATTTCAAGTTTTTATACTTATTTGTGTTGTTTATTTATAAAAAAACCAACCTTTAACTGATCCTTTGACGTAAACGTCACAGGCGTAGAGATTTTTTACCAGTAACATACTGGTTAATTGTGATATATTTTGTAGATTCCCCTAGCACCACTTAGAAAGAAAACATACATGTGGCAGGAAGTCCCAAAGAATGGAAGAAGGAAAAAAATTAAGATAATGCCACAAATAACATTTAGACAATATAGAGAAAAATCTAATTTTCAATTTTTTTTGCTTTTTCACCCCTGGGGGTTGTTTGGACACCGATATCGATAGACGAATTTAGGGGGTGTATATACAAGCCAAATACTATGAAACAACGTAATCAATGCATTTTTACCTTTCAATGTTCCACGGAAGTCGAGATAGATCTCGTTTTGAACTCTACTATAGTACCTTTTTAGTAATTCTGAATTGACTTTGTACCGCAGTTGACTTATACAATAATAGCAGATTGGTGCAATTTTTTGGCATAACATATCGATGTGCACTTTCCAGCTATAATCGTCAGATAAATGTATGCCCAACAATTTTGTGCTGGTGATCTGCTTTAATGAACCTTTATTAGATTTTATTAATAAACTTTTATCAACATTAATATGATTATTGAAATGAATAAAGACTTTATTCAATACCAATTTATTGTCAACTAATAGTATATGGACATCTGATAGTTGTTTATTTGTGTTGGTGATAGTGTTATTTAGGTTTTTGCTGGTACCAAGTACTGACGTATCATCTGCATACATTACAAGATTCGAAAATTTTAGATCATTAACTTAAATTATGAATAATAACGGACCCAACACTGATCCTTGTGGAACATGTAAGTAAGTATATTTATTTAGCACTTGCTATTTACAATCAATACAATGACAATATAACATTTTGTACAATATAAAAGAAACAATAAAACAAAAATAAAATACCATCAGGTTATCACTACTTTCTGGTACAATAGGGTCGTTGACCAATTTTTAAAAATTTTATATTCAAGTAATTTATAAAATTTTATTTGACCCGTATTTTTTTATTTTGTGTTCCAAATTAATTTTAATAGTGAAATTAATTATTTAAGTTACAAAATTTTGAATTGGCGCCTATGGTGACGTCAGATGTGAGAGCATGCGTAGTTAACAAATAGAGGAATAATCGACGGGCGTCGTACGTTTACTGTTACAGCACAGAGTAGTGTGGTTATGGTATCGACGTGAGTCATTGTCGTATTAATTGTCTTCAAACTAGTATTGTTCTTGTTATTAGGATTTAACTTGATTAAAATATGAAGTACACTGTAAGCTAAAGTATGTAAATGATTTTCTATTAATAATATACTGTTGCAGATATGTTATAATTTACTGAAAAATCAAGACAATGTAAACAACAAATACGCAACAAATCTACAGAGCATTACCGCCAACATGATAGAGAAAATATGAAAATCTCTAAAATCAAATTCTCATTACATACGTCATCATTTACCGCCTTGTTATTTTGAAAACCAATTTTTTCTTGCATGTGATTATTAGGACTTTTTTTAATATGATATATGAATTATATATTTAGTATATTTTTTGATGGTATAATGTAATTTTACAAATATTTTGTTGAATCAAACGACCCTATTGAATTAATGACACTTATTAACTAATCTTAACATATCTATTGATTTCTTGTTTAAATTTAATTGAATTCTTTTGTTTTACCTCGTTAGGGAGAGCATTGAAAATTAGTAATCCTTTTGAAAAATAAATAATTTGGTGCAAAACTTTTTTGTCTAAAGTGTACGTAAAAATCATTTTGTTGTCTTGTGTTGTGATTATTATGTCTTATGGATATATAAGTGATATAGTCTTGTACGTATTCAGGCAACATTCCCTCTCTTATTTTAAAAATTAATGTATTGTAGCATCTTCTTTGTTTTACTGACATAAACTGCAGTGTTTTTATAATGTCTTATATAGGGGTATATCTATTATATTTCAAAATAACACGCATTGCTCGATTCTGTAGTTTTTGTAAAATCTGTATATCCGTTTGATTTAAGAAATATAGGATTGAACCACAATATTCAAAATGAGGAGAAATAATACTCTTACATACAGTTATCCTGGCAAACACAGATATATCATTACAAATTCTAGATAAAAAAATATTTTTTTTTGCAACTTTTTTGCACATGAGCTTTAAAATTTAATTTATTATCCACTATTACACCAGAATATTTAATTTCAGCAACTTGTTCTAACCTCTCCACTCAAATCAATATTTAAATTTTGGTTTATATTACTACTATTTATTAACATATACTTAGATTTATTAGAATTTGATTTCAAACTATTAAAAGATATCCACTTGTCCATCCTCTTTAGGTCTTCGTTTAATTTCTCTTCAATAACTTTAATATCTTTTCACTGTCGAATAAAAGCATATCATCAGCAAACAGATTTATGGAACAGTTTTTTTTGCATCTTTTATATTGTTATGAATTACACCCCCTTGGAACTGGAGATGATACGCCTATGCCTACTAATAGTGACCGGAAAGACTCTAGAAAGAGCCATGGACTTTTCTAGTGTGGTGGAAGAAGATTCTGGTTCAATCTAGAGAGTCGATTTCGGAGTATATAAGGCGCGATTACCAGCGCGGAAGAAGAAGTTTTTATTAAGGCAGTTTACAAAAGTGAAAAGTGAGGTTAAATGGTAAAAAGTAAACAGTGTTGTATAGTCAGTAAATTGTTAAATAAAGTGTTAATAGTGGTTTATCTCTTGTTGAAATTATTTAGAACCCACGGATTCACACAGGGTGTTTCCAAAAAGGTGAATAAACGCTACACTGGTGCCAGACGCGGAATTTTGACAAGAGGATTTTCCGGAAGTATTGAGAAGACTGGGACAGTATTCTCGGAGTTAGTGCTAACACAGGAAGGACTAATTTACTGGACATTGTTCGAGGACTAGGATAATTCTGGCTAGAAATAAGTGCTCTAGGTGAAAATATTCCCAACAACATGTTTTGTTGTCCAAAAGTGGTGGATTATTTGTTATTAAATGGATTTACTACTCTTATTTATGACGAAAAGGTAAGAATTAAAAGAAATGCCAGGCCTACACCAGCAATGCTTTCGTTAGTTTTTAAAAGTGGTAAACAAAACATAGGGTTTTGTGATAACAATTATAAAAAAGTCGAGTGGTTAACGGCATCAACAGTTAGAAACAAATTATATTGTTGGAGATGTTTATTATTTACTAATGATCAATCCTCAATTTGGGGCAGGGCCGGGTTTAATAATTTGCAAAATTTGTCGCGAGGTTTAGAAAGGCACGAAAAATCCCAGGAGCACATTTCATCTTGCATTAAATTCGAAATGTTTGGTAAACAAAATATTGTAAATTTCTTGGATTCTGCACATAAGAGAGAAATAGAAAATGTTAACGAAAAGGTCCGTGAGAATAGGGAAATATTAAAGAGGTTAATAGATGCCGTTATATAGTTATCTTCACAAGAAAATTCTTTCCGAGGACATGACGAAAAACGAGAATCGTGCAATAAAGGAAATTTCAAAGAGCTGGTAGATTTTTTAAAAACTTATGACCCAAAATTAGAGAACTTTTTGAATAACGCCACTATTTTTTGAGACAATTCCGGTAAGCTTCTGTAGAATGATCATTTTCAACACTTAAATGCATAAAAACATTTTTACTAGAAACAAAATGAGTCAAGACCGCCTTTCAAATGTATCGCTTATTTCAATAGAAAAACGTTTTTTTGTCAGAATTGAGTAAACGCGATTCATTTTATGATGAAATAATCAACCATTTTGCTAGTTCCAAAAATCGCAGGTTACCACTCATTTATAAAAATATTCAGGCTTTAAAGCAGAGATTAATATAGGTAGTTGTTATTTTAGAAAAAATATTTATTTGTTATTTATTTTTTAGGAAATATTTTTTATTATTCTCCATAATATAGAGTTCCGCGGTTATATTTTTTTTATATAACTTCTTTCTCAAAACTGTTTTAATTTCTATTAAAACTTATAATTTTACACGCCTGGCAGTGATAATGAATACAATTTTTTGTTTGTAGAAAAACACTTTAATTTTTTTACCAAAACTATTTTTATTTTTATTAAAAGTTATATAATTTAATTACAAGTGGGATAGTAGGACTCCTTTGGATACCGATACTCGAGTCGTAGGAACGAGAATTTCATGAGAATGATTTTTTCATCTCATCATATTTTCTATTTCCTTTTCATTCTATTCTTTTATTAGTTCTATTCTCTCAAGTCGTGAATCGGTATCCTGGCGAACAACCCACGGCAAAAAAATGTAACGCGCCGTTGTAATACCTCAGTGGTGGTGGGGAAATGTACAAATTGTAGTCATATTGCACATCAGTTGTCTTTCAGAATATCAAGCCTCCTCTGCAGACAATATCACGAGCCGCCACTGTATTTAACAGAACATGCAACAAACATAATTAAAACTCTAAAGACTGACTATACCTGTACAGTAAGCAGTTTTGTGATGGATAATGCTGGCAATATGAATACTATGAGAAACCAAATTAAAGAGTCAAACAGTCAAGCAGTTTTCGTAATAAAGTTAAACACACCCTTCTACAGTCACAAAGTTATCCGTAATTATTGGTTATTCACGGTAAGGTCTGTTATTAATATTAATGTTATTAATCTTATTAATCTCATTAATCTTTTATAAATCTCTGTTCAACTGTTATGTTATTTTTCAGTTGTATTTGCAACTAAATGCCTTTTATATACATCTAGTCTTTTATATGTGTTCTTGTCTTTTTCCCTTCTCTTTATTATTTCACATATATTTTGTAAAAAATAAAAATTAATAGTTTAGTTTTAAGCACACCTGTTGTTAATATTATTAATGTTATGTCCGGGTAGGGTTAAGTAGAGTAGCTTCGGCTAGACTTCGCCCTTATTATTATGTATGTATTAATACTGAATAAAGGCAATTTATTATTATTATTATTATTATTATTATTATTAACTAAATGTTAAGTATTACTTATGGTTGTGCTCCACACATTTTAAACTTGTTATGCAAGGATTTGGAAATTAGTTAAATTAAGGAACACGTTACGTTCGTTGTGAAATACTTCCAAAACAATCATTTTGCCACAGACGCAAAAGACGGAGGAAAAAAACTTACCTTCTGATGTAAAATGGAACTCACTTGCCGGCTGCTTAGAGGGTTTCGTTAGATCATGGCCCACACTTTTTAAAATTAGAGAGGAACATAAAAATGAAATTGACAGCATAATAAGACAGAAAATGTCAAACATTTATTTAAAAAGAACTGCTGAAGATACTTATCACTACTAAAACCTATATCTGTTGCACTTGATGGGCTTCAAAGAAACAATGCAATTTTATCAGACGTCGTAGAACAATTTAAAATAATTGAGTTGCATTTTGACGAAACTGAAATTACCTTAATGCAAATGAAAATATTTAGATACCTATACGACCAGTGCATCACCTCATAAAGTAAACTTCATATTTCCAAGTCAAATAAAAAATTTCCGACAAAGGAGTGAACACGGCACGAGACGTGGCGAGACACCAAAAAAAAAGCCATAAAACTCGGCCATAAAAGTGTCAAATCCGAAGTAATTTATTGCGGCTCAAAACCGTACTTAAAATTATTGTGCCGTGAGTTACAATCTAATTCATTTAATGTATGGTTGATAAATAAATAGTTATTTGTCACAGTGATAATGATAAATTTCAAAAAATTATTCTGTTTTGCTTGTGTTAAGATCGGAATAATATTTTATATATTGGTGGAGCATTGATGAATTTTATTAGTCTAAATTATAATAAATAAATAAATATGTTCTTTATTGGAAAGATCCAAAGGGCTATCGACCGAAGTCCTTCTGCCCGTAAAGTGATACAATATTAACGAAATTATTATTCTAGATTGTGTACAATCATTATGTTCATATACTATATAGGATATAAAAAAAAAATTGTATTAATTAGGATTGTCTAAATTAAAATTATACCAAATATTCTTTTGTCCTACCTGCCCTTTTATTAATAATCTTGAAGCTAAATCCTATCTTTATTATTCAGCGCCGAAGTGTTGCTTGACTAACTGACACTGCACCATTTGTTTTCAGTTCCATATGTATTGATTCCACCGTTGGTACCTCATTTTCCATATACTTGCTATAAATTAAATCTCAACAAGGAGGAAATTCTGCGAAAGCATTGAAGATCTTCCAGAAGCCGCTAGGCTCTGCAAAGCCCTTAAGAAAGATAGACCTTCACGGCTGGAGGACTTGAGGCTTCCTTCCGGTAGACTAACGGCTACCAATGAGGAGCGCCTCAAGCACCTACTAGAAACTCATTTCCCCGAATCCGTAGTGGAGACGGAAGCACCATCCCCTCGGCCCCCCCGCGCTGCTGTCACGGCAGCGGATTGGAGGACAGCCTCGAGGGTGGTAACAGTGGAAAGGGTCATGTGGGCTATTTCCACGTTTGATCCGTTCAAAAGCCCAGGACCGGATGGAGTGTTTCCGGCACTTCTGCAAGAGGGGAAAGAGACACTCATCCGTCCGGTCTATCATTTGTTGAGAACCTGCCTGGCCACGGGGTATATTCCTATACCCTGGAGGGCCGTCAAGGTGGTTTTCATACCTAAAGCAGGACGTACGACCTACGATACTGCCAACTCTTACAGAGCTATCAGCCTAACATCCTTCCTACTCAAAACTTTAGAGAGGTTGGTTGAAAGGTATGTCAAAGACGGAGCACTGGTCTCAGTACCTCTGAATGGTAGAGAATTTCAAGTGAGGATTGGAGACAACAATTCTGAGTCTCACATGGTTCTGAGCGGTGTGCCTCAGGGCTCTGTTTTGGGACCGGTCTTATTTGCTCTATTTATTGCTGATTTGCCCCCATCAATTACATCCTGTATAAGTTTATATGCAGATGACACAAAAATATTTGGTAACCCTCTTGAAGCGAGTGAGGAAATACAAAACGACCTTAATAAAATTTACAACTGGACAAAAAAATGGTTAATAAACTTGAACATTAATAAATGCTCTGTGCTACATATTGGTAAACGTAATCCTCAATTAGAGTATCAACTCAATAACAGCACCATAACATCCACAGAATCCCAAATTGATCTTGGTATCACAATTAAACATAATCTCAAATGGGATAGCCACATCATCAATATTACCAAAAAAGCAAACTCCATGATATATCTAGTCAGGAAATCTTTTCACCACATATCACCAGAATTATTTATAAAGATCTACAAGTCATTCATTCGCCCTATTCTTGAGTTTGGTTTCCAAATATGGTCACCTTATTTTCAAAAAGATATTGATCTCCTTGAGCAAACCCAACGCAGAGCAACTAAAATCCTCCCCCACAAATTTTATAACATATCATATGAAGAACGACTGAGAAAATTGAAATTACCAACACTGCATCAACGAAGAATACGAGGTGACCTTATAGAGACATACAAAATATTAAACAACATATATAGCTGCCCATGTATAAACAGTATATTTGCTTTAAGTGCGAATACACATCTTCGGGGACATCAAATGAAACTTACTAAAAGGCATTTCTCAACCAACCCTTACAAACATTTCATCAGCAATCGTGTCGTGGATCACTGGAATAGACTACCCAATGATGTAATCGAATCAACTAGTTTGAACCAATTTAAAAATAGGCTTGACCTGCACCTGAACACTAATAATGTGCGATAATAGAATTATTTACTGAGATTCATTTTCATATATACATGTATACTTTATTTAGCCTTTCGTTTAATATTTATCTATATTTATATTATTTAATTGTCTATGTTAGTAGTTTAAGTTTTATACACATGTACGTGTTCTTTAGGTATAAACAGCCCTAGGCTGCCTGCCTTGTATGTATGTAATAATAATAAATAAAAGTACCTCTGCATCCGTCACAACATGCTTACCAGGCCGGCAAGTCAGTGGAAACGGCCCTTCATCCGATCGTTTTGAGGATCGAGAAGGCGCTGCACCACAAAGAACTTGCGGCCGGAGCCTTCTTAGATATCGAAGGAGCCTTTGACCATACCTCCTTCGATTCAATCTGCGCCGCCGCTGCATATCATGGCATCGAAGACACCATCATTAGATGGTTGAGGGCCATGTTGGCGGGAAGGCAAATAACAGCTGCCAATGAGGAAACGGCAGTTAAAGTTTCAGTAAGGAGAGGCTGCCCACAAGGGGGCGTCCTATCTCCTCTGCTATGGAACCTCGTTCTCGATGGCCTATTACAGGAACTCGAAAACGAGGATCTTTTTGCGCAAGGTTACGCAGATGACCTTGCAATCATCATCTCGGGAAAATTCCCAAATACGGTCAGCGGACTCTTACAAAGGGCCTTGCAGATCGTACAAAGATGGTGCAATGACCAGGGCCTTAGAGTCAATCCCTCAAAGGCGCAAATGGTCATTTTTACTAGAAGACGCAGGCTAGACGGTTTCGTCGAACCCGTACTCTACAACACAACTCTAACGATCTCAAGGACAGTGAAGTATCTGGGGGTCATCCTGGACTCTAAGCTGACCTGGAGAGATCATATAGAGAGACAGGTACAAAGGGCCACTACAACCCTATGGGTATGTAGAAGAACCTTTGGCAAAACATGGGGGCTAAACCCCAGGGTGGCTATGTGGTACTATACTGTCATAGTTAGACCAATGATTACGTATGCCTCTGTTGTCTGGTGGCCTGCCACAACCAGGTCAACCATACGACAGAAACTAACACAACTCCAAAGACTTGCCTGCTTAGGAGTCACAGGAGCAATACGCACGACCCCCACGGCAGCTCTGGAGGTCCTTCTGGACCTTGCGCCCCTTCACCTAGTGATTGTGGCCGAGGCTCGGAAAGCGGCCTACAGACTGGAATGTGGAGGTCAGTGGATGAAAGGAGGAGAACAATCAGGTCACACTAGGGCCCTAACTGATGCGATAGGAGCCCACTCACTTCTGGAGTCCAGGAGTGACGACGTGATACCTTCCTTCTCCTTCGCACAACCCTTCGAGGTAGTCTTCCCGAAAAGGGAAGACTGGAGTCAACTCGAAGACATACTAAGGCCTGCAGATATTGTCTGGTTCACAGACGGATCGAGGCTTGAGGAAAGTACCGGAGCGGGTATATTTGGGGAAAGGCTGAGCTTTCTTATGCCCTGGGCAAATTCGCCACGGTATTCCAGACCGAGATCTTTGCCATTTTGGTCTGCGCACAGGAGAATATCCGAAAGGAGTACTCTAATAAACACATATATATATGTAGCGATAGCCAAGCGGCCCTCAAGGCCCTTGCATCGAATCGGACCAAGTCAAAACTGGTCCAAAACTGTAAACAGGCCCTCTGCGAACTTGGCTCATCAAACTGGGTCAGGCTTCTCTGGGTGCCTGGACACAGTAACATTGAGGGTAACGAGCGGGCCGACGCTCTGGCCAGAAGGGGCTCTCGTCAACCTCTGCTCGGTCCGGAGCCGGCTCTCGGCTACCCTAGATCCCAAGCCAAGAGGTTAATAGATAACTGGACTCGCTCCCAGTTCACTGACCTCTGGGATTCCTATCCTGGACTCCGGCAAGCGAAGCTCCTAATCGCAGGACCCTTGCCGGAGAGAACAAAGCAATTTCTGCGTCTAAGCAGAAAGCAAATTAGAGCCGTAACAGGCCTCCTGACCGGACATGGCTCTTTCAAAAAACACCTACACACAATGGGGGTGGTTGACCACCCCGATTGCAGGTTCTGTGAGGACGAGGAGGAGACTTCCATTCACGTTCTCACTTCTTGCCCAGGACTGATGAACCTGAGGCATAAACACTTCGGCACTGGATTTCCAATGCTGGAGGAAATAAGGAGCTCTCCCGTGGGAAGGATTTCAGCCTTTGGGCTGGAATCCGGTCTGTACGGGGGAGCTCCCTAATTTGTTAGCGGTAGCACAATGGGCCACAAGGCCTGAGTGCGGCGACCTCCAGGCGCCCCGCTAAAAGAAGAAGAAGAAGAAGAATCTCAACAATTTCACCATAGACGAATCTAATGCTCCTGCTGCTCCTTTATCCGATCTAACTTTTCGATTAGGTACCACATCCTTATTTATCCTATAGATAGACTGTTCTGAAATTTCTGTTAAGTAGGCTGTTCTTTCCATGGCTTCTTTTTCACCCTCACTTTCTTTTATATTTTTATAAACGTTTAAAACAAATTTTTTAGTATGTTCGCATAGATATTGTCTAGAATTTTTCTCTGTAATTTGCGAGCCATTACCATTTCCCATATCTTCGTGAAATTCTCTGCTGGTGCTAGGTTGAGGATCTTCCCAAGGCCTGAACATTATCACAATATTATTTTACCACAGCCACTAAAAGACGGAAAACACTCCAATATTTCACCATCCGCCGGAATATTTTTACACAACTACATAAAATACGCTTAAACAAAGAGCAATTTCACTTATCTGTTAAAGTATTATACATTCTAGGCACTCACAATCAAAATAAAATGTAAACACAGAACCACACACTGTATTATTGTATAAAGCACAGCATTATGTATGTGTGTAAAAAATTAAGTAAACAGTAGTGACCGTTAGATCGTAAAATATTTTAGGAGTGAGTGGCGTATTATTAGAAATTATAACTGATACTGGCGAGTTTCTCTTAATTTCTTATTTTAATCCATGCCCCGCTCTCTCTTAGTGGTAATAGGCGGCAACGCTTTGAAATTTTTTATCTGACTTAGAAATATGAAGTTTACTTTACCATTTGCTAGCCTTCATTCTAGATCCTACGAAAAAAGCATAGATTAACAAAAAGCGAAAAAAAAGAAGCCGCTAATGAATCATATTCCGAAAGTGATTTACTACCACTGAATACAAAATTTCTGGCAAAATCTGAGCCTTATTTGCTGATATTATGTTTCACGAAGAAATTCTTAAAAACACAAAACTCTTGGACTGGTGGAAATCCCAAAGAAATATTGATATTATTGACAAATTATTCCCGATTATCAAGCAATTATTTTCTGCTGCAGTTAATTCAGCCTCGGTTGAGAGAATATTTTCAACATTTGGTTTGATTCGAAGATTCGAAATCGTTTAGGGACCGAAAAAGCAGCTAATTTTTTTTTGTACAAACTTTACATTAACCTAATTTAAAATTTTTGTTTTGCAATAAATCATGTTTTATTTTCTTTTAGAATTGGTTCTGTTTAATTTGTCTACTTTATGTTTCTGTTTTTAAGTATGCACCTAATTTATAATGTACATTTAAGAAGGTAACTTTTGTTTTATATGTGTAGCCTAACTATTCTTTTCTTCTTTTTATTTGAATTTTTTGTAATTTGTAACTAGCTTTTAAATAAACTGTACTTTTTATTTGAATTTTTGAACTTTGATTTACTTAGATTATTGGCTTTACACAACTTGATTTAAATCATGATTTAAATTTTAAAACTCAGTTGATTTAAAGCAATCATCGCAACTCTGGAGTACACTGCACTGTTTTGTTGCATATTGTAAGTTTTTATCAAGTAAAGGTTATTATTACTAATATTATATGTATGCTGCTTTATTATATAAATCCCTCATATTCTCTTAATTTAAAATGCTACGCCATTTTAACTTAAATTTTTATATGACCCAATTTTGTAATATATTGTAGGTACTGCACTTGTTTAAGAAATGTCTTTTTTCTCTTAGTAAAGATGAAAATATGTAATTCCGGGACTGGATTTTTGTTTCGGGATTGTATTCCCTACTCTGGACATCCTGACTTAGTTGATTTAATCGTGTCCCCATTATCCATATGCTGGTTCATCAAGTGCCTGACCAGAACAGTCTTTGTTGTGAAGAGTTTCTTATTGCTATGCCCTTTCAACAAGTGTGAGTCCAGGTATGTCTGCGTTATGAAGTCTTTCGAGCACTTGGGACACATGAAGGACTCTCCGTGATAATTGTTGATGTGTCTCCGCAAATCTCTCTTATCTATCGATTTAAAATCGCAAGACTTGCAGAAATTAAATTTACCCGAAACCATCTTCATCGCCTCTTCCTTATCCCTATGTAGGTTTAATATGTGCGATGTCAGCTGCCTCTTCAGTATGAAGCTTTTGGGGCATTCGGGGCATACGAATGGCTTCACGTCTGTGTGAGTCTGAACATGGTATTGAAACAAAGCTCTCCTTTTCGTCCAATAGGCACATTTATCGCATTTGTACGTCTCAAAGTCCCTTTTATCATGTACGTTAAGCACGTGTTCCATCAGGAACTTCGAGTTGGCAGTCTTGAAATCACAGATGTTGCACTTGCGCACCTTTTGTGCAACGTCTTCGGATTTAACAAAAACACCTTCGAATTTGTTTCCACTAACAAGGCCCTTCACAACCATGTCCACACCATCACTTTCCCTTTTGATTTTAGTGAACTGCAGAACGTCACACAGATTCACTTTGTCGTTACTGTTAGAGCCTTTCGTGTCACGATAAATATTAATGCTTTCTTCGACAGTTAAACAGCTCACTACGAAATTAAACAGGCTCTCCAAAGCAGCGAAACACATTTGGCATATCACAGGTTCTTGTACCATAAATAAGTCCTGAAAAGAGAAATATCGATAGAAAATGTCCGCACAAAAAATTATGAAATTATGAGTAACTATAGTCCTCAAATAGAACTTTCACAGTTGTAATAAAATAAATTTCTTAAAAAAACAAGATCATAAGATCTCTTAAAAACAAATATTGATTAAGTATTTATTTAATTAACGAGCTAAGCCCATTTCCAAAATACAATTTAAAACAGGATATACAGAGTGTTATTAAAAAGCATGTAAATCTCTTAATAATAATTTTCCTCTATTCAAAATGGCAGCCCTATGAGTATACAGCCCTCTAAAGTTGGAAATAAAAAAATTGTTTTTTTAATACTGTACAAATGGGAAATGGCTATTGATATTTTTCTTCAATTTCGGTACATTGAAACGTATGTCAAAGAGTAACAGTTTAAAGTAAAACTTTTTAAAATCAAGTTTTCTAAGAGGCTGATTTATGTGTAAACTACTTTCTCTCCACTGAACTAAACTTGTGGTAGGTACCTTGTGAAACATCTTGAAAATAATTGTTAAATATAAATTAAACACTGCTTTTAGATGAATCAATCAATATATTATAAATACTCTACATATGTTTCGGCTTATTAGGCCTTTATCAAGAGTATTACATAGTGAATACTAAAGTTTCCGATGTGCTTATTCAATTTATACCTAAAAGTATTTATGTCTTAATCTATTTATGACCTAAGCTATTTAAGACTTAATTTAACATCCTTAATTATTTGAATGTTTGGAGTGGACCTAAACTGATTATATAAACCAAAGGATATTTCTTAACAATTGGTTTATTATAGGGGTATTCAAGAAATTTTGCTGGTTATTTGTGGTACAAGGGTTGTACTTG
The DNA here is from genome assembly GCA_963583905.1 of Stenurella melanura. Lineage (NCBI taxonomy): Eukaryota > Metazoa > Arthropoda > Insecta > Coleoptera > Cerambycidae > Stenurella > Stenurella melanura. Next base: position 122,111,950 of record OY757315.1, on the reverse strand, counting down.
AAAGATTTTTTAATTTCTAGTTGTTCTAGCGGATCTAAACGTTTACCTTTTCTTTCTGAATGAAGTAAATTTATGTTATCAGTATCTATGAAATGGTTGTTTTCAATACAGTGTGTTGACATTCCTGTATTTTTATTGTTATTTAAGATTGATTTTTTGTGTTTTTTTACCCGGTTGACAACGCTTCTACCACTCTGACCGATATAGACAGCATTGCAATCTTTACAATTAATTTCATATACACCAGATTTATCAATTTTATTTAGTTTTTCTTTGTTATTAACCAAAATGTTTCCTATATTTGTTTTGTTCACACTTATTGTAGAGATACCCAAATTATTTAATTTTTTAGAAATTTTGTTACTATATTTCGGAACATAATTAATAAAACTATATTTTGTAGGTTTGTTAGGCACAGTGAAAAATTCTTTTTGAAACATTTTGCGTTGTTTGTTTTTGACCATGTTATCTATCAGTGACTCGTATCCGTTATTTCTTGCAATTTGTTTAATTATATTTAATTCTCTATCAAAATCACTTTCATCTAAAGGAAAATTCGTCAGTCTATGTATTAGACTATGAAAGAGTGAAATCTTAATTTGCCATGATTGCTGCGAATTATAATGTATTACTGTATCTGTAGTAGTAGGTTTGCGGTAGATGCTATGTTATGTTTTTTGATATTCATAGCTAGAAAGTTTAATTGACTGTTTTGCTCCGATTCCATTGTGAACTGAATTTTACTATTAAAAGAATTTAAGAAATTAAGGTAATTACTTAGGTTCCTTTCTGTACCGGTCCATATACAAAAAATATCGTCTACATATCGAGTCCAATAAAACATGTGTATTTAAACTGTTATTGCTATTAAAAATTAAATTTTCTGGTTTGATATAAATATTTCAGCTAACAAAGGAGAAATTGGTGAACCCATTGGTAGCCCGTCTTTTTGTCTACAGAATTCACCATTAAACTGAAAATAGTTTTGTTCAATACAAACTCTCGAAAGATTTTTTTGTTTGTTCTGTTTCGCTGATTTGTGAATTATCTATTAAATTATTTAATATTAATTTTACTTCTGTGAGCGGAGCTGAGGTGAACAAACTTTTAACGTCAAAGGAGATTAATTTTGCATTATTTGGTATTATTAAATTTTTTGTATTTTCAATAAATTCAAATGATTTTTTTATGGAATATTTACATTTGAAATTTATTAATTTTGGTAAAATATAATTTAGTTTTTTACACAATTTATAAGATGGAGTATTGATGTAAGACACTATGGGGCGTATAGGGTTATTTACTTTGTGAATTTTTGGAAGACCATAGAGAATGGGGGCCGAAGGGTTCATAATTTTCAATTTATAGAGTATTTATGATATTTATAATATATTGATTGATTCATCTAAAAGCAGTGTTTAATTTATATTTAACAATTACTTTCTCTCCTACCCTCTTTTTTTTTATTTTACAGAAAATTTAATTATACAGCTCTCTCTTGTGCTTTCTTCGTTTGACTAACCATTTTGAATTGAAACTGGAAATACTAAAAATATTGCAAAGCCGAGTAATTAAACAGTGAAACAAGCTAACCAGTATACTCTTCGCCGATTTACTACACTTGTTATATAATTGTTGCACATTCTATAGGATATCCTTCGCAGCAAAGGTATTTCGTCAGCTGTCTTATCTTGGTAATTCTCCAATCTTTGACATGCTCTTTATATAATCTGTACAGCAGGGTTATACGGATAACCCAATCCTACCTTATTTATTTTAGAACCAGTGGCGGCTCGTGATATTGTCTGCAGAGGAGGCTTGATATTCTGAAAGACAACTGATGTGCAATATGACTACAATTTGTGCATTTCCCCACCACCCCTGAGGTAACAGCGCGTTACATTTTTTTTGCCGTGGGTTGTTCGCCAGGATACCGATTCACGACTTGAGAGAATAGAACTAATAAAAGAATAGAATGAAAGGGAAATAGAAAATATGATGAGATGAAAAAATCATTCTCATGAAATTCTCGTTCCTACGACTTGAGTATCGGTATCCAAAGGAGCCCTACTATCCCACTTGTAATTAAATTATATAACTTTTAACAAAAATAAAAATAGTTTTGGTAAAAAAATTAAAGTGTTTTATTCTACAAACAAGAAATAGTATTCAATATTACTGCCAGGAGTGTAAAATTATAACGTTTATTAAAAATTAAAATAGTTTTGAGAAAAAAGTTATATGAAAAAAAAATAACCGTGGAACTCTATATTATGGAGAATTAAAAAATATTTCCTAAAAAATAAATAACACGAATAAATATTTTTTCTAAAATAACAACTACCTATATTAATCTCTGCTTTAAAGCCTAAATATTTTTATAAATGAGTGGTAACCTGCGATTTTCGGAACTAGCAAAATGGTTGATTACTTCATCATAAAATAAATCGCGTTTCTTCAATTCTGACAAAAGACGTTTTTCTATTGAAATAAGCGATACATTTGAGAGGCGGTCTTGACTCATTTTGTTTCTAGTAAAAATGTTTTTATGCGTTTAAGTGCTGAAAATGATCATTCTACAGAAGCTGAGATTACCGGAATTGTCTCAAAAAATAGTGGCGTTATTCAAAAAGTTCTCTAATTTTGGGTCATAAGTTTTAAAAAAATCTAACAGCTCTTTGAAATTTCCTTTATTGCACGATTCTCGTTTTTCGTCATGTCCTCGGAAAGAATTTTTTTGTGAAGATAAATATATAGCGGCATCTATTAACCTCTTTAATATTTCCCTATTCTCACGGACCTTTTCGTTAAAATTTTCTATTTCTCTCTTATGTGCAGAATCCAACAAATTTTACAATATTTTGTTTACCAAACATTTCGAATTTAATGCAAGATGAAATATGCTCCTGGGATTTTTCGTGCCTTTCTAAACGTCGCGACAAATTTTGCAAATTATTAAACCCGGCCCTGCCCCAAATTGAGGATTGATCATTAGTAAATAATAAACATCTCCAACAATATAATTTGTTTCTAACTGTTGATGCCATTAACCACTCGACTTTTTTATAATTGTTATCACAAAACCCTCTGTTTTGTTTACCACTTTTAAAAACTAACGAAGGCATTGCTGGTGTAGGCCTAGCATTTCTTTTAATTCTTACCTTTTCGTCATAAGTAAGAGTAGTAAATCCATTTAATAACAAATAATCCACCACGTCTGGACAACAAGACATATTTTCACCTAGAGCACTTATTTTTAGCCCGCCTATCAAATGTTTTATGTATTTTTACGTCAACTTAACCGGCTAAAATGCAACTAACAGTTCGTTTTCTTTGTGAACCACCAGAACGAGCTGTGCACAATGTGCACATGCGCTGTAAAGAACTGACGTCGGAAGCTGGCTTCCTTTGGCTATTCGAAGTACTCTGCTATTTTACACACCGCAAAGAAATTCAAGGTCATTCATGTTAAAGTAAATGCATTAAAGTTGGAAGCTATTTCGTATTAGCCTCCAGCGAACCGCAGTGTTCGTTCAGTAAAAGACCGGCGGACCGGGAAATATGCAAACAAAGACTATCCGGACTGTAACGTTATAGGTATGTTTGTGGAAAGGAAATGCAAAACTTTTAATATATACACTGAAAATTAATTAATGAATTATAAACAATAAAAAATATTGAAAATTGAGATATACCTAATTGAAATTTCTTAAGATAGACTTTTGAAGATATGGTGGTTCTTCCAAGGGGAGGCTCAGCCTCCCCTGCCTCCCCTGACGAGCCGCCACTGTTTAGAACTTAAAATTACTTGTACTCACCAACTCTGGTAAGCATTTCTGTAACATTAGAGGCACGTTTTCCTTCTTTTCCAAGTTGAAACACATGTTGTTCTCATTTAACTTCAAACAAAACCTGCATATCTTATTATCTTCCCGCGATTCATCATGGCCGTTTTCATGTTTTATCAGCCATAAATCTACTTCATCTAATTTACCTTTTGAGGCAGTTCTTATGTATTGTTCTGTACTCAAGCATGTTGATTTGAAATCGTAAGCGTTTTGGAGAGTCTCGAAACATTCGCAACAGATTATCGGTTTCTCGCTGATTGTCCAGTTCTAAAAATTACAAACAAATTAATGGGGCGTAATATTATAGGCTCAGGTGCACTTCAGTTTGTTGTAAGTTATATACCACAATAACTCGAAAGTGGATGTATGCAACGAATTCTTTACATATGTAAGTAGGTATTACAAACTTCTTACCAAACCCATGAAAATTGTATTCACCATTACCAACTTTTCTCCCACAATTTCATACTCATTTTTACAGATGATTTTTAAACACAGCCGACAAATTTTTGGTGTGGTTGCCATTTTATATTTAAAAAAAACGGTTCCGTAATAAGGCTTATCGTAAATTCAATTTTAACTAGTGTAGTTTATTTATGATTTTAACATATGAACATGAACATAACCTATAAATAAATGTCTTCTTCTTCCTCTAACTACACTAACATAGATAAACTACACTATAGATAGGACACTCAATGTTAAAATTTTGAATCAGAAAACATCAAGTAGCGACATCCCGTGCAGGGACACATTACTATGTGTAAATTAAAATTTGCAGTACTCCCATTTACCTACAACTACTAGGTATGATTCTTACAGAACACTGTAATAATGGTTCTGGCCCACACAAAGCGGCAAATTTAAAAAATATAATAAGGATTAAAAACACTTGATATTACTGTTTCACAATTATTCAGATTTCCTGGACATATGTTTCGGCCTTTCGACCATTATCAAAGAGTTATAACATAACAACTAACCTAAAAGTGACCATTACAAGATATTTATAGGATTTGAGAGATATAGATAACCTAAAACCTAATTAACATTTTATTACTTATTTCTAATCTAGGTACTACTATAGGAATTTAATTTAAATTTTAATTATTAGTTCTGGGTATTTCCTAGTAGTACCTATATTAGAAATAAGTAATAAAATGTTAATTAGGTTATCTATGCCTCTCAAATCCTATAAATATCTTGGGAGTGGCTACGTGGACGCCGCGGCGGACATCTATTATTTCTTAGCCGTCCGCCGTGGCAATTGCTTTGGATAGATACTATTTATTCTGTGCTATAGCGGTTTTCTCGACGTGGATCGCTGGCCTATGCGTAACGTTATCGCGTTATCTGAATAATAATTGTGAAACAGTAATACCAAGTGTTTTTAATCCTTATTCTATTTAGTACGTTTCACCAAGAACCTACCGCAGACTCAGTTCAGTTAATTAAAAAATATATATTTGCATAAGAGGTGGCCTTTACCTTGGCAGAGGGTACAATTAGACCTGGTCTTTTCATCACCAAATAATTAGATATTTAGTCGCTACATTCTCTGTCAAATCAACAACTTTTTTATTGTCAATTTGTCAAAAAATGTACCGAATAGATAACTAATCAAAGGTAGAAGAGACGTCTTTATGTACCTAATTTTACTGAAAAAAAAGTAACACAGCCACAAAAAATGTATTAACTACTTAAAAAAAAGCAATGATATTTAAAATTTTTATTTAATTTACACAGAGATTTTTCTTACTCTTTTGTACTTATATAGGTAGAGGTGTTTTAAAACCTCATGAGCTGTGACCTTCATATGCGCAGAGACATAATCAGTCCTGTTGACTCAGTTACACTTCTTAAAAATATTATATTTATTGTTAACAATTTATCCCGAGCTCTTGTTTATGTATACAGCAAGGCAGCCTCCAGTGTCTTCAAAAACATACTTATAACTCAGATTAAACTTTGCCTTTTGCGCATTCCGCGGCTCATGAGATTCTGAAACACCTCTACACGTTTTTTGTATGCAATTTTACACACGGGGTCTAAATCTTTACGACCAGTAACTTTGCCATTGACAATATTATTAACAATGTTAACATAATAATAAACACACACATTAAAAGTTATATCCACAAAAATGTTTTTTAATTTCCTGTGGCTTTCACAAAAAATTTCACTCATTTCGGTCAACAAGTCTTGATTCCTTGGAACACAAGGCCTCATTCGGGTAGTCATGCTGTCAGAAATTAAATAAAAGTACATACAAGTTGTACAACAAACACATAATAAAAAAACACACCTTATACCTTTTAAAAACTTATATCTTCCAAACTATACAAAACACCAAACAACGTTCCAAAATGTACACCAAAACTAAGGTAGAATAAGGTGAGAAATTCAAATATGGCAGATCTGAGATCTGTCAGTTTGGAAACAACATTGCGTCATCTTTTGGACAAGAAAGGAATTGAAAAATATGGTGATGTGTCCCTACTAAAAAATATGGTGATGTGTCCCTACTACAGATGGCTCTGAAAATCGTGTTATGATATATCGTATTCAAGTGCCCTCCCCCTGTACACTAACTTCTATATCCATTGATAATGGGTGAATCCAGAAGTAGATATACAGTTTGTTCATTTCTGTTAATTTTTTATAGCAACTTTGAAACGCGTTATCTCTCTCACACTCACATTATTTGTGATAGCACTATCTTTATTTAATTGCTTGAAGCTGCTTTAAATCAACACAAATGAACAAACCTGTAGATTCATACATTTTTTAGATCTTGATTTTGACCGGGTTATTATTAACCAATCAAAATCTTTATTTAAAGAACAAAGAAGTAAGTTTTGTTGGGTGTAATGCCGTGTAATATCTTCGATCATATAATAGCTAACGGCCGTATTCATCAAATCTTATTTAAGTCTCTGATAGCTAACAACTAGTTAATATTTAACTGGCTGATACTCTTCTTTTATATTCACCAATAAAAATAATGTCTCTGATAGTAAACAGTTCGTTATTAAAAAGTAACTAGGATTTTATATTGGTAGTAACATATTGGCTAACTTCTTATTCATTATTTAACCAAAAATTTAAGAATTGTTTTTGTTTTCTAATTTCAAGGCTCACTAGTCACTTGTTTTATGACTTGTTTGAATATTTATTTAAAAATATGGATGGAGATAAAAAAATAAGATCTGCAAATTTTACAATTCGCGAGAAAGATAATATAGGTAGGGTAATTCTGGAGAATAACGGGGCATTGGAATTTTCGCGTAATTTTTTCAGGGTAGACCAATTTGGGGTCGTAGAACACGAATCTGAAGTCGGTTTTCAATGCAAACGCACAGTTTTTACAAAAAAAAAAATTTGAAATTTTCCACCATAACACGAACTTTTTGTCAGTGTAAACACTAAAAACACCTCGAATTTGGCCGATTCGGATACCGTATCCACAATGTAGGTGCTTTTTAGAACAATACACTTTTTACCCACTGCAAAAAAATTGCTGTTTCATAATAGTAGATAGTATAAATAGTAATATTATTTATAAGAATCCAGAAATCCATTATTTGACAGATCAGCCATAACTGCCACACAGAACATATGAACACGAAACTTCCATAAGATTGCCGCGCATGCGTGTCAAAATACCCTGAAAAGTAGGTGTCTCAAGGCACAACAAAGAAATTCATTTTATAAATACCTATTAAAATTCAGAAAATAACAAATATAATTTAAATAAGAATGATTTTATTATCATCGTAGCCAGTACCAAAATCTGATGTTCTATTAAGATAATTTTCAATATATAGTGTGTCCTAAATTGGTGTACTTAGAAATAGTCCTGTTTTGTTATTGCCCAGTAAGGACCAGGGGGAGGTGAGATCACACATACCTTCTTTGCCAGGAAAGGAAATCCTCTTTATTCTTCTCGGATACCACCTACTCACTTTCAACCTGGTTATCAGTAATAAATGGTATCCGAGAAGGGCAAGGAACATTTGCGCCGGCGCAAATGTTCCTTGTCCTACTGTGATACCACTTATTGCTGATAACCAGGTTGAGAGTCTGTAGGGCAAGGTGCATTTGCGCCGGCGCAAATGCCCCTTGCCCTACAGACTCGCAACCTGGTTATCAGCAATATGTGGTATCCGAGAAGGGCAAGGAACATTATTTGTGCCGGCGCAAATGTTCCTTGCCCTTCTCGGATACCATTTATTACTGATAAACAAGTTGAAAGTGAGTAGGTGGTATCCGAGAAGAGTAAGGAGGATTTCCTTTCCTGGCAAGGAAGGTATGTGTGATCTCACCTCCCCCTGGTCCTTACTGGGCAATAACAAAACAGGACTATTTCTAAGTACACCAATTTAGGACACACTATATATATATTGAAAATGATCTTAATAGAACATCAGATTTTGATACTGGCTACGATGATAATAAAATCATTCTTATTTAAATTATATTTATTTTCTTAATTTTAATAGGTATTTATAATTTATATAATGAATTTCTTTGTTGTGCCTTGAGACACCAACTTTTCAGGGTATTTTGAGACGCATGCGCGGCAATCTTATGGCATGGCACTCATGGCAGTTATGGACTGAGGACTATTTTCGAACAGAAAAATAGTGTTAAGTGCATTTTTGAGACATTTTTGGAACATTTTGTTGGACATTTGTGGCTAAGTGACAGACTCTAGATAAGATTCTTTTCTGTGCCATTTTGAGGTTTTTCTGGACAGTCCCATTACCGATAGTGACGTAATTATTAAATTTATCTGATTTCAACGTAATTGTATGCCGGTAACGACCAGAAGCATAGCATCCGAAAAACAAATACAGGACTTATTCGCCCAAATGCAAAAGATAATGATGGACCAAGAAAAGAAACGATAGGAAGAGAAAGAAGAACAGGAAAGAAAACGCCAGGAAGAGAAAGAAGAACGGGAAAGAAGACGACAAGAAAAATAACGAAGGCATCAAGAAGAGGAGAAACGCCGTCAAGAGGAAAAACAAGAAGAAAGAGACGAACTAAGGAAAACTATAGAGATGCAACAGAATGCCTTGTTTACAGTCGCTGAAGAACTCAAAAATAAGATCGAAGTAAAAATGGACAAGGTCGAGGAGGAATTAAGTGGAGTTAAAGAAGTGAATGAAGTTAAAGAAAAAGTAGACAAGGTTGAGGACAAAATGCACCAGGTAGAAGGAGAAATAGACCAACTTAAACAACAGTTGAGGGATAGAGGAAACCAGCAAGTGGTATCATCAGGCCAGCGATTAAAAATACCCTCCTTTGATGGTCAAAATTCCTGGATGACTTACAAGACACAGTTTGAGGCAGCAGCGAGTGCAAACAACTGGAATGACGAAGAGAAGGCTAAGGCATTAATCGTAGCTTTAAGAGGCCAAGCATTGGAGTTGCTCCAGACAATTCCGGTAGACCAACAACGGAAATTTAGAGTTTTAGAAGCTGCCTTAGATCTACGATATGGCGATCAACACCTTGCTCAAGTATACCAGACCCAGCTGAAATTGCGCGTTCAGAAAGCTGGAGAGAATCTGCAAGAATTTGAAGCTGCGGTGGAAAGACTGGCACATTTAGCATATCCTAATGCGCCAAGAGAATTTAAAGAGCAATTGGCAGTGGGGGCATTCCTAGACGGGATAAGGGACGAGGAGATCAGGCGAGTCCTCAGGCTATCCCGACATAAAAGTAGTAGTGAAGCCTTGGTGCATGCACTACAGGTAGAAGCCATCTATAGGGATACTCCAAAGTCAAGAGTGCGGGCTATGACGCTTGAAGAATCTCAGCCAGAAGAGAGAGACCAAAACCCTATCTTGAACGAGATTCTCAAAACGAATAAAATGATCAGTCAATTACTGGCTCAATCGAATCCTCCAAGAAGACAGGAACACCAACAAAATAGAGAAAGGCCAAGTGGAGGTATTAAATGCTACAACTGCGGCAAGGTAGGACATATGAAACGAGACTGTCGATATCGGAACTCGAGGAAAGTGAATGTTAGAAAGATGGAAGAGACACAGAATAAACAAAGTAGTGGAAGGCCAAGTGGACGGGGTATGAAATGTTACAGGTGCGGAGAACTAGTACATATCCAGCTTGAATGTCCACGAAGGAGATTAGAGAGAGTGAAAGCCGGAGATGCTGTGAAGCTGAGGGAGAAATCAGAGGAAGCTGGTACCAGAGAGATTGTGACAGATAGGGAACGTGGTACCCCGAGAGAAGTAAAGATCTCCCAGCTTCAAAGCATTCCGAGGAGTCCACTACTACCAGGACGTGGAAGTAAAGTGAAACCCCAGAAGGATGCTGATACTTCATCCGGAAGAAGGTGCAAGGAAGATTGCAAGTACTACCAGCAGGAGAAATCGCAGGCCATGGGAGCAGTCAACACTGTCAAGGTGGAGGTGCCGGATGACAGGACAGATGAGGCACTCAGACAAGAGCAATTGAACGATGTGGAAATTGGGCCTATATTGAGAGCCAAAGAAAGGGGAACTCGTCCAAAATGGAAGGATATTTCGGACAAAAGAGTGGGACTGAAGGCACTATGGGCGCAGTGGAACTCACTGAAAGTCAGGAACGGGCTGTTGCGGAGAGCATGGGAAAGCCCGGATGGAAAAAAGGTGGTTATGCGTCTAGTGATTCCCAGGTGTCGAGTAGCGAAGGTGCTTCAGGAAGTGCACAATGGAACATCCGACGGACACTTCGGCGTTAACAAGACCCTGAATAAAGTACGAGAACGATTTTATTGGATAAGAAGTCGTCAGGATGTGGAGGCTTGGTGTCGCAAATGCAAGATTTGTGCAGCCAGTAAGGGACCACAGACTGGGAGTAAGGGTGAAAAGAAACAGTTCAACGCCGGAGCTCCTTTCAAGAGGTTGGCTAACAATATAGCGGAGCCATCACCAGCCAGTGACCGAATGAAGGCTCGATGCGACCGGAAGGGTAGTTCAGAAGGGTTCAAGGCAGGAGACCTGGTTTGGCTGTACAACCCACAGCGGAAGAAAGGAAGGTCACCGAAACTTCAACCACCTTGGGATGGACCGTATACTGTTATTACCCGAATTAATGACGTCGTCTATCGGATTCAACGAAGCAAAAAGTCCAAGATGAAGATCGTGCATTTGGACACGCTGGCGAAATACATCGATGATTCTGAGTTGCCTGATCTGGACGATCAGGCTTAAGGAGGGGGCAGTGTTATGAATTACACCCCCTTGGAACTGGAGATGATACGCCTATGCCTACTAATAGTGACTGGAAAGACTCTAGAGAGAGGCATGGACTTTTCTAGTGTGGTGGAAGCAGATTCTGGTTCAATCTAGAGAGTCAATTTCGGAGTGTATAAGGCGCGATTACCAGCGCGGAAGAAGTTTTTATTAAGGCAGTTTACAAAAGTGAAAAGTGAGGTTAAATAGTAAAAAATAAACAGTGTTGTATAGTCAGTAAATTGTTAAATAAAGTGTTAGTAGTGGTTTATCTCTTTGTTGAAATTATTTAGAACCCAAGGATTCACACAGGGTGTTTCCAAAAAGGTGAATAAACGCTACAATATCATTACTATGTAAACTAAAAAGTGTTGAACCCAATACGGACCCTTGTAGTACTCCAAATTTAGTTTCTTTCTCACCCGATACCTCAGACTCATACTTAGTTTTTTGAAAATGTTTCATTAAATAACTTTGAAACCACTTTATAACGGTTCCATTCAGACCATACATTTTTAGTTTTTCCACTAATTTGACACGATTTATTGTTTCAAATGCCCGTTTGAAATCAATGAAGACGATGCCAACTGCACATCCTATATCTGAGCTTTCCTTTCAGTTTGATATTATATTTTGTAAAATGTTTCACAAGAATGATTTTTACGAAACCCTGATTGTTCTTGTACTACTATGTTGTATTTTTCAAGATGATTGTCAAGTTGTTCTTTTACAACAATTTCTAGAATTTTCTCATACACAGGTAGAACTGGTCTAAATTCGTGGGCATTCTTAATTGGTACCATGTACTTTTGGGACTGGTAAAATGGTGGACGTTTTCTAATGTGTTGGAAATTTACCTGTTCGAAGTGAATAATTTATAACATTGAGTAATACTTTTCCAACTATTTCAAATGCATTTCTTATAACACCAGTTTGCAGATGGGAGGATCTTATGTTATGAATATCAACAAACTGAGTTCTTCCTTTTACGTAGCTTTCAAGCCAGTTTAACAGATAAGCGAGAGGTTTTATAATGTATGGCACACATTTCTTTTGTAAATTTGAGCTAATATTGTCAAGCTCGGAGAAATTGGAATTTTTTAAGCAGATTGTTTATAATTTCAGTTACTTCTAGTTCAGTTGCTGGTACAAAAGCGAAACTATGTGGGTTTATGTACATTTAGCACTGAATTTGATTTTGCTGAAATCATATTACTCATTATATAGTGTAAATGTTCAGTTACATTAATAGTGTTCGTTAAACGTATTAGTTTCAACTAGTGAAGTTAAGATGAACAATTTTTCAATGTTTTTAATTAAAATTAGGGTTTCAAAAAATAATTGCATTTGTGCTATTGTGCTGCGAATTTAATTGAAAGATCTAAGCTTGCTTTACACAAGAAGTAGTGCTTTCCCTGTAGTTTTGTCAACCAAAAGGCGTAGCCAAATAAGAATGGGCCAGCTAATCTACCCCACTCGGATCCGGCCAGTTTTTTATCTATTCTAGAAAATACAAAAATATGTCTACTGTTCACGTCGTTAGTGATTATTGCTAATGTATTTTTAGAAGTAGAAAATAATCGTTGAAAAAATATGTGCATGTATTACTAACTTCACCCAGTTAAAGAGTTATTACCACTATGCATTTGAAAATAGAAGAATACATCATCTGATGGAAAAAAATTTATGTATCTACTTCTAATTTCACCCAGTTTAAATAGTTATAGCTAATGTCTACTTAAAAGAAGAAGAAGATATTCATTTATTAGGTTATGTTAAAAGTGAAGTTGTTCGACAAGCGTTATTTGCACAGAACCGTTTCTTTAATCTAAAAATGGAAACCACATTGAAAATTTGTCGGTTGTGTTTAAAAGTCATCTGTAAAAATGAGTATCAAATTGTGGGAGAAAAGTTGGTAATGGTAAAAACAATTTTCATGAATTTGGTAAGAACTTTGTAATACCTACTTACACGTGTAAAGAACTCGTTGCATATCCACTTTCGAGTTATTGTGGTAGATAATAATACTACATGTGATTGATTTGTTTGTAATTTTTAGAACTGGACAATCAGTGAGAAACCGATAATCTGTTGCGAATGTTTCGAGGCTCTCCATAATGCGTATGATTTCAAATCAACATGCTTGACTACAGAACAACACATAAAAACTGTCTCAAAAGGAAAATTAGATGCAGTTGACTTATGGCAGATAAGACATGAAAATGATCATGAATCTCGGGAAGATAATAAAATATGCAGGTTTTGTTTAACGTTAAACGAGAGAGACTTGTGTTTCAACTTGGAAGAGAAGGAAAATGTGCCTCTAATGGTACAGAAATGCTTACCGGAGTTGGTAAGTACAAGTAATTTTAAGGTCGAAAGTAAAGTAAAGAGCCTATAGTTATATCAAAGATTGGAGAATTACCAAGATAAGACAGCTGACAAAATACCTTTGGTCTTTTAGTAGTGGGACCATTGACCTCATCCCTTTACATTAGAGTTAGACAGAGAAAGTAAAATTACAGAGATGAACCCTGTGGCACCCCAAGCTTTATTTGAAATATCTTTTCCAATTCTAGTTTGTTGATATCTGTCCGATAGATAATTCTTAAATCAGTTATTTGCTATATCTACTATCCCATAACATTGTTATATGCACTCTATTAAATTGTATTTTGGAAATGGGCTTAGTCCCTTAATGAAATAAATACTTTAAAAATATTTGTTTTTAAGAGATCTTATGACGGTTTTGTTTTTTTAGAAATTGATTTTACTACAACTATGAAAATATTCGATTTATCCAATTCTAATATTCCAGGACTTTAGTTACTTAGAATTTAATAATTTTGTGTGGACCTTTTCTATTGTTTTTTTTTTCTTTTCAGGATCTGTTTATGGTAAAAGAACCCGTGATATGCCAAAATTGTTTCGCTGCTTTGGAAACTCTGTATAATTTCGTGGTGAGCTGTTTAAGTGTCGAAGAAAGCATTATTATTTATCGTGACACGAAAGGCTCTAACACTAACGACAAAGTTAATCTGTGTGACGTTCTGCAGTTCACTAAGATCAAAAGGGAAAATGATGGTGGAGATATGTGCGTTGAGGACTTTGTTAGTGCAAGCAAATTCGAAGAGGTTTTTGTTAAATCCGAAGACGTTGCACAAAAGGCACACAAGTGCAACATCTGTGATTTCAAGACCAGCAACTCGATGTTCCTGATGGAACACGTGCTTAGCGTACACGATAACAAGGACCTCAAGACGTACAAATGCGAAAAATGTGCCTACTCGACGGATAAAAGGACGGAGTTTCAATGCCATGCTCTGACTCACACAGGCACGAGGCCATTCGTGTGCCCCGAGTGCTCCAAAGGCTTCATAATGAAGAGGCAGCTGAAGTCACACATATTGAACCGACATAGCGATAAGGAAGAAGCGATGAAGATGATTTCGGGTAAAATTCATTACTGTAAGTCTTGCAATTACAAATCGATGAATACGGAAAATTTACGGAGACATATCAAGAATTACCACGGAGAGTCCTTCGTGTGTCCCGAGTGCTCGAAAGACTTCATAACAAAGACGTATCTTGACTCGCACTTGTTGAAATGGCATAGCGATAAGGATGCAAAATCGACTAAGCATTTTGCGTGTCCCGAGTGTTCAAAACTCTTCATTACAAAGATGTATCTGGCCAGGCACTTGGTGAACCAGCATATCGATAAGGAGGACATGATTAAATCAACTAAGCCAGAGTGTCCAGAGTAGGCAATATAATCCCGGATTATATAATATTTTCAGTTTTATTTTTTAAACAATTGCAGTGCAATATATTACGAAATTTGGTTATATAAAAATCTAGGTTGGAATGGCGTAGCAATTTAAATGAAGGCAATATTGTCACACATACAGGAAATATTATTAAATAGCAAATGCATGTATAAACAAATATACTCAATCCTGGTCTACTTTAAATATTAAAAACAATAATACAAATTCAATGTCGATATTAGAATTATTTAATAATAAAACATAAATATATATAAATACGACATTGACATTTGTTTTATATGAACCTCTCTTTGCCTACCTGGTAGCGAGCACCCTGTCCCTCACTAATGTAACTCAAATTCCTAATTATGACCACTTACAAAATCATGTGGACATTACCTATTACACAGTTACCTTAACTGAAATAATATATAGAGTTCTCCAAGCACCCTATAAATTATCATTTGGGCCTGATGGCATTCCACTGTACGTTCTAAAAAAATGTATATTTACATTAGCGATACCACTACATAAAATCTATAACTTGTCACTGCACACCGGCATTTTCCCTGAGTTCTGGAAAAATAGTTTTTTATCACCAATTCACAAATCTGGTCAAAGAGATGACATCAAGAACTATCGAGCCATTTGCATTCAATCCGAGATACCCAAGCTTCTTGATTGCTTGTTTACTACTAAAATATCATGGGATACTGCACATATTATCAGCAATGCGCAGCACGGTTTTATGCGTAAAAAGAGCACCTCAACTAATCTACTTCTTTATGAACATTTTATTCTCAATGCTTTTGAACATCGATCACAAGTAGATTCAATTTACACTGACTTCACGAAGGCATTTGATCGTGTTGATCACGTATTACTCATAGCCAAACTCAAGGCATTGGGTGTTGAGGGTTGCATGCTTGAATGGATTCATAGTTATTTATATAACCGAACACAGTTTGTCAGATGCTCAGGAGCCGTATCATCTTCTATTAAAGTTACTTCCGGCGTTCCTCAAGGATCGCATATTGGTCCATTATTATTTAACTTATTTGTTAATGATATTAGCGAGGAACTTATTAACAGTAATTATTTAATGTTTGCTGACGATTTGAAGCTGTTTAGAATCGTTGACAACTCTTACGATGCCTCTCTTTTGCAAAGTGATCTCTTGATAATTTAGTTTGTTGGTGTGACATCAATCTATTAAAACTTAACCCTGCCAAGTGCAATCAAATTTCTTTCACAAGAGGCAATAATCCTGTAATATTCGACTACCATCTAAATAATGCTACTTTAAACAGGGTAAATTCCATAAAAGATCTTGGTGTAAAATTCGATTCAAGGATGACATTCAAACCTCATATATCAAATATCACAGCACAAGCACTGAAAGTGTTAGGTTGCATCAATAGGGACTCTACCTTTTTTTCTATTGACATATATAAATTGCTCTACTCTTCTCTAATAAGGAGTCTGCTAGAATATGGCTGTGAGATATGGAATCCAGCATATGTTGTCGATAAACAATCCATTGAGAATGTCCAATCTAGATTCCTTAGACAATGTGCATTCAAGATGGGTCATCCAATAGGCGAATATTCCTACATTGATATCTTACACGAACTCAACCTTCTATCACTTGAGTGTAGAAGAGTGCAACTCGATTTATGCTTTTTGCATAAATTGATTAATTGTAATATAAACTGTCCAGAGTTACTTCAGTTGATCAGCTTCAACTTAAACGATCGCAGAACTAGAAATTCAGAACTCTTTAAAGTACCTTTTCATGTTACAAATTATGGTCAAAATGAGCCCATATGCAGATTACTCCGTACAGCAAACTCTTTCCATAAAAATATAGAACTCTTTGGCTCGTCACTATATACATTTAAAAACCAAGTTAAATCGTGTATAAGTAATTAAAGCTTGTCTAAGACATGGTGAAGCATTATATTGATTTTATTGTATTTACAAAAATTTTATCTGTCTTGTTTTATTCATTATTCCATACTATTTTCATTATGTTCCTATTTATTGAATTGTAAAATGAAAATGGCTCTGCCGTATAATAATAAATAAATAAATAATGTATATTGCAACCACTGAACTCTACATAATAAATGGAAGACCAATACAGATATATGCGCATGAACAAAATACGGCCTACATGCGATTGAAGGTCGGCGGCATATGCGTCGCCGCAGTGGAAATCTAATATTAAAAGTATGTTGGTGCTTGAGTCAGAATGCTTCTTGAAGACATTATGCGCCGACGCCATTATTCTTTGATTTGTCTCCCGTAGCGGGAGGTCTTGGATTAGTGCAGAATTTCAGAGCCGTCGTCAAACAATTCTCTCGTTTTTATCGATTCTTTTATTTAGCAGGTATTTACAGTTCGTGATAAGTTAATCAAACAATATGGTCCGGAATTGTATTGTAGATACTGTTTTGCAAGAATCGGGCCAAAGGTTTGTTATATTTTAAGTAAGTACCTTGTTCTTGCCTATTCTATAAAATATACTACTATCTAAATATCGGCGACAACTCCGAGTTTTGGGATCTTTTCTTTTAACGTGGGTAATTTTGCCTGAAAATTTTTCGATAGGCTATACTTTCCGAGATATCTACTTAACTCATCTACATGATAAATATATAGAATTCAGTGGAAATTTAGGATACAAAATTCTCTAACCTCACCTATTTTCCATAATTTCCGTTTTCAAATTTTAAAGTTCATTGCTATTTGTGAATCTACCTAAATAATTTGAAACAATCCAACATTATTTGCATTACTGATATTGACTTGATCTATTCTAATTTCAATTTCTAAACAAAATAAGAGACAAGCGTCTAGAGCGACCGAAACGAAAGCTTCGAGCATGCGCATTACCTTGTAAATGTGTAATAAATTCGTGCAAGTAGAGAAATTGAAATATTCCCTGTTATTTCCGCACCCCCCATTTTTTTGTCTCCGACCCTATAATACTGCCTGCGGCACTAATAATTATTAACAATCAGGTATCAAAATAAAAACCTACTAACCTAACCTAAAGAAATCACACGAAAGAATGAAATTATTATATTAAATGAAGGAAAACCTGAAGAAATCAGAAAAGAATTTGTAAAAAAATATATTAATCGTTACAGAATTTTAAAAAAAATCTGCGGACGTATGAACTTGAACCCGGGACCCTTCGCGAAGTTAAAGCGTAACCTATGCGCTAACCATCTCGCTGGAAGCTAACGCTAGGGCAAAGAAGAAATAGTCAAACTAATGATATCACGTGTTGGGCGTGTCGAAGCTTTCGCACTTCGGTCTCTCTAGACGCTTATAAATAAACAAGAGGTTATGTTTAATATATGCAATTATTATTACTGTGTCCTTGTTGCTTTGTGTTTATACTTATAAGTGACCTTAACTCCCAGTAATTCTTATTGCATTATTAGTATTATTTTCATGACCCAATATTATTTTTTGTACTTATGTGTATTTTGTATTTATATTATCATCATATATTAATAATTATTTTGTATATTAATATTATGTATGTTACAATTAATTACTTACTCATTATTTCATAATAATCATTAGAAAAAACATTTATCATCATAATAGCTTTTTTGTAATCTTTTATTACATGCGGGTAGGGTTGAAAATCAACTAAGCATGTTGAACCCTCATATCTTTTGTGTAAATTTGTAACACAATACAATTTTATTCTATTCTACTCTAAATTATATTTCGATCTCTGAGGTAGAAAATATGACTTCATTTTTTGGCGGACTCATCTATATTCAACTCTCATCAATATGATCGTGCATTATCAAGAAACATTACTAGAAAGAATTAAATAATTATATATGTTTTGGGAATGGCAACTTTTTTGTTCTTTAATAAAAATTAAGACAAAGGTTAACTATATATAAGAAATGTCAATCCATACACGCGTATTTTTGATGGTTTCTGAAAAAAAGTCATATTAAAAACACTTGCAATAGAAATAGAGCCGGCCCTGGCGTGTTACACAATGCGATTGCGCCGAGACCTCCCGTCGCCATACTTGCGCGAGATTCAATTTTACATACAAATAGGAATAGACATTGGCATTCCATTTATATGGTACAGTTCAGTGATTGCAACTAATAAGACTGTTTTTTGACATACGATAGATAATCGATTCCGTATTATTAATAACTTTTGTCAAAGGGAAACCTAATACGAAAAATTGACGAAAAATTAATTTGCCCATAGACATACTTTCTAGAAAAACCATGTATAGATTCATTTACATTAACTTCTATTTTTCTAAAAGAGAGTCAATTCGGTGTTTTCGCAAATTTTAAAATCTCTTTGACTGTGAAGATAATACTTAATTATATGGTTAAAAAAAATTGAATTTTCCTAAGCAATCGATTTATTCCTTAAAATAAGCCCTTTTAAATTTGAAATTCGACAAATAGGTAATACAACTATCTTTCTCTAAAAAAAACCCCAAGGATACAAGGTTTTTTGTCTTAACCATTGACATTATGAGAAAACAATTTGAAACAAATGTTTAATAGTACATTTGCAAATTTTATGTTGGGGTAAAAGCAGAAAGTCAACTGACAGTCAGCCAAAAAAAATAAAGAGTCGTGAGGAAATCCTACAATATTTCTCTGCTCGAGAGGAAGAATTAATTACCTCCAAGCTGGAGACAAATTGAACCAATAAAATAACCATTTTTTAGATTTTAGAAATATTACATAAACATTCTTACCAAAATCAAACGTGTTCGATTTTGGTTCATAAATCATATACATGAAGTGAAAATAGGATGGCTATATGAAATTAAATAAATAGGGTGTTCGTGAAAAATCATCCGTCGTTCTCAGGGATGATTTGATGAACTAGAGGTCACATATTTAAAATTAAAAAGGAGAGTGACACTTGTGATAGTTTGTAGGAATGGTTATGAAGAACCAACACCTTGGGACAAAAACTCGGCACGGCCACCATATGCCATATACATATGGTAGGCTTTAAACGGAGGAGTGATTATGAGGAATCATCCCTGGGAATGAAACCAGACGCCTCCACCATATGTCACGAAGATATGGTGGTAGGCTTTGAGATAACAAATAATAATCAGCATATCAACGTCAGACGTATCAAAAAATAAATCTTGAAAATCCCACGACAACCACATTAACCTAGAACCGAAGACGGCGCCTCCACCATATGTCACATTATAATTTAGGCGCGGGCTTGGAGATCCGGCCTTACGCCTTACGTGAAGTTGAGTTTTCTAGAGAGGTGTGTGAAGAAGGGGAATTTCGAGAATTTGGTTTCATTTAAGACACTTTGGTTACGAAGTAACACACAATCAACAGAAACAACAATAATACACATAATAAAAATGGAACACATAACAACTTAAACGATCTTACCATCTCCAGGGTGGAGATCACTAAAACTGCCAGAATGGCCTGGGCCCCACATCCCTAAGATGAGGGCCCAAAACTAAGACTGACTGTCGACACTAAAACGTCGGAACTGAAGGAACCGAAGAGAACTTGAATTGAATTTTAGAATCACTAGGTATAATTATTGAAAATATTGTTTCACTTCCTACTTTATATTAAATGATAGGCATGGTGTAAAATTATTTATTTATAATACATTATTTATTTATAGTAAATAATGTTAGTTTCCCAGCCAGCACACTGACGTCAATTTGCCGTCATCAGACGTCAGTTTAAGGTCAGTATCGGTCTACGACGTCATTTGCCAAATAAATGACGTCATAATTTAGTACGTCGCAGAGACGTCGTTGACAGAACGTTGTTATGACGCCATTCTTGAATCATAAATATATCGAATCTTAAAAATACGTCATAATTAAGTCATATTTTCTGACGTCATACACTGGATTTAGAAATGACGTCAAAGTTACATCACGTTTTAGAACGTCGTAGACAGTACGTTGTTATGACGTTATTTTCTGACGTCATACACTGGATTTAAAAATGATGTAAAAGTTATATCACATTTTAGAATGTCGTAGACAGAACGTTGTTATGACGTAATTTTTGAGTTATTTTCTAACGTCATACACTGGATTTAAAAATGACGTAAAAGTTACATCACATTTTAGAACGTCGCAGAGAAGTCGTAGACAGAACGTTGTTATGACGTCATTTTTGAGTCATTTTCTGACGCCACACACTGGATTTAAAAATGACGTCAAAGTTACATCACATTTTAGAATAAGTTTAGCCACGTTTGTTTTGGGTATTGTATAAATACACATAAACGGTCAGATACCTTTTTTATATTTTCATCTTTTATAATAGTTACCTTTATATATATTAGCCGTATTGAATGACAATAACTTCTTTGTTCTTATTCTATCGCGCAAGTAGGTAACCACACAGCTACATGTGAAATCTTTACCGCATATATGCCATGTAATTTTTATTCTACCTTTATTAAGTATTTATGACATTTAAATTCAAAACTTGTGTATTTGATAAATCTCGATACAGGGATTCATATTCTTGTATTTTCACGTCTCGACGCCAACCGATGCCTTGCGTCGCTTCTGTAAAACTAGTATCTGATAAATTTTGATATCTAAACTTATGTTCTTGCATATTTACATCACGACGTTGACCGATGCCCAGCGTCGTTTTTGTAAAACTAGTATATTTGATAAATTTTGATATCTGGATTCATATATGCTTGTATAATAAAATAATAAATTCAACCTTTACATACCTATTATGTATGTATACAGACTGTCTATTTTACGAGGGCCACACCAAATATCTCGCTTAATATCTATTGTAGAAGAATAAAGTTTTAGAAACAGTTATCCCATTTTTTGTGAGCTATATTTCAGTAAAAAGAAATTTGAAATCCATAGCCTACTTTATGAGATATATTACAAAAACCTGAAAAATAGGAAAACCACAAACGGTTATAGCTTCCTTATTTGAGGAGATACGAAAAAAGTTAAAGGAATGAAAGTTGACGGCAAAGACAATAAGAATAATAACGTGTAACAAAAAAATCGAAAAATGCAGTTGGCTTTGACATACGCTATTGTGCAAAAATGAAAAATACATATCTCAAAGTAGGCCATGACGCCATTTATTCCGTTATTTTTTTCTCATTCCAACGATATAAAACATGTCACAGAAATTTTAACCGATAGTGTCAATATTTATAATATTTTACGAATACCACAATTCATATAATTGAATCGTAACAATCAGCTGTGCCATAATTAGTGAAAAACAATGTATACAGTTATTAATAAATTTGACAGATTGTCACTGTTGTATGTTGTATGTTACGTTGTCGAGTTCTAAGACAAATTTTATATCAGTAATTATGGTGTACACCAATAATAACAAATTCGATATGATTAGCATTTATTGTCAGTGCAATTTTGACGCTGAGATGGCAGTCACGGTTTACGGAGATAGATTTCCAGATGCTCCGCAGCCAAATCGAACTATGTTTAGGAAGTTAGTTCAAAATCTAAAAACGCACGGTTCATTTTCAAAAAAAGTAGTAAGGCGAGCGCATGTTGCGGATAATGTAAGAAAAGTGAATAGAGTAATCAATTATGTTAACCAAAATGAGGAAACCTCTTTGAGACAAATTCAGAGAAACTGTCGCATAAAAAAAGACAGTGCAAGAAAAATATTGAAAAAAAAACGGATTTCGATGCTACAAAATGAGGAAAGTTCAACATTTAAATGAGGGAGATAAGCCAAGGAGAGTAAGATTTTGTAGATGGTTATTAAATAAGAAAAGGAATGACCCGCTGATATGTAGCAAAATTCTTTGGTCGGACGAATCAAATTTTTCTAATAATGGATTTTTCAATAGAAATATGCATTATAAGTGGACACGAGAAAATACACATTGGTGCAGAGAGACTGCTTTCCAAGAAAGATTTTCTACGAATGTTTGGTTGGGTCTTTTAGGGACTAAAGTAATTGGACCTTATTTTTATGATGGCAAATTAACCGCTCGTAGATACCTTATTAATTTCCTGCAAAACGAATTTCAAGATTTTCTTTATGAATTAACAGTGGCAGAAAGATTAAATTATTCATATTTTCAACAAGATGGGGCTCCACCTCACACTGCTGTAATATGTACAAATTATTTAAATCAAGTTATGCCAGATAGCTGGATAGGCACCTATGGACCCATTCTATGGCCAGCTCGATCACCAGATATTACTCCCTTGGATTTTTTCGTCTGGGGTTACATATTAAAGACAAGGTATTTCAAACTGCCCCTGAAAATATTGAGGACATCAAAACCAGAATTCGAAACGCATGTGAGGCAATTACTCCTGAAATGCTCCAAAATGTAATGCGTGACGTGTCTCGTAGAGCACGTTTATGTGTCAGAATGCATGGTGCACAATTTGAGCATTTGTAGTTAGAAAAATAAATACACACAATTTCTTTTCAATATAGTAGTAGGTAGTACTGTTATACATAGTTTTTCGTTTTTTTCTTTGGATGTTCGTTTTGTACTTGTATTTTTATTTATGAGATATTTATTGGTTTGTATTAAATTGTAATAAATAATTACGGAATTATAATTATTATAAAGTGAATTTTTACTATTATGGTACAGCTGATTGTTACGATTCAATTATATGAATTGTGGTATTCGTAAAATATTAAATATTGACACTATCGGTTAAAATTTCTGTGACATGTTTTATATCGTTGGAATGAGAAAAAAATAACGGAATTAATGGCGTGATGGCCTACTTTGAGATATGTATTTTTCATTTTTGCACAATAGCGTATGTCAAAGCCAACTGCATTTTTCGATTTTTTTGTCACACGTTATTATTCTTATTGTCTTTGCCGTCAACTTTCATTCCTTTAACTTTTTTCGTACCTCCTCAAATAAGGAAGCTATAACCGTTTGTGGTTTTCCTATTTTTCAGGTTTTTGTAATATATCTCATAAAGTATAGGCTATGGATTTCAAATTTCTTTTTACTGAAATATAGCTCACAAAAAATGGGATAACTGTTTCTAAAACTTTATTCTTCTACAATAGATATTAAGCGAGATATTTGGTGTGGCCCTCGTAAAATAGACAGTCTGTATATGTATTTCAAAGCGCTGGGCGAATTAAACAAAAAATGATTATTAAAATGGCAGTCTACCACCATTATAGCAAATATTAGAAAATTAACTCTTATCTTTAACCATAATGCAAAATAGGCATCTGCCATCTACATTAAATGAAAACTCACTTTTTTCTTTTAATTTTAAAACATCCAACTCCCTTGCATGAATAAAGAATATTTTTAAATAATTTTTAACACCCACATAAACATAACATCCATTGCTTAATTGAACAACATTCACTATTAGCACAACGTAAGTAAGTATTTTATAGAAATTTGCCATTGCACTTGATTTTATTAATGCACAAATTGTACACGGTTAAAGCTGAAAGAGAATATTATGTTTAAATGGGATACTCAACTGCAAGTAATAAATACGCTCTTTAAAGCAAAATTTACATGAAGAACGATAGCTTAGAGGAAGCGTATTGGGCTACCAAGCGACAGGCCGATGGTTCAATTTCCACAGCCGGATGATTTTAAGGAAGTGTTTAAAATTCTGTTACAGTGTTAGTTATAAAAATATATGTATATTCAAACCATTCCTAATTAATAAAAACGTAAAAGGAATAGAAACTGAAAGATTAAATAATAATCTCAAGTGAAAACAGATTTTTATTTGGGCCCATCGTATTCGTCAAATCAAGGTCATATTAAACGTCCCTTATCCTGGTAGCAACACTTTGAACTGAATTTCCAAATTATAGTAGGTATTAGAAATTCATATGAATGTTTTTTTTAAATTACTCACCGTACATTTTATGAGGCACTCGCGAATCTTTTAAAGTTTAATTTAAGTAATTAAGAAATACGCACACCACGTACTTATTACCTCGAAATACCTAAAACGTGTAAACCTGAATCTCCCCGGCGAGGACGGCTCGCTCCATTTTTTATTTATACCATTACTTTTTGTAGTTTTTTTTTTTTTGTTCTATTCTCTAATACTTATTCCTTCTAAACAAATTTTTGTTAAATGGTCCTTATGCAAATCAATAGGGCTGGCATTACATTTATTTATTGATAAACTTATATATTTAAATTTTTTGTCTGCACTACTAATTTACTTTTGAGATTACTATATAATTACACCCAAATTACACTGCCTTAAGAAATGTTAGAAAGCTACACCGTAGTCGGTAAATAACACCCAAATGGTGTATTACACCACAATTAGCAACACTGCATGAGATAAACGTCTTTTTTAGATACATTATCATGGGTTGACTACCACCCATTTACTAATTTTTTGTTCACAGTTACTAATAAGAAAAGAAATTATCTATCTACTACTAATTTCACACGGCTAGGATGTTTACTATTTGCTTCCACTGAACTCTACATATATGGTACAGTTCAGTGTTTGCTTCTACTTAAAAGTAGAAGAAGACTAAATTGTAAGACTATTCATATTTGTACTTAAAAGATGAGGAAGCATTCCTATCTTTAGAAGAGAGAGAAGAGAGGCTTGCTCCCATTTAATTTTTAGGTTATGTTAAAAGCAATGTTTGGCAAGCTTTATTTGCACGAAACCGTTTGTTATAAGACATAAAATGGAAGTCAGAGAATTTAAAATTTGCCGGCTATGTTTAAAAGTCGTCTGTAAAAATGAGTATGAAATTGTGGGGGAAAAGTTGGTAATGGTAAAAGCAATTTTCATAGGTTTGGTAAGTTTTTATAACCGATGAACACATGTAAAGATTTGCTACCTATTTACATTCGAGTTAAACTGTGGTAGATAATATTAAGCGTTATTCATTTGTTGTAATTTTTAGAACTTGGCAATCAGCGACAACCCAATAATGTGTAGTGAATGTTTCGGGGAGGTTCGGAACTCGTACGATTTCAAGTCAACCTGCTTAACTACAGAACAACACATAAAGACTGCCTCGAAAGGTAAAGACCAAATAGACTTGTGGCAGATAACACATGACAATGACCATGAATCTCAGGAAAAGAATAAGATATGCAGATTTTGTTTGGAGTTAAATGAGAACACTATGTGTTTCAACCTCGAAGAGAAGGAAAACGTGCCTCTCATGTTACAAAAATGTCTACCGGAGCTGGTAAATATGTGTAGTTTTAAGATCGGAAATAAGTAGTGTAGAGTAGGGCTATTCTTCCTTAGACAGCGATTGTCAATGACAACCTACATATTGAAACTATGTGGTACCTAATCAATGAGTCCCGTTTTGGTTGCTGTTGATAGGTATTTATTACATTTTTAGGCATCAAGTCCATATTATATTTTGATATTGTTATGTAATGTTATCCAAATTTTTTCTAAATCTTTGGGACTTCCTGCCACATATCTCCTGTTTTTCTTTGTAACTGGTGCTAGGGGAATCTACAAAATATCACAATTAACCAGTATGTTACTGGCAAATAACCTCTACGCCTGTGACTTTTATGTCAAAGGATCAGTTAGAGGTTGCTTTTTT
Organism: Stenurella melanura; assembly: GCA_963583905.1. Classification (NCBI taxonomy): domain Eukaryota; kingdom Metazoa; phylum Arthropoda; class Insecta; order Coleoptera; family Cerambycidae; genus Stenurella; species Stenurella melanura. The sequence goes on along the minus strand of OY757315.1, from coordinate 122,085,479 downwards.
CAACAAATAATACAAATAAGTATAAAAACTTGCAATTAAATATTTCGCCGACGTTTCGGAAATCTAATCTGTTTCATTTTTCAGGCTTTATTGAAAAATACACAGCTCTAAGAATGTTTGTTATATTCAATATCAATAGATATTTACTATTTACATAGAACTGTTGATATAGTTAACAGTTTTTAATGTTTATACAATGGTTCTTGTTTTAACATTGGCAACCAGGTTGTACAGACATCTACGGAACAATTCGACACGCATCTATCGTCATTCAATAATATTATCGCTGATTCTGTAATTTTTCTTTTTTTGCTATCCGCCTCTTTTGTTAAAATTTTTGCCGAGTCCCAATTTATTCAATGTCCGTTCTCCCAAGTGTGTTCGCAGATCTTGGACCTTTGAATTTCATTTTTTCTGATATAAGTTTTTTGTTCACCCAATTTTACACTAAACGGCCTGGATGACTCGCCCACGTAATGTTTGTTGCACTCACACGAAATACTATAAATGCAGTTTTTTGAATTTTGCTTGTGGTTCTTCGGTTTCGTCTTTGTCAGAATAGATCTTAAAGTGTACTTTGTTTGAAATACCGTCCTAATATCAAATCTGTGTTTATCATACACAGCAAAAAAAGATTTCTCAGAAAAAGCCTTGAAAAAGTAAACAGATTGAATTTCCGAAACGTCAGTGAAATATTTAATTTCAAGTTTTTATACCTATTTGTATTATTGGAAGTCTTCGGAACTCAATAGAATCTTCATATGTCAGAAGTGGGTTATAAGACTTATACTCAATATGAATTTTAGGGGGTCCTGTAGCGGCAAATTTAAATCCAACAGATTATTAACAGTGTCAGCTATTTAATCTGAGTGTATACTTTTTTTTAACAAACAATCGTAGAACATTTGACTCTTGCTTGAAAACTCATGATTACCATACTAGGTTTCAAGGTGACTTTACGTATTCCTCAAATAAGAAAACATTAGAGAATGGAACATATTACCGCTGCTTAAAGTTATATGACTACCTGCCATAATAATATAAAAAAACAATCAATGTGATTAAGCACCCTTAAAATTAGTTCATGATTTTTTTTTATGTAAACTAGAAACGTTATTCTTTAGATGAAGATTTTAATTATAACAATAATATTTAATTTTTTTGGTACAGTAAGATATTTCCAGACCTGTTTTTTAATTCACGTTGTGTGCATTTTTTATATTTTTTTCCGATTTGTTTTGATATGCGTGTATAATTGTGTTTATATATAACTTCCATGTGTGTCCCGCACTTGGTGAAATATGACGTATTTCACAGACAAAAATGTTTTGTATTCAAATCTGTTGAAATAAAAGATTTACTTATTTCTTTTTTCAGAATTTGTTTATGGTACAAGAACCCGTGATATGCCAAAAATGTTTTGCCGCTTTGGAAAACCTGTTTAATTTTGTAGTGAACAGTTTAAGTGTCGAAGAAAGCATTAATATTTATCGTGATACGAAGGGCTCTAATAGTAACGACAGAGTGAATCTGTATGATGTTTTACAGTTTACTAAAATCAAGAGGGAAAGTGATGGTGGAGATATTTGTACTGAGGATATTATTAGTGGAAACAAGTTTGCAGAGTTTTTTGTCAAGCATGAAGACGTTGAAGGCAATGAACTTGAAGTCAAATCTGATTACATGAAGAACGAATCGATGGAGTATGAAGTGGAGTTGGCTAACTCTGTGAAACTTGATGATATCGAGACTGAAACTGAACCATCAAAGAGGTAAGAGGTGTTTGTATTATTCGTTAGAGAAATATTATAATTCAGTTGACAGTTTTAACCTGGGGAAAAGAAACCGGAAATGCAACACACTGTTTTCAAAGTATATTATTTGAAAAACAAAAATCTCTGTAGGGGATGCTGCATTAAAGAAATGACTATGAATTTTGAAAATTCTGTTTTCCTTGAGTGTGTTGGAAAATATTTATGGGATAACACACAAATTAAATTCTTCTTTCATGATGGCTGTTGACGTGAACAAAAGAATTTAGGCAACATGATTATTTAATCATGCTCGATTGGCATTCATAAATATAGATACAAAAATATGTTGACAAACTATAGGTAATAAAATGGATAGCATATGTAAATGCAAACAAAGATATTTGCTTGATAGGTACTTCCCAATATCTGAAATAAATATTTACTTTAGTTAAACTAAAATCATTAACGAGTGTACTACTTAGGCTCAAAACTACATAGAAAGCATATCATATGCTTTAATGTAAACAAATACTTTACATTTACTATGTTCATACACATAATTCAAAGCTAAGTTAATATACACAATAAATCTGGTTATAAACAAGATAAGGCCAGATGTTAAATAATTGGTCCGTATGTTATTAACACAGCACAACAAAATTATTTATGCTGTTTGGAAGTTAATAACTATATTATCCAACAGCTGTAAAGTGCAAATTTCCTCTTTTAGAGGACAACAACATAAGTATAAAACAGTTATTAGGCATTAGCACTTAAACATTGGGACCTGGCTACATAATACAAGTTTGCATCAGGTACACAATTAAAATACAATTAAATTAATTGATTCTTATTGGAAAAGGATCCTTTCAAGTCCAAATCCTCTTATCTGCCAGCGCGATCCCCTGGCTTAAAACCTAAGAAACACTGCAAATTGTTGGCAGACAGTTTGCTAGTGGTTTGCGATAAAGTTTAACTCAACATGCAAAAGTGATGCCAATCATGTCTGGAAAACCATTCAGCTAAATCAATACTGAAGACCATAACAAAGAAATATTGTTGATCCGGTAAAACAACACAATGCCTTTTTCATTCATTTCGTAAACCTGTTAAAAAGTGCTTGCAAATGACACAACACTCGTCCAAGAACTAGCATCAAAATGCATACTAAAAGCCAAAGTAACCTATGGCAACGAGAGAACCTCAAAGAGAATGTTCGTTATTACAGGTAACAAAGAAGACTGGAATGAATACAAAAGAAGCTGAAATAAATTTAGAGTTTAAAAATCAAGATTTACATGTACAAAGTCAACGCATTATTTTAAATATACATGAACGTTTAAAAAGCGAAAATCGTGAACAATGTGAGAAAGAAATAATAGATCGTATTAACGAATTAACTAAAATATCAAAATCAACAATTTATCCCGTAATTAAAAAAGGAGATGTTATAGATCACGGTACAAATAGGAAACGGAAAAATACGAAATTAAAAAATATTGATGATGCTACCAAAAATGTAATACGGCATATAAGTCATAATATGTATCAAGAAAATATATCTAAAACTGATATAATACTTCAAAAATCTGTTATTGGCAAAATGAACAAAAATAGCCTATCTAATAAAAAAAAAATCGGTAAAGGTATTTACACAGAACGTCCCTCGTTATTTGTGCATGGCGGTCACTCTAAAAAATTAATAATTACGAAATAACTTTGAGAATAATAATCGGAATATAGTTATTGCTAGTATTACAAAGAAAACTTGATAAGTTTTGGTCAAAAGAATATACAGTTTGCTCATCCAACAGCAAAAGCTCAATACTAATAAACAGGTGCCACATATGGCAGGCTTGCACAAATACCTTTACAAATGTCCACCATGACTGAATTATTTCTTGGGATGACCACCCTGTACATTTTTCAATAAAAGTATAATAGGTGTATATGTCAGATATTATTGCCATCCGTCACATCAATCCAACATTCGCGTAATGGAGTGGAAGTATAGTGGTGGTTAAAAAATTTTATTTTAATTTTAATTTTTCGAAAATGTTAAAAAAAAAAATAAATTTTTTCTTCTGAAATAGGTTTAAAATGTCAAACGTAGAAATTTTAAATTTGAGCAAAAAGGAAAGTTTCCGTCTATTCTATAATAGTGGTAAAAGAAGTTTAAGATTTAAAAATTACACATTTTTTTTAAATAGGTTTAGAATGTCATGAAACGTGAAACTTTTAAATTTGAGTAAAAAAAGTTTCCATCTATTCTAGTGTTAAATTTTTTCCAAACTGGTAACAAAATGTTGCAAAATTTTTTTTTCCGAAATTGGTTTGGAATGTCATGCAACGTGGAAATTTTAAATTTGAGCAAACCAAATTTTTCGTCTATTCTATAGTAGTGATAAATACTAGATTAAAAATGTTTTCAAATTTTTCAAAAAATTTTTCAAAAACATTTTTAAATTTGTTTGAATAGTTTTAGAATGCCATGGAAACGTGGATAGTTTAAATCTGAACAAAGAAAAAAATTCTATCTTAGTGGTAAAATTTTTTTAAAATAGTAAACAAATTTTCTAATTTTTCTTTTAAATAGATTTAGAACGCTATCAAACGTGGAAATTTTAAATTTGAAGAAGTAAAAAAAAAATCCATCTATTTTAGTGGTAAAAAAAATTTCAAAAATGTTGGTAAAAAAAAATTTCCAAAAATTTTCAAAATTTTTTTTTTTCTGAATCAGGCTTAGAATGCCATGAAATGTGGAAATTTTAAATTTGAAGAAAAAAAAGTTATCATTTTAGTAGAAAAAAATTTTTCAAAAATTTAATTTTTTTTTTTTATAGTTTTAGAATGCCATGAAACGTAGAAATTTTAAATTTGAGACAAAAAAAAATTTTTTTATATTGGTAAAAAAATTTTCAAATTTTTTTTTTTCAGAAATAGGTTTAGCGTGTCATGAAACGTGGAAATTTTAAATTTGAACAAAAAAAATTTTTTTCACTATTTATTCCGTTTAGACGGTCCACCCTGTATATTTTCCAGTGAAATTTCTACCAGTTCGGCGCTGACAGTAGCGTCAACTACCTGCCAAATTTGACTGCTCTCCGTCAAGTAGTTTTTTAGTAAATGCACCAACAGACAGACAGACTGACGGAATTGAAAAACCTATATTTTCGTAATCTACGTGTTCTGAAACGTCAGAATCCGAAAAAATCTCGGAGGGTGATTTTTTCTCGAATACAATACTTCCCTTCGGTATGCGAGGGAAGTAAAAATAATAAAAATTAATACAATTTTCAAAAAATTATAACATTTTCTTATGACAAGCATTTTTATTTACCTCCGCCCTTGTACAACAAAGAGATGCCGACTGTTTTTGCCGGCTTTTAGTTTGTATACGGTTTCAATTCTGCTCGTATAAAGTATACTTCTTATTTATTTTATGTTAATAGTTTCTTTTATATCTAGTTTGTCTTTCATGTACTATGTGCTCTTAGTCTTTTACTTCATATCTATTGTTTTATACATTTATACCTTATATTTCAACTTTTGTACTGTATGTTGACGTGTGTAAACACTTTGTGTATTTTGACACCGATCAAGTATTGTATTGTATTGTATATTTTAAAGGTGCTTAGAGGGCAGAAGATACTATCGGGTTTCTTTTAAAAAAATTAGGGTAATAACTGTACTATAGTAACAACTTTTTTCCCTATTAGAACTAAAAATATAAAAATAGATTTTTTCGCTCCACCCTATTGGGCATGCCCATAATAAATAAGTAAATAAATTATTAATGGAACGTTTCATTTCAGGCAAAACTCAATACACGCCTATACAGTGGATAAGAGGTCGATTTTGCAAAGCCACCTTCTGACTCACGATAACAAGAACCCCAAGAGTTTCAGATGCGTCAAATGTGCATACTGTGCGGATCATAAGAGGGATTTGCAATGTCACATTTTTACTCACAGAGGTATGAAGTCATTTGTGTGCCCCGAGTGCTCCAAAAACTTCAAGACAAAGCAGTTGCTGGTTTTCCACATTTTTAAGTGGCATAGCGATAAGAAAGAAATGATGAAGTTGATTTCGAGCTACATTCGTTACTGCAAGTTATGTGATTACAAATGGGTGAATTTGTCCCGTTTGCGGAGCCACGTCAAGAAACACCACAAAGAGTTCATGTATTCTGAATGTCGGAAAGGCTTCACAATGAAGGAACTTCTGGATTTGCACATATTGAACCGGCATAGCGATAAAAAAGAAGTGATGAAGTTGATTTCGTGCAAGATCTATAACTGCAAATTTTGCAATTACAAATCCGTGATGGCGACCAATTTGCGGAGCCACATCAAGAATCACCATGTAGAGTTCTTCCCGTGTCCTGAGTGTTCAAAAGTCTTCGTAGCGAAGGTTTACCTGGACTCGCACTTCTTGAAACGGCATAGCGATAAGTGTGATACGACGAAATGAACTAAGACTTTTGTGTGTCCTGAGTAGGGAATATATTCCGGAATTAACCTCAATGTAGAACTACTTAAAAAATAGCTTTTGATCTTTGTATAATAAAAAGGAAAGTGTCTATGCAACCGCCGCGGCGGATCTTTTGCACGACTTATTGAATCGCCGCACAGAGAAATTGGAATATTTTATGCAATTTTCTGAAAATGTTGCCTAAGGCGCTGATAATTTATTAACAATTATTTAGCAAAATAAAAATCAACCTAACTAACCCAACTACCTAACAACTTAAAAGAATCACATGAAAGAGATAAATTATTATATGAAAAAGAACATTGGTTTGATATGGACCTTATCCGAACACTTAGACAAAAGAATAAAGCGTGGAAACAATATCGTAAGTGCTGCACCGATCAAAATTATAAATACTACAGATCCATCAGAAGTGATGTAAAAAATAAGACTAAACTGGCTTTTCAACGGTATGTTACTGAAACCGAAGTTAATATTAAATCGAATCCAAAAAAATTTTGGTCATATATATCTGAAAAAAAAGGTCATACATCAATACCACCAGCAATGACTTATAATGATACCAGACTGGATAGTCCTCAGCAAATAGTAGACGGATTTGCAGAATTCTTTGCCAATAACTTCCTCAATTCTACAGTATATGATACTGAATATGCGTCTGTTATAAATAATTCTAACGGTACCCTACACATAACCTCAGTAAGTGAGGAAGAAGTCATACAGGCATTAAAACAAATCAAACCCAAACTGACTGCAGGTCCAGACTTAATCCCGGCATTCCTGTTAAATGATTGCGCCGTTGTACTATCTAAGCCGTTGCAAATTATATTCAACTTAATTTTTAAGACACAAGTATTTCCAGATGCCTGGAAAATTTCCAGAGTATGTCCCGTGTATAAAAAAGATAATAACATGGACATCACAAATTATAGACCAATAACAATAATATGTAATTTCAGTAAGGCACTTGAAATTCTTCTAGCTGATTACCTCTCATTTCATGTCAGAAGCAATATTATACCCGAGCAGCACGGTTTCATTGAAGGACGATCAACAATTACTAATTTAGTCTGCAAGTCTCAGTTCATTTGTGAAGCCCTTGATGAGAGAAGTCAGGTAGACGTCATCTACACTGACTTCTCCAAGGCATTCGACAGTCTGGATCATGGTTTATTACTTATGAAATTAAATAAGATAGGTCTGAGTTATAATATGTTGATGTTTTTCCAATCATACCTATATCAACGTACCCAGTATGTCCACTGTCTAGGATATAAATCTTCTACTTTCACTCAATCCTCTGGAGTTCCACAAGGGTCTGTATTAGGGCCCCTTTTGTTCATAATCTTTATTAATGATATTGCGGCCGGCTTGAACGTAAACTACTTAGTATATGCAGATGATTTAAAACTTTTTTCAAGAATTGAAACCAAAATGGACTGCGTCACACTACAGAACAATTTAAACACATTAAACTCTTGGTGCAAAGAAAACAAACTGCACCTTAATGCAGCTAAATGCAATGTTATGTCATACTGCCGGAAGGACGAACATAATATAATATCATACGAATATAACATCGATACCACAATCCTTCCACGTCCGAATACCATTAAAGATCTAGGTATAATATTTGACCATAAGTTTACCTTTGTCCCTCATATTAATTCAATAATATCTAAAGCTTATAAGAATCTCGGTTTTATCGTGCGTAATATGAAGGACTTTAACAACATTAATACCCTGAAGTTACTTTTCACTACTTTCGTAAGATCACAGCTAGAATATGGTTCAGTAGTTTGGAATCCCATATATAACACCCACATTATTAATATTGAGCGAGTTCAGCGAAAATTCTTTAAGCTAGCAACGTATCAGTTAGATAATAATCAATATCCCCAAAGAGGCACCCCACAGGAAATTTTCTATGCCAGATTTGAAATGAACAGCTTGTTACAACGCCGCAACATGCACGCCGTTGTTTTCTTGTACAAAATAGTCAACAACATAACTAACTGTATAGCATTACTAGAGATGTTAGAGTTTCATGTACCCAGAATTAATTCTCGCCAGAAACGACTATTTTGTACAAGAAATCATCATACTAATATATATAAAAGGTCCCCTATATATCACATGTTTGTCAGTTATTCAGAAGTTGAAACAAATTTAGACATTTTATTCTGTAATGCTAGTAGCATCAAACGCCTGTATGAATAATCTAATCCTTGTTAATCTTTCTTGAAATTGTCTAGTCTTGTACAAATCATTGATTTTGCATTTAATAAGTAGTGCTGCATTTTATTGTTCACTTTCCTCACTTTTCTCATTGTATATTTTCGTTGTGATTTATTGTAATTTATGCTTAATTGTATTTTAATTGTATTGCTATCAGCATTATTCTTTTTTAATGCTGATCACTTTGTAACCTTATCCTGTAATTGGGTTTATCCCGTTGGATATTGTACCTAAATAAATAAATAAATAAATAAATAAAAATAAAAACATTATTTCTGTCGTCAAATCCAATCAGAATTTGTGAAAAAGGATATTAATCGTTACAAAATATTTTTAAAAAAAGTCCAGTGGGCAGCAGTTGAACATGGGACCTGTTGCTCCACAACGCGACAACATTACGCATAGGCCAGCGATCCACGTCGAGAACACCGCTATAGTACAGAATATATAGTATGTAACCAAACCAATTGCCGCGGCGGTCATGTAAATAGTTAAAGCAACCGCCGTGGCGGTTCGATAGCAATTTATTACAGTACCGCCGGCGGTTTACTAGACACTTTCTAATAAAAAATATGTATATTTTAAACAAGTACAGTACAATAAATGTATACAAAATTGGGTTATATAAAAATCTAAGTTTGTTTACTTATGGTTTATTTATATTTTATTTAGTACGTTAAATTTTTGCGCTATTTTAAATAGTACTATAGTCTATTTTCAAACCAGGAGGAGCGTTTTGAATTTAACGCGCTAAATCATACATAATAATAATAATAATAAGCTTTATTGACTAACAGGAAAATTCCATTTACAAGACAATTAACAAGGACAGTACAAATAAGAACATAATAATTGAATAAGTTACAATCAGTTTAAAAATTAAGAATAAAAGATTATTAATAGCCCAACCGTCTTCTGCATGCATACGGCATGCATTACTAACCGTAATTCTTGATTATGAGAGGCTCGTTATTGATGAGATAAAAGCAATTCTTTGACTTTATTAGAATATTGACGATGATCATTGTGGTAAATGTCTAAATGGATTGATAGGGGATTATAAAGTGAGCACATGCGATAGAGGGGGACCTAAAGCCCAGATTTGTATTAGCCCTCGTAAGGTAAAATAGTGAGGTGGACCTAGTATTAAATCTGGGAACCAGTAGGTTAAGTTGAGCATTTAGCTCAGCACAGTCCATCAGATTGTTACACAACTTGTATAAAAATTGTAGAGAAAGATATTTTCTTCTAGCTTCAAGTGAGGGAATGTTAAATCTGCTGAGAAGAGCTGATTGACATACATACATCTGTGATTGGATACGCCCTCGCCAGTTTTACACAAGGCAATAGTCGTAAATTTTGACATATTGTAAAAAATTTTATTTCGTGTCAAATTATTTGGTTATAATTCCTATTTTATCATTTGCACATTGTACATCAGTATCTTTTGTATAAATCTGAAGGTAAAAGTGGCTAATTACTTGGTGCTCTTATATTGCGTAAATGGTATGGATGCTGTATAAAATACCTAAAGGTCGAATAGAGGTCGTTGTATTATATAGTTTAATAAAATACACACAAAAACACTGTAGTCGTGTATTGTTGGTTGCCCAAAACGCCAAAAAGGTTTTAGTGTATTTTCTGGTGTGAATGGAACTTCCATGTTTACTCCTCCTGGTTTAAAAACTGACTATAGTTGACATGAAGTATTGGCCTCCCGAATTGTAATAAAGCTTTCGATTTTTTATGGATATTGTTTTGTAGCTTTTACAAATCCCATATTAACCATTTCCTATTTAATCAAACGAAAAATGAAGAAAAGCATTTCAAAGTGCTGTGGTTATAGATAAATGTGACATTACTGTTTCACGAAATTGATGATGTCACTGCCAATCATAGCGTACAAAACACTTGTTTATTTATTCGAATTTTGTTACTTATTTGTTAACATTTGTAATTTGATAGGCGACAAAATTTTGTTTAAAAATTGGCAACTGCTTTAATGTACCAACTACTTCGTTTTAATAATGGTACGTGTTTCTGCCCCTTTTGGGAAACCACCCTTCAATTTCCATGGATTCAAAATAAATTATAACAAGCTAAAAAAAACTGCATTTTGATATGCTTTTTATCCCTGTTGGGATGATTCAGTACGTTTTCAGCACAGGGTCGTAAGATGCCTCAGTACATTTTGACATGTTTTATTTTTCCTTTTTATTTTTGCATTGACTAAAGTAAAGGCTAACTACATTTTGAAACACAGAAAGGGCATCGGTTCTCTTTTTATTTAGTAAATGAAAATCGGTCAAATATTTATAGAGATAGAATTTTCCCCGGTATGACCTTCATTTTTTTTTATTTGGACACCTATAGATAATTTCATGTATAACTAAAATAAAGACTTTTTCGAGAAGGCACCATATCAAAATCTGTTTCAAAGTAAAACCTGTTTTGTTTTGCATTCGTACGTTTCTTTTACAATGGGTACTGTGACGTTTCATTCACCCATCACACTTTGACACTCGAGTTTTGTGCTGTCGGTTAACGGTAAGCTCGGGCGCCACCTTTACAGTGTTTTACGTGGTGTAAAGGTCCCACACTAGCCTCCTAACGCAGCCTGTTGCAGTAGGGCTGGGATAGCTACAGTGAAGAAACCGTATGTCCAGAGGGTCTAGGGATAGTTAGACTTCACATACACTACAGTAAAAAGTAGAAGTTGAGATGCTTATAGGTAAAGTCCAAGAAGAGGTTACATAGATCTAAGAAGGTTAAGTAGAAGAGGCCTGAAAAATTATAACATCTAAATCCTCTTGCATCTTCAGTTTAAAATTGCAGTAGATTGGATATTAATAATAATTAGACACTCACCCTGGGTTTCATATGAGGCCCCTCGAAAGTGTATCCCTCGCAATATTACCACGAGGTGCGAGTAGAAAATGAAAGCCTAAAAATTCAGTCTCAGCAAAGTTGATATCAATTTTAACGCAATCAATAGGCAATATGAATATTTTTTTAAATTACTCACCTTAGGTTTTATGAGGCACTCGCGAATCTTTAAGATTTTAATTTAAATTATAAAAAAATACATACACCACGTACTTATTACCTTTATCTACCTGAAACGTGTAAACCTCAATCTCCCGGATGGCTCGAGCAACTTTTTTTATACCGTTACTTTTTGTAGTTTTTTTGTTCTATTCTTTAATGCTTATTTCTTCTAAACTAATTTTTGTTAAAAGGTCTTTATGCAAATCAATAGGGCTGGCATTACATTTATTTATTGATAAACTTATATATTTAAATTTTGAACTCTACTACTAATTTACTTTTGAGATTAGGTACTATATATAATGAAACATATTCTTTATAGGATTTTGCAAGCAGTGGAAAGAAAAGCTATCTATGAGAATTAAAGGAAAAACTATATATAAAATTATTAATGAAATCTTTGCATTCTTTCGATAACCTGACTTCTGGTTATGCTAACAAGTAAAAATTCTTATTTGCCATTCTCATTTTAACACTAGCATCCAACCTAGTCCCCTACGGCTAAGCAGGCTAAACTAGTATCTACATCCACATTATTGTGGACTCATCAGAAAAGCCTAAAGCCACTCATAACGATGTTCCATGCAAAACTAAGACAATATCCATGAATAAGTATAAAATAATTATAATTGTGATGTAGAGAGAACATAAGTAAAGGTGTTTTGTGTTTATTGTATACAATTTTGTGTTTTCAAAGGATTATTATGCACATTTATAATTGGAAGCTATACCATTGTATTTGGTAGTTTATATTCTGTTGGATGCTGTTATTATTAAAGCACTTTAGAAGTGCATAAGTTGATTAACCTCCAAGAACTTGCTGCATTTGTTGTAATAAAAAGTGATAAAAAGTGGAAGCCTTCCAAAAACTGTACATTTAAAAAAAAACTTGAGTGATAAACAGTTACCATAAAAACTGCACTAATAAGAAGTTGTTGATCTAGTATTAATTACTGCCAGTGGTATAACATAAAATTTTTATTACACACCTATTACACAGTTACCTTAACTGAAATAATAGATAGAGTTCTCCAAGCACCCTATAAACTATCATTTGGGCCTGATGGCATTCCACTGTACGTTCTAAAAAAATGTATATTTACATTAGCGATACCACTACATAAAATCTATAACTTGTCACTGCACACCGGCATTTTCCCTGAGTTCTGGAAAAATAGTTTTTTAAAACCAATTCACAAATCTGGTCCAAGAGAGGACATCAAGAACTATCGAGCCATTTGCATTCAATCCGAGATACCCAAGCTTCTTGATTGCTTGATTACTACTAAAATATCATGGGATACTGCACATATTATCAGCAATGAGCAGCACGGTCTTATGCGTAAAAAGAGCACCTCAACTAATCTACTTCTTTATGAACATTTTATTCTCAATGCTTTTGAACATCGATCACAAGTAGATTCAATTTACACTGACTTCACGAAGGCATTTGATCGTGTTGATCACGTATTACTCATAGCCAAACTCAAGGCATTGGGTGTTGAGGGTTGCATGCTTGAATGGATTCATAGTTATTTATATAATAATAATAATAATGTTTATTATGCAAACAGAGATTACAATAATACAATGTTACATAAAAGGTAGGAGTTCGGCTAAGCCGTTCTTCTACACTACCCAAAAAGAAGAGCAAGAGAAAAAATAAAAATACTTAAGGTAATTACATAGGAATCCATATATGTATATATATAAAACATTTAAATAGTATACCCACTTATTTATAAATCTATTAGAGATTGTCATTTAATAACATAGTTTTAACACTGATGTTAAAAGAGTAGGAAGATAAATCCAACAAGTTTAATACCTTATTTAATAAATGAGGAGCCATATAAGTGAAAGAACCTTCGTATTTGCTAGTGGAATATTGAGGGATACAGAAAGAATTGACTCTTATGTTTACATTGTGAATGTTAGATCTTTTTTCCAGTAAATTATATAAGTATTGTGGTGTTTGATATTTTAAGACTTTAAAGAGAAATGTATAATAAAGATATTGTGCCCTTTTGACAACATTAAGTTCTTTAAGTTGAAATAAGTAAGGGGTTACGTGATTCCGATATGGAATGCAACAGACAAAGCGCATACACGAGTTTTGTACTTTCTGTAATTTGATTTTATTGTAATTCGTTAGAAAATGATGGTATACTGTACAACAGTAATCGGTGTGAGGATAAATAAGAGATTTTATTAATTTTAATTTTGTTTGCTCATTTAATTGATATTTTAGGTGATATAATGATTTTAGCTTGAAATAAGACATACTGATGACGTGATTGACATGTTGGTTAAAACTCAGATTATGATCAATAAACAAACCGAGATTTTTTGCTGATTCTACCCAGTCAATTTGTGTATTATTTATCAATAATTTCTCTTGGCAAATAACATTTCTTTGGTGTTCCTTCCCTATGCATAATGCTTTAGATTTACCAGGATTAATTTTTAGACCATTGTTCGAGCACCAAACCGTAATCGAATCTAGGTCCGTATTTATAAAATTAATAGATTCCTCCAACGGCAAAAAATGACAAGGTTTATATAATTGGACATCATCCGCATATAAGTGTATATTACAATATTGTATACAAGTGGGTAAATCAAAAGTATACACTGAGAATAAAATAGGCCCGAGAATGCTGCCTTGCGGTACCCCCCTACTTGTAGTACCTAAGTACGATTCATTATTACATCCTAATACAACTTTCTGAGTACGATTTTTCAAATAGCTACTGAACCATTTCAGTGCAGTGGCATCAAAGCCAATATATTTTAATTTTGCTACTAGCAAGTCGAAGTCTACTAGGTCGAATGCCTTACTTTGGTCTAATAGAATTATTATCGATGAAGTTGACTTATCTAACTCAAAAGAGATGTCGTTTATGAGTTTTAATAGAGCAGTTGTGGTACTGTGTTTTTCTCTGAATCCTGATTGGACGATGGGTAAAATATTATGAGTGTTTAAAAATATTTTCAAATTTAGAGAGATGATTTTCTCTAATATCTTAGAAAATGATGGGAGTATTGAGATAGGGCGTAAATCGTTTAGGGTTAGTGGAACGGATATTTTGGAAATTGGTAGAATATTAGCAGATTTCCACACAGTTGGAAAAACTCCTAGTTTCAAAGAATCGTTATATATGTTCTGCAGAACATCAATGCAATGAGGAATTATTAAGTTAATCATTTTTAAATTGATGTTGTCGCTCCCTGTTGCTACAGATTTCATATTTTTTATTGCCAAATAAATATCTTCATGACTTATTTCTGTAAAAGTAAATTTGAGATCTCTACCCAAATAACCGTTACCGAAATAAGTCAATGTGTCTATATTTACATTAGATAACCGAACACAGTTTGTCAGATGCTCAGGAGCCGTATCATCTTCTATTAAAGTTACTTCCGGCGTTCCTCAAGGATCGCATATTGGTCCATTATTATTTAACTTATTTGTTAATGATATTAGCGAGGAACTTATTAACAGTAATTATTTAATGTTTGCTGACGATTTGAAGCTGTTTAGAATCGTTGACAACTCTTACGATGCCTCTCTTTTGCAAAGTGATTTCGATAATTTAGTTCGTTGGTGTGACATCAATCTATTAAAACTTAACCCTGCCAAGTGCAATCAAATTTCTTTCACAAGAGGCAATAATCCTGTAATATTCGACTACCATCTAAATACTGCTACTTTAAACAGAGTAAATTCCATAAAAGATCTTGGTGTAAATATTCGATTCAAGGATGACATTCAAACCTCATATATCAAATATCACAGCACAAGCACTGAAAGTGTTAGGTTGCATCAATAGGGACTCTACCTTTTTTTTCTATTGACATATATAAATTGCTCTACTCTTCTCTGATAAGGAGTCTGCTAGAATATGGCTGTGTGATATGGAATCCAGCATATGTTGTCGATAAACAATCCATTGAGAATGTCCAATCTAGATTCCTTAGACAATGTGCATTCAAGATAGATCATCCAATAGGCGAATATTCCTACATTGTTATCTTACACGAACTCAACCTTCTATCACTTGAGTGTAGAAGAGTGCAACTTGATTTATGCTTTTTGCATAAATTGATTAATTGTAATATAAACTGTCCAGATGAGTTACTTCAGTTGATCAGCTTCAATTTAAACGATCGCAGAACTAGAAATTCAGAACTCTTTAAAGTACCTTTTCATGTTACAAATTATGGTCAAAATGAGCCCATATGCAGATTACCACCAAGTTAAATCTTGTATAAGTAATTAAAGCTTGTCTAAGACATGGTGTAGCATAATATTGATTTTATTGTATTTACAAAAATTTTATTTGTCTTGTTTTATTCATTATTCCATACTATTTTAATTATGTTCCTATTTATTGAATTGTAAAATGAAAATGGCTCTGCCGTAAAATAATAAATAATAATAAATAAATAAATAATTGACATTGACTGATAAAAAATAACAGATCTTCACCCATCTATTAGCTAACTAGTATTGGAACATCGTTATGAGTGGCTTTAGGCTTTTCTGATGAGTCCATAATAAGGACGAAAAACGTTTCAAGGGCTAAGCATTTCCAAAAGACTGAATGAGATTTTATGAAAATGTAATTCATTAGAATGAAAATTTTTTTAAAGACAAGGTACGTAAATAAATTAATTTCAGGCCTTTGTTCTCATTTTTAACTGAATTTACATATCGGAGGGATCATGTAGATACTAGTTTAGCCTGCTTAGCCGTAGGAGACTAGGTTGGATGCTAGTGTTAAAATGAGAATGGCAAATAAGAATTTTTACTTGTTAGCATAACCAGAAGTCAGGTTATCGAAAGAATGCAAAGATTTCATTAATATTTTTATATATAGTTTTTCCCTTAATTTTCATAGATAGCTTTTCGTTCCAGTGTTTGCAAAATCCTATAAAGAATATGTTTCATTACTATAAGCTAACAAATAATAAATAATTCACTTTTAAATAGGTACTATATAATTACAACCAAATTACATTGTATTAAAAAATGTTAGAAAGCTACACCGTAGTCGGTAAATTACACACAAATGGTGTATTACACCACAATTAGCAACACTGCATGAGATAAACGTCCTCTTTAGGTACATTATCACGGCCCACGGGTTGACTACCACCCATTTACCAAGTAATTTTTTGTTTATTCACAGTTACTAATAAAAAAGAAATGATCTATCTACTACTAATTTCACACGGTTAAGACATTTACTACTAGTGTCCACTTAGAAGTAGAAGAAGACTAAATCATTGGTAGAAATATGTACTGTTTATATGTATTTAAAAGAGGAAGAAGTATTCCTAGAAGAAGCTTGTTGTTTCAGTTTTGGGTTATGTTAAAAGTTAAAAACAAAGTTTGACAAGCTTTATTTGTACGAAACCGTTTGTTTTAAGTCTTAAGACAAAAAATGGAAGTCAGAGAATTAAAAATTTGCCGGCTGTGTTTAAAAGTCGTCTGTAAAAATGAGTATGAAATTGTAGGAGAAAAGTTGGTAATGGTAAAAGCAATTTTAATTGGTTTGGTGAGTGTTTATTACCCATGGACACATGTAAAGATTTGTTACCTATTTACATTCGACTTAAATTGTGGTAGATAATATTAAGCGTTATTAATTTGTTTGTAATTTTTAGAACTGGGCAATCAGTGAGAATCCAATAATGTGTTGTGAATGTTCCGAGCAGCTTCGGAACTCATACGATTTCAAGTCAACATGCTTAATTACAGAACAACACATAAAGACTGCCTCGAGAGGTAAAGAAGACGAAGTAGACTTGTGGCAGATAACACGTGACAATAACCATGAATCTCGGGAAAATAATAAAATATGCATACTTTGTTTGAAGTTAAATGAGAACACCATGTGTTTCGACCTGGAGGAAAAGGAAAACGTGTTTGTTATGTTACAAAAATGCCTACCAGAGCTGGTAAATATGGGTAGTGTTAAGTTCGGAAATAAATAGTGGCTATTCTTTCTTAGACAATGTCAATGATAACCTTCATATTGAAACTTTGTGGGAATCAAAATGAGTTCTGTTTTGCATTCAGATATCTGAAAATTTTCTGTAGCATCATTCATAAAAATTCATCTTTTCTCCTATCTAAGAATTAATATTGTACCTTGGGAAACAGTGGGTGGAGTCGATGTGCTTTAATTTTATAGAAAGTTGATGTGGAACGTTTCAATAGAGCAGTAGCAGCTGACGTCAGAACATGGCCGCCAAAGTTGCCTGGGTGGTAATAACCCAGTTTTGCATTTGTGTACTTTCTGATTAATTCGAGTTTTTAAAGAATTTGTAGTGCTTTTTTAAACGTTTTTTTCGTGTCACATTAATTTTGGGTGTTTTTCGTCTATTATACATTTCGCGATTTATTGATCTGACTTTACTTTAGTGTTTTATTTGTGTTTTTGAACCGGCGTGTTATCTTGCGTACCTGTCAAAAGTTATTAATTTTCGATATGGTAAGTGAATTTCAGTGAATTTATTATAATTTTATTTATATTCTACATTTTAGAAGTCCCCTCATTACATTTCTAAGCTGAAATGGATTAATGAAGCCAACCTATATGATTTAAAAGTGAAAGATTGAAACTATATCGTTGGATGATTTATCAAAAATATAATATAGCATTGAATTAATGAACCATTGTGACCCTTCTTGTAAATAAAATTTATATCTAAACTTTAAGACTATTATTATTCATACTTACCCGTATAATTATGTATAATTTAAAACATTCAATGATGGTAGACGATGCTGTTAAAAGTGTGTTATTTTTTAAATTCTGTTGTGTTTTAGCTCGCTTACCTTCACTGGTATTTTATTTGTGTACATTATCAATATTTTGAACCTCTGTAATTATAATTGTAAGAATCAGAACAGATACCAAACTAGGTATATAGCTATATAAAGTATTCGGAGCGTATTATGTTGCATATTTGCTCGCAATTTAAATTAAATGGAAACTGAAATGATCTTACAGTCCTATATTTTTATTAGATTTACTATTACTCCTGCATTTCATAATACAAACCTCTGATTGTTGTTATTAATGTGATAAACACTTAAACTCGTTACAAACTTTTGAGCCTAACAAAAGTAAGATATAAATCAATAAAAAGTTGAAGGGAAATATTTTAAATCGTCAAAAAACGTAGATTTTACAATAGGTTTATAAAACCATTAATATATGATTGATATATTGGCATAAATCAATGAGTGTTTTGATAACTTTTAACCTAGTGTAATAATACTACCTAACCCATGTCACTGCCTAGCTGTAACTGGGCGTATATTAATTAAACATTTACTAAAATATGTCTTGATAGTATATATGTACAAAAAATGTAAAAAATCCAATATAGCCTTTATTTTCACTAATTTATGGGTTCACAAAGATGTCAACGTTCTTGACACCAAACTTTACACTGGTAAAAACAACACTAATAAAGTATATATAAAATTTTCTCTCACAGTAGATTTAAAAAATATATATTTATAAACATCACTACATCTATCTGATGTTAAGAAATCCTCCACTTTAATTTATATTAAACGAAAATTGACCCCAACTCAAATGTCAAATTTCTGAATTTACCACCCAGGCAACTGACAGCTGGCAATCCTGTGACGTCACTGCTAGTGCTCTATTGTCTTTGATATTTATTCAATTTTCAGCGATAAGTCCTTATTATATTATATCAGTATGTAGTGATATCGTATTTGAATCCTTTTTGTGATTTTGTAGATATAATATTCTAGTTTGTCTTGTAATACCCAGCGTCTATATTTTGATATTTGTTTTACCTTGTTAATGATTTTTATTAATGAGTAATGAAGGACAAATAAATAGGAGAAATATTTTTCTTTTCAGAATTTGTTTATGGTACAAGAACCCGTGATATGCCAAAATTGTTATGCTGCTTTGGAAAGCCTGTTTAATTTTGTAGTTAACTGTTTAAGTGTCGAAGAAAGCATTAATACTTATCGTAATAAGAAGGGCTCTAATAGTAATGACAGAGTGAATCTGTACGATGTTTTACAGTTTACTAAAATCAAGAGGGAAAGTGATGGTGGAGGTATTTGTGCTGTGGATTTTGTTAGTGGAAACAAGTTTGAACAGGTTTTTGTCAAGCCTGAAGACGTTGAAGGCAATGAATTTGAGGTCAAACCTGATTCCCTGAAGAGCGAACCGATGGAGCATGAAGTAGAGTTGGAAAACTCTGTAAAACTTGATGATATGGAGATTGAAACTGAAGCGCCGAAGAGGTAAGAGGTGTTTGTATTGATTTGTTAGAAAAATATTATAATTCAGTTATCAACAGTTTTAACCTGGGGAAAGAATGAGCGGAAATCCAACACACTATTTTTAAAGAATATGATTTGAAAAACAATGTTTACATCTCATTAAAAAAATTGAATATGAATTTTGAAAATTCCGTTTTTCTTAAGTGTCTGTAGAAATATTTATGGGATAAAAGCAAAATTAAATTACTCTTTGAAGATGAAAATATCTAGGAAAACGGTTATATAATTTTTTTTTAATGAATGGTTTTTGTCTAAAATGAAGTAAAAATATTTGACTTTGCAAATTTACTCGTACATGGGAAACGATTTTCCAATTATCGGGCCAGATTCCTGTTTCTCATATTCTTTGGTATTTTTTAAGAATTGTCCCCATTCTAAACCGAAAAACTATAGACAAATTTCTATACTCCCAGCCTTCTTCAAAATATTGGAGTACGAGTATTTGTTCTAAATATTTTATGATATACATACATTTACACTCACATTTAACAATCAGTGGCGGCCTATGGATTTTAGCTGTAGGTGTTCACTTGCGGTGGACAGAATATGCATATGAGACTTTGAAGTCTCAAAAAATATTCGCCTACGGCTCGCTCTCTCTCCAGCCGCCTCATATGGAGGTCAAGGTGAACCGATGACCTTGAGGTCATTGGTTCCCCTTGACCTTCCTTTTCTCCTATTATTTATCAAATTAGAAATTAGGTTCACAATTAATATTCTATATGATATGCTCAATATTCTCATAACATTAAGAAATTAATTAATCATTTAATCAATTTTAACACATTTATTAATTAGCCATTTTTTATTTTCCAATTTGAATTTGATATGTTGTCAAATGTAAACATATTCTATTGAATAATTCAAAATTCAATATTCATTATTCATAAGTTTATTAAGCTTTCTTTAGGCGTGGCATGCTGTCCCTAGATATAAATCCCTAAATCCCTAGATATAAATCGCCTAAAGATGCAAGCCATAGACATTTGATACGTATCGCAGGCATAAGATCGAAGAGAATGACCGACATATTTGTAGACTTGGTATATTTGTAAAAATTCTTACTAATCATATGGAAAAGGCAAAAACAAAACACACTGTAAAATTTATAGAACACAAAAAAATCAAAAAGTGGATTACAAACGGAATCATAACATCTATTAAACACAGGGATAGGTTAAAAAAGAGGCTGTTAAAAAGCTATAATCCCGAGCTGGAGTCCGAATATAAGGCTTACAGGAATATGTTGAATAAGCTTATCTTACAAACAAAAAATAATTATTACAGGAAGCACAGCGACAATAATAAAAATAATGTTAAGAAAGTATATCAAATTATAAAAGAAGCCACAAATGAAAAAAATAGTCACATAAATAATGAACTTAGAATTTTGGATGATAATGAAAAAGAATTTGATGAAATCATAGATATGGCAAATCACTGTAATAATTATTTTATTAATGTGGGTATTGAAATGGAAAAAAAAAAATTTAGGCTCCCCAGATGCCTTATAAATTAGAGCAATCATCATATGTATCAATGTTTTAATACCCGCTACTGAAAACGAAATTATTAAACACATAGCCTTCTTAAAAAATGACAGTTCTCCGGGTGAAGATGGTATATCAGCGAAACTTATTAAATTAGTACATTTAGAAATATTAACTCCAATAACGCATATAATCAATATAACCTTCAAATCTGGCATAGTTCCATCATATTTTAAAAATGCAATTG
Organism: Stenurella melanura; assembly: GCA_963583905.1. Lineage (NCBI taxonomy): Eukaryota > Metazoa > Arthropoda > Insecta > Coleoptera > Cerambycidae > Stenurella > Stenurella melanura. Next base: position 122,063,858 of record OY757315.1, on the reverse strand, counting down.
TAACCCCTATACATAAAGGCGGTTCAAAAAATTATATACAAAATTACTGTCCAATAAGTCTCATTAATAACATTGCCAAAATCTTTGAAAAGTGCCTTAAAGACAGATTAATAAGTTTTTTTTAGAGGAAATGATACCATATCCAAGAAACAATTGGTTTTACAGAGGGGATTAGTACCAGTGATGCGATGTACCATCTTATTTCTAAAGTCACAAGTAATCTCAATATCAGCAAGAAATGTATAACTGTTTCTATCGATCTTGCTAAAGCATTTGACACGGTACCACATGATAAGTTCCTTGATGTGCTGTCACATTGTGGAGTTCGTGGTACTGTGTTGAATATTCTTGAAAGCTACTTAAATAATAGACATCAACGTATAAGAATAAATAACATAATAAGTAATTCACAGGTAATAAAGATTGGCGTACCACAGGGCACCGTTTTGGGCCCTATTTTATTCATAGCCTATATAAACTCATTATTAAATTTAAAAATAAATGGAGAATTTGTATCATATGCTGATGATACAGCCATAGTATTTTCAGGAAACACATGGGAAGAAACCAAAGAATTTGTTATTCAAGGCATAGTGAAAATAAAAAATTGGCTTGATTCATACAAACTATCCTTAAATATAAAAAAACCAATTACATAGCATTTTCTTCAACTACAGCAGATCGCCCTGATTTTGGTAATATTAGCATTAGCCTAAATCAATCAATCAATGAAACATATAAAGTGAAGTATCTAGGAATCCTTATTTATCAACACTTGAAATGGAATACTCATATTGAATATTTAACAAACAAAATTCGTAAGCTGATACATAAATTCTACTTATTAAGAGAATTTCTAAACAAAAAGCTGCTAATCTCAATATATAAGGCAGTTATTGAATCTTTAATCCGCTATGGCTCTATCCTACTAAATTGTTATATGATGATGTAATGTAATGTTCGAACACTTTACATGGTATCCATTTGTACATATATTCATAAACATATCGAACTTAAGCAATACGTAAATCACACTCATGAAACCAGTAATAAAATAAAGGGACATTTAAAAATTCCCATTAGTAATAAAAATATCAATCTAAGATTCATGAACTACCTAGCACCAAAAATATATAATCGTTTACCAAACAATATAAAAATTTTAAATAATGCAAAGCTTTTTAATAAAAAATGTAAAACTTATATAACTACTAACTATCCTCAATTCCATAGTATATTGTGAATTATAGACTTAAACTGATTTCTATTTATCTATATATTTTTTCGCTAACCTATTTTATTCAACTGTTATAACATATCTAATCTTTTAAATGTTAATTATTAACTTTTACTTTTTGGCACATATCAATGATCAATCATTTAGGTGCCATTTTTTTTGTATATTTTTTTCATAAATACTAAGTACTAAGTACTTAAACTGTATTTTCAATTGTATTTCAATTGTATATTATTGTATAAATATAATCACTCAGATACCCTTTCTCGCTTGTTACGTGGCAGATTAGCAAATAATGGCAATTCGTATCATCCCCACATTATAAAGACAGGCGAGTTTTCAAGTTCTGACAGGAATTTTCATGTATACACGCTCTAGATTATTATACAATTATAGATACAAGGTACACAATTTATTCCATTTGTAAGTTTAAATAAAAACTGTCTTTGTTAATATAAGTACTAAATACGTTGTTAATATCAATTATTAGGATGTTTATGTAAAACAATAAATAAATAAAATAAAACAATAAATCATTGCCTTTTGCCACACCCAAGCACTGGAAAGTTGTTAGTGACTGAAATTTCACAAAACCAGTTCTGAAGCTCGATTTGGCTTTATTAGAGTTATTTTTAAATCCAGAGCAGCAGTGCCAGCCTTTAACACGAAACAAATACAATTCAATAGAAACTTTGAAGTAGCAAGGGGGTGGGTGGGACCGAAGTCACATAGTAGCCACCTCCTCTTGGTGACTTCTGGATTTATTGTTAAATTCACCTGATCAAACAAAGAGCTGCTTTTTAACCTCACTTCACACTGGTTGGTGTCTTTTAATTTTTCCCAGGTTACAGATCTATGTTAAAGGTGCATAGAGGGCAAAAGATATTATCGGATTTCTTTAAAAGAAAGCAGGGTAATAATAATAATAATAAACAATAATAATATTTATTAATTTCAGAAAATGTACAAGTGCAGTTAAGAAACATTGTCAGAAATACAAAGAAAATATCACAAATAACATTGTAAAAACATATACACACAAAAGAAAGAAAAAACATGTGAACAGTGAGCGATTAAACAAATATTATAACTAGAACTATAGAAAACTAGTCCCACATTTTGTATAAAATTCGTCAACACTGTAGCTGTTCATGTCCAACAAAAATGACTTTAAAGCCTTGTGACATTCAAAATTACCTGAATGCCACTTGTTAATTTTTATTCTAATAGCAATGAATTTTTGTAGTCTTAAACCACAATTCAGTAAACTTATTATTTAATTTTTCAGTCCAATCCCAAAGCCCTAGTCTTACTGAATCTGGAATCTGGAATTGTGTTCGTCAATCCAACTTTAAATTATAAATTAGCATACAAGCGCCATCTGTTACTTCTCTTGATAAACACCTACAAGTCATCTGGAACAACAAATATTTAAAAGAAGAAATCTGTATAAGTGAATAAATCCCAAAAATCAATAAACAAAATTATAAATCGATAATTCTGATTAAATTGGAACTCATGAATGCATAAGAATGATACAGTACAGTAATTGTGTAGATTTGTATTATATTTAAAGAATGATTTATGTTCACACTACCAGCGACATCTCGCGTATAGAAGTGTAACTAGTTTGTTAGAAATCAAACACGGTATCCGAACAGTTCGTGATAGCCATTTTCCTTTTGACTTCGAGCAGATACAGACGTGCTGTCCGATTAACACCTCCTCCAGTGTGGTATGTTAATAGATAGTTAATAATATAAATATAATTACCTTCTGTAGCATTTGTTGTACATGTATTTGCAATTTAATTGTTGAATTTATCATAATTAAACGCGATGTTTGTTGATCACAAATTACCTTCATTCGCGGCGCGTGGCTTGAAAGAGAGGCGGTCATGTTAATGTATGAACGGGGTATTTCGAGACATGTGTTTAACTCAGTATTAAGAAATATTTAGAAGTAAAATTTATTAATGAGTAATTGAGGTTTAATAAGGGTTTAAAGACAGTTCGAATTTATTAAATTACGTTTTCGTAACCTTGTCGAATAATTAAAATTCAAAAGAATTTAACTCGATATTAGTAGGGGCGAGAAGGGCATGTTAATGTAATTTATTTAGAGATATACCAGTAATGCATTAACGTGGGGATTTTATCAAACGCACTAAGAGTGCCCACTAATAAACAAGTAATTTCAAGCGTAGTAACAGATGATAACTCTTGTAGGAATGAGGTGTTTAAGCTGACCCTTCAGTTTCGATGTTTAAGCTGACCCTTTAAATTGTTTAAGTTGACCCTTCAGATTTGAAGTTAATCCTTAAATTGGGAATTTTACCATACATTTGGCTTAACGGTGTGCCAGGGAAAATTGGGTAGCTGCTATAATCCAGGAGAACCAGACTATTTGCCAAGGAGTTTTGAATCCAAGGTTGGAGTGGCCTGGTATGAAATAGTCCTCGCTGGATGAGAGCACCAAGTTGTTTGGTTTGGTAACAGTTCCGGCGTCTAAATTCTTGGGATCTCTACAGAGTCAATAATCGAGTGGTGGCAACACGAGGATTCAGTAAGACGAGGACCAGGGTTGGTTACTGCAGAACCCAGCCGGTGGTAAATGTATCAACTGAATTTGCTTTTCAACATTTCCTTTCAACTTTCAACGACATTATTCAACCTTCGACAAACTTTTATACATTTCTAAATTGTTTTATGTTATATATTGCCTTCAGCTAATCATTAATTTTCTTCATTTAATTACTTAATCACCGTTTAGCAATAATTTGTCATATTTTGTAAATTTTTTGGTCTTCAACCTAGTTAAACTTATTAATTAAATATATAACTTTCTGTAAGGAAGTAGCTACATCCAACCATAAGGTGTAACATTTCAAGTAATCTAAATTAAACCATTTCAAGTTTTATAATAGAGTCAATAAACCAGATATTTTTAACTGAGTGTTGATAATTTCATGAGTATCTATAACATTAATTATCTCTGAGTAGTCACAGTCGTACAATTAGGCAAGTACGTTATAGATGCTTTTTTTAATATGACTACTGGCGCCTAACAAAAAAAATAAAAGTTTTTCTTGAATAATTTCCGAACCACGACCCAGTCTCCACTATCTAAACGAGAACCGGGCAACCTCAACTTCCTAACCTGCTGGGGGCAGAAGTTGGTGGTACAGCCTTTTTAAACCTAAAAAATGTCATAGATTTAATATGCCCCGGCAAACAGTTAAAAAATTTACAGCCCATGAAACACATACTTTTTTGGCACAAAGCCGTTCTGTGTTCTTTTGGTAAAAGGAGATGTTTATTCCTCATGCTATATGGATGATCAGTTCTAATCTCGTTAAATTTACTTCTATTTTTGTAAACAAAACATGACAGCTCATAAATGTAAATAGAGTTCAAAGTAAGAATGTTTAACGATATGAGAAGGAAAACTACTTTGTTTTCTACCACTAAACTTTATTGTAACATACACGTTACTGCAGTTTCGGTACTTAACGTACCATTTTCAAACGTTGATTCAAATGAATTTGAATCAACGTTTGAAAATGGTACGTTAAGTACCAAAACTGCAGTAACGTGTATGTTACAATAAAGTTTAGTGGTAGAAAACAAAGTAGTTTTCCTTCTCATATCGTCATGATTAACTATCACAAAGTAACGGCTTCCACAATCGATTTTTTAAGAATGTTTAAGTTTTTAAAGGCTTCCCTGCAGGAAGTATTATATCCCAGATTGGCTATTATACGTATTGCCCTTTTTTGTAGTAAAAAAAAACTCTATTTGCTTCTGATGAGGAACCCCAATGCACTATACCGTACTTTATGCAAGAATGAAAAGTAGCAAAATACAACTGTCTTACTATTGATAGGCTGCATTGTTTGGATGTTACAGCCAAAACATAACAGGCCTTTGACAGTTTAACACACATATCATGAATGTGATTAGACCATATTAAGACTACAGTCGATTTTCAAACCAAGCATTTTTGATTCATTGGCATACTCCACACTTGTAGTAGGAGATAGAAGGATATTAGTGTTAAAGACAATATTAGACTGCAAAGTTTTAAAGAGAATACAGGTTGTTTTACTTTGATACTGATGTATACTGAATTATGTATTTTTTTTCTTATTGACATTCACATCTGTTATTGTAACAGCCTAAGTGATTATATATAAATAAATAAATAAATAAATAGATTAATACATAGTTTATTATTTTCAGTCCACAATATTACTTTGGCATATATAGTTTTTGTACAGTTTTCAGCATCAGCAAGAGTATTAGACTTTATTAAAATGTTCGTATCATCGGCATACGAAACTGTGAAACATGATGGATATTGAATATAATTCAGCATGTCATCAATATAAATAATAAAAAGTGTAGGCCCCAATATAGATCCCGGAGGTACTCCAACGCTGACAGTCTGCGAGTCTGATATAACATCCTCAATACAGACCTGCTGATTTCTATTTGCAAGATATGACGCAAACCAGTCGTGAGCAACGCCTCTAACTCCATATTTCTCAAGTTTCGTCAATAATATAGAGTGATCTTCACAGTCAAAAGCCCTTGAGAAATCTATAAAAAGTCCCAGATTTATTTGTCCTTTGTCCATGGACGTTACAATACCGTCCACAAAGTCGCTTAAAGCAGTGTCAATGCTTCTTTCTTTTGTAAAACCATGTTGACTGGGGACAGCTTATTGTGCATCATTAAGAAGCTTATTAGCTGAGAGTTTACTGGTGACTCAAAAACTTTTGACATACTAGGAGAAAGGCTAATGCCCCTATAATTCTCAAACAAGTTTAGGTCGCCTTTTTCAAACAACGGAATAACTTTTAACAATTTTAATTCTGATGGATACATTCCCGGCTCAAGAGACAGATTTATCAGATAGGTTAAAGGTTCAACGATATATGTAGCTATACGTTTTAATAATATATTTGATATTTCGTCATGTCCCGAAGAGTTGGAATTTTTCAATTTTCTGATTAAAACTAAAGTGTCCTCCTTAGAAAGAGTCCTAAGAAATAGAGAATGATTCGAGACTTCCAAACATCTATTTATAGAGTGGTAGTCAATATATGGAGGTAGGTTAGAGGTTTGGGAGCGTTAATAAAGAAAGTATTGAATTTTTCTGTCAGTTCACTATTATTTAAAAGCTTGTCATTTTCTTTTATTTGTATACCGGTTTTATTATTATTATTTTTTGATTTTCCCAGAGTATTATTTAGTATGCTCCACATAGCCTTGCTCTTATTATTAGAGGACATAACCAATTTATCGTTACGGTCTTTAAAAAAATCTGATAAAATATGTTTAAATTCGTAATTTTGCTATATTAACAACTTTTTCCGTATTAGAACTAAAAATACAAAAATTGATTTTTTTGCTCCACCCCATTGGACATGTCCATAATAAATAATTAATGGAACATTTCATTTCAGGCAAAACTCTGTACACACCTACGCAATGGATAAGAGGTCAATTTTGCAAAGCCACATTCTGACTCACGATAATAAGGACCTTAAGAGCTTCAAATGCGACAAATGTTCCTACTCGACGGACCATAGGCGGGATTTGCAATGTCACATTTTTACTCACAGAGGCACGAAATTTTTAGTGTGCCCCGAGTGCTCCAAGGACTTCATGGGGAAGCAGCGACTGGTTGCGCACATTTTCAAGTGGCATAGCGATAAGAAAGAAATGATGAAGTTGATTTCGAGCAAGATTCATTACTGCAAGTTATGCGATTACAAATCGGTGAGTTTGACCCATTTGCAGAACCACATCAAGAAACTCCACAGAAAGTTAATGTGTCCCGAGTGTCGGAAAGGCTTTGCAATGAAAGAACTTCTGGATTTGCACATATTGGACTGGCATAGCGAGAAGAAAGAAGTGATGAAGTTGATTTCGACCAAGATTCATTACTGCAAGTCATGCGACTTCAAATCGGTGAAGTTGACCGAATTGCGGACGCACATCAAGAAACACCACTTAGAGTTAGCGTGTCCAGAGTGTTGGAAAGGCTTCACAACGAAGGAGCTTCTGGATTCGCACATATTAAATTGGCATAGCGATAAGAAAGAAGTAATGAAGTTGATTTCGAGCAAGATTCATTACTGCAAATCATGCGACTACAAATCGGTGATTGTGACCAGTTTGCAGAGCCACGTCAAGAATCTCCATGAAGCGTCTTTTAATCGGAGGAAGATGCACCTGGACTTGCTCTTGGCGAACCAGCATAGCGATGAGGGGGACACGATAAAATCAACTAAGCCTTTTGTGTGCCCCGCGTGCTCCAGATGTTTCGTAATGAAGGAGAATCTGGATTCACACATATTGATTTGGCATAGTGATAAGAAAGAAGTGATGAAGTTGATTTCGAGCAAGATTTATAACTGCAAGTTATGCGATTACAAATCGATGATTGTGACTGATTTGCGGAGCCACATCAAAAATCACCATGTAGAGTTCTTCGCGTGTCCTGAGTGTTCCAAAGCCTTCGTAGCGAAGATGTACCTGGACTCACACTTGTTGAAACGGCATAGCTATAAGGGTGACACAACGAAATCAACTAAGACTTGTGTGTCCCGAGTAGGGAATATAATCCCGAGACAAAAATCCCGGGATGTCGGAATTGAAAGTAGATAATCCCGAATCCGAGGATTGACCTCAGAGCAGAACTACTTAAAAAATATATTTTGAGCTTTATTAAATTAAAAATCTGTATTTTTTAAACAAGTACAGTACAATAAATGTATATACAAAAATCTAAGTTTATTTTTTATTTAGTACGTTAAATTTTTGTGCTTTCGTAAGTAGTACTAGTTGACATGAAGTATTGGCCACCCGAATTGTAATATAAAGCTTTCGATTTTTTTATGGATATTGGTCTGTAGCTTTTACAAATCCCATATCGGCCATTTCGTACTTAATCATACAGAAAACGTAGAAAAAGCATTTCAAAATGCTGTGGTTATAGATAAATGTGACCTTACTGTTTCACAAAATCGATGATGTCACTGCCAATCATAGCATACAAAACACTTGTTCATTTATTCGAATTTTACATTACTTATTTGTTAACATACACTTCTGCTTTATTAAGCCTTATATTGCAGGTTTTAACAACATACCTGCCATCGACATCTTAGGTATAAAAATTTCAAATAATTATCAGTCTCTTTACATATTTGTCATCTACATACCACCGAGTATACCTGTTGCCGATTTTGAATATTTCCTTGAGACACTAGGTACCCTGAAGTATTTGCAAAATAACGATAATGATATAGTCATTTTGGGCGATTTTAATATCCCCAAATATGCATCTTACCTAAAAGACTCAAAATCTAACGCCCAAATTAGAGCCTTGAATAATTTTCTAGACACTAATAATTTATCTCAATACAACTCAATATTTAATGGCAATGACAATATTCTTGATCTAGTATTACACAACAAAAACTGTGATGTATCTCAATCTTCTGATCCGTTAACTAATGAAGATTTTCATCACCCTGCTCTGATCATATCAACTGAAATAAGTACTGTTAAGAACCTTAATAATAATTTTCCAACTAATCATGACGTTAGTTATAATTTCCGCAAATTTGATTTATCCAAATTGTATGAAAACCTTCTCAACATTGACTGGTCCTCCCTCTCGTCTTTTAATGACGTCAATGGTGCATGCACTCATTTTTACAACAAACTTGACTCTGTATTTGAATCTTGTGTACCTAAGAAATCGACTTCTCGTAGCGGCAGATATCCTCTGTGGTTTAATGGCAGCATCATAAAAAAAATTAGCCTTAAAGAACGTCTTAGGAGACACTATGCAAGAACCAGTGATCCACTTATACACAATAAAGTCAAAACCATCAGAAGGGAAATAAAATATGATACCAATTTAGCCTACAGAAATTTCGTGCAGAACTCTGAAGACAATATAAAAAATGATCCCAATAAATTTTGGGCTTTCATCAAAAGTAGAAAAGGTTCGGCCAGTGTATCTGAAGAGATGTTCTTTGAGGGATCTTCGCTAAACAATCCCTCTGATATACTAAATGCATTTGCCAATTATTTCGGTCAATCTTATAATGAGTCCTCATTAGATATCGAGGAACATCACATTGAGACCGATATACCTAACAATAACCCTATTGTTAGCATAAACTCTTTCAGTGAAGATGGGGTTATTCGGGCTCTAAAACGAATTAAACCCAAAATGACGACCGGTCCTGATTCCATTCCAGCTTTTTTATTAAAGGATTGCGCTATCATCTTTGCATATCCTCTAACTCTAATTTTTAACCTAATCTTAAAAAACTGCCTGTTTCCTGACCTATGGAAATATTCCAAAGTATGTCCCATCTTCAAAAAGGGAAACAAACTAGATATTGAGAACTTTAGACCAATCTCTGTAATTTGTAACTTCTGTGAAGTCTTAGAAATATTACTTCATGATAGAATATATCATTCAATTAACATCAAAATCTCTATTAATCAACATGGATTTATGAAAGGGCGGTCAACAACAACAAATTTATTCTGTGTAACTCAATATATTTCTGAATCCTTAGATGAACGTGGGCAGGTAGATGTCATATATACCGATATCTCCAAAGCGTTTGATAGACTTGATCACCAGTTGTTACTTAATAAATTAGAAAAAATCGGCTTCTCATATTCGTTGCTCCTTTTGTTTAAATCTTATTTAATGAATAGGAGTCAGTACGTTGCATTAAATGGGTTCAAATCGATCGAATTTGTTGCCACATCTGGAGTTCCCCAGGGATCTATTCTGGGGCCCTTGTTTTTTAACATATTTATTAATGACATAGTGAACGAAATTAATTTGCCTCACCTTTTATATGCCGACGATCTAAACATTTTCACAATAATTGATGAAATCGATGACTGTTTTCAACTTCAGACTTCTCTTGACAGAATAAACACCTGGTGTATAGTAAATAAATTATTCATGAATCCTAGTAGATGTAACGTAATGTCCTATTCTTTAAAAACATCACCTTTTATTTTTGATTACAGGTTAGATAATGTCATACTTCAAAGACCTATAACATTTCGCGACCTCGGCGTAACTTTTGATAGTAAATTATCCTTCACTGATCATATCGATACCATTGTGTCTGAAGCCTCCAAAGCCCTTGGATTTATCTTTCTTACTAGTCGAGAATTCACTAATACTGATACTCTGAAAATTCTTTATCAATCCTTCGTCAGATCGAAACTTGAGTACGCATCGCTAATTTGGAGTTCCAGTTATGATGTTCACAAGAATAACTTGGACGCAGTTTAATGTAGATTTCTTAAATTACTGTGGTTCAAATCCGACGGTACCTATCCAGTGATTGGTTTTCCGCAAAGTAACTTGCTTGAAAGATATTCTATGACTACTCTTGAGGATAGGCGTACGTACTTTTCTCAAGTATTTTTGTTTAAATTACTACACAATGATTTGACGCACCCGAAATACCACCAAGTTTTCTATTTACCTACGCCGCGTACCAACATACTAAATAATTCACCTTTATATACGATTTGCAGTACTTCTAACAAATTATGTAGCGACTTCGATATTTTTAATTGCAGCCTTAGTGACATAAAACAAATTATTCTAAATTAAATAACCAGTGAGTGTCTTTGTTTTTCTTAATTTGCTTTGAATCACATATGTGTATATATGTATATATAGTTTTTATATGTAAACATTTCCCATGTTATTTTTTTCTCTTTCTTTCTTCGTACATTTAAGTAATTTTTTTCTTAATTTTACTTTCTTTCTATGTTGTATATTATGTAATTAATGCTTTGTATGCCTTTATTCCTGTTCTGTAATTGGGTATCTTACCTGTTGAACAGTGTATGCAATAAATAAATAAATAAATAAATAAATAAACATATTTATTTTGATAGACAAAGGAATGTTGTTTAAAAAATGGGAACTGCTTTAATATACCAAGTACTTCATTTTAATAATATCAAAAAAGCAAAAAGTGACCGCAAAAGAAGCTGTTTTTTCTCCTGTTTTTGGGTAGCGGATTGGGAGCTTGGGAAAAATCATAAAAAGGTTTAGCTGGTCTCAAAATCATCCTTATTAAAAACCAAGAGAGGCACTGTTCTTGGTTTTTGAAAATGTTCAGTAATTACCCCTATTCAACCCTTGAATAGAGAGAGAGAGTTTATTTGGGTCAGATAATTGTACATTGTATACACACGTCAAAAATCACATAAAATTACAAAGAACCACTGCTTTTCTTGGTCAATGAACTTGTAGTTCCCAATTATACAACTTTTAAATTGTCATAAAAAAGTGCAAAGGCCTTGGATCATCGACTGCCTTTGATGGACCGCCTCAACCGAACTGAGGCAATTATAGAGAGGTAAATAATTCGTTATCTTTTCCTGCACAACTGCAAGCAAATAATGGCCGTAGAAGTTTAAACAGAGCATTTCTTTACATGTGTGTCTTTTAATTTGGAACAAAATATTGGATTAATGTTTATAATTTAGAATATTTAAATGTGATTTATTAACGTTTGTAACATAAATGAGTGTCCTGGGTTAAAAGCTTACCACCTAAGTAAATTATTCGAATTCTGCATCTGCATCAATACACAGTTCTCTACGTCGAATTAAGGACATACGTACTCCGTTCAACACTAAACAATAAACTATCAACTAACGTTGTCAATAAAAGAAAAACTTGGTCCAAAATCCACAACGGAATACAAAAAGAACGAACAAGTAAGTTGTGTCTGTACGTAATCAAGAATTTAATGACTTGAACGGTAAACTCAATAAAATAAATATTCACTATAAATACACAGTGACCCGAAATTCAAAAATAACAAAAACAACGAACGGCGGTTTGGACGTGTGTACCTAACGAAACACCCACAGAAACTAAAATATTGCACAAGGGAGAGTCAGAGTATAGTTTTCTTCAGATTAGATCTACTCACTCAGAAAACGTCGACGTCTTTAATCTTATTTACCGCACCGCTAAAGACCGCCGACATTTTATAGCTATCTATACAAATATTGAGTATCATAGGCAGACACGCGCGACGATCTTAACCTACCTCAATATTCTAGCAATTCTCAAAAGATTTTATTGAAAATTTGCGAAATTTTTGTTTATTTTTTTTCTCCAAAACTATGAGCTTTAGACCCCATGTTATATAAGGTTTTTTTGTTTGTCTTGTCGTTCCCTACCACCAGTTTTTTTTTAATGACATGAAACTACTTACACCCTGTATATAAAAATAAGGAAATGCACCGAGGAAAAACAAACAGGAAAATACAACACTTTAAAAAGAGGTTCCAGTATCGTCAATAAACTTTTGAATGTTATAAAATACATTTTCTTTTAGGAGTGTTTTCACTTTTTTTGAAAAGTATGAAAGAGGTTAATTTTTCCACTCAACGGGCAATATATTATACAACTTTATGGATATATATCTGAACGATTTTAAGTTTTTTGTTAGTCTAAAATAAGGATCAATTATGAGGTTGTGTCTTGTCTCATATTGATTCCGATTTTGGTTAACAGGGAAAAATTTTTTTCGCGTAGTCTAAACATTCATATACAGACTGTCTATTTTACGAGGGCCACACCAAATATCTCGCTTAATATCTATTGTAGAAGAATAAAGTTTTAGAAACAGTTATCCCATTTTTTGTGAGCTATATTTCAGTAAAAAGAAATTTGAAATCCATAGCCTACTTTATGAGATATATTACAAAAACCTGAAAAATAGGAAAACCACAAACGGTTATAGCTTCCTTATTTGAGGAGATACGAAAAAAGTTAAAGGAATGAAAGTTGACGGCAAAGACAATAAGAATAATAACGTGTAACAAAAAAATCGAGAAATGCCGTTGACTTTGACATACGCTATTGTGTAAAAATGAAAAATACATATCTCAAAGTAGGCCATGACGCCATTAATTCCGTTATTTTTTTCTCATTCCAACGATATAAAACATGTCACAGAAATTTTAACCGATAGTGTTAATATTTAATATTTTACGAATACCACAATTCATATAATTGAATCGTAACAATCAGCTGTGCCATAATTAGTGAAAAACAATGTATACAGTTATTAATAAATTTGACAGATTGTCACTGTTGTATGTTGTATGTTGCGTTGTCGAGTTCTAAGACAAATTTTATATCAGTAATTATGGTGTACACCAATAATAACAAGTTCGATATGATAAGCATTTATTGTCAGTGCAATTTTGACGCTGAGATGGCAGTCACGGTTTACGGAGATAGATTTCCAGATGCTCCGCAGCCAAATCGAACTATGTTTAGGAAGTTAGTTCAAAATCTAAAAACGCACGGTTCATTTTCAAAAAAAGTAGTAAGGCGAGCGCATGTTGCGGATAATGTAAGAAAAGTGAATAGAGTAATGAATTATGTTAACCAAAATGAGGAAACCTCTTTGAGACAAATTCAGAGAAACTGTCGCATAAAAAAATACAGTGCAAGAAAAATATTGAAAAAAAACGGATTTCGATCCTACAAAATGAGGAAAGTTCAACATTTAAATGAGGGAGATAAGCCAAGGAGAGTAAGATTTTGTAGATGGTTATTAAATAAGAAAAGGAATGACGCGCTGATCTGTAGCAAAATTCTTTGGTCGGACGAATCAAATTTTTCTAATAATGGATTTTTCAATAGAAATATGCATTATAAGTGGACACGAGAAAATACACATTGGTGCAGAGAGACTGCCTTCCAAGAAAGATTTTCTACGAATGTTTGGTTGGGTCTTTTAGGGACTAAAGTAATTGGACCTTATTTTTATGACGGCAAATTAACCGCTCGTAGATACCTTAATTTCCTGCAAAACGAATTTCAAGATTTTCTTTATGAATTAACAGTGGCAGAAAGATTAAATTATTCATATTTTCAACAAGATGGGGCTCCACCTCACACTGCTGTAATATGTACAAATTATTTAAATCAAGTTATGCCAGATAGCTGGATAGGCACCTATGGACCCATTCTATGGCCAGCTCGATCACCAGATATTACTCCCTTGGATTTTTTCGTCTGGGGTTACATTAAAGACAAGGTATTTCAAACTGCCCCTGAAAATACTGAGGACATCAAAACCAGAATTCGAAACGCATGTGAGGCAATTACTCCTGAAATGCTCCAAAATGTAATGCGTGACGTGTCTCGTAGAGCACGTTTATGTGTCAGAATGCATGGTGCACAATTTGAGCATTTGTAGTTAGAAAAATAAATACACACAATTTCTTTTCCATATAGTAGTAGGTAGTACTGTTATACATAGTTTTTCGTTTTTTTCTTTGGATGTTCGTTTTGTACTTGTATTTTTATTTATGAGATATTTATTGGTTTGTATTAAATTGTAATAAATAATTACGGAATTATAATTATTATAAAGTGAATTTTTACTATTATGGCACAGCTGATTGTTACGATTCAATTATATGAATTGTGGTATTCGTAAAATATTAAATATTGACACTATCGGTTAAAATTTCTGTGACATGTTTTATATCGTTGGAATGAGAAAAAAATAACGGAATTAATGGCGTCATGGCCTACTTTGAGATATGTATTTTTCATTTCTGCACAATAGCGTATGTCAAAGCCAACTGCATTATTCGATTTTTTTTTTACACGTTATTATTCTTATTGTCTTTGCCGTCAACTTTCATTCCTTTAACTTTTTTCGTATCTCCTCAAATAAGGAAGCTATAACCGTTTGTGGTTTTCCTATTTTTCAGGTTTTTGTAATATATCTCATAAAGTAGGCTATGGATTTCAAATTTCTTTTTACTGAAATATAGTTCACAAAAAATGGGATAACTGTTTCTAAAACTTTATTCTTCTACAATAGATATTAAGCGAGATATTTGGTGTGGCCCTCGTAAAATAGACAGTCTGTACATGTATTGATTTGTTAATGATTTGAATAATGTCCTACACGTTTCATGATTTTTCGAATTTGTGATTACTCCTATGGCTCTTTTCTGGATTAATGCAATATTTGATGCATGTGCTGAGTCGCCCCACAGTATGATTCCATATGACATGAAATATAGAAATATAGCGTGGTATGCTTGTATTATGTTATTTTGATCTATAGCATTAGTGAGATTTTTTTAGGAGGTAAACATAACTCGATAGTTTTTTGTGAAGATCTCTATGTGTGCTTGCCATATTAATCTACTATCCAGAAAAATTCCAGAACACTTAACTGGATGTGTGTTTGAATCTATATGTGTGTGTAAATGAAAAATAAGGGTTTGCGTTTTTTCTACATTTGACGATAATTTGACATTGTCAAAATATATCTTGGCTTGTGACTGCATTTCATCCGACACATGTACTAGATCTTTTATGTTCCTTTCACTTGATAATATGGTTGTGTCATCTGCATACCTTACTGACTTGTAGTTAATGAAACGTACGATGTCATTGATATAGACTATAAACAGAATTGGTCCCAAAATAGACCCTTGGGGAACACCATACTTTAATGGCTTTAAGGTCCTACCATTTACTTCTATCCACTGGGGTCTATTTGATATGTAGGATTCTATAAATGACAGCACTGAACCTCTAATACCATTTCTAATTTCAATAGCAATATGTTATGTGAGACACAATCAATCGCTTTTGATAGGTCCATACACGATGCTATGGTCATCTTACCTTTATCCAGTTCATCCGTTACTGATATAATTAAATCCGTTAATGCATTCACTGTAGATTTACCTTTTATGTATCCATATTGACTTGGATTTAGTAGATTTTTACTTATGAGGTAGTCTGTTAATCTCGTTTTGTAAACGCATTCTAAGATTTTGGCTGATATAGAAATTATCGATATCGGTCCGTAATTTTCTTCTAAGTTTATGTCACCTTTTTTAAAGATAGGAGTTACTTTGGATTGCTTAAGATTTTCAGAATATATTCCATTTTCAAAGCAACAGTTTATGAAATAGGTGATTTGAGGCACTAATTCCTCTTTTGCTTGTTTGAGAGAGTCACTATTCAATCCATAATAGTCACTGGATTTTGATTAGCTTAGGGAATCTATTAAAGAGACATTGCACTATTTTAACTCAATGCTTTTACATATTCAGTATTGCTTTGGTTAAACTCATTTACTAATTTATTCGCAATGTTCACAAAAAATGTGTTCAGATCTTTCGGAGATATGTTCGGCACACTATATTTATATTGGCCCTTTTTTTATTTATGATTGACCATGCTGTTTTTTGTTTATTATCAAAGTTTAATATTAATTTGGTGTTATATTTTATTACTTCAGATTTTAGAGCTGTTTTATATTCTTTTTTATATTTCTTATATAATCCCCTAAAATTATTTTTACTAAGATCACGTAATATTATAAGTTTATTTTTCATATTTTTAATTTCCTCACTGTATTTAACCTTCTTACCCTTTATGGGTTTAGTTTTCTTTAAAGGAAAAGGTGTATTGTAACATGATAAGATATTATTGAATAAAATATTAGAAATTTCATTTGTGTCATTGCTTTGAATAGGGGTAATAACTGAACATTTTCAAAAAACCAAGAACGATGCCTCACTTGGTTTTTATTAAGGGTTAAGAGACCAGCTAAATCTTTTTACGATTTTTTTCAAGCTCACAACCCGCTACCCAAAAACAGGCAGATTTTGGGTCACTCTTTACGTGTAGTGAAAACACCTAATTTGCCTCTTGCTACTGATGATCAATGTATTGAATCTAGTTTTAAAAATACAAGAAATTCTTTGTTGAGAGATATTGGTCTGTATAATCACCCCACTAACGCATATATTTAATCTTTCTTTAGAACAAGGTGTCTATCCAGAGAGACCGAAAGTTTCAATGTAATACCTTTACTCAAGAAAGGCGATTCTCACTCGGATGTAAATTATAGAGGGATCAGTCTTTCACCTAGCTTATCAAACATTTTGAATCTTTGAAGAATATTCGATTAAATACCCTTTCTAGTGCAGGTAAATTAACTGATTTGGAAGCCAAAACCACTATTAATTGTAGACAGGACTTTCATCATTGGAAATGGTAAAGGGGATTATAATGAACGTAAAAAAATTTATTTTGGGGGTTGAAAGGGGGTGCAAAATATATTATTGCGTTTTCCGGCGAAACTTGACGTTTTATCGAAAAATGTTCTACAGAGAAGTTGTAGATGAAAAAAATCTACAAATTTCCTAAGGGTCACTTTTTACCATAACCTCAAAATTTCCGAGAAAAATGCGAAAAAACGATTTTTTTTTTTTAATTTTTCATTTTCGCAAAAATAATTCAATTTTGATGAAGTTTGGTGAAATCATGCCTTTTTATGTCTTAAATAAGCACAATTTTTTTAATATAAAAAAATCAAGGAATTTTTGAGATATTGCGAGTTTTTTCAGTCAAAAACTTTTTGTTCAAAAATAAATTTTGTGGTGAAAAATCATTGTACAAAGTTCTTCCAGTGCTCATGTTTTTGTTTTTACATGTACTTTTTGATACAATAATAAAAAATAATAGTCCGTATTTAACAACACGCTCAAAAATTAAAAAAACTCAAATGACTTTTGCAAAAATGAATTTATCAGTAATTGTTGATAATTTGTTTAAATTTTTAAGAAAATTGAAAAACTGATTACACCATTCAATTGTACGGAAAAAAATACAAAATAAGCTATCTTTCATTGTTTGACCCGAAGCTTAATTTTTTTTACATTAATGCTATAAACATTATATTAGAATAATAAAGCTTCACATAAGTAAGCTAAATACTTAATCATTTTTTGTCTTTGAATCAAAAAGTATCCAATACAAAAGTTGTAGATCATGAAAAAATATTCAACTTTTGTCTGCTTTACGACTGTTGCCGATAACATTTTTAAAAATATGTATCTACTGCTAATTTCACACCATTGAAATATTTTTATTATGTGTACTTAGAAGTAGAAGAAAATTAACAACACAAGATAAAATAAATACATTCATGTGTACTTGGAAGAAGAAGAAGAAGGCCTATATTCCAGTATGTGTAGGGTTATATCAAAACCAAATTTAGCCAAGATTTATTCGCACGGAACCGTTTGTTTTAAGGCATAAAATGGAAGCTACAGAATTAAAAGTTTGCCGTCTGTGTTTAAAAGTCGTCTGTAAAAATGAGTATGAAATTGTGGAAGAAAAGTTGGTAATGGTAAAAACACTTTTCATAGATTTGGTAAGTTTGTAATACCTAACTACACATGTAAAGATACCCTATCTATGTTACGTACATTCGATAATATGAAGTGTTATTTGTTTGTAATTTTTAGAACTGGGCAATCAGTGAGAATCCAATAATGTGTTGTGAATGTTTCGAGAAGCTCCAAAACTCATGCAATTTCAAGTCAATGTGCTTAACTACAGAACAACACATAAAGACTGTCTCGAAAGGTAAAGAAGACGAAGTAGACTTATGGCAGATAACACTCGACAATGACCGTGGAACTCGGGAAGAGAATAAGATATGCAGATTTTGTTTGAAGTTAAATGAGAACAGTACTTGTCTCAACATTGTAGAGAATGAAGATGTGCCTCTTATGTTACAAAAATGTCTACCGGAGTTGGTAAATATGTGTAATTTTAAGTTAAAAAATGAATAATATAGAGTAGGGATATTCTTCCTTAGACAGTGATTGGCAACTCGCACATTGAAACTTTGTAGAAAACAAGGTAATTCTGGAGGATAACAGTGCATTCGGATTTCTAACCTTCAATTCATTAAGAACTTATCTTCTCGAGTGTTAACATTTGCCCTATATATCTCACAAAGTCGATTCGAGAAATCTTCTATATCCTTCTCACATGGCAATCTAGAATAATGTAGAAATCTCGATCCTTTTCTATAAATTTCTAGAAAACGTATTTCTACCAGTGTCCCAAAGATGGCGCACACCACAGGCTTTGATGACCAGTTACAGTTGCCTAACCATTGCTACTTAATTTCGGCTATTTCTCATGAGCGTATCAGCCTTCAACCCCTGGGGAGCGCAAGCGCGTTGCAATATTTAGTCTCTTTTCAGGCATTAAATTCATATTATAATATTATTGGTATCGAACTCTACCTTATTTTAATACACTTTGTGAGTGTGTAAAAATTTAAAACATAGTTTGCCTTATAGTACTTACTCTGTATCTATATTTTGATTATCTCTTTATTTTACTCTGTAAATAGTTCTTACTAACAGAAAACAAATAAATGGAATAAATATTTCTCTTTTCAGGATTTGTTTATGGTACAAAAACCCGTGATATGCCAAAATTGTTATGCTGCCTTAGAAAGCATGTTCAATTTTGTAGTGAGCTGCTTACGTGTGGAAGAAAGCATTAATATTTATCGTGATACGAAGGGCTCTAATAGTAACGATAAAGTGAATCTCTATGACGTTTTACAGTTCACTAAAATCAAGAAGGAAAGTGATGGTGGAGGTATCTGTGTTGAGGATTTTATTGGTGGAAGCACATTTGAAAAGGTTTTTGTCAAATCTGAAGTCATTGCAAGCGAAGAATTTGAAGTCAAATCTGATTACATGAAGAATGAACCGATGGAGTATGAAGTTGAGTTGGAGAACTCTGTGAAACTTGAGGATGTCGAGACTGAAACACAAGCACCAAAGAGGTAAGGGGAGTTTGTATAGAAATATTATAATTCAGTTATCAGAAGTTTTAACCTGAAAAAGAACGGACAGAAATGCAACAACACACAATATTTTCTATATGTATCATTTGGAAAACAAAAATGTTTACATCTCTGTAGTGGATGCTTCACTAAGAAAATTAAGTATGAATTTTGAAAATTTCATGTGTCTTGGCAAATATTTATGGGATAAAACACAAATTAAATTTTTTTCCAATGAAGAGAATAGTTAGGAAAAAATGGTTATATGATTCTTTTCGTAGGATGGTTTTCGTATAAAATGAAGTTAAAAATATGGTCTGACTTTACTCGTGGGCGAAAAATTTTCAAAAAATTAGGAGTTTCATAGATGCAACTTCATAAAAACTGGCATGTTGAAAACAAGAAAGTTACTCTTAAAGAAGAAGGTGCAGACTTTCAGTGCTTTAACTTTAAGATTACTCTTGAAGTATGTGTATGCATTTAAAAATGTTGCTTTCATTGGTTTAAAAAAAAACAGCAAAAAGTGGAAATGCTATCTAGTGAAGTAAAACAAGGACATTGTTGTGTATACTTTTGTAACAGCAATATTATATTATACCTTCTGGGGTATCACCAAGAGTAAGTATCTGAGTTTTGAAGTTCCAAAGCCCATTGCATTCTTTTTATGAACAATTTTGTTTTTTGAAAAGTGTTTTTTGAGGTAAGATGAATATCTTCGGTGCTAGAGGTCTGATAGGGACAAACTAGAAACCAAAAACCTTCACAATTAATATTCCAACAAATCTGTGTTGGTTTTGGGTCATTTGAGTACATACATAATGTACAAAAAAATGGAATAAACTGCCTGAAAAGGTTGTTTTTTTTTTCACTTTAACGCCCATGGACGTCAAGAGTTCCCATCGACTTCAAGCTTTCAGAAAAGATACCTTTTGTTGAAAACAAAACACCCTGAAATTTTGGAGCCCAAATATTGAACCTTGTGGACACAAATGAATTTGTTATCTGAAATTTGATTTGCCCGCCATTTTTGTGCCTTTGAGTCCAAAATGGATAATTTTCTTTCAACATGTAGTTGAAATAGATTTTCTCGGCCATTTTGGAAACATTTTTGAGAAATTTTTATCAAAAAAGATAGAGAATTATAATTTTCGTCCATCTGAACGCGAAATATTTAACTTTTGGCATCTTGTAAATAGATAAATAGCAGTAAATACACACACAAAGAAACAGAGTTGTCTCTGAACAGAACAAATATTTGACATTAGTCAAGAAAAATAAGGTTATAATTTTATAAATAGAAGTTAGCAGAATATCAAATTCCCCTAAATACATACGTATACTGCCAACTTAAAGAGGCTGGAAACAATTGAATATGGTGTAACAAAACAAGAGGTAATCTTGATATATAAATTTTGAAAAAGCTATTCGGGATTCGGGCTAATTAACAACAATGAAATGTAAATGCTAAAGTCAGTGTCTCCTTTAGTTGACAAATCAAACTCTAGGCATATAATCCCACCCATACTTCTAAATGGCAGGCAGACGAAGTCCACGTGGACTGTAGACGAGAAGTGGTGAATATCCGAGTTTTATTCATTTTTATGCTATCCCAACTGAGGTCGTATATACAATTCTCTATTTTTTAAAATAGTTAATACATTATCCATCTAACAATGCCTGTAATTAATAAATAAATAATTAATGGACTTTTCATTTCAGGCAAAAATTAATACACAAGGAGACCTTCTACCCGGCACGCCCGAAAAACCGCGTGCAGCAGCACACACAGGATGTTCCCTACGTCTGCGACATCTGCCATGAGAAATTCAACCAACAGATGTACCTCGACAAGCACATCATCATGAAACACCCCGACAGCAAGCAAGTTATAATGACGGAGGTGCACAAGTGCAACATCTGTGACTTCAAGACCAACGTTTCCATGTTCCTGATGGAGCATGTGCTTAACGTACACGATAACAAGGACTTGAAGAGATACAAATGCGACGAGTGTGCCTACTCAACTAATCACAAACCGGATTGGCAACGCCACGATCTGACTCACAAAGGCACGAAGCCATTCGTGTGCCCTGTATGCAACAAAGACTTCATAAGGAAGGAAACTCTGGAGTCGCACATATTTAACCAGCATAGCGACAAGGAAGAAGCGATGAAGTTGATATCGAGTAAGATTCATTACTGCAAGATTTGTGACCAGTCGGTGTATGCGGCCAGTTTACAAAGCCACGTCGAGAATCAACACGCAAAGTCCGTTGTGTGTCCCAAATGTTCGAAAGACTGCATGACGAAGGCGTACCTGGACTCTCACTTGTTGAAATGGCATAGTGATAAGAAGGACACAAAACTAAGTCAGTCTTTTGTGTGTCACAAGTGTTCGAAATGTTTCATGACGAAGAGGTACCTGGACAGGCACTTGGTGAACCAGCATATCGATAAAGGGAACACGGTTAAATCAACTAAACCTTTTGTGTGTCCGAAGTGTTCCAAAGGCTTCCTGACGAGGATGTGCCTGGACTCTCACTCTTTGAATCAGCATAGCGATAAGGAGTACGTAATGGAACCAACTAAAACTTGTGGTTCCCGAGTAGAGGAGACAATCCCTACACCAAAATCCAATTCAATCCAATAATGTATTACAAATTTGGGTCATACAAAAATCTAAGTTTATTTATTTTTAATTGTCCTGTTAAATCACAGCTCACTAATAAAGAAATTTTTAATTTTTAACTATGAAAATTAATTTTGCTATTTTGTAAAACATTGTTTACACATTTTGTAATATTGTTGGAAAGTCTTAGGAATATTTATAGATTTAAGTGCTGCCTTTGACTGTGGGGCATAATATATTACTAGACAAAATGGAATTAGAGGAGTTGCATTACAGCTGATAAGATCCTATTTATCCAAAAGAACTCAAGTACTATGTAGTGATAACGAGAGGGACCCATGTTAATAAAAAGAGGAGTTCCGCAAGGGTCTGTAGTAGGTCCTCGCCTTTTCATAATTTATATAAAAGATCTCCCAACTACTTTTAACACAAACATATCCACAGTTATGTATGCTGACGATACAACATTTGGAGTGAGTGTTAAAAAGAGAGAGGATCGCATGACAGTCCTTTGGCAAGTCATGAACCAAGCTAAAACGTGGTTCAAAAATAAAAACAATTTACCAAAAATACATTGTTATGAGTAGCTTATTGTAGACTTTTTTCAAATTTTTAGAAGTGGCCTATTTTTTTTAATAACTACAAGGCTTGTACTTTAACTTTAAAAAAAATAATTCATGTATTTGATGACTTAAGAAAACAGAAAAAAAAAGCTTTAATCGAGGGTGCCTAAGGGTTGCGGGCAAATTAAGCCTGGCAACCCACTATAATCTCATTGGATACCCACTGAACTCTACAGAGTTCAGTGTGTATACCTTAAAACCTACATTTTGACGTAAGTTTTATTCATGTGTTCGATGACACAAAAAATCGTGACCGGAAGTGACGTCAGAATTCCATGACGCGGGCAAAATTTGCAAAAATGAAAAGTGGCTCCCTGTATGTCTGTGGTAGTACTTACTCACTCACATAAAGATTTTCATGCATCTTATTCATAGCATGGTAGAAATATATACAGGTATGCTGTTCAAAGAATTTATATAAATAGAAGCAGAGATAAAGTGTAAAAGTCATACGATACTGTTGCCAACATGTCCAACATACCTTTTTCTCGCCATTTCTTTCTAAGATACAACATTGCCTTTAACGCTATCTCTGTTGCGGCCTGTCCAAGGCCGTGGCATATGAGTGTAGCATCGACATATGTCTAAATCTAGTTATTTAATAACAGCTGTTAATGTTTGACTCAACTAATCTTTAAATTATTTTCATGCTTAATGCAAATATTTCTGTACAAAAATATACAAGTATTGTAAACGATTGTTTTATTCCCTTGCCCCTTAACATTCCTTGCAGATGCTCAAATTCACAGTCCAATTTGTGGCTTGGTAGAATTCCATTTTACTAGACAATCCACTACTTGTAGCCTTGTAGGAATTAAGAACAGTTGGTAGAATAAATAGTTTTATTTTTGTCACTGGAGGTACATTATTTTTTTTAAATAAAAAGTCTAGGTCGATTTGTCAAAATATAAATGAACGAAGGGGCCATTTACTTCAAATCCTAAGAAATGAACTGCCGCATGATTTCTTGTAAATTAGTTAGGTACCTACTTCTTTTCTGATTCGTAATAAGGGATGGAAACAAATTTCTGAATCGGCTTAGTAAATGAAACAACCTCTACTTAATTTGACTCTAGTACACATCTTTTTCCTAATCCATGGCCCCTTAAAATTAATTATATTGCTGTAGTTTGACGGTAAATAAAAGTGTTAATTTTAGGAAAATAAATATGTAGGTATACAGCTCAAAATAGGTTGATGACCGACACATATTTTGTCTTTAAACTGTCATCGTATTAGAGAAACAGCATATAAACGTTATTTGATGCAATCTCAAGTCATATTTTGTGCCTCGGCACTTGAAAATAGTTTATTTACAGATCAAAACGCTTCAGAAATTGGGCGTTAAGGTTATATTTACTTACATTTATTTGTCGTGTCAAAATAACGGTTGCTGCAACAAAGATGGGGCTATACTAATTTTGGTCATAAAGAAAGAGATGATTATAAAATGTAATGTCTGAACTATGTTGTCAACACACTTGTAAATGTGTATCTGGCAGTATCTGCTTCTTTATGTATATATTTCTACCATAATTCATAGGAAATCTATACAGCCCACTCTCTACCTAATAACCTTTATCCTCGCATTGATAAACCGGCCCTTAATATGAGAATCCAATGCTAACTTCACGTGAGTAGTGTTCTAATTATTGTGTATGAATCTAACAATTTTTTTAGGTCAATATCATTTTATTAACTACT
Source organism: Stenurella melanura (assembly GCA_963583905.1). NCBI lineage: Eukaryota > Metazoa > Arthropoda > Insecta > Coleoptera > Cerambycidae > Stenurella > Stenurella melanura. The sequence continues at coordinate 122,038,920 of OY757315.1, read as the reverse complement.
ATCCATTTAAGAAATGTTTTTATATTCTTGTATTTACACAGTTATCAATAAAATGGAAAAAAATATACCACCTACTTCTAGCTTCACGCAATTAGAGTGCACATTTCTTACGTGTACTTAGAAATAGGAGAAGACTACACTCATTAGATAAAATATTTGTATCTACGGCTAATTTCAGCCTATTTAAACAGTTCCTGCAATTGTGTCCTTCAAAAAAGAAAAAAACACCGATCTACTTCTAACTTCACGCCAGTACATTCAATATGAATACTTAGAAATAGAAGAAGACCACACTCATTAGATAAAATATATGTATCTACTGCTAATTTCAGTCTATAGAGTCAATGTTTGCTGTTGGTGTCCTTAGAAGAAGAAGAAGAGAATGACATTTGCTGGTTTTTCGAGTTTAGGTTATGTTAAAAGTAAATTCGTTTGGCAAGCAAGTTCTGTGTAAGGCATCTAATGGAAGCCACCGAATTGAAAATTTGCCGGCTGTGTTTAAAAGTCGTCTGTAAAAATGAGTATGAAATTGTGGGAGAAAAGTTGGTAATGGTAAAAACAATTTTCATGGGTTTGGTAAGTTCGTAATACCTAGAGACTTGTAGAGACTCCCTACCTATTCACAGTCGAGTTAATTTGTGGTGGATGTACCATGCGTCATTTATTTGTTTGTGATTTTTAGAACTGGGCAATTAGTGAGAATCCCGTAATGTGTTGTGAATGTTTCGAGGAGCTCCAGAACTCATACGAATTCAAGTCAACGTGCTTAACTACAGAACAACACCTAAAGACTGCCTCGAAAGGCCAAGAAGACGAAGTAGACTTGTGGCAGATAACACATGACACTGATCATGGATCTCGGGAAGAGAATAAGATATGCAGGTTTTGTTTGAAGTTAACTGAAAACAACATGTGTTTCAACCTGGAAGAGAAGGAAGACGTGCCTTTAATGTTGCAGAAATGCTTACCAGAGTTGGTAAATATGTGTAATTTTAAGTCCAAAAATAAGTAGGACAAGGTGGTGTTCTTCCTTAGTCAGTTGCAATGGAACTCAAACATTGGAACTTTTTGAAAACTTAATAAGTATGCCTGCTTTGCATTCAGATATCTGAAAGAATTCTGTAGCAGCAATAGTACTAAATTTTTACATTATTCATCTTTTCACTCCTATCCAAGAAATATTATTGTACATAGGGGAACACTGGGCAGAATCGACATGACATGTCTTTTATTTCATAAGTTGCTGTGTAATTGATATTCAGGCATTCAGTCCTTATTATATTATAATATTATTGGAATTTGTAAAAATGATATTCTAATTTATCTTATAGAATATCGTCAGAAAGCTTTCTACTAGCGCTCGCGGCGATCTAATCAATAACTTACACATAGTACCTATCAGAAATGTTACAAAATACTATCGATTGTATCCTAGTTATCAAAAATAATTTTTTTTATCTCTATTTTATGTTTATTTAAATTTTGTATATTTTTTATACGAAGTGGTAAGATAACGGGAATACTGTTTCATTTAGATTTATTTTCAACTTTTCGGCAGATATTTTTCATTTCAGAATTACTTTAGTGATTATTTCTACTTGACCAACGTTTCACAATTATAAAATTGCAATGACTAGCCTCTTTTTTCGACGATAAGTGATCAAATCCATGTCACTGTATTCAAGAATGTTAATAATGATTTTTTCGCGACTGAAATTGTATGGTGTGGTATGTGTAGTATGACTGAACACTTAGTTTTCGCGAGTTGTAGTATGTTATTTGAAGTACAATGTGACGTCACATTTTAGTTCAAATAACTTACTACTTCAGCTTTGAACAGTATTACCCTCAAAATAGTTTTTACTACTAGATAATAAAGAAAAAATATTTCCCTTTTCAGGACTTGCTTATGGTACAAGAACCTGTGATGTGCCAAAATTGTTTCGCTGCTTTGGAAAGCCTCTTTAATTTCGTAATAGAGTGTTTAAGTGTCGAAGAAAGCATCAATATTTATCGTGACACGAAGGGCTCTGATAATTGCAACAGAGTGAATCTGTATGATGTTTTGAAATTCGCTAAGATCAAGAAGGAAAGTAATGGTGGAGACATGTGTGTTGAAGAATTCATTAGTGCAAGCAAATTTGAAGAGGTCTTTGTTAAGTCCGAGGACGTTGAAGGAGAAGAACTTGAGGTCAAATCTGAGGTTTGCGTGAAGAACGAGCAGCTGGAGTATGAAGTAGAAGTCTCTGTAAAACCAGGAGACGTTGAGTTGAAGGCTGAAAGTGAAGCGCCAATGAGGTAAGAAGTGTCTGTATTATTGGAAATTTGTTATAGTTTATTTACCAAAAGTTTTAACCTGGGGAAGAAAATTGCTGGAATTTGGCATGGGATGTTTTTAAAGTTTACACTATTTTGAAAACAAGTTCTCGGTCCCAATAGACTCTCCACTAAGTTTATCAAGTATGTATGTGATTTCATTGAACCATTGTGCATTTTAATCAATACATCTTTTCAATTGGCTGTTTTTCCATCCGCCTTAAAAACTCTATTCCCAATATTTAAAAAAAATGATTCTTTGTAATCAGAAAATTACAGACCAATTGCCTTGCATTGTAATTATTTGTTTAGTTTATTCATATCACAATATATAAGAATATCGTTATATATTGTTATACTACGTGGAATGTTTCGAAGGCATGTATTAGGTTGTCCTATTTTTAATAAATATTATTATTATTATTAATAACAGTAATGCGCATTTTTCAGAGTTGGGTATTATTCTCCAATAAAACATCCTATTCGTGGTATTATCAGCTAGAGTTTGCAATTTTTGTATAGTCTGTTAAAGTTTTTAAAATTAAAAAGATTTAACAGTTGATTTTATTTCAGGCAAAAGCGACAACGCAAGGAACTAAAAAGCAGCTTCTCATGCACCCAATGCGACTTCACCACCAAGTACAAACGCAACATGAGATTGCACATCATGGTGATCCACGTCAAACCCAAAGAGCAAGCCCTCAACTGCAACGAATGCTCCTACCAGACCTTCTATCCGGCGCGCCTGAAAGCCCACGTGCGCCTGCACACACAGGACTTCCCCTATATCTGCGACATCTGCCAAGAAAAGTATAACCACCAGAGGTACCTGGACAGCCACATCATCACGAAACATCCCGATAGCAAGCAAGTCATAATGACCAAGGTGCACAAGTGCAACCTTTGCGAATTCAAGACCATCTACGCGATGTTCCTGATGAAGCACGTCCTCAGCGTACACGACAACAAGGACTTCAGGACGTTCAAGTGCGACAAATGTGTCTACTCGACGGACAAGCGGGCGGATTTGAGACGTCACGTGTTGACTCACTCAGGAACGAAGCCTTTCATGTGCCCCGTTTGCTCGAAAGGCTTCACAACAAAGACGCATGTTGATTCGCATATATTGAACCGACATAGCGACAAGGAGGACGCGGTGAAGTTGATTTCGAGCAAGATTCATTACTGCAAGTCGTGTGATTACAAATCAGTAAATCCGACGAATCTGCGGAGCCATATTAGGAGTCACCACGCTCACACTAAGTCCTTCACGTGTCCTGATTGTTCAAAAGGCTTCATGATGAAAATGTACCTGGACATGCATGTGTTGAACCGGCATAGCGATAAGCGGGACAAGAAATCCAATAAGCCATTCGTGTGTCCTGAGTGTTTAAAGGGGTTTGTGGCGAAGACTCGCCTGGACTCTCACATATTGAACCATCATGGTGATAATGAGGATGTGATGAAATTGATTTCTTGTAAGATCCATTGTTGCAACTCTTGCGATTACAAGGCGGTGTTTCCCACCAATTTGCATAGCCATGTTAAGAACCACCATGCAGAGGCTACGAAAAGTAATGTTTAAGTGAACGTGACAATGTACCTTGAGTATTACCAACTTAAGTAACGTTTGGTGGAGATTTGTTTTAAATTGTATTTTGTGTATTTCACAGTTAAATCTCATACCTCCCCCTTTAACCCCCTTGGAGTGACAGCTACCCATTTAAAATTTTTAAATCGAACGAGGGTGCGTGTGATAGCCCATTTTAAAAGGTTTTTAACTCTGTCCAATATCAGATTTGTTGAATTTCTCTCATTTTTTTATTGAATATTACATCTTTAATGTTACTAAGTAAACAAAAGAACTATTGTTATAATTTTTAAACCTGATTAATCTTCTGTTAGTAATTGTTTCTTGTTTTACGATTAGTTCGATTAACATTATACCTTCTTGCATCTCGTATATTCAATTTTTTATTTACCAATAGCCTACTTTTTGAGATGATTAACATTTGCTCCTACACAACTTTAAATATGAATTTAACTCTTAATTTGCAAAAAATGGGAAGTTTCAAAAAAATAATTTTATATTCCTGAAATTTGGTATAGAGGTATAAAATTACATTCTAAATAACTTTTCTTAGTGGAATTTTTTCATATTTTGAAAATTAAAGGTACTTTATTAGTGGTGATTTTTACAACTTTGCTTATAAAACACCCTGTAGAACACCAAATCACGTCATTTTTGGTATACTTTAGTTTTACAACAAGCAGGACTCAGTCCCCAAATACCATTCTAAAATTCCAAAATTTTTGGTCCATTACACCTCTTGTTACATCTATCTTGGGACACACTGTATATTTGGACTTTTAGTTCCATTTTGCACACGTCGATATATATGATGAAGAGAACGTAAGTAAAAAAGCAAAATTTTTTGTAAAAGCACATTTTATTGGTATCTCTTTTGAATAATCTGTCTGGATTTAGGCAAGTGACATGCCGAAACGTTGTGCAGCCTTTCTTCGGCACCCTCAATTTGTAGTCTCTTCTCCAGTTTATCTTGGATCTTGTTCTTGTCGTACGCGAATTGCAGCACATCTATAACGTCACTGACCATTTCGTGTTCCACACACCTGAAAAAGGAAATGAAAAAGCGATTGAAAGACACCATTAATATCTTTTGTTTTCCTTAAAGGATCCCCCGCATTTCTTGTGGAAAATGGCTTTTTGTCGCGTTGTTTGAAACTCTGCAATTTGCATCATATCATGCTGATCAAAAGTTGTTATGTACAGAAACCGATTCCATAAGAACTGTGCAAGGTTACTGATTTATTGCATCACTATTATATATATTAAAATGGTGTCAAGTGAGAAGGAAATTGAAAGTGCTCCTAATGATTATAGCCATAGAACTAGAAGCAAAAACTTTTGAATAGTGTCAAAACAACCAGACCAAGATAACAGTGTCTAAACTGTGGAAATGTGTTTCATCAGTAGTGTTTCTTAAGAAACAAAATAAAATTTGTGAAAATATACGACACCAGAATCATGTGTTGCGAAAAACAACCAGAAAATAAACACTCAGAAATACAAAAGCTGAAAACCGAAGTTGAGCTCACCAGGGGGTCTATTCTCGAATCTCGATTAGCAAAAGTCGCACACTACTTTGGGAAAATGTCTACCGAAATCCGCACGTCTCCGAAGATATGCATTCTCGAATGTCGCATTCTACAATTTTCAGTAGCCTTTTCAACGAGTGGGTAAATACCACACGACATTGTATATCGCATGCGAATTAATGACAGCTTTTTATAAAAATGGCTAACTTGAATGATGCAAATATCCTTGCTATAGTTGAAAACTTAGAAATTCAAAAAGATTCACAGCAACGATTGGCAGTTTAAAAAAGTGTCTGGGTTAAGTAAAGATAAGTCTAATAGAACTGTTTTTACCGTTTATACAACGGCAAATGCGAGCTTCCATGGTAAGTGTAAGAATGAAGGTAAGGTTACGCTTCTTTAATAATTATATCTGCACCAAAGACGAAAGTGGTCGTTTTTGATTCGAGCACAGAAGGCAGGAACTAGTTTCTGTCTTCTGTGACCCGAGTGTAAAAATTGTTATTATTATGTCAAACTGACAAAATAAATTGAATCTAAATGAAATTAGTTACTATTATTTGGCAGAAAATTTACCAAACAAAATGTCTGGGTGTTTTCTAACTCTACCAAAATAAAACACTATTATTATATAACTACTAACATGAATAAAACATTGTCTGTTGTCTAGATACAGATCTAGATCTGTTCCACTGACATTTAAACTAAATTTTACAGTAAGATAACTTTTTCTATTGGTAAAGCAGAAGCATAATACAGTGTTGACATACTTTGCTATACGACATATTTGCCGAGTGGTATTAACGGTGTCTACTACTGTTCGAAAATATCATTTTGAAGAAATATGCAACACCTATTAGTGGTCGAGAATAGACCCCCAGGTTCCATTAATAACATGCTATTCTTGATTTGCGATTTTCTCCAGTTTCCCACTACCAATAATTAATTAAAAAAAATATTTTTTTCATTTAAGCACCCGTGCTAAATAAATTTGAATTTCCCGCGGAAATGCCGAGAGGAAGTCAACAAGTGCGCATACGCGGTAGAAGCATCATCCATGCTACCTTTACTTTCGCTTTTGACCTGGGTGAGTTAAGATCGTTTACCTATTCTTTAACGGATTTTCACGTTTATTTTTTTAATCCTTTGATATTTTGAATATATATGATTATTAAATGATGCCATATTATTGAGTTAACGTTGCTGTATAGTTATTTTTGGAAATTAAAGGATATTCCGTATAATAATTAATTTTTATTAACGCACGTTTGTATGATTTCCGCGTCCATTGGACATATGTTAACTCATTAATTATCGCGGCAATTTTGTATTTTGTGGTCACTTGAGACACAATACCGTGGTGTTTTGCCATTATTTAGATTATTGTGGACGAGGATTAAACTCGGAAATATTCAAGGGATAAATTAAAATCTTTGTTTCTTAATCGTATGTAGACAATCTCATCTCATTAAAAGTCGAAACCTAAAGTCGTTTTGTCGCATTTAGTTAACCTCGTGTTAGTACAAGAGGTTAAGAGATCATTTTTTATTAGTTAATTTTTTTTTTTGGAGATTAAACCGATAATTTTGTTTGCTATATTTGTTACAGTATTAGTTTTTTTCAGATAGTAATTCAGATATTTTCTCTCTAATTCTAACTAAATTTTGTTATCTTTATTCAAATTTTTGGTCATAACCAGTCAGCCATTTTGCGAACGGCTAAAATTTCATGAGAGTAGAGTTTTCTCATTTATTCATTTCATTTATTATATTAATCAGTAACTTATTCATATATTTTCAGAAGTAAAATTTTATCAATATCCAGGTTTTTGTTAAATTGCTAATAGTTTGGTTTTGCAGTGACCTTCGCCACCATAGTTTTTTTGTAGTTTTCTTGTATCTCTTTTTTCTCACAATTTAAATTTTTTATATTAACTGGTTCTTTACATTACCCCTTTTTCATGTAAAATCCTGGACCAAACCACCATTGAAGCAAGGCACGAGGCATAAATTAAATATTTGGAGTTATCCTAAAAGTATTGGATATCATTCCGACGCAGCGTCTCCTGAAAATCAGCGTTGTCAGGACCTGAATATTACGTCCTTCTTCCCGGGTACCCGTGGCCATCTTCAGGATCAGACCTCGTCGGGATTCCACGTCTCCGCTAAGTAGCCAAATTTATGTGCAAAATTCAACTTTTGGTCAGAAGAAAAATTGTAAACCAGTTGATCGTTTCATTGTAATTTTTTTGTTAATATTCAAATTTAATTTTTTCAACTAAATTTTTGTCAGTTAACTAATTACATCAAATTTTTCACATTAATATTTCTAATAAATTGTAAAGTGTTGTAAAATTTTCACTCTTTTATACTTATGTTAATATATTATTTGTTTTATGTTTGATTTTGATTGTTTTCTCCCCCTGATAAAGTTTGCAAGAGTGTTATTTACTAAATACGCTGGCATCCAAATTTTTGTAGTTTTTTCAAGTCTTGTTTGGTGAATTTGACAAGCAAATAATTGTTAAAAAAAAAATATATAACTCTTCTCGCCACCTAGTAACCCTCTACCAGCCCTGAGCTAACCGATTGCTACTCTTTCACAGCTTCCTCAGCTGCCAGCTGAAAAGTTGTGGTTGCATAATGCACAGGAATGAATAGCAAGTGGTCATCTTCACGTCTGTTCTATGGCCATTTATAGTAATTCTTTAAAGTGACCATTCAATGGTAATCATATGTTATATTTTTATGGAAGTTATAGTATAAATCAGGGCACATTTTATCCGGTACTTACAGTGGACAAGGATTAGAGGTGACAATTCTCTCTATGGGTTCAATCACAGGGGGAACCTTCTCCTGCTCACGAATTGTTGCTTGATCCGGCTTCAATTTTTTCTTCTCCACCTGAAAGTTTGATACATTAAATTTGACATGAAAAATTCTAGTGAAACTTTGAAATTAGGAACGCAGGCAAGGACAACTAAAGAAAAAGTATGATATCCCCAATGTTCCCACATCATAACTCAAAAAGGAGGGGGAGGGGGTGGCATAAGCACTAACCAAAACATATAGCAGCATCATGATGATATTGACGATTAAAATCGCACTGTATTCTTATGTTGTATTATTTTGACTACGCTACACCCTCAAAGATGGTATAAATTCGTCATATTTTATCTCTGTGGAAGTTCATTGCAGTAAACCTTACCAACGCTTTCTCCTTGCGGTACACACAAATCAAAGCTTTCTGGATGTTTTTCTCTAATATTTCCAAATATAGAAGAACATTGTAGTAGTTGATGGTCCTGTTCTCACCTGGAAAGGAGGTATTTGGCATTATTCTGGTATTTTAGCTGTGGTAGTGTCTCTGTAATTTAAGATTTCTGAAACGAATACAGATTTATAGAGCAAGAGAATCAAGTAAATTTAAGTAATTTTAAAGTCGAGTAAAAATGAAAATAAAACTTGGTAAACAAGCAACAGACGTGGTGGATTGCATCCTTTGTAGAGCGGCAAAGAGGGGATTTTGGCTAGAACGCGGTTCAGTTGAGTTGGCCTTGGACTAGCAACAGGTTGGCAAGGCGTGTTAAGGCATTTTCTTTGAGTTTCAATACAACTAAGTTAATTATTGAACTTAATATCGCTATAAATTGATTATGGAGACAATGGCAATCTAGTTGTGTACCGATAGTGATGTTAAAGTTTCCAGTTTTAACGAAAATAGTATATTTGATAATTAAAGTATCTTTTGTCACGTGTATGTTAGCTCGATGAATATATTGTTTTTTTTTTTTGTTAACAATCTTTTATTTTCTGTTTGCTCATTGCTGACTTAACTCAAAGATAACTCGGCGTTTCTTTGTTTTACCGGGTTATCTATGTATGGGAGTAGATTTCAACTTAAAAGAGAATAAAACAAAGTGGCGCCTATATTTATCTTTCGGTTGAGTAACTTTTAATGCACCCTCTTGTTGCCGTTTATTGAGTAAGGTAAAGAAGGTAAGTAAGCACAAGTAATAAGTATGCCAGTCTGTTAAGGATGAACCTACACTCAACATCTTTATAGTCTCATGCTCCGACTCTTAAATGGGGCAACTAAAATAAAAATCAGAGTAATGATTGTCATCATAGTAGTTTTGAAAGTGAGTAACATATACTCTTCGTTTTGTATTTGCGAAGAGTATAATAATAACACTTACATAGATACATGTGTTGTGATTTGAAAAAAAAATCTGTTTTACATATGGTATCATTCTTTTATGTTAAATATTGGAAATAAAGGGATTATAATTATTATTATTATAAATTATAAATCGCAGTTTGGTCAATAATTGTCGACCAACTTATGTTTAAAAGGTAGATGTTATAGAAATTTAATCCCACTAAAAATCTGCTTTGCTTTTAACAGTGTGATTTTAGAAAATATAAGAAATAGGATATCGATCAAATCTCGTTAAAGTAGCACTTATGGTGCTTAGTAACATTAAGAATGTTAATTTTTTTTAAATTGAAGTTTTTTTATTTCCAAGACAATTATTTTTTATTTAGACTGTTAAGTAAACTGACTGACATCACGTGAATAATTCTAAATGGAAGCCTGTCTTCCTTCAGCTTAATTAACTCTTCATTACGTCCGAGAATAAAGTTATGCTAATAATTGGTACTTTCAGAAAGAACACTTTATTTTTTTTATTACATGAACACTGTAACGGTTAATTTTTAAAGATCGCCCTGTACAGAAAATATATTAAATATATTCGAATCCTATTGAGAAATGAATCGAGTTTTTTACGCGCTAGAATGAATAATAAATGAAAGACCATTTGACCTTCAACGAGGTACAGGTAGAAGGGTGAAGAGGGACTTGTTTGTTTGAAAATTCAGTTTATGTTTTTGGGCTGGGGAATAGTCGAGCGACGGCTGTGAAGAGATACAGTCGATTTGCTGTTTAAGCAAAAAAATTTAAAGTCTGTTTTATGGTGAGGATTAAGTGTTTGGGTATTGCAGCTACGTTTGATGTTAAATTGTGATCAGAGTAATGTGTAAATCACAAAGTGCAAATATTTAATAGTCAGTAAAATGACAAAGAATCTGAATTAAATAGCAGCAAATTGCGTGACTAATCTGAATTAGTTGCCTTGATACCATCCATGATAATTTGTGATTTTAAGTGCCTACCTAGTCGGTGGTTTGTACGTTTATAGGTTGAGTGCCGTACGTCCATCGACGTTCAGTTGTCCAGGAAAGAAACTAAGTTTTTTTATTTTATGTACTAGTTGTGGCAACTCAAGGCTACGCGCGTGGACAAACAATAATTTTAGTGCCGTTATTGAACTAGTTTCGTGATTGATTTTTTCCTTCCCGAGTGAGATCGGTAGACAATTTGACCGCTTTCATGTTAGTCGTAGACATTGGCTACATTAATTGGATTTGTTGACAATTTCGATGTCCCAATAGGCATACATAGTGGTTTAATTAGTGTGTAATCACTAGCAACATTTAAGGCTATCCAGGAACAATAGAAAAACCGTTACGCGTCGAAAGATTTTAAAATATTTTACCGTGACACAATCTCCTAATGGGTAAGTACCTTATACCCAAATTTTAGAAAATCGGATTATCAATAAGGGCGCTGTAATATAGGAGTCATGAAAAGTGATACATACTGTATATCACTTATTATATGGCTAAATATTAGCCATATTTATGCCTAAAGTAGCTACATTAGGCATAAATGTGGCTTCGGTTCGAAGAAATCCTAGCTTTTTTTTAAATTCGTTTAATTTTCGACATTTAAATTACATAAACTTTAAGTATTTAAAAAAAAACTGAGAAAAGCCTCACCTAGAAGTAGCAATAATGGATCGTTCTTACACCGGAACAATTCGAATAACTTCTCAACGCCTTTCATTATAACGTCCAACGTATTTTCTACCGTGCGCAGCTCCCCTTCCTTTTCATTGGCCTGTTTTTGTGCCTCATTGAACCTACTATTTAACAATTCTAATTTGTGTTCCTGTTGTACCCGCCTCACCTCATGCAGGGCATTTTGTTCATCTGAGGACAAGAAGAACAAATATTTATTTATTTATACTGCAAACAAACAGGGTATTCCATAATTACATAGATACTGTGAAAAAGAAAAATGAAGACTGACATTGAACATTAGTAATAACAAGGATATTAATATAATAATAATAGGCTATAATTCATTTACATCGCGGAAGCCCAGGGCCGTCGAGAGAAAAGCCCGGGGGTAGAAACATACGACTCCCCCGCCAATCTTCCATAGAAATTTTCGAAGAGCAAGGGGTATTCATAATAGTGAACTATTTATGTCTATAAAAATATCGAAGAGCGGGAGGGGGCATTCCTTGGGATTAAATATTCATCTCGATCGAAATTACATTATTATTAATCTTCCATCCCCATTGTTCAGGATTTAAATCATTACCAAGCCAGATAGATTGTAGTTTGTACATTAATTTTGATATTAATCTATTTTTATTTGAGAGACCGGATAGGAACTTTCCTTGGCTGAGTGTGTTATTTAATAAATCGTTGGTTGTACAAAAAAGACTTATACAGGGTGATTCGTGAGGAGAGGGTCGTACTTTACCAAAAGATAGAAAACATTGAGGTGATCTTAAATCCCCAAACAGTAATGGCTAAGGCGGCACCGTTTTAGAAATACAGAATGTTTTATATTTTTTTTGGAAGAATATTCTTTTCGCCATATATCTGTAATGTGTAAGCGGAATCCAATGAAATTGTGTATTTTGATTACAGTAGTCATTCACCATCTAACGCCTGGGATATTAATAAAATATCAGGGCCGGACCCAGAATAAAAATATTTTTAAGTTATTCCTAGAAAATAACACTCTGTATAGTGTTTATAAAATATTAATAATTTACACTTAGAAAGATACAACATCCCATAAAAAAATCTTTTGGCAACATTTCATTGTTTAAATAAAAAAATTAAATTGTTGAGGGTTCAATTTGTTTTTTTTTAAATGAGAAATTGAGAGAAAAAAGTCACTCTAGGGATTAACTACATATTTTTTTTTGTTCTCTATCTGCACTACCAAAAGGTAGTTCTCCAAACTCTGGTTTCAGCAATATTTAATTCATTGCAAGAGTAATTAATTGTTACAATCATCTAGTCTTGTCATTACATTTGTTTTAAAAGTTATGGCTACGTACTTTTTAATAATCAAGTAGGTACCTGTCAAAAATCAGTCATATTGTAATTAAGAAGTGTCACGTCACCACTGTTGCTTTTACTGGTTACAATATTGTCTTGTAATAATTCTAAATCATGCCGCTTACAAACACGAGTAGAAAATCTGCAAATATGGTGCTTGTCTATGGATATTGCAATGGCAATGCAAAAGCTGCTGAAAGGGAATACAGATGCCGGTTTGGAAATCAACGTGTACCAGATTATAAAACATTTAGAGTGTTTAGACATCTTTCTGAAACTGAAACCGTTCCCTCAATCAAGAAAATAGAACGTCCTGTTAGGCAGACCCGGCAAGAAAAAGATCTTATTTTAAATATGGTTGACCAGAACCCAAAAATCAGCACAAGAAGAATTGGTCAACAATTAAATATTCCTCAAACCAGAGTTTGGAGAACTATTAAAGGCGAACGAATGCATCCTTATCATATCCAAATTGTCCAACGATTGGTGCCAGGTGATGAAGTATTTCGGTTAACTTTTTGCCGCTGGGTTTTATCCCATAGACGAACTATGTTAAGAGTATTCTTTACCGATGAATCTCAATTTACTCATGATGGTATAAATAATACTCGAAATTTTCATATTTGGAGTCACGAGAATCCCCGTGCAATAACCCAAAAGAACAACATAGATTTTTTGTAAATGTGTGGTGTGGGATGTTCAATAATAATCTCATAGGTCCTCATATTTTTGAAGGTCACTTAAATGGTGACAATTATTTAGATTTTTTACAACATACCCTGCCAAATTTATTAAAGTACCTCCGGTCACCGGTAGATGGCGCGTGCGTTCAGATTAAAAAGCGAAATCCCTCGTTGGTGCCGTGTCCTTCAAGTCCCAAACACAAGAGGAATGTGGTTTCAACATGATGGGGCTATGCCGCATTTTTTGGTACGAGTCAGAAAGTATCTGAATGAACAATATCCAAATAGGTGGATTGGTCGGGGTGGTTCCGTTGCATGACCTCCGAGATCACCAGATCTCACACCCCTTGGCTATTTTTTGTGGGGCTATTTAAAAACTGAAGTATATAAAGAAGACATAAATACCAGAGAGCAGCTGATTGCAAGAATTGAGCATTTTTTCAATGAAATTAAAAACAATTTAGAGATTGTTAGAAAAAGCGTAAATGAAATGACAAATCGATCAAGAAAATGTATTGAATTTGGCGGAGGTCACTTTGAAAATAGACTGATTCAAAATAATTTAATTGGATTTAGTAAGTTTGACTGATTTCTTATGTTCTAGCTAAATTGTTCATTTTTATTATTTATTAATTTGTTAAGTTTATTAATTACACATTCATTACAAATTTTTTTTTTTATTTCACCAGATATGTGTGATGAATTTTTATTCTCCCTATTTGCACTACCTTTTGCTAGTGCTGATACGGAACAAAAAAAATAATATGTAGTTAATCCCTACAGTGACTTCTTTCTCTCAATTTCTCATTTAAAGAAAAAAAAATGTACCCTCAACAATTTAATTTTTTTATTTAAACAATGAAATGGTGCCAAAAGATTTTTTTATGGAATGTTGTATCTTTCTAGGTGTAAATTAATATTTTAATGTCAAATATTTTATAAACAGTATACAGAGTGTTATTTTCTAGGAATAACTTAAAAATATTTTTATTCTGGGTCCGGCCCTGATATTTTATTAATATCCCAGGCATTAGATGGTATATGACTACTGTAATCAAAATACAAAATTTCATTGGATTCCGCTTACGCATTACAGATATATGGCGAAAAGAATATTCTTCCAAAAAATATAAAACACCCTGTATTTCTAAAACGGGGCCGCTTTAGCCATTAATGTTTGGGGATTTAAGATCACCTCAATGTTTTCTATCTTTTGGTAAAGTACGACCCTCTTCTCACGAATCACCCTGTATAACTTTTTTGTAGAGAATTTCTTGTTCTTTATTTTTTGTAATAACTCAAAAAGTCACGCGACTCACAAAAAGCGAGATATTTGAGAAAATAAGAGTTTTATGACCGTTGATCTTAAATAACTAAAATCGCAAGCGCGATATTGATAGGGCTTTTTAGACATTGCTTCCAAAGTTAACATAAAGGTGTAAGCAAAATTTAGGCTCGCTTGGATTTTTTTAGCAGATGCTGCTTTTTCCGGCCTAATATAACTGGAGTGTATAAATACAAAAAGTCCTCTCAAAGCATTTGTGTATGTCTTTAAGTTTTTATATAGTGCCTATCCTAAACAACTGGACTGCCTGAAATTTGTACAGCAACTGCCGATGGTGGTTTACCCCTCAATTATACCCACGTAAAACTTATCTATGGAATGTATAGTTCCAATTCGGGCTCTCGGCTTCTTACCTATTTCAATTTGCAAAACGGCCAGGGTATCGTTCACTTCCTCTAGCTGCTTATTTAGATGGTTAATGTACTTGAACATAGCAAAATTCTCCTCCTCTTGGTTCAAGAAGTTCTTCGCTATATCTTCGATAAGATCTTGCCCTGTGAATTCCTACAAGAAAGTGGTCTTAGATGAAATAAATAAATTCTTTATTGTCGAAACAGATAAGTACCCACTACAGGATAAATACAAATAGTCCGTCGGAATTATACAAAAAAGGGTGGTTCTCGATTTTTTTAGTGCAGCAATGTGACCTATACCAAATTGAAGGTTTTTACATTAGAAAAAGAAACCGCCACAACCCGCAGTTAGGGTAATTTCCGAGAAATAGACATATATGCAGGGTTCGCCACTTAAAACTCTCCAGACTCGTAACTTCCTTATTTTTTAAGCTACGATCATGTTCGGCACATCAAATTGTAGATATATTTAAGGCCTTTAAATATGCATACAGAGTGATATAAAAAAAAAATTCCCCAAAAATTATCACGAAATTAAACTTAATTGCCTTGAATATTTTTTTCCCTCACCCTGTACATTTTATTACAAGGGTTTTAATTAGCTTCAATTTATGTAACTACGTCATATTCGATATTCTCTTTTGTTTTAGAGAAAAGAATTAAAAACTATCTCTTCGACTTCAAACTGAATTCTCCTAAAATAAATTTGAGAAGAATGTAAATAATAATTTTAAGCTTTATTTGTACAAGGCATATAATAAACAATATTTAAAGTAACAAAACAGCAACGACTAATAAAAGGCAACAATTTTTTTTTCTTTTTGGTGATAGAACTTGGTGAACCCATTGCTAATAAGTGCTTGTTTTCATGTAATACACATTTCTTACTAATAAAATTCGGTTGCTCTTCTAGTGACTACAGATATTTAAATAAAAAATTTTATAATCATGATTCAGCTTCATGAACTTCCTTACTTATATATTCGTTTTATTTTATTCTTTCGGCTTTTAAGTTGTTCAGATTTACTTAATCAACCATAGCTTTGCTATTAGTAATATTTCACATTTTCTAAGTTAGCCATGAAAATTTTAATGAAAATACTTTTAAAAAAATTATAAGCTGGTAGACTTATTTTTATTAAAAATTTAAAATATTGTGCAAAATTATTATAAAAAAACAAACAAAATAATTCTTAATTATGTTAACAAGAATACAAAAAATAAAACAATGTTTATTTTGCAATAAACATTAATGTTTTCTTTAAAATCAATATCAGGTAAAGAGAGAATTAAAAGTTTTTTACTAATATTGTTTAAAATTTTGCCCATTAAAGTGAATGCAGTAGTTAAATCTTTTTATTAATTCACCATTAACTGTACGTAATAAAGTATTCCGTCGAATAGAATTACATCCATTTCTTATTCTACTTTTTAAATCCTCGATGTTCCGAGGTTGGGTGTTATACACCGTAAGGTAACCTCACAAAAGAAATCCACTGGTTTCCAAAAATCGTGTTTAAATAATTAGAAACAATACGGGCGTTATGTGAAGGAGTACCATCTTGATGGAACCAGATACTTCTTCTAATTGCAGGGGGATTTCTTATAAATAATTAGGTAAGATATTTCATAAAAAATCTAGGTCAAGTTCGCTATTTAAATTATTTTCAAAAAATTGTGGCCTTATTAATCTGCCACCAAGCATACCTATCCACACATCGACTTTATATTTTACCTGAAAATTTCTTTCTCGTTTATATTACCGCTTTCATAGAATGTCGCCTCATCGCTCCAAAGAATTTTATGAAAGAAATTGTATCTTTCATTCAGTACGGACATTCGTGCTATAAAATGAAGTCGCCGTTCATAATCTATTTGGCAAAGTTGTTGTATTAAAATCATTTTCTAAGCAAGATAACTTTTGTATTTGAGGATTCTTGTCACCGAAGTCGAAAAAATATTTGTCCTAGCACCGATTGCTGATACTGAGGTTTGTGGATTTTCATTAACGGCAGAGACAACTTCATTTATATTAATATCGTTCCTCACCGGTTTAGTTCTGTTTCTCTTTGGTTTGGTAAAAGAACCGTATCTTTCAGGATTATCAACTAATAATTTTATGTGGTTTTATGGTCAGGACAGCGTCTACCAGGGAACCGTGGAGAATAGACTGCAAGCTTTTCTAGCATTACGTTTATATTCTCCATAAATCAAGAAAAACTCTGTTCTTTCTGAAGTTGAAAATTGAACTATGTCGAATTGTTAGTAGATTGACAAGCGAATTAATGTTCAACAGAAAATAACTACTCAGATTTATTTTAATTTGACATATTAAAACTTTCATGGCTAACTTAGAAAATGTGAAATATTACTAATAACAAAGCTATGGTTGATTTATTAAATCTGAACAACTTAAAAGTCGAAAGAATAAAATAAAATTAATGAAAGTAAGGAAGTTCATGAAACCAAATCATGATTACAAATTTTTTTATTAAAATATCTGTAGAGCCACTAGAAGGACAACCAAATTTTATTAGTAAGAATTGTGTATTGCATGAAAACATGCACTTATTAGCAATGGGTTCATCAAGTGATCACCAAAGAGAAAAAAAAATGTTTCCTTTTATTTGTTGTTGCTGTTTTGTTACTTTAAATATTGTTTATGATATGCCTTTTACAAATAAAGCTTATTATTATTATTTACATTCTTTTCAAATTTAAGAGAATTCAGTTTGGAGCCAAAGAGAGAGTTTTTAATTTTTTTCTCTAAATTATATATATAGCCTTTATTTAGCATTGCTAACAAGATACAACAAATTATAAACATAAACATAAGACAAAAAAAAATAATAATAATTTCAATGAATACCTAGCCCTTACTTACTAAAAAGTTGCTTTAACATAAATTGCACATTCTCTCTTAAAACTAGATAGATTACTACTATTTTTTATTGAAACTGGCAGTCGATTATAAAGTTGCAAACCCTTTGAAAAAAGATGATTTCTGCTATAGTCAGTTAAAGTATTTTCGATGTAGAAGTTGTGGTTGTTTCGAGTGTTATAATTATGTATATCTCCAACAAAAACACAATTATCTAAAAGATGTTTTGGAGCTAAGCCTTTCACAATTTTAAAAATCAAAACAAAAGAATGAAAAATTACATTTTGATAAACAGACATGAACTGTAAAGTATTTAACATAAAACGTATTGGCGTTAAAAAATTGCATCATAAAACGAAAGAGGATATTGACGTAATAACATAAATTGAAGCTAATGGGCTTGTTCCATGATATTCTTTTTATATGGTTTTTATACTTTTTCATATAGTACTCAATATTCTCATTATACACTTAAAATTTCGTATTATTAACTGTTTCCGTTCTCGAGATATAAGGAGTTGAAATTAGTAATAGTTGCAAAAACCGAGCGCTCATTTGTGACGTCACTATACGCAAGTGACGTAAAAAATGGCTTTCTGAGACCTTTCAAATTTAACCTGAAAAGTCGAAAAACATGGAATTTTTAAATGCTGGTAACTAAATGAATACGTCAAGTGGAAGTTCGTTCTATGTGTCCACGGAAAGGAAAAGGTCGGCGATGAATTCTAATCGTAAATTGCAGGGTCGAAATCGAACATTCGTTCCGGCAGGAGCGAGAAAAAATTGTAATTTTTTGACATTTCACCAAATTGTACTCCCCTACTGTCAAGTAGTAAGCAAAACAAACAATACTTCGAAAACACTTATAATTATAACCAATAAGGAGCATCAAGTCTATTGAGATCGCCGAGTCTATGCGTATAGTGACGTAGCGCCTGGCCACGCCCCATTTTCGCGAGATGGAAATTTGTAATAGTTTTTAAGATACTAAACGTGCGAATGAGATTCTGATTTTTTGCAGATCCATTAATTTATACTTGCACTTTCGATTTATGAAATAAAAAAAAAATGCCGAACAAGCCCATTAAAACCTTTATAAGAACACATTAACACAGTTCATGTACAGGGTGAGGGAAAAAACATTCAAGAAAATTAAGTTTCATTTCGTAATAGTTTTTTTTTAATTGTTTTTAAAAAATCACTCTGTATGCATATTTAAACTTAAAGATATCTACAATTTGATGTGCCGAACATGGTCGTAGCTTAAAAAATAAGGAAGTTGCGTTTTAGAGAAAATAGTCAAGAGACAAAAATTATAGAAATTTATGACCTTAAATGAGGTACCGGGATGATGGTAAATGACAGTGGAACTACAAAATTCGTTAAAATTTGTGCGCATTGTTGTCTTTAGTTAATAGTACATTATTTTCCTACAATTTATACATGGGGCACAAATACACCCACCCGGTACCGCCCGTACATTTTTTGAGGCGGTACCACGAACGCTAAGTGAGAGTGAAAAAAATGTAATAGATTATTGTCAAAGCCGAAGTTGTTTCACTTGGTTAACAAAATGGAATGATCCAACTTATCAAATGATGATAATAGTGTAAAAATATCAAAAGCTTTCATATTAAAGACGCACACGTCTTTCAGTATTAACATCAGCCATCAGCCACTGTACTTACTTTAATGGCGATCATTATTTGCAGGTATTTTTCTAATTTGATTTCCATCTCTAGTTTGTTCGACTGCCGCTTCTGCAACTCCTTCTCTTCCAGATCTCTCATGATACGTTTCTGACCCTTAATGGCGAAGAATTCTTGTAATTTAATGTCGTTATCCCTTTTTCTTTGCAGCTCACGCATTTCCTATAAAAGAAATTTATTTATAATAATAATAATAATAATAATAGTTTATTGGCCAAAATGTCAAATACATTTGCACAAAAGGATTAGATACAGATACAGTGATATGAAACCTGACCATGAAACAAAAAAGGCAATAGGACAAAATAAATAAAATTAAATTATTAAAAAGCATACATGCAATAAGATTAATATAGAGTGCAGCACCCGTACTGGGTCTGCAATCGTTAACACAGTTGTTGATTTGGGAATGAAAGGTCCTCATTTAGGAGTAGGGACTTCAGGATAGGTTTCAATTTAGCGGGAATAATACTGCGAAGTTGAACTGGTAGGTTATTATAGCAGTAAGAGGCCAGAAAAGAAAATGAATTGTGGAAT
Organism: Stenurella melanura; assembly: GCA_963583905.1. Taxonomy (NCBI): domain Eukaryota; kingdom Metazoa; phylum Arthropoda; class Insecta; order Coleoptera; family Cerambycidae; genus Stenurella; species Stenurella melanura. The sequence goes on along the minus strand of OY757315.1, from coordinate 122,018,768 downwards.
GCAGCACTGTTGTGTTGAGGAATTGAGAGAGATATGTCAGCTTGTCTTAATTCTTTTTCATAAACATCACTTCTTCTTTCTATTTTAGCACGTAGGTATTCCGGAGATTTATAAAGTATAATATTGTTAACAAATATGACTGCGATTCTCAAGTTTAAGTATTTGTAAATCTTTTAAAAAGGTAGTTATTTATTTATTTAACAGTACACTACAGAATTAAATACAATTCCAATAGGTACATTAACAACTTATACCTAAGTAAAAAAAACTAGATCTAACACACAGATAGAGATTAATATGACATAATAAAAATGGAAAGGACGCAAGGAGAAAAAAGCACATTTATTTATGTCTCATGACAGCTTTTTTAAGACTATATAAGCTGGTGCCAAACAGATCATATGCAGCGAAATTGTCATTAAAGTAGCGGCCATTCGATCACAAAAAGCTTGTTGTCCATAATTAGTTCTATGAGGTCTGATAAAAAATAGTCTTGGGATATCAGTTATGAATCCAACAGTACAATTTTGCATTTTTTGAGGATGATATTTATCTTCTACTCTAAGACACGGCCCTTATACTACCGAACATAAGGTGATTGATGTACCAAAGCCCGATTGTGTATCGGGGATAATATCATTGTTAGCTAGACAGTCAGTTAATTGAGAATGAAGGGCACTTTCCGCAATATTGATTTGTATCTTTATCTCGTAAGTGTTTATTAGGGGTGTTCTTATTGCAGTGAAGGTGTATTATGAAAATAAAAGGAAAAATAACGCACCTGGACGTGGGCCAACAGATCGGAATGCGCTTTGTTTCTCAACGACTGCAGTTTTGAAACCCATTCTTCCCTTTGATCGTACGCGATTGTGGCTTGTTCAATCAGATCCAGCATGAACTTCTTCCCGACACAAAGATTGTAAATCAACTTGTCCCAAATTTTATTGAATTCGAACCTGTAAAAAATATAATTTAAGAGTTGAAGTTGTACAGGGTAGAGTATTGATCTTAAGCATCTGCTTTGATGAACAGTAGATATTCTGAACCAGTGTTATCTGAAGTATACCTATCTCTTCAGAAAAATGCTCATATTGCATTAACCCCACTAAGAAGCAACGTAATTTGGTTTTATTCTACAGAATAAAAATGGAAATTACAAAGGTTTCAATGATTACAACAAGAATATTCAAAAGTTAATAAACGTACAAAGAACACAAATAGACAAATGCCTGTAACGAAATAAATCAACAACACGGAACAAACTATTGACAACAAATCAGAAAATCATCGAGATACAAGCAGATCCTATCCATAGCAACTCTGGAAGAACATGATATATTCTGTAACAGCGACCTTAAAAAAGCAGAACTATTTGCTGAACATTTTGAAAAACCTACACGATAAAAAATGACAAGACAACCAATACAGGGTGTAATTAGTTTTATGTCATTGGTGGTAGGGAACGACAACACAAACAAAAAAATCTTATATAACATGGGGTCTAAAGCTCATAGTTTTGGAGAAAAAAAATAAACAAAAATTTCCAAATTACCTAATAACCTAGTTTGAGAATTGCTGGCATATTGGGGTAGGTTTTATTGCCTCGCGTCTTGTCGCACGAGATACTCTGACATTCCTGCAAATAAGTATGCCGACAAGGCAGTTAAAAGCGACCGACAGAGGACATCGTCATGTTTTTTGCTTCTTCGCGGCCAATTATCCTACCACGTGCTATACTCTCCCTTGTAATATTCTCAAGTAATAATTTCAGTTTTGTCCTTACTTGGTAAAGAACGTACGCATGACGCGACGTACCCGTTCCTTGGTTTTGTCTATTGCTTTTCTTTTTGAATTTTGTGCCACTTATGTTAAGATTTATTTTATTGACTTATCGTTCAAGTCGTTAGTACTTGGTTACGTAAGACACTACTTCTTGTTCGTGCTTTTTGTGTTACTTTTTGGATTTTGGACCAAGTTTTTCTTTTTGTTTTCTTTATTGATAACGTTAATTCACAGTTTAGTGTGGTGTTTTAAAACGCAGATGTTGGACATTATGGGAGATTACACTTATCCAGAGCTCGCGGATATGGACTTGGTACATGGAGAAAGTGGTGGAAATGCAGCTGGTGCGGAAGAGCTTTAGAACAATTGCAACGACGTATTTTAATGTGCATAGAAACCATAAAAAATGATCCTAATTTACCAAATGTGTTGAACGGTGTAAGTATGTCATTAGTTCGACGTACCGAAATGTGTATACGTGGAGATGGAGGTCATTTCGAACAATTTTTGTAAAAAATTCAGCAGAATTGTTCAGTTATTGGGTGTTACCTATTGGGCATTAAAGGTATGATTATTATTATTAGTATTCGTTGTCTTGTTTTTATCTCTTTATTATTGTTTACATTGATTTTCATAGAGACCAAAGACTTGATTTTTAGTTCTCGATACCTGATTGGGAAAAATTATACGTTCAATTCGTTAAAAAAATCAGATTTTTTCCTAACTTAAAATACATAACTATTTTCTGTTATCATATTTCGGACGTCTAACTGTTCGTTTTCCAATTTCATAAAACAATTACTAACTTTTTAAGCTTTTAACACAATGTTACAAATGTTAATAAACCACTTTTAAATTTTATAAATTCTTATAAACGACAATAAAAGCTACAATAGCTTTGTTCCAAATTAAAAAACACATGTAAACAAATCCTATTTAAACCCCTGCGGCCATGCTATACTTGCGTTGTGCCGAAAGAGAAGGAATTATTTACATTTTCATAATTAGTGGTATAAAAAGTTCGATACAAATAATCCCATCAAAGTGCCACACTTCTACCGACGGGAACACAAATCGGGTATTACAGTTTTTTATTATTTCTAATATTGGGAACTATAACATCCATTGACCCTGAAAAAGAGTGGTTCTCAAATCTTTCCTACCTTAACATTAAAAATGTAAAGCCAGGTCAGTTTTTTTAAAGTGTCCCTAGAGAAAAAGGTCATATAGGTTTTCTGTTTGTCTAGTCGGTCCCTATCACCAATTTTTTTTAATGACATGAAACTAATTACACCCTGTATATCGTCAAAATGGCGGACGAAGATGAGCCAGAAGACGCAGGGAGAAATATTTATGATAAAAGTGAAAAAAAAATTGTTTTTATTGTAATAAGACACTAATGGATAGTATAAAATGTTTAAAATGTGAAAAACAATACCATAAAAGCTGTTGTATACGGATAAAAGGAACGAAAATGCTACCAAACGAAGTGGGGTCATGTTGTTTAAACGAAAATATATCTATTTATTTAAAATCAGTCACACAAAATGAGTTAGTAAAACATATTAATAATTTAAAAAATAACACCAGTCCAGGCGAAGACGGAATCTCAACAGACGTAATCAAACATGTACATGAATATATCCTTGCACCTTTAGAACACATTATTAACATAATTCTTAAGGCCGGAAAAGTACCCAAACAATTTAAATCGTCAGTTATAATACCCATCCACAAATCAGGTAACAAAAATGACCAAAAACTACAGACCAAAAAGCTTAATTAATAATTTTGCAAAAATATTCGAAAAATGTTTAAAAGAACACTTAACCAACTTTAAAAAAAACAATACACTATCCCAAAATCAATACGGTTTTAATAAAGGAAATAGTACAACTGATGCAATTTGTGAACTTTCTGGAACAATAACACAACATTTAGACAATAAAAAATGTATAGCAATATTTTTAGACTTAGCGAGAGCATTTGACACTGTGCCCCATAATAGGCTGCTAGGTGTTTTATGGCACTACAGAGTAAGGGGCCCAGTGTGGAATGTCCTCAAAAGTTATCTGACGAAAAGAACACAGTATGTCAAAATAAACAGCACTGTAAGTAACTCACAAAATGTCAATATGGGAATCCCGCAAGGTACCATTCTTGGACCACTACTCTTTAACACTTATATAAATGTAACCATATATAAATGTAACCAGTAACCATGGCAAGCCGTTCAAATTTCAACACAATAAAAATAGAAAATCTAAATGAAGAAATAAAAGAAACTGATTGTATTAATTATTTAGGCATATTAGTGGATAAACATCTAAAGTGGGAAAATTAAATTAAACATTTAACAAAAAAAGTAAGAACTCTTATACATAAATTCTATATACTCAGAGACATCTTAAACAAAAAACTATTAATAATTTACAAAAATTTGATTGAGTCAATACTGCAGTACGGTATATCCGTCTGGGGTGGAGCTTATGAAAATACAATGAAATGACTAAAAATAGCCCAAAACAGCATCATAAAAGTTATGTATAACAAAGAAAGATTATATCCCACATACTTACTATACACCGACACAGATCTGTGCATCATACGTACTCTATATATGGTATCTATATACACACATATAAATAAAACTGTAAATTTAAAAAACCACAAAACATCAGTATGGATATGCATTAAAAGCCATCTGATAAAAGAGACAAATAATGATCTGTTGATCTATTTTTAACTCCACTTGTTTTGTTTTTGCTTTAGAAATAAACACATATTTATTTCCTTAACACGACGAACTTTATTGTTACTGGAAACATGAGTCTTACTATAATTTTTAACTTACATCGCCATCTAGGCCTAATCTGTTAAACTTTCATAGATTATATTAGATTAGATTTATTTTTCGTACTAGAGACAACATACATTGTATTGTACAAGTCAGTAAGTGTGAGCTTTGGCATTCGGCAGAAGCCCACGTTTACAAAATTAAAATAGTAAAAATATAGTACAAAAATTGTAACATATTAAATAGTAAAAAGAACACAATTAAAAGCGCCTTGATATTACGATTAATGCGAAATATCAAAAGAAAAATATATATAAAAGAAGGGACATTTCATTGGTTAGTATTAAACATGGATTGAATCAAATTAACACAGAATAAAAGAAATTTCGTACATCAGAACTATCGAATACTTCACAAAAAGGCAGCAACATTTATCTGATCCATATTATATGGTTCTGGCTGTAACTGTATGTAGTTACCAGCAGAGGGCAACCCTAACCATAAAATTCTTGTTTTATTTTCTCTATTGTAACAAATAAAAAGTTGAAATATTTCGATACAACAGATGCTGATATTTTATTTATCGATTACAACTGCTTAGTGAATATAAAACATGTACTGGCGAACAACACAGTTAGTGGAGGTCTAGAAATCTACAACTTACCGTTCGTTCAACAGGTGATTGATCTCCTGTCGCAGCTTTGTGTTCTCATAGTTGATAGTGCAAAATTTTCTAATTTGCACTTCCAGTTTGTTCTCTAAAGTTTGAACAGTTTTTTCGCCCTTAACGACCCTCTGGTGGTATTTACTGTCGGTTATTTGTTTGGCACCTAACTCTAACACCTGAAAAATATTGTACTAAACATTAGGATGCATTTTTTTATTAATACGAAAACAGATTTTTGTATACAAACAATGTGAATATAAACATCAGAAAAGCTCAATATAAGTTTTATAATAAATTCTTATAAAAGTAAATGTACAGAAACATGGAGTGCAATTCATGCAAAAGTGCCAGAGATAAGCATCTAGTTTTTGCTTGTGATGGATGCAAAGTATTACTATGCAAATCATGCACGTACCTCACAGAATCAGAATCTAAAGTAATGCAGCTTAAAGAAAAAAAGGATACATCTGCTCAAAATTAAACAGTGCATATATACTTTAAACGTATTTTTCTCATTAGGTTATAGCCATATGTTATTACACCTTGGGGTAGGCGGGTTGGCATTAATAGAGTATTTATCTGTAAAAGTGGCTGATAATGTTGGTACTGAAAGTTTAAACCTACAGAGATTCACATAGGAATGCGTTTTTGGAAAATAACCTAATAAATAATGTATTTTTCTGGACTAGATATGTGGATGACGTGTTTTGTATTTGGCAAGGTACAGAAAGACAACTTAATAAATTCTTAAATCTTCTGAATTCATTTCACGATAAAATTCAATTCAGTCTAGAAATAGAAAACGAGGAAGGTTTAAACTTCTTGGACGTTAACTTAAAAAATAGAAACAACAGCTTAGAGTTTGACATTTACCGTAAACCAACTTGCACAGACACAGTCATTCACAAGAACTCTAAGCAATCATCACAAATAAAAATGGCATCTTTCCATTCATTTATCCACCGTCTGCTAACCTTCCCTTTAAATAAGAATAACTTTATGAAAGAAGTGAACACCATTAAAGAAATAGCTAGAAACAAAGGTTATAGTGAAAACCTCATAGATAAACTAATAAAACATAAACAAAATAAAAAGTTACTTAAGGAATTTTATGCTGATACTCCACAAAGAACTGACATATATAAATGTATTAATTATATGCCTAAGATTAGCGATAAAATTAGTTATAAACTAAAAAAACTAGGATGTAAAACTATTTCTGTTAATAAAAATAATCTAGGGAAAATGCTAGTTAATAATAAAGATAAAAGAGATTTATTAGAAAAAACAGGTGTATATCAATTAAAATGCAATGACTGCGATGCTATATATATCGGTCAAACTGGTCGTAAATTACAAAATCGTCTCGCTGAACATAAAAAATCAATAACGAATGGTATACATAGCACCGGTATGTCAACACACTGCATAGAAAATAATCATTTTGTTAATTTTAATGAAGTCGAATTACTCCATACAGAAAATAAAGGAAAGAAGTTAGATTTACTAGAACAATGTGAGATCATGAAAGCTGTCAAAAAGCATAAAAATGTAACTAATGATCAAACATTATTTATGGGTCATAATATTCTAGAAAAAATAATTTAACATTAAGAACTTATTTGTAGTATATTTACATAGGATAGGAATCATATAACTATTTGCATGTAACAAATAGATTAAAAGCTTTGCATAATTTATACCTTCCATTATGTATAAATAAGTAAGGAACACATTTTAAATTTAGTAATATCTTGTACTCTTGATAAAGGCCTAATAAGCCGAAGCACGTGTAGAGTTTTAATAAAACTTTTTGAAACATTAAAAAGCATAATTTCCTGTATATTTAAATTATTGAAGAATGTTTCACAAGGAACCAACTGTAGAATCAACCCAACGTATTAGAACAATTTTTCGGTCATTAGCTTCTTGTATATTTATTTTAAAAATTATTTTCAAGGAAAAACATGTTATAAATCTGCATGCCGGAGTGAACACTGGTTCGTACCCAACGCACTGCTCTTGTAAGTCAAAACTATAAGACAGTCTTCTGCTGACTATCATGAAGACATGACCGCAGATTTGTTTCAAAAATGGTTCGCTGAACAGCTGTTACCTAATATTCCTCCAAATTCAGTTATCGTTACGGATAATGCTTTTTATCATTCGCGAATGTTAAATAAAATACCAAATAATAATACGGAAAAGGAGGATATAGTAAAGTTTATGAGATCTAAAAATATAAATATTTCTGAAAATACTCCCGTAAAAAAAGATGTATGGAAAACTATCAAAGAACGTAATTTAAAAAAAGAATATGTTGTAGACCATATCTGCAAATCACACGGCCATAATCTGTAACGTTTACCTCCATATTACTCAGTGTTGATAAAAATCATGATTTTTTTATATTTATTTATTTTTTTACATAAATAATAATTGACATTAACAATGTATTTAGTACTTATATTAACAAAGATAGTTTTTGTTTAAACTTACAAATGGAATAAATTGTGTATCTTGTATCTTATAATTGTAAAATAAGCTAGAGTGTATATACATGAAAATTCCATCAGAACTTGAAAACTCGCATGTCTTTATAATGCGGGGATGATGCGAATTGCCATTATTAGCTAATCTGCAAGTGATAAAGCGAGTCTGAGTGATTATATTTATAGCATTTAAATATTAAATAACTTTTTAACGTGGCCTCTAATAGAAGTGAAAGGAAAAAGATCCTATTTGGCAATATTTCATTGAAAAATCAAGTAAGCTTCATGGAAAAAGTGGTAGTAGACCTACATGTAAAAAGCGTAAAGTAGAAATACAAGGGCTTGTGGACCGACTGAAAGTCCACTGGAAAAAATGTGCTTTGCTGAATGTAGAAAGGGTAGAAACAAATAATGAAGGTCCCTCTACTTCAGGAACAGTGTCCAATGTAAGCATGGTGTTATTTTATTTATATTTATAACTCTTAGTAAGACAAAATATTAAGAGAACCTTTTTTTAATTTTCATATTTAACGTCGTTCTATTTCTGCGACTAAGGCCAATTATGCCAGGAGGCGAGCTAAATTCAAATTTTTAAAATGACCTAGTGCATCTTCTAGATTTTTCCATGGACAAGTGTGACTTTTTGATTCACTCCTAGTTTTAAGAATAAAGTATAGTATCTATGCCTGTCTGTATGTAGATGGATTTAAAAATTAACAACATAACAATCTCGTTTGTTATTACAGGTACAATTGAACACGTTACAATAAGATGCAGAGGAAGATAGTGCCCCACAGCCGCTCTTATCTTCTACGCCGTTAAGTAGAAAAGAAAAGTAGTGCCTAACTCCAGTTCTGGATCTTTATCATAAGTCTCATAAAGAAGAAATAGATAAACAAATTGTTAGAGCTTTTTATGCGACAAACAGCAATTTCGTGTGTATTGAACAACCTGAAGTAAAAAAGGCAATAACGCTTTTACGACCTGGATATGTACCACCATCTCGACATGATGTGTCTAACAGACTGCTCGATGAAGTATACAACGAGAAAAAAAGTAAATGTTTTAAAGGTTTATCAGGAAGTTCAGTTTGTCTGTCATTGGATGGATGGTCCAACATACACAATGAACCAATAATATGTGCAACTGTAACTACGGAAAATGGGTCTTCCTTTTTAGTAGACACAATAGACACATCTGGAAATCCACATACATTTGTATATTTAACAGAACTTGCAACAAACATAATTAAAACTCTAAAGACCTGTACAGTAAGCAGTTTTGTGATGGATAATGCTGCCAATATGAATGCTATGAGAACCCAAATTAAAGAGTTAACAGAACTAAATGTTGTTACTTACGGTAGTGCTCCACACATTTTAAACTTGTTATGTAAGGATTTGGAAATTAGTGAAATTAAGGAACACGTTACGTTTGTTGTGAAATACTTCCGAGACAATCATTTTGCCTCTGCGACATACGCAAAAGAAGTAGGAAAAAAACTTACTTTACCTTCTGACGTAAGATGGAACTCACTTGCCGACTACTTAGAGGGTTTCGTTAAATCATGACCCACACTTTTTAAAATTAGTGAGGAACATAAAAATGGAATTGACAGCATAGTAAGACAGAAAATTTCAAACATTTATTTAAAAAGAACTGCTGAGGATTATTTATTACTACTAAAACCTATATCTGTTGCACTTGACAGGCTTCAAAGAAACGACGGAATTTATCAGATGTCGTAGAACAATTTAAATTAATTGACGAAACTGAAATTACCTTAATATTTAGATACCGATTGGTCGTATCGGTATCTAAATATTGGTCGTATCGGTATCTAAATATTGTGTGTCACCTCATGCCATTTGCTAGCCTTCATTCTAGACCCTACGAAAACAAAGCATAAATTAACAGAAAGCGAAAAGAATCGTGCTTTAGAAGCCGCTAATAAATTATATCCCGAAAGTGGTTTACTACGACTGATTATTAAATTTGTTGCAAAATCTGAGCCTTTTGCCGATATTATGTTTCACAAAGAAATTCTTAAAAACACAAAGCCCTTGGACTGGTGGAAATCCCAAAGAAATATTGATATTATTGACAAATTATTCCCGATTAACAAGCAATTATTTTCTGCTGCAGCTAGTTTAGCCTCGGTTGAGAGAATATTTTTAACATTTGGTTTGATTCATTCAAAGATTCTAAATCGTTTAGGGACCGAAAAAGCACCTAAATTAGTTTTTTTGTACAAACTTTACAATAATTAACCTAATTTAAAACTTTTGTTTTGGAGTAAATCATGTTTTATTTTCTTTTAGAGTTGGTTCCGTTTAATTTGTTTACTTTATGTTTTTGCTTCTAAGTAGGCACCTAATTTATAATATACATTTAAGAAGGTAATTTTTGTTTTATATGTGTAACCTAACTGTCCTTTTCTTCTTTTTATTTGAATTTTTTGTATCTAGCTTTTAAATAAACTGTACTTTTTATTTGAATTTTGTGAACTTTGATTTACTTAGATTATTGGCTTTACACAACTTGATTTAAATCATGATTTAAATATAAAAAATCAGTTGATTAAACCACAATTTAAATCAAATTGATTTAAATCGTCGCAACCCTAATATTACTGCATATTCAATCTGATAGAATTGATTTGGAGCAGTGTAAAACACGAGTTGAGAAAATACAACCAGAATCCAACTTTAAGCGCTGTAATTCTAGATGATATAAGAATCGTAATATCCGTTTTAGACAAAACCGACATTGGGAAAATTCCGTGAATCACGTTATACACAAAGAAAAACAGTATCCCATTTTGCCGCCCATAGAGTTAATTATTATTCAGCTAGGGAATGATTCTCTTAGTGAGCCTACTGATGTCTCCATTACCATCTGACCATTTTTTTTTCGAAACAGAATTTCTTTTATTATTATTTAAACTTTCTTAGTTTAATAAAACTTTTAATTTAATTGAGGTAAAATAACATAACTGATTCTGTTTTGTTTCAGATATGACGGCATTTTAATGAGAATTGTGCTTTATTTGGTTTTACCGTTTTTAACAAGTCTTAAATATTATTACTGTTAGCACTGTTATCAGGTTTGTTAAGTTTATTCTAACGTCTTACCAGTGGCGGCTCGTCAGGGGAGGCAGGGGAGGCTAAGCCTCCCCTTGGAAGAACCACCATATCTTCAAAAGTAATATCTTAAGAAATTTCTATTAGGTATATCTCAATTTTCAATATTTTTTATTGTTTATTATTCATTAATTAATTTTCAGTGTATATATAAAATTTTTGCATTTCCTTTCCACAAACATACCTATAACGTTACAGTCCGGATAGTCTTTGTATGCATATTTTCCGGTCGGCCGGTCTTTTATTGAATGAACACTGCGGTTCGCTGGAGGCTAATACGAACTAGCTTCCAACTTTAACGCATTTACTTATAACATGAATGACCTTGAATTTCTTTGCGCTGTGTAAAATAGCAATAGCCAAGTATGAGGCTAGCCTCAGATCTCATAGCGCATGTGCATGTTCAGATCATTCGCAAAGAAAACGAACTGTCAGTTGCGTTTAGCCGGTTTAAGATCAACTTGACGTAAAAATACATAAAACATTTGATAGGTGGGCTAGAAATGAGTGCTCTAGGTGAAAATATTCCCAACAACATTTCTTGTTGTCCAGACGTGGTGGATTATTTGTTATTAAATGGATTACTACTCTTACTTATGACGAAAAGGTAAGAATTAAAAGAAATGCCAGGCCTACACCAGCAATGCCTTCGTTAGTTTTTAAAAGTGGTAAACAAAACAGAGGGTTTTGTGATAACAATTATAAAAAAGTCGAGTGGTTAACGGCATCGACAGTTAGAAACAAATTATATTGTTGGAGATGTTTATTATTTACTAATGATCAATCCTCAATTTGGGGCAGGGCCGGGTTTAATAATTTGCAAAATTTGTCGCGACGTTTAGAAAGACACGAAAAATCCCAGGAGCACATTTCATCTTGCATTAAATTCGAAATGTTTGGTAAACAAAATATTGTAAATTTCTTGGATTCTGCACATAAGAGAGAAATAGAAAATTTTAATGAAAAGGTCCGTGAGAATAGGGAAATATTAAAGAGGTTAATAGATGCCGTTATATATTTATCTTCACAAGAAAATTAATTCCGAGGACATGACAAAAAACGAGAATCGTGCAATAAAGGAAATTTCAAAGAGCTGGTAGATTTTCAGCACTTAAACGCATAAAAACATTTTTACTAGAAACAAAATGAGTCAAGACCGCCTCTCAAATGTATCGCTTATTTCAATAGAAAAACGTTTTTTGTCAGAATTGAAGAAGCGCGATTCATTTTATGATGAAGTAATCAACCATTTTGCTAGTTCCGAAAATCGCAGGTTACCACTCATTTATAAAAATATTTAGGCTTTAAAGCAGAGATTAATATAGCTAGTTGTTAATTTAGAAAAAATATATATTTGTGTTATTTATTTTTTAGGAAATATTTTTTAATTCTCCATAATATAGAGTTCCATAGTTATATATTTTTTATATAACTTCTTTCTCAAAACTATTTTAATTTTTATTAAACGTTATAATTTTACACTCCTGGCAGTGACAATGAATACAATTTTTTGTTTGTAGAAAAAAACACTTTAATTTTTTTACCAAAACTATTTTTATTTTTATTAAAACTTATATAATTTAATTACAAGTGGGATAGTAGGGTTCCTTTGGATACCGATTTTCATGAGAATGATTTTTTCATCTCATCATATTTTCTATTTCCTTTTCATTCTATTCTTTTATTAGTTCTATTCTCTCAAGTCGTGAATCGGTATCCTGGCGAACAACCCACGGCAAAAAAATGTAACGTGTCGTTGTACTACCTCAGGGGTGGTGGGGAAATGTACAAATTGTAGTCATATTGCACATCAGTTGCCTTTCAGAATATCAAGCCTCCTCTGCAGACAATATCACGAGCCGCCACTGCGTCTTACCTTACTAACATTATATAGCTTTCTCATTCCCACCCTGGCAAAAACTACTCACACCGCCCGATAGTTTTTGCTGGATGGTGATATTTTCTATAATATCAAGTTTTTCTCGTTCCCTACATTAAAAGGCAATGCAACTTTTATGTCCTGTAGAAAATGTCATTGACCGAGTAAAATTTGTGGTTAGTTTATATAAAAGTATATATTATTATATTATATTCTTTTATACAAACGAACATACATATTAAAATATTGTAAAGCGTGTATTGCCTTGTAAAGTAAGTTACGCACGCCTATGGATGGCACGAGTTCGAACTCGGTTTTCAAAGGAACACCGCTCTCTTGTTTTTTATATACCGATACCCGACGATCTTAATACAATCATAGCCATTTGCACTGTATTGATGATCAGAGGATTAACACTAAACCTTCTTTAAATTTCCATTCCACTGCTCGTTAATCCTATATGAAATCGGCTTAAACCAAGTTTAAATTAAAGCACCAAAGTTGGTCGCTTAAAGTACATTTAAAATTAATCGTAGTTTCATAACCTTACTTTTTTTAAATGGTTAATAAATTCTCTATCACTCTTATGTATATGAACAATAAATAATAATTCAGTACCTGTTTCTTAACTATCTTGATTTGACCATCAATCTCGTCCAAATGAGTTTTTTGTTCCTTGATTTCGTGATCAAACGTATCATATTCGTTTAACAGACTTTTCAGCTGCTGCGACTGCAACACATCTGCCCTTTTCTTTCCCTTCGAGGTGGCTACGCCGAGCTCTATGCGGAGGTTTTTCCGCTCCTTTTTGAAAATATCCAACACCTTTCTCTGCTTCGCTAATTTACCTCCGGCATCGGCGAATTGGGCCCTGTTCCGTTCTAGAATTGTATACTGAAAAACATGAGTCATTGAAAGCAACATCATCTACGTCTTGAGAGGGAACATATGTTTTGTATATTTTTAAAGGTTGCTTTAGTTGGTGACTTACCTTTCTACTTAATCTGGCCACTTCCTGTTCCGCTTGCAAGGCAAGCTCAAATTTTTCCTCCTCGGTCAGGTCTTGCTTTTTGACCTTCATATTTCTTTAAATATGACACGAAGTTACAGAAACAAATATTTTCTAAATTTCTAATTCTGACATATACGTATGTCAACGTGACTTCGACAAACTTTGATTTCCACAACAAAAATTGAGGAATAACCGTTGAGCATTTTTATTAAAATACCTGGTTATTATCAGTTGGTGATTTGTAGAATATTAGCATCAAAATACTAAATTTCCTCTTAGCAATGGTAAACACATGCAGAAAAATATTATTTCTATTAGCAGGACTAAGAGAAATGTTACAATTTCTTTAATGACAAACTTTTTTTTAATAATTAATGGAGTCAATAGAGGGGGAAGCTTCGATTTTCCTAAAACCTGTTCATATCATTTTTACATAGCTTAAAGTAAAAAGTTATAATAATAATAATAATAATAATAAACATTTATTGTCCAAAAGAATACAGATAGTATTATAAGACTAGTCAACTATTAGCAATAATTACAAACAAAAAGTACAAAGACTTGTACCAGTAGCTGCCGAACATCAAAATATACCATAACATTTAAGACATAAGTACTTACATAAATATACGAAAAGGTGACTGACAAAACAGACTAAAACGAAGTGGCAGACATAACTAAAATTTTAGACTAGTTTTCGTGAATTCACCTATGTTGTAGACACATAAGCTGAGTAGCAGATCTTTTACTTCCTTGTTGAAGTGCTTTAAGTAAGATATGTTTTTAATATTGTTTGGAAGCTTATTAAAGAGATTTAATCCCAATATCACATGGGATCTCTTTGTAAGACTAAGGCGGTGTGTTGGAACTGTTAGATCATTTCTGTTACGAGTTTCGTATGAGTGGAAATTGCTATTTAGATTAAAATCATTTTTATTAATGAATACATACTGAAGGAGATTATATATATATAGTCCATAGATAGTTAGTATGCCGAACTGGCGGAAAAGATCTCGACATGAATGCCTTTTATTAACACCCGCCATACACCGAATAATCCTTTTCTGTGCTTTAAAGACATATGACATTGATGCACAAGAGCCCCAGAAACATATTCCATAAATTAGTCTGGATTCCACTTGGGAATAGTAGAATGAAATGAGCATTTCCCCGTTAATAACATTTTTGAGGTTCCTTATCTGATAACAAACAGTGTTCAGCTTAGAGATGAGATTATTACAGTGAGGTTTCCATGTTAAACACTCATCTATAGTAATCCCAAGAAATTTAACACATTCCATTCTTTTCAGAGAGATGTTATTATAGGCTATATTTAAATCCATGTTATTTTTATTATGATTTGTGTGAAAATGTACATAACCAGTCTTATCTATGTTTAGGAATAGTCCATTCTGATTAAAATACTGAGATAACTTGTTTACTAGGAGGTTAATTTTGATTTCTTTTTCGTTATTATTGGTACCGGTGACAAAGAGTGATGCGTCATCAGCATACAATACGATGAAGTAGTCTTTTACAAAATCGGGAAGGTCATTGATAAAGAGTAGAAATAACACAGGGCCTAGAATTGAACCCTGGGGTACTCCCACTCCCGTACTAGTAGTACCCGAGTTAGACTTTTTATAAACACCATGTGTGTTGTGGCCGATTTCAACAAACTGCGATCGGTTTGACAAGTAGGAGTCAAACCAGTTTAGGGCAACCCCACGTATGCCATATCTCTCCAGTTTAAACAGGAGGCCGCTGTAGTCGACACAGTCAAAGGCCCTGCTTAGGTCGCAGAACATCCCAGCAGGGCTCTCACCTGCATCCAAGGCAGCAATCACCTGTCTAAGAAAGGCGTCCACTGCTGTCATGGTAGAATGGGATGATCTAAAGCCATGTTGAACGGTAGAGAGGATTTTATGTTTATTCAAAAATTTCCATAGCCTATCAATCATACTGTATTCAAAAATTTTTGAGAGACATGATGCCTCGGCAATTAGCCTATAATTTTTGGCTTTCGTTTTTTCATGCTTTTTATAAACAGGGTTTACTTTACTAACTTTCAGTTTGTTAGGGAAAGAACCGATGGATAAGGATAAGTTGATAAGGTAAGTTAAGGGTTTTAGGATGTGGCTTGCACATTTTTTAATAACAGCACTGGGTAGACCATCAGGACCTGATGATAATTTATTTTTCAATTTGTGATTGATGATATTTAGGATTTCAGTTTCGGAGAATTCCTCTATGTAAATACTATTTTTTATGGATGTTATGTGATTTATTTCCTTTTCGCCACTAAAGTCTATGTTTGAGATAATTTTATGAGATGCTTCAATGAAAGCCTTGTTGAAGGTTTTAGCAATTAGAGTTGGATCAGTGATTGTATTGTCGTCATCTACAAGAGTTATGTTTTTATGTACTGTTTTCTTATTTGTTAAATCTGAGATTATTTTCCAAGCGGCTTTGTTTTAATTTTTTTTGTTTTTAGGATTATTAAGAATGTTTTGATAATAGTTTTTTTTTGCATGGTTAACCAACAGAGTATGTTCTTTTTTAGCTTTTTTATATATGTTTTCTAGATCAGGATTTAATTTTTTGAGAGAAAATAGATGCTTAAGGTTTTGACTGGAAGTTTTAAGTTCACTAGTAACCCATAATTTTTTTCCCACGGTTTGTTTGTAGGACTTTAGTGGAAAACAGATATTAAAATAGTGTAAAAGTGTATTGTGGAAATTATCAAATTTTTCATCAAAGTCTGAGCCTTCATACACATTGCTCCAAGTTTCTCTCTCAAGCATGGTACAAATGTTGTTGTAGTTTATTTGGCTAAAAAGTCTTTTATTGAAGGATGCAGTTTCTGCATTTTTTGTGTTTGATATGCCTGTGCTAAAGAGAACAGTGTTGTGGTCAGAGATTGAGTTAGGATGGACCAAACAATTCTTAGTATTATTAATATTAGTATATACGTGATCGATCAATGAACATGAGTGTGAGGTTACCCTCGTATGACTACATACTTTTTGATCTAGGCCATATGTTGCTAGAAAAGAAGTTAAGATGCTATATCTATCGTAAGTTTTCTGAACTCAACGATGCCAAAAAAGTGACATTTCAAACATCAATTTTTTGTATAATATAACTTTTAGTTTTTCATTTAAGTTTGCCATGACGGTTCCGATTTATTCTAAATAACCTGTGTAATGCTGCAAAAATCGAAACCCGTTAAAAACACTAAATTATGTGATTTATGAGCAAATAAAATTCACCAATATTTATTATGGTTTAGATTTAATTTTTCTTTAATAAAATAAGTTAAAAAATAAGAATCTACCGTGTAGAGAAAAATAAAAATTTTGCAAATAAATTGTATTTAGTCTACAGAGAAGAACATTCAGTACAGTGCACAACATTTTTCTTCAAAAATAATGTGGCAAATGTCTTTTATTAACAGTGTCTTCCTAACTCAAACTCTTTAATTCGCTATCCATCTGTTTATTGAATTAGTTTCACCAAATCCTCCTTGCTAAACTTTCTATTCTGAGTCAGCATCTACAACAAACATCTAATAAGGACTCAACTTACATAACAAGTGTTGTATTTTAACCCCGAACTCTCAATCCGGCAATTAGATCGGGAGTCTCATACCCTTTGATTTATGTTTGGCATATTTATATTTCACTTAATTATTGGGGCCAGGCATGAATCAGATATTTTAAATATTAATTATAGAGTTCCTCAAGGAAGCGTTCTAGGACCACTCCTTTTTGTAATTTTTGTAAATGGTCTTTTCAATGTTGCAGAACAAAATATCAAATTAACAATCATTAATTATGCAAACGATACAAACCTTTAATAAGAATTGCGAGCGCTGTATTTATATCAAATGAAGCTAAACCAAGCTGTGTGATATTTAAAGTTTTAACTTTATGTAATGTTATTCCTTACCATCTAAAAAACTCATTAAAAAAAAAACATCAGTCTCCGATTTATTTAGAGGTAGATATCTCTAATGACTTGGATATATACGTTTACATTACTTCTGTACTGTCTGAATTTTCTATAAGAATGAAAAACATTTAAAATATACTTACAGCTTTCTCTGCGAAATATACCATTGTTATCATCTTCGATATTCGTTTCTCAATTGTGCCCAAGTATATGCTCATGTTGAAAAAGTTTATCGGGGAATTTTCTCCTGGAATATGAAGAAAACGTGAATTCATATGTAAAAGAATGTTATGAACTTTCATATATCCAAAATGTAATAACTTATTGTTATGTATTACACCACCTGGAAACTGGAGATTGATACGCCTATGCCTAATAGTGATTGGAAACTTGTAGAAAGAGATAGAGTTTTCTAGAGTGTGATGGGAGAAGATTCTCGATTGTGTTCTGGATGACTCTGGAGGCAATTTCAGAGTATATAAGGCGCTATTACCGGCGCAAGAGGAGAAGTTTTTACTAAAGTGAAGTTTGGTAGCGATAAGTGAAGTTAAATAAAGTGTAAAGGTTATTTTAGTTAACAAGAAGTTTTGTATAAACAGTAAATTATTAAATAAAGTGTTGGTGGTTTACCCCTTGTTAAAATTATTTAGAACCCACGGATTCATACAGGGTGTTTCCTATGAGGTGGAAATATGTTAATACAGTAGTGTCGCGATAATCCGATCCCGCGTTAATCCGGATGCTTCTATAATCCGGATTGCCTTCTTGTTCTCTTGAAGTACTCTGTAATCCGAATTTTGCTTGATTTTGTAATCCGAATTCATTCAGGTAACTCTTCTTTGATCTTGTAAAGTGTCTTAAGAACTTAAACTTACAACATGCTGTATGTTTGCTTCACAATGCTCGGGAAAATGTACCAGCCAGTTCCTTAGAATAATGCTGGAAAACGATGTTAAAACCAAAAAATGAGAATGACTTAGAAGATGACCCCGAGGATTTGATCCCTTTAAGTGCTATGCAATAAAAGATACTAGCAGAAGAAATTAATGTGGATTGATTGAACAAGAAAATTTAATTCATGCAAATGATAGTGCTGACTGATGATGTGATGGAAATTGCCACTCCGGTCAGAAGTAAAAATGAAGATGCTGTCAAAAGCTTAAATCTTGCTTTACAGTGGGCTACAGAAAGTGACATTCCTTTAAAAGATTATGATGCTACAAAATCTCAAGGAAATTGCTTTTGAAAAACAACATAAGTCACCAGAGTAAAATCATTCTTTTTAGTCGGTGCCGAAAACTGTAAAAGAGGGTACCACACAATTCTAATGAAGCCGATGTAATTAATGTACAAGAAAGTGATGAAAATGTTAATTATGTATGTACATACATATGTAGTTACATATTTTTAATATTTCGTTTTCTTGATATAGGATCCCCTTTTTCATTTGTCTTGTTTTTTTATATAACTTTTGTTAAATACAGCCTTTTACTTATTTTTTTGCAATTTGAAAAGATGAATTTAAAATGTTTTGATAATCCGGATTATTTGATAATCCGGATTAGCCTGGTTTTAATTGATCCGGATTATCGCGACACTACTGTATTTAATAATATATTATAAAGAAAATAAACAGAAACCCTATTTTCAATTTTTGTACTTGCAAATGCATTAATACTATGACTAACACATTGAAATTAAACGATTCTATTATAAATTCTTGTACTTATATGCAAATACCTAATAATTCCAAAATTGGACCTCTGTCGCAGTTAAGAAGTTTGAAAATGCCTTCGATGCCATCCAGGACGTCTTGTAAAACTTTATCCGCTTGTTTTACATTGTTTTCCTCCTGATCGGCCTGAAAAATAACCAAAAATAAAGCAATGTGCTTTGTCATAATGATTTTTGAAACCAGCTTAATTGGAAAATGAAAATTCAATCGGCCCGTTTTTTTTTACCTTTCTAATAGCCTCTTCTAAATCATACTGCAAGGATCTCAATGTAGCTTGCCTTTCCTTAGCTCTAGCTTGGGTGAGTTGTACTTGCTCATCTATAAAAAAAAAGATGGCGAAATTATATATACAATGTGTCCATGGAAAAGCGTTATTATAGGTGTAAATAACAATTATTTTTTTTTACTATGAACACAATTATCCAAATAGAATACAGTCAGATCATAAGATTTTCAAAGATCTGTTTCGTAGTTTGGAAGAAACGGGTTCATTTTGCCATAAAAATGATGTAGGATGACCAAAACGAATTACTCCAGATCAAAAACTAGAAATTTTAGTTTGTGTGGATGAAGATCCTCAAGTCAGTTCAAGTCGTTTATCAGCGGCAACAAGGGTGAGTAAACAAACTGTCCTAACAGTCTTATACAAAGAACGCTTCTACCCATATCACTACACTCCTGTACAAAACTTACTTCGAACGGCTTTTGCACAAAGGCTACAATTTTGTCAATTTGTTCTAAATAAGCACAACAGGGATCGAAATTTTGTTAAGAACATCTTATTTACCAACGAAGCAACTTTTACTCGCCAAGGCGTTTTTAACCGGAGAAATACCCATTACTGGGGAGTAGAAAATCCTCGTGCCGTTAAAGAAAGGCATTTTCCGCACGAATTTAAGATTAACGTTTGGGGTGGTATTATCTCAATACCATGAAAATACTCCATTAGTTCATAAGAAAATGAGAAAGAGTTTACGCTGTTATTAAGATTTTGTTTTCCCTTACGTTTTGTACTTTTTCCAATAAATACACTTTGTTTCATTAAATTTGCACTTGTCTTTCAAAAAACTATTGAAATGTTTAACGGCAATTTCCTTGAAAACGGTTAGATGAAAAATATTGTCAATTTTCATTTGATGGTCAGAAAATCCATGAATACATATTTGGTATTTTAAAATTAAAATTAGTTAAAGCTCTGTATAAAACTTGTTTATACAAACCACAGTAAAAAATGTTTAAACATTATTAAAAAAAAAGGGATATTACTCTTGGAAACATTTTGGATTTTTTTCATCTTCCTGTCCATTTTCGTGATGTCGCTTCGAAGCCAATCGATAATTCCAAAACTGTAGATAACTACCGGGACAACAATAGTGCTTATTGCTGCGGTTTTATTCTTTACGTTTAGTAGTCGGTAGTATTCTCTTGCTACGTTACTACTTATTATTATTACTATTATAAGTATCAACTTACCAATTTTTTCTTCCAATTCATTCAAGTTGGTATGTAACACTTCAATTTCGTGATTAAGCTCGTTCACATAATTGAACAGGGCAAAGTTCTCCTCTTCCTGCTTCAAGAACTGAGACGCTATGCGATCGACATCGTCCTCATCACAAAATTTCTAGAAAGACGTTAACACAATTTATTAGATTTACTCTCAAACTTATCGTTAGCATAGGTGGCATAAGATGTAACCTTACCTGTATTTGCTCCAAAGTTTGTTCGTAGAGTCTCAACTGATTCTCGAGGTTCTGTATCTGGGACTCTTTCTTTTGCCTTTCTTTTTCTTCCAAGTCTTTCAGGATACGACGTTGGCCTTTCACGCTCAAGAATTCCCTCAGGGTTAAATCGTGGTCCAGCTGTCTTTGAATCTCACGCATTTCCTGAACATAAAACACATTCGTTGATAATAATGGTATAAATATCTCTTTATTTCAAAGTAATGCTATAACAATTAAATGGATGTCACAGATAACATTTTTATCATCACTGTATTAATATATTAGTTCAGTTACCGAAGACGAGAATGAGCTCGAACCTTGGAAGAAAACTAGAATGGCAGAAATTGAGCACAGGGTTAATTTGAAAGTAAATTATTAAAAGAACGGAAATGTTTACATTTCTATCAGTGAGAAAATTGAAGGTCACGATTAAAAAATATCTCACAATTTTAGTGTATCTACTGATAAAATACATCATCGTTACTTGAATTTAATTGGGGAATTTCATTGTCGGCAGTCATTACAGTGGCGGCTCGTGATATTGTCTGCAGAGGAGGCTTGATATTCTGAAAGACAACTGATGTGCAATATGACTACAATTTGTACATTTCCCCACCACCCCTGAGGTAGTACAACGGCGCGTTCTCTTTTTTTTTGCCGTGGGTTGTTCGCCAGGATACCGATTCACGACTTAAGAGAATAGAACTAATAAAAGAATAGAAAGAATATGGTCAAAAAAAGGATAATGCTCCATTAATTTCTCCATTAGACTAGTAGGAAATGATTTAGAAAACGTTGTAAAATTATTAGGATTTACTAAATCGAAACATTGCAAAGAATTTAAATAAGTTTTCTAAAAAAAATATTGTATAAAGTACTGAAATGTATTTCGGTATTGCGAAATTCTTTTAATTTAGATATTAGTGAATTAAGTCTATTTTTAGAATATGTTATATCAGTTAGTTTATTCTGTAAAATTTGGAAAACAACATCAGTTTGCTCAAAAATCATTTTAAAAGCCTTTAGAAAAATTATGAAATTTTTATCCAACAATAACGATTTTAATCCGTAAGCTGCTCGTAAAGTCTGATCGTCATTTAAAAAATCTTCACTTTCCGAAGTAAAGTTAAAAACGTCAATAAGTTCTTTCCTGTATTTGTCAACAGTGAAAACAACTCTAGATGAAAAATTCCAACGAGTGGGAGCATTTGTCGGAATTCTATGTTTCATATTAATTCTATTTAAAACATCAGTTCTTTTGGTAGATTTTGAAAAAAATGACGAAAAACCAGTAATATTTGAAAAAACTTCTTTAATTCCGTTACAAGCTTTACTCAGAACTAAATTTAATTGGTGTGCGTAACAGTGAATGAAGTAAGCTTGAGGAGCAATATCTTTTATTTTTGTTTGGAGTCCATTAAGATGCCCTGACATAACTGCAGCGCCGTCATAAGATTGTGCTATTAATTTATTTTTCAAATCAAATTTACCAAATTCATCGATTAATAATTTAAATAAACTCTCCGCGTTTCTTCCACTACTCACATCAAGAAAACCAACAAACCTTTCAATAACTTCTCCGTGCATTACATATCTAAAAATTACGGAAAGTTGAGATTTACAAGTAACGTCCGTCGTTTCGTCAATTTGCCGCGAGAAAAATTCGCAATTATATAGTTCTTCATAAATTTTGCCCTTAATAATCGAGCTAACACTCTCAATTAGATCATTTTGAATTGATTTAGACGTTCCGGAAAAAATAGTGGCATTATTCAGAAAGTTCTCTAATTTTGGGTCATACGTTTTTAAAAAATCTATCAGCTCTTTGAAATTTCCTTTATTGCACGAGTCTCGTTTTTCGTCATGTCCTCGAAAAGGATTTTCTTGTGAAGATAAATATATAACAGCATCTATTAACCTCTTTAATATTTCCCTATTTTCACGGACCTTTTCGTTAAAATTTTCTATTTCTCTCTTATGTGCAGAATCCAAGAAATTTACAATGTTTTGTTTACCGAACATTTCGAATTTAATGCAAGATCAAATGTGCTCCTGGGATTTTTCTTTTTCTTAGTGAATCACCTGAATTCCTGAACGACCTGTGCACATGCGCTATAAAGAACTGAGATCTGAGGCTAGCTTCCTTTGGCTATTCGAGGTGTTGCTATTTTACACAGAGCAAAGAAATTCAAGGTCATTCATGTTATAAGTAAATGCGTTAAAGTTGGAAGCTATTTCGTATTAGCCTCCAGCGAACCGCAGTGTTCATTCAGTAAAAAACCGGCCGACCGGGAAATATGCATCCAAAGACTATCCGGACTGTAACGTTATAGGTATGTTTGTGGAAAGGAAATACAAAACTTTTATATATACACTGAAAATTAATGAATTGTAAACAATAAGAAATATTGAAAATTGAGATATACCTAATAGAAATTTCTTAAGATATTACTTTTGAAGATATGGTGGTTCTTCCAAGGGGAGGCTCAGCCTCCCCTGCCTCCCCTGATGAGCCGCCACTGAGTCATTACATTATTAATTTCTTGTGTATCTCTATAAAACAAATTTATTGAGTATATATAAAATATCCTTCTACCTTCTATTGTAATTCTACTTTTAAACGTCTTAAGTCGGTGACTTTCATATCCTCTAGCCGTATCAGTTCGCACTTTCGCCCAACGACGACAAGTTTTCTTTTTAGTTTTTCGGCATTTCGTTAAATTTTAGTTAAAATATAATAACTACCTATACCTTTCTCTACATAAACATAAATATGTATATACAATAAGCGAGAGTTCTGCACAAGACGAGGTAGCCCAGAGAGTAAAGCCACCAACTGCAACTTTAAATTCCCGAAAAAATATATGCAAAACAAATATGTTTGTATTTAATTATTATTTTATTTTATTTGCAACATGTAGTTAAATACAATAAAGGTACATTGACGTATAGTATACATAACTAATAATCTACGTGCCGTGATAGCGATTTGATAAATTAAACTTTATTCAATCTAAATTCAAAATATATCGGCGATACCGAATCGATAAATGCCAACTTTATCCTGTCTATAACCATTCAAGCCTGTATCATCGCTGTACCAAAAGAATATAGGCTACCTTTATCAAGTAAGGATTTTCATATAGAGCCGATACAGGTTATATACAGTTTGGTTATACGGGTCCCCCGTTTTCAGGGGTCGCTGATCACGGGAAAACCATTCATTTTTAGTTCCAACCCCTCCTCATCCCTCCAAATGAGCAGAAACCATCCCTGACTCACCAGAAGGCATGCTATCCAGGATTTACAGGTTTTCCGGTACATGATCGTTATTCCTGTGCATATCCCTTCAGTTCTCATGGAAGAGAAGGTGGTAGCGACCTCGGGGGGTTGCTTCAACCCTTCCAAGGAGTGTAAAATTAATTAATTATCAACACCCTCCCTCTTGTTCAGCACTCTCGAAAACGGAGAGGAGGGGGAGGTAATCTCATCTTTGCACAAAGTATTTACAAAAATAATTATAATGCTATTCATGACAGACTAATTATATACTCTGCATGGGTTCCTAAATTTGATACACCAGAACGATTGTGTAGTTTTATAGTTTTAACAATTTTCACTCACCTCTGTATGTGCTATGAAATCGTTCTGGGCCCTTTTCTTAAGCGCCTCAAGTTTGGAACACCATTCTTCTCGCTGATCATACGCCAAAGTAGCCTGCTCTATTAGGTCGACCATATACTTCTTCCCAGAATTCATGTCTTTCAGCAACTTTTCCCAGATTAGGTTGAAGCGATTCCTAATGAAATAAAGTGCTTAACAATTTGAATTGGTATTTTAAACAAATATTATACGCAAAATTTTGTTAAAGTGGTGGCTGTACAGCTCATTATGCACAAAATGTGAGAAATTATTTGGACCAAACATTAATTTTTCTATTGGGGATACGTAAAGGAGAAGGTCTATGCAAGTAAAATAAAATAATAGTTAACGTATCAAAAACCAAATATATCACATTTCACAATAAGTAATAAAACCAATAAATCTCATAATAAACAAAGAAAACATATCTCCATCCGAACACAATAAATTTCTGGGCATTGGTGAAAAACTTTCATGGACAAATCACATTAACAATGTAGTGGGCCAGCTTAATAGTGGTTATTTTACAATTAGAAATCTCAAATCCTTTTTGGATCGTAAATATATAATTAATGTTTTTAATGCATTAATATACCCACATTTAAAATATTTAACTATATACTGGGGTCAGGGAACCGATTGGAACAGAGTCTTTATCTTACAAAAACGCATCATGAGACTAATTTTTGGACTATCGCCAAGAGATTCTTGTAAAAACACTTTCAAAGACAACAAAATATTAACTTTACCTAGTGTTTTTATTTTAGAAGTAGTAATGTTCACCAAGCAAAAGAAAGAATTATATAATCGCAGGAATGACATTCAAAACTACAAGAAATAACGCAGATATACAAATTGACCAGTTCAACTTAAGTACTTTTTAAAAAAGCCCAAAATATACAGGTAGTAATACCTATAATAATATCCCTCGTCATTTAAGAGGGTTAAGCAGAAATAAGCTGAAAGAAAACCTATTAGAGGTGCTACAAAACAAAGCATATTATTCAAAATAAAGCATCTTTAAGGTTTTCGCATCATTAAAGTCATGGCTGTTACGCAAGATGAAGCCTAACATTCTGTGTGCATGCGAAATTACAGCATCAATATGGTTAGTGAAGGTTAATTTATTATCAAAGGTTACACCTAGATCCTTTAACGTAGATGGACTGTTAAGTGTGTCGCCATTAACAGTATAATTATATATGATTAGGGATTCCTTGGTTCTATAACTCAGAATATTGCACTTGCCAACATGTAGGTGAAGATCATTTTCATCGCACCAAGCCGATAACTTAGTTAAATTGTTTTGAAGTATTTCGCAGTCATTAAAATCATTAATCCTATGCAACAACTTGACATCATCGGCATATATTAAGAAACATACGTCTAAGTGATCACTGAGGTTGTTAATAAAAATATTAAAGAAAAGAGATCCAAGTATGGATCCCTGGGGTACTTTTAAAATTGCTCGGTATTCAACAGATTTATATCAATTATAAGATACGAACTGAACTCTATCAGTTAAGTAACTCAAGAAATTGAAGTAAACCGTCAGATAATCCAAATTTGTCTAGTTTACAGAGAAGGTTTCTATCTGTCAAATGCCTTAAAGAAGTCAGTATAAACTGAATCTACCTGTATGTGGGAGTCAATTAATTCAGCAATGTACTGAGTAGCACAGATTAAATTCGCTATGGTGGAGCGAACTTTCATAAAACCGTGTTGTTGCGTAGATATTTTCAGTTGAACATGTGCACAAATGTTATCATGCAGAAGGATTTCGAAAGCTTTACCAAAGTTACATATGATTGTTATTGATCAATTGGTAACATCATTTCTTTCACCTTTTTTGTACACAGGGCACACTTTGGAGTATTTCCAAATATCAGGAAAATGGCATTTCATATGACATAAATTAAAAATTATGCAGAGGAGATCTGCAAAAATGCTGGCACAGTCTTTCAGTAGAAATGCTGGAATTCCGTCTGGGCCCTCGGTAAGTTTAGGTTTAATTATTTTTAACGACATGCAAGCTTCAGCCTCGAAAAAGCGTTTAATGTCCAAACAGTCAAATGAAAGATTATTAGACTTGGTTATTGGGGCGTACAAAATATTAAGGAAGTAAGATTGTTCGAAAAAGTTAGCAAATGCATCGACGATATCATTAGGGGTCTCCAGATGTTCATTGTTATAAGTCATGTCTTTAGGTATGTTAGTTTTTCTTTTTCTCAACTGATGTAAGCTCAGAATTTATTAGGTTGAGATGTGATATTATTTTCAATTCGGTTTGTATAAATTTGAAACGCAATTTTAATGTCCGACTTGATTTGTGATCTAAGTCTACAAAATTCAGTTACCGATTCATTATTACCATGGCGTTTAAATAATATCACTTTCTTACGCTTCAGCTTTATATTTTTTATAATTTGGCCGTTAATCCAAGGCGGAAACTGTCTTTTATTTTTTGGAGTTTTGAACTTGGGTACGTTCTCATTAAAAACTTCAGTTAATTTCTTAAATAAATCAACACAGGTTTTAACATCATCATAGTCATTTAAGAACAACCAGTTAATGTGCAATAGTTGTTCATACAGAAGAGGAAAATTTGCCTTTCGAAAGTAGAAAGAATTAGTATATTTTATTGAAAATTTCACATTCAGATTCACAAACTGAGTTTCGAAGTTAACAATAAGAGCAGGATGACGTATATATAAACCAATAATTCAATTGATTTTACACATTCGTCGGCATTCTTTTTGCATATGACGTGTCTGTGGATGGGTCTCGGCAAACTAACTTTTTAGGTTGTATACTATCCGGGCGACACAAATTCTATAGGTTTTAAAGCGGTTGTGTTATGTGCTCAAATGGTTTAAAATTGGTTTTTAGATAAACCTGCAAGTTTAAAAAAATATATTAAGACCAATGAGGTTTAAAATATACTTTTGCAAGAATAAATCGACATACTTAAAGAGCAATTGAAAATGTAATAGGCATTTTAAGACGAAATACGTTTGAAGTAGAATTATTCACAGCTTATAGGGTTTATACATACAGCCGCCATTTTATTTCCAGCCTCGAGGAAAACCTTCGAGAATATATATGCTCGAAGAGGAAAACAGTCAGCCATATTGGGAATGAATTGCACAAAAAAATGCAATTTGTATCTAATAGAAATGTTTTATAAAAACAATTCACATATAATATAGAGCATATTATGAGCAGATGCTAAAGCTCTCTTTAGTTTTTAAGTCAGAAAAAAATATTATTTATATATTTTCTAAAAATTGTGTTTTTAGGTAGCGCACGAATTTTAAAAAATTATCTAATACATGTTTTACAGTAAACTTAGACTCATTGAAAATTTTAGCCCACTATAAGTAAAGTAGTCCATCTTTAACTGTTTTTTTTTATTGGTACCCTATTTTGCTTATTTAAAGTACGCCTCAGAGTGTTTAAATTCAACTTTTAAAAACGCACGTGTTTTAAAGTTACCATGGCAACATCAATAACCCGACAAGTGTGAAGTCAAAATGTCAACTTTTTAATCATTGATCTGACAGGAATTATTGCGGGATTAACCACGTATCTGCTTTTCTATTTAAGTAATCAATGTTAGAACTCATTTTAAAGCAATATACAATCAGTGACAACTGTAGTGACAATAATTAATCCTATGTGACAGATTGAAAATTAATTTTTGTATTCCTCATTTGACACTGACAGGCATCCTGATGTCACATCACGAATTCAACCATTTTACATTCTCAATTCTTATTTCCATTTTTTGCAGTGATAATACCAGTATTTATGATTTGAAAGTATACCAATAAAAAAAAATAGCGTAAAGTATTCGTGGATAATTGGTCTTTAAAACACTTGCTCTATTCGCACGTGTTTTAAAGACCTTAATATCCACTTATACTTTAACATACTATTCTGAACTGTTCTTAGTCGCCAATTGTCTATTTTATAACTTATATATAATTATAGCGGCCGATAATGCATGTAGAATAGATTTATTTGCATCTATTCTTACTTAATTAAATATAAAAAGTCCGCTCAAAGCATTTGTGTGTGTGTCTTTTAAGTTTTGATATAGTGCCTGTCCTAAACCAAGTATGGTTTTATAATACTCTTCAGATACGTACTCTCTGAGCAAAGCTTTAAATAATTCATTAACACTTTAAAGTTATAATAGTAGTTTTAATATGTAGGTCCTTCTCTAGATGGACCCTGTACTCTTATAAAAGTTTTAAATCGACTTCATACAGTCCTTCCAAACTATTTACATTGATAATCAGTCTTGGAAATAAATTTTTAAGGTAAACTTATAGATCATTTTAAAACTACAATTGTTACTTGGGATCTAACCGGGGACAATACCAAAACACTGAATATCAGTCGTCATGTTTCGTCAATCAAGTTGGCAACATCAGGAGATAATTAACACTCTCCTAGCCACACACTCACATCAAACATTACACCCCATTCTCTCTCCTCAAGAAATAACAAAATATAATTACATTTCTTTCAGAAGGTGGTCTATGTCCTCTCTGAGCTTCTTATTTTCAGTCAAAATAGAACAAAATTTCTTTACGGCATGCTCCAGTCTGTTCTGCAACATTTTTACCGCCTTATGACCACTGGTTAAACGGTACTGATAGTCTTGTTCTGTGACTGCGGTCTTCGGCCTCAAACTGCTTATGTCATACTCCATCTGAAAATAATTAATAAGGTGTATGGTAACTGTTTTCTCTAAAAGTAAACCAAAGTTTTTTGATAGGTAGGTATAGTTCAAATCGCGAATCACGTCATCATGTTTTAATTTCCAAATCAAATCGACTCAAGGTCACATTTGAAAGGAGTTTTCTGTAAAATAACTATTATTACCTCATGTACAATTTTAATATTATATTTCATTCCTAAATTCAACCCAGAGGGGTGGCAATTGCAACCCCTAAATTTTTAAACGGAAAGTAGAGGCTTGTAAGATGCTATGATTTTAACATTTACTGCAAAAATTAGCGGTCTGCTTGGCGAAATTCGCTACAGCAAACAAAAAACAAAAACTTACAGCGTTCTGTTCTTGCAGGCTAGCAAAAACAGTTTCAGTGTTCTTTTTCAATATGATGCTAAGGTTAGATAAAAATGTTATCCAACTAGAAAATGTTCTGTTTTCGGATGAATATCCACTTTTACTCTTCGTGGCTGTGTGAATCGTCAAAACTGCCGCTACTGGGATAATGAAAATCCTCACTGGATGAGAGAATTACATACACAAAATCCTGAAAAGGTTATTGTCTGGGTGGGGATAATTGGAAACCATGTCATTGGTCCCTTTTTCATTGATGGCAATTTGAATGGAGATAATTAGCTGTGCTCCAAAATAATGTTGTGCCAATTTTGGCAAACTTATATTCTGTTCAAGCAAACCCACAAGTTTCAGCGGATTTAATATGGTTCCAGCAGGAGCACCACCACTTTTACCGAATCCATGTGCGGCATACCTCGACTTTAACATTTCCAAATTGGTGGATAGGGAGAGGAGAATTGCTAGAATGACCAGCACGTTCTCCTGATCTTACACCCGTAGAATTATTTCTATGGGAATATGTGAAAGTATGGTATACAAAACTAAGACATGCGATATAGCTGACTTAAGAAGAAGAATAACGGATGTGGTTAGGTGGGTCACTCGTCAGATGTTGAAAAACGTTAGAAGACATTTTTATTTATTATTTATTTGTGTTTATATACTTGCAAAGTATTTACACAAGTCTATAAAAGATAAAAGTACAAGTTTACAGAAAACTTGACATAAAAATGTAAATACGAATTTTTACACAGTCGATTAAAAAAGAAAATTATAAAACAAAATAGTGCTATAGCTTATAAATGGGATAGGTAATAGCACATCACATAGGTGCCCATTGTCTTATTTATGCTTAAAGTTACAGTACTCCTCATATGAATAAAATGCATTTTCCATAAAAAATGCTTTGGCTTTATTTTTAAATTGTTTCGGTGGTAAATTTTTGTAGTAACTTGGGAGCAAGTTATAAAACTTAACTGCAATATAATTTGGACTATTTTGACTTTTGCTAAGTCTACATGATCTTGGTAGGAGCTTGGTATTATTTCTTGTATCATAAATGGTGTATGTCACGGTGTTTGTTAAACTTAGAGGTATTATTTTTTACATACAGAAGGCATTCCAAGATAAATAAACAGGGAAAAGTCAATATCTTGTGTTTAATAAAGGAATTACGACACATGTCTGTAGTTTACATTGTCTACAATTCGTACACTGCTCTTTGTAAACTAAATATTCTGGACCAGGATGCTGAATACCCCCAGGCTAGTAGTGCATATGTCATGACAGATTGACAGAAACTGTAATATGCTATTTTCAATACTGATGGACAAACAGATTCAGAAACAGAGTCGGCGTAGGAGATATATATTTCTACTTAACTTATTTGCTACATTTGAACCATGTTTGTCCCATTGAAAGGTTGAATCCAGAGTTATACCCAGGAGTTTGACCTCTTCCTTATTATTGGAAAGTTCAATTTCTCTCAATGAAAAAATCATTTTTTGTTTTATTAATATTTAAATTTAGAAAATTGCTTTGGAACCATAGTTCAGTACTGACTTGAGCTTCTTGACTTGCGTTCATAGCATTAACACAGTTTTGAGAAAAACTTGACATGGATGTGTCATCAGCAAAAAATATAAAATAAGTTATGTCTACATTTACCGCAAGATCATTGATATATATTAAGAAAAGCAAGGGTCCCGATCCTTGGGAGACTCCGATATTTACGATTCTTTCTTCAGAGAGTGTGTTATTCAATTTAACTTTCTGTGTCCTATTCTGTAGATAAGATATTATAAGACTTAGGCTGTTGTTATCAAAATTGTATCTTTTAAGTTTTTGTATTAATAAATTGTGCTGAACACAGTTAAAAGCTTTACTAAGATCGCAAAAGGTTCTGACCAGATACTCTCCCTTTTCAAAACAAGCAATAGTCTTTTCCACAAATAGATTGTTACCTTCAAAGTATGCTGATATTCTTATTTTTAAAGCTCTCTCATAGATTTTTGACAGTATCGGTAATAGAGATATGGGTCTGAAATTTGCTATGTCATTAGCATCACCCTTTTTGAAAATAGGTATAACCAATGATTTTTTCAATGCATTTGGGAAAATACTTTCTGTAAGAGCTAGATTAATTAATGTTGTCAAAGGAATAACGATAAGGTCTTTAATATATTTTATTAAATCAGTATTAAATCCGTAAATGTCTCTACTGTCGGTATTTTTTAAAGAACATACTTACCTATTATGTTTCTAACTTCTACAAAAGTCACAGGTTGCAATGTGAAGGAATTATGTTCTATATTGATACTATTCAGATAGTCATTTTGAATATTATTATTTGTTTAAGGCATTGCCATAATTAAAGTTTGGGGAACATTAAAATAAAATGTTCATTTGCTACATTAGGCTCGATTTTGCATTCTATGTTATTTTTATCATTCCATTGATTATTTATTATTTTCCACATCGCTTTGCTGGTTGAGTGTGACTCTTTTATAAATTTGTCATTTGATTTAATTTTTTCACCTTTGGTTGTTTGCCTGTAGAGCTTCTTGTTTTCTTCAAATTGTTCTAAAGTCAAACAACTGCTGAATAGAGTCGGAGCAAGTGGAGCATATAATAAAGTTGGTGGCATCGTCTAAGTTCTAAAAATTAAATAACAGCAGTTCAAACTTTGGAATTGAGCAAGTTTAAAGTATTTGTACCAAATTAAGTACCTACCAGTGTGTCTAGCATTACTAATTTAATGGTATGGAGAATTTCAAACGCTTTATTACCGGTAAGTTTTAGGCAAAGTCGACATATATTTATTTCATATTTCATGATAACTCACCCAGAAAAAAAATCTAGAGATTCAAATAAAACCAGACATGGTAGTAGGTTAATCCGTTAATCGTCTTCTTCTTCGACAATATTGTTCTTTTTCTTTCAGTATTGTTAGTAGAACGTTCCTGATCGGTTCGATCAATGTCAACTCAAAATGTAAGAAGTGGAATTAAGCGGGAGTATTCCAAATAGCAATTTGCAGAGGAAGTTATTCTTCTAAAGTCGTTAATGAAAAAAGAAGAAGTAGAATTCAGCGCGAACTACTACACATTCCAAACGGTAACTTGTAGAAGCAGAAATCAGCGTGAACTACTAAACATTTCAAATAATAATCTGTAGAAGAAGATGTAGAATTCAGCACGAACTACTAGACATTCCAAATGGTAACTTCTAGAAGCAGAAATCAGGGTGAACTACTAAACATCCAAATAACAGTCTGTAGAAGAAGAAGTAGAATTCAGCGGGAACTACTAGACATTCCAAATGGTAACTTGTAGAAGCAGAAATCAGGGTGAACTACTAAATATCCAAATAGTAATTTGTAGAAGAAGTAGAATTCAGCCGGAACTACTAGACATTTCAAATAGCAGCTTGTTGATGAAGTAGAATTCAATGCGAACTACTAGGTAACTTGTACAAGAACTAGAAATCAGCGTGAACTACCGAATTACAATTTGGAGAAGAAGAAGTAGAATTCAGTACAAACTACTAAACAATACCAAAGAATTTATATAAATTCTTTGAACAATACTAAACGTAAACATTCAGAAACCATGGGCGTTTTCTTTATTTCAACGTTGAGTCCATCAGGTGGCACCAGTTCCACCAATGTTGTTCCTTTATTGTCTGGTGGATCAACCAGATGGTTAAAATTTGTTCTTTCCCAGATAGCAAAAACATAAACTTATGTTATTCCTAAGATATTCCTACAGAATATTTCATTATTCTTAGAATAACACGAAAATAATTATTATCTTTTAAGGATATTCCTAGAAGTTACAAACGGTACAACTATATGTCTCTTTAGAATAATTTCGGAATAATTCGCACAGTATTCTCTGGAGAATCTAGAATAGTTTGAGAATATATTTTTATGGTTAATCATAGATTATATTTTCAAGTTATCTTTATACTAACCCCAAACTATATGTGTATAATATTAAATTATTCTTAGGATATTTTTATGTTTAATCTTGGATCATATTTTCAGGTTATCTTTATATTAATGCAGAATAATATGTAATATTTTTGACCATTACTTTTTTCCTTAGCACATACATTTAAAAAACTATAAGACTACCTAAGTAAAACCATAACAAGACTATTACTAGAGTTTCCACTCAATAATTCCATTCATTTCCAAAATTGCTAGATTAAAAACTACGAAATAGGAAGATTAGCATACCTAATCTTTAAATTTAAATCTAACTATTTTGCAAACTGAAATTATTGATTGTAAATTCATAGTAATAGTCTTGTTATGGTTCAACTTGGGTAGTCTAATAGTTTTTAAAATACACGTGCTAAGAAAAAAGGGTTATGGCCAAAAATAATAAAGATTTCCCTATCGCATGTTTCTTTCTAGGAAATGACCTACAAGAGTAACTACAAATATTTTCATTTTGGAATAATTTGTTATACAGAATGTTCAAATACGGACATTTTTAACTTATTCTTTAAAAAATACAATAATTACATTTCAGGCAGTTTATAAATTTTTTAGATAAGGAATATATAGATTACATAAAAGCAAAATAAGACACTCCTAATAATTGGGTTATAGATTTATTTGTTAAATATTTACTCTCGTAACATTTTCTAAAATTCCAATAATGGAACAAAACTTAAATAGTAAATTCAGTCGTTGGAAGAAGAATGATATAATAAATATACACTTCAGTCCATGTAGGTCTCTGCTAGCTTATTTGAAGAATGCAAAGGCTACTACTTACTAGCGGTTCTGGTTTTTCTTTCTTTTCTTTAGTTAGCCATAAACTTCAATTTATTTTGAAGTGACCTCAATATTATTTTTTTAAACTGCATCTGAAATTGAACATATACCATATACCCATACATTTTATAGCATAATGGACTCAATTAGTGTGACGTCACATAATTATGCAACCCCTATATACTAGTGTCATGTCACACGGGTTGCCTGCCAAGCATACTGAAATTTGACCCTTAATGCATATGTATATTAGGCGACATTTTCGAGGATAGACACATAGCATACAATTTTATTTTATTTCTCCCGTGTAAGAAATATTTAAGAGATTTCAGTTATCATTTATTGCATGGACAAGGCATTGGTAAATATACACAAGTATAAAGTATTACAAAAACTGTAAACAAAAACTAAAATAAAGTTTTTATAACTCATACATGGATACATACATTTTAACGTATTTTTTGAATGTGAAATGGGTATTCAAAGTGCTTAAATATTTCTGCCACAGGAGAAATAAAATAAAGTTCTATGCTATGTTTCTATCCTCGAAAATGTCGCCTTATAAACATATGCATTAAGGCTCAAGTTCCAGTGTGCATGGCAGGCAACCCGTGTGTCATGACACTAGTATATAGAGGTTGCCTAACTTGTGACGTCACAACTAATTGAGTCCAAGCAGTGTAGTA
Source organism: Stenurella melanura (assembly GCA_963583905.1). NCBI lineage: Eukaryota > Metazoa > Arthropoda > Insecta > Coleoptera > Cerambycidae > Stenurella > Stenurella melanura. Next base: position 121,983,371 of record OY757315.1, on the reverse strand, counting down.
TGGAGAAATTGGATATGTCATCTTTTGTTTCATAATGCCTCACACACATTCACACTAAATAGAACAGAAAAAAATATGTGCATATATAAAACCGTAGCCTTACCATTAATCACATTGCATAAAATAGAATCTCCAAAGGTTTTCTCCAGTCTCTATGCCCATGTAAAGTAAATAATATTAAAACATCCCCTGAAATAAGTTTTGTCAAAAATCTTCTCCACCCTCAATACGTTCCACCACCCAATCTCGCCAGATTGTTCACCTGTTAATAAAAAAACAGAATTGTTTACTACTTTACTATAACTTTCATTTATAGACATGTGCTAATGGTACTTTATAAACCACGAGCAAATTTTTAAAAACAGAACAGTATACGTATCTGAATTTAAGATTCCAGCACGGGACAGATAACGTCCAAACTGATTAGTAGGTCATTCTTTGTATTTGTTGGTTTTTTTAAATAATAATGCGTAAGCGAAGAATAAATTACGTACCTAAAATATGTAAACATTAAAAAAAAGTGACACTGACCTAGTAATAAGTTTAGCCAAAGATCAATCGGAAGCGTACTGCTTATTTTCAGTTGCATATAATACTGCCTACCATATAATACTACTTTAATAAGAGACACATATTTAAAAAAAGGATTGTTGTGTAAAGAAGTGAAGTTTAATACCTATTTTCTTCCTAATAACGGAAACAAATATTCATTGTAAAACAGCTAAAATACCTTTATAAAGTTAGGTTAGGTTAATTGATGTTGATGGCGTGACAAAAATGATTTGTCTATATCCAAGATACATATATATTTAAATAGACAAAAAATGTATCGATTCACTTACCTCCTTTAATTGTTTTTTTGATTGCACATAATCGCAAACGTAACGAACAATGAAATAAAACAAGCAAACCCCAAATTGTCAAGCACGAAGCACGCCTGCCGCCATATAAACCTACGATTTCACGAGTAGTCAAAAGTTAACCTATTAAATTATTTATAAAATATATTTCAAACATATTCTATACTTCTCTTTTTAAAATAATAATCCAAAGATAAGTTTTGCAATTATTCATAAAATATATTCCATACTTATGTATTTCAATTATTCTAATGTTATTTATTAGGAGATATTCTAAAAATAATAATAAATTATTTGGTTATTCAGAGTATAATTTAAAGATATTTTTTATTATTAATCGAATATTTTTTGGGAAGATTTTCAGATTATTCTTAGAATATCTTGTGCTATCTGGGTTTATTTATGATGGATATGATCTGGTCGCATCACCTCAGAATAAATTGCATCACTGTGCAACCTTAAACTTGTGATGGTGGACTGATGATTGTTGTTTGGTGGATGTGAAATAAGGAATTCTTAGATCGGATAACTATAAAAATAACATATAAGTATATAATGACATTGAATACACGACTGATCCAACAGCAGCATGATGTGCCACAGTTTGTAAAATATAATTTTTTATTTTTACATACGTGGCTCCCTTTTAATTAATAAAGTTTTTTCTACTATCCATTAATCATTTTTTGCATAGATTACTTGCAACTCAGATAAAGAGCAAAATAAAGAGACTTGGAGTAAAAACTGCTCTCGTTCAGCAGAGTGATTCGTAATCATAATAAACAGGATTTCAATGAACAGTAATCAAAAGCTGCTTCCGTTTGCAGTGAACATAATAAACAGTATTTCAATGAACAATGATCATATGATCATACATATAGGTACTTATTACTACTCAACTAAAATAATATTCACCAGGTGACACTACTAGTAATAGGGACAACAAAAGAGGCGCGAACTTGATTCTAATAAGATTTACATTGGAGCACGACGTGTTAAAATTTGAAATATTAAGTTACTTACTTTATTTTAGGTTTCTTTTAAAAAATGAGTTGACAGGAGATAAACTAAGGATTGTCTATATCTACACAACCTTTATGATGTGTATATACAGTTGTTACAAATAAACAAGTAAATAAGTGTTGTTTTATCAAACAAACTAAAGAGTACGCCGGCGCGTAATCAGTAGACTATGATTGCAGACGTCAAGACATCTGTCAGAAATTTTAACCTCTTGTATTTATTTTATATCATCGACCTACTACAAAAGTCAATGTTTTATATAATTTTGATAATAAAAAATCATGATATCAAAATGGACATTTTGGACGAAAACGACGTACCAGGAGCTACTTTAAAATATTCTAACCTCGACGATCATACTGTTAGTGACCTAAAGCGATGGCTAGCTTGCCGAAATTTACCTGTGGGAGGTTTAAAGAAACACTTAATTAATGAAAGTATTATTATTTACATTTTGTATGCCAAAACATTCCCTCTTGCATGCTGAAATCCACCGTTTACATTTTTGTAGATTTATCCACGGTTTCGGGAATCTTATAAAAAATACACCTTCTTTAGGATATCTAGGGTAACTGCCCCAATAATGGACACTCAAGACAAATTTTCAAATTGGAACTTGCTTAAAAATACTAATATTTGAAATATTTCAGTTTTCACCACATCAATAGATTTATCATTTATAATAGTTTTTGACTCTTTATTGCAAAATTGAATAAAATTTAATTTGACGTATATATATATTTTTTATGTAAAGGCATGTCACATGTCCCAGTAGTGGACACAATTGTATAGGTAATGGACATAGGGTGAATGAATAATGGACACCTGTAGTAACCCATCGGTTTATTCATATTTTGCCATTTCTGGCACAGTATAATGACCTCTGTTATTTTTTACATGGGGTTCTGCAATGATACAGACAATATCATTTTTAAAATAATATAAAACGTCCTCTTTCGATGGCCACTTCCACGATCCAAAGCCAGCATTAACCATGGACTGGATTTCAGCCCCTTCATAGTCTTTCTTCAATATTAACCCTGCAATAAAAAGTAAGTTTTTATTGAAAACATAATTAGTTATTCTATTTACACACGTTCCATTTTTCAGATTTTTTTTTAATAGATTGGATTTTTTTAAGGACTAATTTGGTAAGTACTTAGAGCTATAATACAATATATTTTTTAAGCATTGAATTGTAGGAAGGCTTTAGTTAGCTCTTAATCAAGATATTAAGTTCCAGCAAGTTTAAATTCACATTTAAAACATTCATTCTGAATATAATGGTAACCTTATTCCCGATTATATTCACACGCTCATGCTAATAGGCGTTCCTGCAATCATTTTTTTAAATTACCTGGTTAATAACTATCTTCGTATCTTATTATCACATACTCTCCAACCTGAAGATCAAGTTCCTCATTATCGCTTAAATCCAAGTCTTCGTCATCGTATTTGATGTCTACTATTGAATCGGAAGAGTCTGAAGAAATGCTCTCCAATATATTACTCTTACGTGTACAATCTTTTTCTTTAGAAAACATCTTTTCCCCCCCTTTTTTCCCTTGTTCTTCGGCCTTAGATTCATATTCTTTACTTTCCTTTACAATTTTCTTCTTAGCCTCATATTCGTAACACTCTCTGTATTTTCCACTAGAAATCACAGCTGGGTAGATTACTCGCCTTCTTTTCGACGTTTTTTTTTCTGGTGTTCTTGGTAATACCAAAATTTTTTTTAATGGTGTGGGGACTTTAAAGCCTTCTTCTTCTACAATTTTTTAACTGATAAAATTAAATTATTTTTATGTATTGGAAATCCTTTTTTGGCCATAACAACTATCCATTTTACTAATACTTCTTCCTCTGTTTTAGATAATTCTGTCGGAGGACCCATTTTTCTAAGAAGAGGAGCTTGACCTGACAGTTTTCTAATAAGAGTGCTCCGAGGAACTCCGAATTGCTGAGCTGCGAGTTTTTTGCTTAAACCATTTTCTCGAACTGCTTTGATGGCTTTTTGCATGTCTTCGTCTGTATAAGAAAAAAAGGGCCTTTGTTTTACCTTATCCTTCTTGACTTTAGCCACTTCTAGAAAAAAAAATCAAAATTATAATAGGTACTGTCGTAGACAGAAAAAAATGAAACAAGTCTTACACTAGAAAAAGAGTTGTCCCATTTTTTATTATCCAATTTAGTTGGGTGTCCAATACTAAAATTATTAAGGTCAAAAATGGACACCACGATGTCCATCACTAATGTTTGGCCAAACTTCTTGTTTGAGTAATGGTCACCCCACTTAAAACATTTTTTTATTAAAATTTACTAATCTGATAAATATTCATATTCGTATGACTTACCTGATTAATTAATAGGTAATACCCCACTTTTTTTTCAGTGCTGCAACTCAAACTATGATAATTTCACTTTAAACATGCACAAACTTCTAAACTGAATATAACGGCTGTTTCAGTAACTACCATTTTTGTAAATTGACATATTCGAGAGAACATTGAAGTTAGGCGCACAAGTTTCAATGGAGTAGTGAAGAATGAGCTACTGTAGACTTGAACTACAGCAGAACGCAATTTCAATGCATATTTTCGAAATTATAGATATTTTTAACGAAAAGGTGTCCATTACCGGGGCAGTGTCCATTATTGGGGCATTTACCCTACTGTCCGTTTTACATACACCATAACAACAATGTTTAGGCATTTTATATTTATAAAAACAGAAAACTTCGTAAAATTGCGAGTGATCACCACAAACCACTTTGTTAGGTTACGTTTTACGTTCCAATTTCCAATCAACATAAACAAATCTGTTTGTTGAAGCGAGACAGAGGCACTTGTGTTAAGATAGAGATGGCTATATGTCATGCGCCATTAATCCGAGCCCATTGTATTTTGCAGATATTTCTTAAATATATTACAACAATGCTAAAAATGCTCTACTTTCATTGATACGGCATTATTAAAATTTAACAAATCAACTTCATTACAAAATTTTGCTATTAACTCTTCTTGATTGCGGTTTTCTTTAATTTTAAATTTAACCTGTAGATGTTTACACGAGATGTATATGGACAACGCGTTCCCGCCGTTCCAGTGTCCCTACCCTCTGTCGGTGATTTTGCGAACTTCTCAGTAGTAATAAGGACCAAGGACCATTGCATGGTAGGGGCAGACAACACATGAGACATGTATGTACCTTTGCGGAACGAATAAAGCAGAAAGTAAACAAGCATGTTCGTTAGGATAAAACCAACAAAACTATTCTTTTAATGCTAAACTGCTGTGTTCATCAGTGGATGACGTCATTCCACCATATCCATCACAGATGGTTTCCACCAGAAAAAAATGTTGAAATAAAGAAAACGCCCCATATAATTTGCAGAACATGTAGAATTCAGCGCGTACTGCTGAACATTCCAAATAGAAGTGTTCTTATACTTCTAAAAATGTTAACGAAATTTAAAAAAGTAAAATTCGGTGAGTACTACCAGTACTAAATTCAGATAGAAGAAGTGTCGTTCGTGTTAACCTATACAGAAGAAACAGAACTAATGGAATATTATTTGTAGAACAAGTTGATCATCTTCTTAAAGTGTGCATCAAGTAACAGAAATAAGTTGAATCGAACACAAACTATACTAATTATTATGCCAATTCAGAATATTCAGATAATGAGCCTAGATGCAAAGATTAGAGAACTAATTAATTCTCTAATCTTTGCTAGAGGTAAAACAGGATAACCTTACTATTTATTGTTGTTTACATAAAAAAATATTGATTTTTTTACTTTATGTATGTCTATATATATTCGTGGTATTTCAATTAAATATGAAGGTAAGAGTGTAATAATTATCATAGGCGTAATTTCATCATTTTTATTGGGTGGGCAGGGATTTTTCACAGATAACCCAATAGATGGAAGCAAAGCAAACACTGTAATTCTTGTACGATAACCCTATAAACCCAAATGACTTAGGGAAAGCGAGTCCTGCAAAAATTACTTCACAGGTAATATTAAACTCAAAAGAGGGAAAGCGAGTGGTGTGAATACAATAACTCCGCAAGCATTTGCAATTTTATAAATAAATTGTAAATAATACGATGTACGATTCCAAACTACTTCTATCGTAAAGTATGAGTCAAACAAGAAAGAAGTCATGTAAGTATGTTATGTCGAAAAGGTTTAAGTTTCAAGAGTTGTTAATGTATGAACATTGAAAAAATGCGTTTTTTAGCCTTTCTACCTTGAATAACTTTGGAACGGAAAGCATTTCTTAGATTCTGAAAGTGTAAGGCTTTAACGTCAAAACGCCGAAGGAATTATAAAAATTACATATAAAAGTTACTCCGATTTTAAAATTGGTAATTTTCGTCGCAGCACGCCATGCTTTTGCTTGTTTATTTTATCCTGTACCAAATAATTTGGGATTACTTATATTACTAAAATAGTAGTTCTGTGTTTCTACATATTAAATTTTGCTGTATAGTGCGATGCATTTACTAAAATTGTATATCTTACTTATTTTAACGAGGGTATCTACACACACCGGCAAATTTAAGAGACCGGAGATTATTTGGCTTATTTTTCTTCTAACAATATTGAACGGAGTAAAAGAAAAAGTTAACTAATAATTATAGTTAATTGCAGTTTGTTTTACATGCTTCATGCCATTTTGTAGTCTGTCTAGAAAACAATACAATAAATAGCATTTTTGCATCAAATTAATGGTACATTTTGACTAGTTTTAAACATTTAATGATCAAGCAAAATTAAAAGATTTGTTTCGATAATGTGTGTGCTCCCCACGAACCCTTTATCACTGCAGTCTTCCTTCTCCCATAGTTATGAAGATGTTATCGATCATTTATTTTATACCTATTCGAATTAGACCAACTTCGGATTCAAGGGTTTTGAATGATTTCGAACGAGCTTTGTTAACAAATTTTTTTTATTGAAAAATGCTTCCTATGATTTGTTGAATTTTTTCATACAATTTAGTATCGTAGATGGCCTTGCATTTACAGACGGAAAGTGATTTTGTGGTCTTAAATTGACCTTGGTGACCTTTATCTTTTAAGATCAGTTTGATTCAAATCGGACAAAAAACAAAAGAATTATTATGCTGTTACACTCTTAAGTGAGACCCACTGTCTATAATTTTAAGGATTCATTGTTGCAGTGTATTGAGGTTTTCTAGATGACAATCATTTACCCCTCCCCACCCAACAATGCTGGTAACTGTGCTAACCTACCCCTTAAAGCTAATCTTAAAAGAAAAGGGCAGAGCACTATCTGCTTACAACAAAAATAAGACGCAAGAAAACTGGGAAGCTTATAAAAATATTTGTAATTTCGCCTTAGCATCGGTGCGGAGAGAAAAAGCCGCATACTTAAGTTCGTTACAAATCAAACTTCTAATCGTGAGTTTTGGAAATGGCTACAACAACTAAATATGCGATTTAAACGTGATAACATCATACCTCCTAATTTACAGAATGCTGCAGATGTTAACGACTTCTTTCTTAGTGTATTCTGCAAGAAAGATAACTGCAATGGAACGATAAACTTCTATGCTAACACCAAATTTAAAGATAATTTACTGTTCACCTTCACACTTGTTACTACCGATACCGTTTATAATGCTATCAAGAGTATAAAGTCGAACACTGCCGGAAAAGATAAAATAACTCTAAACATGTTAAAATTATGCATTCCAATAATCTTAAAGCATATCACTCATATTATTAACTGCTGTCTTGAACAGGGTTACTTTCCTACAGAATGTAAAGATGCAATTATTTGTCCAATACCAAAAACAGCAAATCCTGCAACCGTGGAGGATCTGAGGCCCATCAGCTTGTTGCCAATTGTTTCCAAAATACTAGAAAGAATAGTTCACGACCAGATTATCGAATATCTATTACTGCATAACTTATACCCATTACATCAATCGGGATTTCGTAAAGCACATAGCACCACTACTGCTTTGTTGAACCTTAGTGATAATATCATCAGCGCACTAGACAAACGTATGGCAGCTATTCTTGTATCCCTAGACTACTCCCAAGACATTTGACACCATTATGATCACTCGCTTCTTTGTGCAAAGCTAAGTTACTATGATTTCGACGCGATATCCCTGCGATTTTTCAATTCTTATTTGAGCAAACGTCGCCAATGCATACCAGTCGCAGGAAATATATCTGATCTAAAAATTATCTCGTCAGGTGTTCCTCAAGGGTCCATTCTTGGTCCTCTTTTGTTTCTTGTATATACAGCAGATATATTTAATGTAGTAACTAGTTCTCATGTGCAAGCATATGCTGACATTTCCCAACTTCTTCACTGTTTTGAGCCATCTAATGCAGCTATTGCCACTAATTTGATCAACCAAGATTTAGACAACATCGATCAATATTCGCATCAACCTAACCTTAAAATTAAACCTACCAAATCAGTTATTCTATTCTGCTCAGAATATACTCGAGATCACTTAAAGGCTTCTATTCAACTAAATATTAATCAAGAAAATTTGTCATTTTCTACTCATGCCAAAAATCTTGGGGTAATAATAGACGAAAAGTTACGTTTTATGCAGCACATAAAAATTCTTTTACAAAAATTTTACTCCCGGCTAAAAGTACTGTATGCAAACAGGCATATCTTGAACTTTAAACAACGTAAAAAACTTTGTGAAACTTTAGTCATGCCTGTATTCAATTATTGCAATTTTATGTATTTTTACTGCCTGGATCAAGCTACAAAAAATCGACTACAAGTTTTGCAAAACTGTTCTTGTCGTTTTGTTTACAACTTAAGAAAATTTGATCATGGTACTTGAGAGACAAGTTAATTTTCAGATCGTCAGTACATACTGTAAACATCAGACATCGGTACGTGCTAACAGTGCCACAACATCGTTCAGCCCTCTTTCAGCGTAGCTTTTCTTACACATCCGCAGCCTTATATAAATCTATCGACAGTTAATATTTTCCGTAAAAAAATCAAAGCCTGGTTCATTAATTCCAACAAAAACTAGAATGTATTCTTGGGCACCATTTTGCACTGTGTTTATGATTGATCCTTTTATTTATTTTGAGTAATTAATTTTTTAGTATTTCTATAAATATATTTTATAAAGTTTATACCGTCCCCCTACTATATTGGATTATTGTAATATTCTATTGTATTTTTGTATTTTAATGTTTTATTTTTAACGTAATTAGTTAGGTAAGTGATTTATAAGGTTAAGTGTAAGAATAACCACATGGTTAAACTTCGCCTTGTAAATTGCTATTTGTAATGTACTTGTAAATGTACATCTACACTCTTTGAATAAAGCCGTTTATTATTATTATTATTATATAGTAGTATCCTCATTATTTTAATCAGATCTTTAATGTGCATGTCCCAACGAAAATGATGTGTGTAATTTGAATTAAAGTATATGAGGTAACGTACAATAGAATTAAGACGTACAGACAAGGCATATTCAATACGCACTTTTTTAATTTGTATTTCGAGTTCTTGGATCTGTTCACGCTCGCTTCGTACATCTTTCTCATATCTCTCGTAGCTCTCAAGTAGCCTGCAAATTTCCTTGGTCAGTTGTTCATCTTTCTTCTTCTGGTTGGCGCAGGTCGCAACGTTGATATCCTCGACGATTTTTTGTTTTTCGTTTTTGAGCGTGCGAATGATTTTCCGTTGCTTCTCCAATTTGGAGCTGGTTTCTTCGGAGAATGCCACCCTGTCGTCCTCCATTATCCGCAACTGAAAACATTAATTTTCTCATGACATGTTCATTTCTCATGCCTTCCAATGAACCCAAATTAGTTCAATTGACTAGTAGGTCTCAGATAAAAATAGTTAAATATGGTTTCCCCAGGCCTTATGTATTTATTTAATTTAAACTTACCAGTAAATTCAAATTAGTTCAAATGACCAGTAGGTCTCGGAATAAAAATAGTCAGATGTGGAGTTTCCCTCTTACCTCATGCCATTAGTAGACAAAATTAGTTCAATTGACCGGTAGGTCCCGGAGGAAATACTTAAATGTGAAGTTTCAAATCAAATCATATTATTGGTGCTATATACAGAGCTAGTATTCGCACAAGTTCAGTATTTTTAAATTAGAAATAAATACATATACATGTCTTGTAAACATAAGGTATCAAACAAACATCAAGAAATATAACAAACGGACATTTTCTTATAACATAATAAAATTATACGATAAAAATGTATCGTATAAAGCCTTTTCGAGCAAGATGCTCTTATTTTTTGAATGGTAGGCTTATTACATTCATTGGTAATTTATTATGAAATTTGGGTGCTAAAAATTGGACTCCCTTTTAACTCTTGGTTAACCTTCCATAAGATGCTACTACTTCATTTGCTAATTTTCTCAAGATAAACGTATTTTTTGCTGATTTTTTTGACAAATTTTCTATATTTAAAAGTGAATTATTTATTTGTTTGCTTATAGTAATGAAACATATTTTTCTATACAGGGTGTTGCATCATGAGAGGGACATAGCTTAATAGGAGGTAGAGAACATCAGTGGTAACCGGAACCTCCCATAGAAATGTCTCATTGGGCCTTCACTACGAAATTACAGGGTGTTAAATAATTTTTGGCCAAACCTGTTTTTTGTCATAATTTTGACAGGAAATGAAATAACGGATTCATATTTGGTACGGCTAATGTACAAACGAGCCCCAAGAGGTACATGTATAAAAAAAAATATATCCAGGTCCGGACTCACTATAATTTATGTTTCTTCTTTGCATCAATAAAACATCACCCTGTATATATTTTTTTGAAATTTCGATACGATATTCGAAAAGAGCAAGAAAAAACAAACAAAATGGCCTATTTCATTTTTTTGTTACACCTTCGTGGTTATTTAAATACGTTGTTAAATGTGCAAGAAAATGGATTACAGAACCCTATTAAATGAGAGGCACGTGAAATAAATAGTTTTATAACTAAAATTTGCAAAAATTCTATTGAGCCTAGGTGGTCTGGGTGAATCCTAATTCCGGCACGTTTTAAAGGTCCATTTTGGTAAAAAACTGTGGTCCTAATAAGTAATCGGGTATGAAATAACAAAATTTTTAATCAATCACAGTAGGCTTGTTCAAAGAATAAAAGTGACAGATAATTTAAACCATTTAGGCCTAAGCAACCAGTTACTTTGATCAAGAAAATCATCAACATTTTATACTTAATAAAAATTGGAAGAGAACAAACTAAAATCTAAATAAATAAAATATTTTCCATTCAATTAACAATAAATAACAAAACAATAACTAAATGTGTTTAAAAATAAAACGTAATTGACACTAAAGTAAATTTTCAAAATGTCCTCCCCCAAATTCTGTGCATTTTCTTGCGCGTTTAGAAAGGTCACCAATTGCTCGACGTATCATTTCTGGATTATTCCGTATTTCGTCGCAGGTTGTAACGATGCGCTGGATTAAATGTTGTCTACTTTCAATTTCAATGCTATAAACCTCGTTTTTTAAGTGGCCCCATAAAAAGTAATCACAAGGGTTACAATCAGGAGATCTTGGTGGCCATTCATGTGGACCCCCGCGTCCAATCCACCTATTAGGATACACATTGTTTAAGTGTTCTCTTACTTGAAGGTTAAAATGTGGTGGGGCCCCATCATGCTGAAACAACATGCCTCTTATACCGATATTTTCTAACATATTCGGTAAAATGTTTTGAAGAAAATCAAAGTAAATTTCACCATTCAATCTTTCTTCAAAAAAATGTGGCCCTATCAAATGTCTATTCACAAGTCCGACCCAAACATTTACAGAAAACCTGTGTTGCGAACGGCGTTGGCGTACCGCATGTGGGTTTTCCTGTGCCCATTTATGATTATTTCGTGAATTGTTTACTCCATCCCTTGTAAATTGTGCCTCATCCGTAAATAAGGTTCTGTAAATGACTGGGCGATGATTAGACAACCAACGACAAAATGCCAGGCGGGGGATATCGTCGCCTGTACCTGCTGGATATGATATGGATGGTAACGTTCTCTTTTTAGGGTTCTCCATACTCGCCAATGAGGAATACCAGTTGCCAAACTGATTCGTCTAGTGCTCATATTTGGGTTTTCTTGAACTACGTTTATAATATTGTTTTGTTCCTGCACACCTTGTTGTAAAACACGCTCCACAACTGCAGAAGTAGGAAACTTTCCGTGTTGTCTTGCATACTGGAACACCGTACTAAAGGTTTTATGATTAGGGCATCGACGACCAGGAAAACGCAGCCGATATTCTCTTTCCGCCGACCTACCATTTCCATTACAGAAACCATAGATGAATATTATGTCAGCATATTCCCCGTTTGTAAATTTTACTGGCATAGTTAAAATATTTTCACAAGTTTTCACTAACTAAATGCGGATTATTGACACATTAAATTACTAACAAACAATTATTCAACTGTTTAGGAGATTTCTTTTTATTATCTGTCACTTTGAACAAGCCTACTGTGATTGATTAAAAATGTTGTTATTTCATACCCGATTACTTATTAGGACCACAGTTTTTTACCAAAATGGACCTTTAAAACGTGCCGGAATTAGGATTCACCCAGACCACCTAGGCTCAATAGAATTTTTGCAAATTTTAGTTATAAAACTATTTATTTCACGTGCCTCTCATTTAATAGGGTTCTGTAATCCATTTTCTTGCACATTTGACAACGTATTTAAATAACCACGAAGGCGTAACAAAAAAATGAAATAGGCCATTTTGTTTGTTTTTTCTTGCTCTTTTCGAATATCGTATCGAAATTTCAAAAAAATATATACAGGGTGATGTTTTATTGATGCAAAGAAGAAACATAAATTATAGTGAGTCCGGACCTGGATATATTTTTTTTATACATGTACCTCTTGGGGCTCGTTTGTACATTAGCCATACCAAATATGAATCCGTTATTTCATTTCCTGTCAAAGTTATGACAAAAAACAGGTTTGGCCAAAAATTATTTAACACCCTGTAATTTCGTAGTGAAGGCCCAATGAGACATTTCTATGGGAGGTTCCGGTTACCACTGATGTTCTCTACCTCCTATTAAGCTATGTCCCTCTCATGATGCAACACCCTGTATGTACCCGCCAGGTCAATTTATCAATTTGATATACTCCCGAGAACTTTGTTGATTCCTGGGGGTCGAGAACATTGTGCCTTATTTTATTACGCAGTGAGAAGATCATATGCACTATTTTTTCTCTGTTTAAAGTAAGTTTATTTGACTTGAACCACTGTTCTGCCTTTGATTCCACCTCACACGCCATTACAGAAAGTTGTCCAATATTCTTGTTTTTAACCAAAATAGTTGTATCGTCTGCAAGAAGTATGTTACTAGAGTGTTCTCTTGAATATGAAAACATAGGAGTGGACCAAGTACTGAGCCTTGAGGCACCGCATGTATTTTTTTATTTTTGTTTTGTTTTTATGTACATTCTAATGTGCATTATTTAGTTTCTATTGGTAGAATATGATCTCAATAAGGATATAGCGTTATGGAAGAATTTATATCTCTTTTCAGCTTTTCAAGCAGTACTTCGTGTGAGAGGCAGTCAAACACTTTACTAAGTCGCAAAATATAGTGCACATATGTTCCCGACCCTCGAAAGTCTGGTTCGTGATTATAAAAAATATTATTATTGGTCTCAAAATAGTTCGCTATTTGCTCCAAGAAGCATTTTTCCACTATCTTTGAAAATATTCGTAGTAGTGACATAAGCCTATAATTATTTGCATCATTTACATCTCCTGTTTTGAATATTAGAATTACAATAGCATCTTTGAGACAGTCTGGAAAATACGATTCTGATGCACAAGTTTATAAGTTTGTATAACGGTGATATAATCAAATTTTTAATAGTTTTTGTTAGAATTACGTTTAGGTTAGGCCATAGATGCCTTTACTGTTTTTGTTTTTTATTGAATCAATATCGAATAGTATTGTGAGTTACTGGTTTAAACGCAAATATATTTATATTTATATGATGCATTTTATCTATTTCACTATCACCAACGTCACTCAAAAAAGTGCCAACTCGCTTGGTATCTTTCCGTGTGTTTTTTCCCTTTTTATTTAGATTTATTGCATGGTTTTTATTGAATTTTGAGTTTTTTTGTAATCAGATTATTCCTTTTTCAGATAATTACTTTTATATTGTTTATATAGAACTAACAATAGCATTAATTTTGACCCCATTTCATGCAAGTCTTCGTTGAACCAATTTGAATCACAAGTAAAATTTGGATCATATAAAACTGACCTTTTAGGAAGATCATTAGCCGTTGCATTCCTATATTCCTGCCTTTAGATGTCTTTTGAATTTTACCCAAATGAAAATTTAAATGTTCACCATAATGATCGGAGATACCTAAATCTATACTTGATGATGAACATACATTACTATTAAAGTTGATGAATATATTTTTTTCCCACGGTCTTGACGTTTTTTACCACATGCCTACTAGCAGACCAAATTAGTTCAATAGACCTGTAGGCGGATAAAACTAATTGAATGGAAATTCCCATGGTACTGACTTTTTTTTTACCTCATCCCTAGTGACAGATCAAATTAGTTCAATTGACCAGTAGGTCTCGGCAAAAAAAAAATCAACGTGGAGTTTCCCAGTCTTGCCATTTTTGCCTAATGTCTACCAGATGACAAGAGTTAGTTCAACTGACTGGTAGGTCTCGAGTAAAAATAGATAAAAGAGGTTTTTCACGGTCTTAACATGTTTACTTGTCTTATGCCTACTAGTGCACCTAAATTAGCTCAGTAGACTAGTAGGTCTTGGTAATAAATTAAATGTGGAAATCTCGCATAAATATAGTTAAATATAGAATTTCGCACAGTCTTGACATATGTTTATTTATAGTGGTCCTACCAATGAATTCAAAATAGTTCAGGTTTCAGACAAAAATGAATGTACTTTTAAAACTGGGATCAAAAATGCCTAAACAATTTTTAACATCGGTTCCATAAAGTGATAACAAACAATCTTTAAACAGCTGAGGGTTGGTGAGACGGTGAGGCCGTGTGTCCAAATGCATATTCCATAGAAAAACAGTTTGCTTAATAATAAAAGTACGAGTGTGTCAATTTTGACATTTATAGTTTAATACATAGTAATACATATAAGCGTAATATAGCAATATAAGTCTAAGTATTCAAAGAAGTCGTTTGAGTCATTAAAATAAGGTTTTATATTAACAAATCTACTATAATAATTTTAAGATGCCATTCCAATTTGCAAATGAAGAATATGCAGATATGATTTATGTGTACGGTTTTTGCGACGGAAATGGAAGAGCTGCAGAGAGAATATGAAAGACGTTTTAGAAATCGTCGTACACTAAATCGTACAACATTTTCAAAGGTGTATCAGTTTAGTAAGGAACATGGGCAATTTCCCTCACAGGCAAAACATGAACATGTTCTCAGAGATTTTCAACAGCGAGAGGAAGTATTACAGATTGTTCATATGAATCCAAATGTAAGCGTCAGGAAAATCAGTCGTCAATTAGAAATTCCCAGAACAAGAGTATGGCGAACTTTAAAAAAAGAAAATTTATATCCTTTTTATGTTCAAGTAGTTCAGCGACTTGAAGACAGTGACAGCGTTCCGCGCTTAACATTTTGTAGGTGGGTAGTTGTGCACAGATGAACAGTTTCTAGAATTCTGTTCATGGACGAGGCTCAATTCACGCGTGATGGAATAAACAACACCAGAAATCAACATCTTTGGGCAACTGAAAATCCACATGCTATGCTTCAGAAAAATTCCCAGCACAGATTCAATATAAACGTCTGGTGTGGAATATACAATAGTCATCTAATAGGGCCACACATTTTTAAAGGGAGACTAACGGGTGAAGTTTATTTAAATCTCTTAATAGATGTGTTACCAAATTTATTAGAAAACATCAATGTCAGAGGTGTGTGGTTTCAACACAATGGTGCTGGACCCCATTTTTCTGTACCGGTGAGGGAGCATCTTAATCAACGTTACACCAACAGATGGATTGGTAGAGGGGGTGCAGTTAACTGGCCATCGAGATCTCCTGATCTCATCCCCATGGATTATTTTTTTGGAGCCACCTAAGGTCACAGGTGTACAGTGAAAATATTAATACCTGTGAACAATTACAACAAAATTTTTTTAATGTATGTGACAATATTAGACACAATCCGGCTATGATGGATAGATTGGTGAAAACGCTTTTTAAACGTTCACAAAAATGTATTGACGCTGGGGGGGTGTTCATTTCGAAAATTTATTATGGTTTTAATTAGTTGTACCAGTGTATAAAATAATTAGTGTCTTTAAAATTTGTGCTGTAAATTATGATTAAGCAAACTGTTTTTCTTTATTTTTTCCTTTTTTCTGTTTTTCGTTTTTCTTTTTAACAATAATACATTAAATAATTATTAAACAAGTGTTTAAGTAAAATTAATAAAATAGCGACTTTAACTGGTTGTTTGCATATTTTGTAGAATTTAAATATCATTCACGATTATTTTCGAAAATTGCTAGGAAGTAACCATAAACGTGCCATCGAATATTATGACAGTGTTTTGCACAATAATCCATAGACATTTCAATAGTTATCCGCCATTTACAAAAAAACTGATATACAGGGTGATGTAATTGACCCTAAATGCAAAATAATAAAATTGAGTCCTGTCCTGGAATTTTTACAAACTAAATTATGCTTAATTGGACTAGGAGTACACTATATGTGTACCAACTTTAATCCAAATACGTCCACCCATTCTAAATATATGGTGAATTTTAATTTCAGTCAAGAATCACAAAATACCCTGTATCTCGAAAACTATTCACTTTCAAAGGTAAGTGTGGGGATGTTTTGAACTCAGAAAAGTGTGCTCTATCTCTCATCGGTCTATGTCACTTTAAATCTGGGACACCCTGTACCTGGCTCTTCCTACATCACTACAGAGTAAATGTACTTTGTGTTATGATCTATTGACTAATAAACTCTACCAAACAAATCCATTTTGCATTATTAATAATTAGAAGTTAACATTAGGCCATAAGAGATATGTCTTAGTACCAGCGTTTAGTTGCACGTCTTCTATTGAAGTAGTAATTCATCAGTTATCAATAATAATAATTTTGTAACTAATAATACCTAAAAACATGAAATGTTATATACCTTTGAGAAAGTTAATTATTTAGGCAACCATCGATACACACACTTGTAGACACCGTTGTCTAATTTTCGGCCATTGGGCCCATATTATATTTAAACACCTATTTGGAACAATTCCGTTTATTGTGCCACCCCGTATAAATACATACCTGCCTCTGCAATCTCGCGAGTTCCTCTTCGGCCATCGTGATCATTTCTTTATCGGTGGTTGACCCGCCGCCACCGGTTTTTGTCTTATTCATTTCCATTTTCCTACAAGATTTTATTCACTAAATCAATAGGCAACTTTAGCATCGGATAAGTACAGTAAAACGGATTTAATGACTAGACCATGCACTATGCCGCGCCAATCGAAGAAAACAGCAGTTGCAGAACTTTTATTTATATCGTTGCTTGGTTACGTACAGAGAGAGCCAATTTCTCTCTGTCTTGCCTGCATGAGAATAAGAACCCCCGCAGTAATTTTAATATATCGGTTTCTTGTAGATTCGTAACCTTACCTCCCGAAGAAAATAATTGTTCGCTGTAAATGTTATTGAAACCTGTAAAATGATCCATTTAAAAAACAATACAATTGTTAAGAAAATTAAATCTAGCCCAATAGTCTGTATAAAAAATTTTTTCACTAAAAATGTCCTAAAAAATGACGGTCAATTGCCTTTTAGGCGCCGTCGTTCGAAAATTAAATATTTTTCGAAAGTACCAAAAATTTGAATTGAAAGTGCAACAAAATCTTTTTCAAAAGTACCACGAAATTATTTTTTTGAAAGTATCACGAAGAGATTGTGTATCAAATTTTAAGTGAATATCTCAATTTTATTTCATCAACCCCTTTAATGATGGAGTAGGGGTGGTGGGAATTGTAAAATATTATAAAAAAATGCCTTGGCTTTTAGTACATACACCGAATTTCAGGTTTCTGTACTCTTACCAGCTTGTTTTATTTATTTTCCCTTATATACCCCTAATTTAAACCCCAACCCTTCAACGGAATAATCCCAAAATACAGGGTGTAATCAGTTTCATGTCATTAAAAAAAACTGGTAATGGGGACCGACTAGACCTTAGACTAGGAAAGATAGATGGTGAGGACTCGTAACAGCGCATAATCGCCACGCTAACAAGTTGTGCCTAAGACGCCATTGCGGTGGTGGCACACAAACGGTAGAGAGCAAAATGAAATTTTCCAATAGAAGTGATTTATAAGTGATTTAGTGCTAATTTATGTAATGTACCTACATGATGGTATCATATTCTATAAACTACTGTAAAAATCACAGCGGGAAAAAATTGAAAGGAGTGACGCTTTGCAGGTTAAAGTATATGCAGTTTTCACTTTACCTAGTTAAATTAACTGTAGGCCTATTATTTACTTAATTATGTCCGTGTGCATGCAATGATAATGAGAAGCATAGTATATCATTTTCTGGTATGCAATTTGCACGTTATTTGATTGAAATTTTCATTCATCTTTTCTTCATTGAATATAAAACAGTGCATCCGAAATGACACTTTTTCCATGGGCGTAGGTATATCGATTATGGTGTTATATTATATAGAATGTAGAATAAATTCTGGTATGTAAGATATGAGTAAATATATTTATGATAGTGAATATTGATTGTATTATTATGAAGCTGTTTTTGGAAAAATACCAGTTTTGTATCGTTTTATTCCTTTGATGTGATAAACTTGACACCTACATATTGTACATATGTTCCGCCACTCGCGCTTGCTCTCTGGTGGCAGGCGGCTTCACCATTGGCAGTAGCGTTACGACTCCTTACAATATATATCTTTCCTACTCTAAGGACTAGACAAACAAAAAACCTTTATGGCTTTTCCCTCTAGGGACACTTTGAAAAAAACTTAACATATTTAATGTTATGGTAGACAACTATTGAGAACCGCTGCTTTTCTTGGTCGATGGACTTGTACTTCCCAATTATGCAGCTTTTAAATTGTCATAAAAAAGTGCTCGCCGGCACACGCGGTGTCAAAGGATCATCAACCGCCTTTGATGGACCGCCTCAACTGAACTGAGGCAAGTGTAAAGAGGTAAATAATTCGTTCTCTCTTCGTGCACAATTGCAAGCAAATAATGGCCATAGAGTTTAAACAGAGCATTTCTTTACATGTGTGTTTTTTAATTTGGAACAAAATATTGGATTGTTTATAATTTAAAAAATTTAAATGTGGTTTATTAACATTTATAACATGAATGAGTGTCCTGGGTTAAAAGCTTACTACCTACCTAAATGATTCAAAATCTCTGCATCTGTATCAATACACAGTTCGGTACGTCGAATTAAGTACATACACATTTCGTTCAACACTAAACGCTAAACTATCAACTAACGTTGTCAATAAAGAAAAATAAAATAAAAACTAGGTACAAAAGCCAAAAAGGAATACAAAAAAAATGAACAAGTTGTGTCTGTACGTAATCAAGAATTTGACAACTTGAACGGTAAGTTAATAAAATAAATCTTAACTATAAATACACAATGACGCGAAATTCAAAAATAACAAAAACAACGAACGGCGGGTTGGACGTATATGTACATAACGAAACAACGACAGTAACTAAAATATTACACAAGGGCAGTATTGCCGATGATATTAGCTGTAATTCTCCGCCGACTGACATGAAGATGTTCAACAATATCCGATTCGGTGATGCTGCAGCCTTTCCGGCTATATCGATATATGTATTAAGGCAGATAGATTTCGTTGAAAATGTGTCCTTGCAAATTTTAAAGAGCGGGGGTAAGATTTCTCTGGGGCGCATTTTTACCCCTCACTCGAAATTTTTTAAGAGCGTGGGGGCGATTTCTCTACACATTTTTCCCTCTCTCGAAAGTTTTGAAGAGCGAGGAGGAGATTTTCAACGATTATTCGCTATTACACGAAACAAATCCGATCGGCCACACTGCAATACTAAATTAAAATTATCCGTTTTTTATCCGATTTTTAACAGGGTGAGAAAAATATCCTCCACCTTCCTAAATTATCATCAAATCGGCAACACTGCACAATGTGTTGTTAAAGTATAGTTTTCTTCAGATCAGATCTAGATCTAAACCTACCTCAATATTCCAGCAGTTCTCAAAAAATTTTATTGAAAATATGCGAAATTTTTGTTTATTTTTTTTTGTACAAAACTATGAGCTTTAGACCCCATGTTATATAGGTTTTTTTGTTTGTCTTGTCGTTCCCTACCACGAGTTTTTTTTAATGACATGAAACTTATTACACCTTGTATAATCTAGTTCCAGATGTCAATATAATACATAATTATACCAAATTTCAAGTGAATATCTCAATTTTTTTATCAATGCCTTTATTAATGGAGTAAATATTGTTATGAATTACACCCCCTTGGAAAAGGAGATGGCACGCCTATGCCTCTGATGGTGACTGGAAAGGCTCTAGAAAGAGCCAAGGACTTTTCTAGATTATGGTTGAAGAAGATTCTGGATTGATCTAGAGCTAATTTCGGAGTATATAAGGCGCGATTACAAGCGCGGGAGGGAAGTTGATGAAGAAGGCGGTTTATAGAAGTGACGTTCGGTAAAAGTGAGGTTAACTATTAAGTAAACAAGTATTGTACAGTCAGTAAATTGTTAAATAAAGTGTTAGTAGTGTTTATCTCTTGTTGAAATTATTTAGAACCCACGGATTCATACAGGGTGTTCCCAAAAAGGTGGAAATCCGTAACATTTTGGTGTCGGAAGCGGAATTTTGACAAGAGGATTTTTCGGGAGTGTTGAGAAGACTGGGACAGTATTCTCGGAGTTAGTGCTAACACAGGAAGGACTAATTTACTGGACATTGTTCGAGGTTTATTTTCGAACAGGAAAAATAGTGTTTAAGTGCATTTTTGAGACATTTTGGAACATTTTGTTGGACATTAGAGGTTAAGTGACAAAGACTCTAGATAAGACTTTTTCGTGCCGTTTTGAGGGTTTTCTGGACAGTCCCATTACCGATAGTGACGTAATTATTAAACTTATTTGATTTCAACGTAATTGTATGCCGGTAACGACCAGAAGCATGGCATCCGAACAACAAATGCAGGAATTTATGGCCCAAATGCAAAAGATGATGATGGATCAGGAAAGAAAGCGCCAGGAAGAGAAAGAAGAACAGGAAAGAAAGCGCCAGGAAGAGAAAGAAGAACAGGAAAGAAAACGCCAGGAAGAAAAAGAGGAACGTGAAAGAAAACGACAAGAAAAAGAACAAAAACGCCTACAGGAAAAAGAAGAAGAGAAACGATGTCAGGAAGAATTGAGAAAAATCATGCAAGACTTGGACATTAAACAACAAGAAGAAAGAGACGAACTAAGAAAAATTATAGAAGGCCAACAGAGTGCCATATTTGCCGTTACTGAAGAACTCAAGAATAAGGTAGCGGAAGAAGTCGGTGGAGTCAAACAAGAGGTAAGCGTAGTCAAAGGAGAAGTAAATGAAGTCAAAGAGAAAATGCACCAGGTAGAGGGAGAAATAGACCAACTTAAACAACAGTTGAGGGATAGAGGAAACCAGCAAGTGGTATCATCAGGCCAGCGATTAAAAATTCCCTCCTTTGATGGTCAAAATTCCTGGATGACTTACAAGACACAGTTTGAGGCAGCAGCGAGTGCAAACAACTGGAATGACGAAGAAAAGGCTATGGCGTTAATCGTGGCATTAAGGGGCCAAGCATTGGAAATACTCCAGACAATCCCAGTAGACCAACAACGGGATTTTAAAGTTTTAGAAGCTGCCCTAGATCTACGATATGGCGATCAACACCTTGCCCGAGTATACCAGACCCAGCTGAAATCACGTGTTCAAGGGGCTGGGGAAAGTTTGCAAGAGTTTGAAGCTGCCGTGTGGAGACTGGCTCACCTGGCTTACCCGGATGTACCGAAGGAATTCCAAGATCAACTGGCAGTAGAGGCTTTTCTGGATGGTATACAGGATGATGAGATCAGGCGAGTCCTTAGGTTATCTCGATACCAGAACAGCAGCGAAGCGTTGGTACGTGCACTCGAGGTGGAAGCTGTCTTTCAGGATGCCCCGAGTCCAAGAGTACAAGCTGTGAGTATCAAAGAATCGCAACCAGAAAAGAACCAGGACCCTATGTTGGTGGAGACGTATAAAATGTGCAAGCAATTACTGGCTCAATGGGATCTTGAAGGAAGACAAGGAAAGCCAAGCGGAGGTATTAAATGCTACAACTGCGGCAGGATGGGACATATCAAACGAGACTGTCGACAGCGGAACTCGAGGAAAGTGAATGTTGGAAACAGGGCAGAGACACAGAATAAACAAAGTAGTGGAAGGCCAAGTGGACGGCGTATGAAATGCTACAGGTGCGGGGAACTAGGACATATCCAGCTTGAATGTCCACAGAGGAGCTTGGAGACAGTGAAGGCCGGAGATGCTGTGAAGCCAAGGGGAAAACCAGAGGCAGCCGGTACCAGAGAGGCTGTGACAGATAACGAACGTGGTGCCCCTAGAGAAGTGAAGATTTCCCAGCTTCGGAGCATTACAGAAAGGCCACCACTACAAGGATATGACGATAACACGAAACCTGAGAGAAATGCAAATATTTCATCCGGAAGAAGGTGCAAGTACTACCACCAGGAGAAACTGCATGTCAAGGGAGCAGTCAACACTGTCAAAGTGGAAGTGCCGGATGATAGGGCAGATGAAGCGCTCAGACAAGAGCAACTAAACGATGTGGAAATTGGGCCTATATTGAGAGCCAAAGAAAGGGGAACTCGTCCAAAATGGAAGGATGTTTCAGGCAAAAGAGTGGGACTGAAGGCACTGTGGGCGCAGTGGGACTCACTGAAGGTCGTGAACGGGCTGTTGCGGAGAGCATGGGAAAGCCCGGATGGAAAGCAGGTGGTTATGCGTTTAGTGATTCCCAGGTGTCGAGTAGCGAAGGTGCTTCAGGAAGTGCACAATGGAACATCCGATGGATACTTCGGTGTGAACAAGACCCTGAAGAAAATACGAGAACGATTTTATAGGATAAGAAGTCGTCAGGATGTGGAGGCTTGGTGTCGCAAATGCAAGATTTGTGCAGCCAGTAAGGGACCACAGACTGGAAGTAAGGGTGAAAAGAAGCAGTTCAACACCGGAGCTCCTTTCAAGAGGTTGGCTAACGATATAGCGGAACCATCATCAGCCAGTGACCGAATGAAGGCTCGATATGACCGGAAGGGTAGTTCAGAAGGATTCAAGGCAGGAGACCTGGTTTGGCTGTACAACCCACAGCGGAAGAAAGGAAGGTCACCGAAACTTCAACCGCCTTGGGATGGACCGTATACTGTTATTACCCGAATTAATGATGTCGTCTATCGGATTCAACGAAGCAAAAAGTCCAAGATGAAGATCGTGCATTTGGACAGGCTGGCGAACTACATCGATGATTCTGAGTTGCCTGATCGGGACGATCTAGGCTTAAGGAGGGGGCAGTGTTATGAATTACACCCCCTTGGAAAAGGAGATGGCACGCCTATGCCTCTGATGGTGACTGGAAAGGCTCTAGAAAGAGCCAAGGACTTTTCTAGATTATGGTTGAAGAAGATTCTGGATTGATCTAGAGCTAATTTCGGAGTATATAAGGCGCGATTACAAGCGCGGGAGGGAAGTTGATGAAGAAGGCGGTTTATAGAAGTGACGTTCGGTAAAAGTGAGGTTAACTATTAAGTAAACAAGTATTGTACAGTCAGTAAATTGTTAAATAAAGTGTTAGTAGTGTTTATCTCTTGTTGAAATTATTTAGAACCCACGGATTCATACAGGGTGTTCCCAAAAAGGTGGAAATCCGTAACAATATTATGAACAATTTTGAGGCCTTGGCTTCTAGTACATATACCAAACTTCTAGTTTCTGTACTTTTACCAGCTTGCTTTACTTATTTCCCCGTATTTACCCCCCAACCCTTCACCGGATATGTTAAAAAAAATACAGTTCCAGATCTCGTTATAATATAGGTATACGTGTATAAAATTTCAAGTCAATATGTTAAACCGTTCCAGAGATATCGTGCGCATAAAAAAAATTACAGACCGACACAGAATTTTTTTTCGCTCAAATTTAAAATCTCGACATTCCATGACTGTTCTAAACCTATTTCAAAAAAAAAAAAATATTTTTTTTACGATTACTATACGTCCAATCCACTACGTGGACGTGGAAGTAAAATAGCATGAATCTATTTGCTCGTTTCAACATTGACTCGGAATTTTTAAATCACAATCCAGAAATATGAACGGGCGAGAAATAATAATGTCACAAAGTTGTCTATCACATTGCAGAAAAGTCGCTATATATAAGTTAATGATGAGAAGCAAAGTGTAGAAGAGCACAGAAAAATGTATCCAGCCCGTAAGAAAGGCACATTAATGCAAATATTTTAATAATTTTGAACAATAAACACTACTTAAAAAACATTTTTACTTTATTTTTGAAAAATTTTTTTCACCATCTTTGAAAAAATAGATTAATTTTTTTTTCTTTCTTCAAATTTAACATTTCGACGTTTCGTGGCATTCTAAGCCTAATTAAAAAAAAAAAGTTGAAAATTTTTTACCACTACAATAGATGGATTTCTTTTTTTATTTCTTCAAATTTAAAATTTCCACGTTTCATAGCGTTCTAAATCTATTTAAAAGAAAAATTAGAATTTTTTTTTACTATTTTTAAAAAATTTTACCACTAAGATAGAATTTTTTTTCTTTGTTCAGATTTAAACCATCCACGTTTCCATGGCATTCTAAAACTATTCAAACAAATTTAAAAATGTTTTTGAAAAATTAAAAAAAAATTGAAAACATTTTTAATCTATTTATCACTACTATAGAATACACGAAAAATTATTTTTTGCTCAAATTTAAAGTTTCCACGTTTCATGACATTCCAAACCAATTTCGGAAAATAAATGTTGCAACATTTTGTTACCAGTTTGGAAAAAAATTTAACATTAGAATAGATGGAAACTTTTTTTGCTCAAATTTAAAAGTTTCACGTTTCATGACATTCTAAACCTATTTCAGAAAAAAAAATTGAAATTTTTTTTTTCATCAACATTTTTCAAAAATGTTTGATCACTAAAATAGATCGATTTTTTTTTATCTGCTCAAATTTAAAATTTTCACGTTTCATAGCATTCTAAACCTATTTAAAAAATATATAATTTTTAAATTTTAAACTTTTTTTACCACTACTATAGAATAGAAGGAAACTTTCCTTTTTGCTCAAATTTAAAATTTCTACGTTTGAATTTTTTACCAACATTTTTGAAAAATTTCCAAAAAAATTAAATTTTTTAACCACCACTATACTTCCACTCCATTATGTGAATGTTGGATTGATAATGTGACAGATGGCAATAATATCTGGCATATGCACCTATTATACTTTTATTGTACAGGGTGGTCATTCCAAGAAATAATTCAGTCATGGTGGACATTTTTAAAGGTATTTGCACAAGCCTGCCATGTGTGGCACCTGCTATTTAGTATTGAACTTTTGCTGTTGGATGAGCAATCTGTATATTTTTTTGACCAAAACTTATCAAGTTTTCTTTTTAATAATAGCAAAAACTATATTCCGATTATTATTCTCAATGTCATTTCCTAAATATTATTTCTTTAGAGTGACCGCCATGCACAAATAACGAGGGAAGTTCTGTGTAAATACCTTTACCGATTTTTTACTTTTAAAACTGTGATGATAAGGGTAGGTAAGGATATCATATAAGGGTTAATATTGCTTTTACTTTATTCTTATACTAAAAATAGGTCATTTGGGGTTATAAAGAATAATTTAAGAGTATATTTGAAAATATTACAAGTTGGGATTTTTAGTTATAAAAATAATGTATTTTATCAAATTGCACACCCCAGTTGGCACGGGAAGGGGTTTATTTTTGTTAGAATATAAATAGAAATAAATTCAATATTTTATTGTCTTATGCTTCGAGCAATATTGTTTATACTTCAGACACGTATCCTTACTTGAGCTATATGAATAAGCTTATATAGAGAGTAGTCGAGCACCGCCTGTTGTATAAGGCGGATATGTAACAATGTTTATGTTTATTTAATCTAAATAAAGTACTCATTTCAACTGACCAAATTAATTCCACAAAACAACCCAACAGGTTATGTGTCCAGGCACAAAGGTCAAAAATCAGTAATCACCTGATAACAGTAAAGTGAGTACAGTAAGTGTAAAAAGTGTCAGTATTCCCGCACGAAAGTAAAAATGGCAACCGCGTCGCGAAACGATCTCGCACAGATCGTAAAATTTGATGGTTCGAACTTTCAATTGTGGAAATTCAGTGTGTCAATTGTGTTCAAAGCAGAAAAACTAATGTCTATTGTCAACGGACAAGAAAAAGAACCAGACAACAAAGAATCACCTGAATGGACTACCTGGGATTCGAAAGACTCGAAAGCTCAAGTAATCTTTCTGACAACATTTACGCCCCAGATGATTCAGTGCCTCGTCAATTGCAAGACAGCAGCTGAAATGTGGAAAAAGCTAACAATAACACATGAACAAAAAACGGAACTATCGAGAGAACTGGTATGGCAAAAATTCTACGAACTTCGCATGGCAGATGGTGAGTCAATTTCTAGCCACTTAGCAAATGTTGAATCGATAGTAAAACAGCTTCGGGACATGAAGGAAAACATAAGTGACAGTGCAATACGTTCGAAAATAATCAACGGTTTACCACCGAAGTACAACAATTTCCGAACTGCATGGGATTCAGTTGCATCGACTGAACAGAATCTCGAAAATCTCACAGCGCGGCTTCTAAAAGAAGAAGTAAGAATGTCAACGCAAGATGATGAAACATCACGATTAGCCCTGCAAGTTGAAGCGCTACAAGCAAAACTCGACAGTAAATCACGCCCAGAAGAAAAGAAAAACAGCAAAATTGCTGAGTTAAAAAAGAAAACAACATGCAATTATTGCAAGAAGAAGGGTCACTGGGCACGTGAATGTAGAAAACGCATAGCAGATGCAGAAAAGAGTGACACAGAACAGAAATCAAAATCCAACAACGCTTATGTCAGCGACATTTCACAGCTTTATTCAGCCAGCCTGAATAGCGACAGCAACAAATGGATTTGTGATTCAGGTGCAAGTGTTCACATGACCCATCAGCGAGATTGGTTTACAAAAATTGAAGAATTGCAGGAGCCAATTTCCGTAAAGATTGCAAACGATAAAGTAATCTCAGCCACCGGTATTGGTAACATTGAAATTCAAGCAAATGTTCAAGGTCAATGGCATGATCGAGAAATCCAGAACGTGTTGTACATTCCAGAACTGAATAGAAGTTTATTTTCAGTGGGAGCAATGACGGATAAACAATTCACATTTCGAGCCTTGAAGCATACTTGTGAATTTCGTGACACAGAAGGAAACGTGTCATGTGTTGGAAATCGTGAAAACAATCTGTGGGTAATGAAGTTTAGAATCAAGTCTAAACCAGAGTGTCATGTTGCAAAACAATCGTTAAAATTATGGCATGAACGGCTTGGTCATATCAATTTCAAAGCCACAGAAAAGGCAATCAGAAGCAGCATAAATAATCTGAAAATAACCGATGACGACGACAACTTCTGTGAAACATGTCAATTAAGCAAACAGTCTCGAAAACCGCATCCAACATCTTCCAAACGAATAAATAAGATAGGTGAGATGATACACACAGATTTATGTGGTCCAATCAACGTTGAATCACCAAGAGGATCTCGCTATTTTGTTTTATTTAAAGATGACGCAAGCAGCTACAGAACTGTTTATTTCTTAAGACATAAATCTGAAGTATTCGAAAAATTCAAAGAGTACAAAACATTAGTAGAGAATCAAACAGGTAATCAAATCAAAGTCATGAGAAGCGACAATGGTACGGAATATGTCAACAATAATTTCGAAGAATATTTGAAAAAGACAGGAATTATTCATGAATGTTCTGCTCCATATACCCCACAACAAAATGGGAGTTCAGAACGAGAATTGCGAACAATTGTAAATTCGGCTCGTTCAATGATGCTAAACAAAAATGTATCTACCGAACTATGGGCAGAAGCTGTAAACACTGCCGTTTACATACTAAACAGAACATTACCATCTCAACAGCAAGACAAAAGTGCGTTTGAATTGTGGTTTAAACGAAAACCAGAAATTAAACACATTAAAGTTTTTGGTTGTGCAGCGTATATGTGTATTCCACCGCAATTTCGAAAGAAATTTGATCCAAAAAGTAAGAAACTAATGTGTGTCGGCTACAACGAAAATTCCAATAATTATAGATTATGGGATCCAAGAAAAAGGAGAATTGAAATTTCATGTAATGTTACTTTCAATGAAAATGAAGTTTTTGTCGACAATGGAGATAACAAAAATACTGCAATTTTCCCAGTAAATTTTGAAAGTGCAATACTCGACCAAGCTGAAAACAACGAGGAAGTAATCGAGTCAACTTCAGAAGAAGAAGAGAATGAAGAAGAAGAAAATACTCGTCAACTGAGAGATCGGAGCATAATAAGAAGACCAGACTATTATGGACCAGCTGTGTATTGTACAACTATATTGCCCGAAGATTTTGAAAGTGCAATGAAAGACAAAAACGCAAAGCAGTGGAAAAATGCTATGGAAGAAGAAATACAGGCTCTAAAAGACAATAAAACGTGGACATTAGAGTCTTTACCAAAAGGTTCCCAAGTGATAGACAATAAATGGGTATTTCGTGTCAAAATGGACGTGAGTGGCAACGTAAATCGTTTTAGAGCGCGACTCGTGGCAAGAGGTTTTTCGCAACAAAAAGACATTGATTACAAGGAAACTTTTTCTCCTGTTGTCCGATATGATTCAATTCGTATATTACTTGCGATAGCGGCTCAACACGATTTAGAAATTCGCCATTTTGATGTGAAAACAGCTTTCCTATATGGAGACTTGGAAGAAACAATTTTTATGAAACAGCCAGTTGGTTTCGAAAACAAACAATATCCAAATCATGTGTGCAAACTTAATAAAAGCTTATATGGATTAAAACAGGCCGGACGCTGCTGGAATCAAAAATTTGTTAAATTTTTAAACGA
This sequence comes from Stenurella melanura, assembly GCA_963583905.1. NCBI lineage: Eukaryota > Metazoa > Arthropoda > Insecta > Coleoptera > Cerambycidae > Stenurella > Stenurella melanura. Next base: position 121,954,119 of record OY757315.1, on the reverse strand, counting down.
ATACAAATTCAAACAATTACAAAGTGAACAATGTGTGTTTGTCGGACAGCTAAACAACACAGTGATTTATTTAGCACTTTACGTAGACGACGGTTTAGTTCTATCGTCATCTATAAACGCAATTGAAAAACTTTTGACGAATTTAAAACTTTATTTCAAAATTACAATGGACAATGCTGCACTGAAAGAAATTTCTATTATCCATAAAGAGAAATTGACTAACCCCTAATAAATATCTGCATTAAATAGGCTCCAGCAAGACTGCTCTGTAACCGCAACAAAAACGATCTTGCTAAGATGCACTTATTTACCGTTAATAAAAGTTTTTCTTATTATTTATTTGTTACTGTAGGTTGATAGCTTTGCTATCAGGAGTCACCACCTATTTTAATCTTAATAAGTTTTTTGTTATAGTTAGTAAGTTCCTATTCCTTACACCATTACTACCTTGTAACCGGAAAAGAACTTTCCTGCTGCTAATAGGTGACTTTTTAACCACTATGCAGCTTACATTATAATGGCAACAAATAATCTCTCTTGACCTAGTAATGTCATTTTGCAAGTACGTTTACTTGTAAATTCAATGTTTTAATTTTATATTTTTTAGACTTCACACTTCATATTAAAACACGTTTTTAATACATTTCTATGTTGACTCAGACGAAGAATTATTGTTGGTAAAATTAAAATAAATGATTCATTTAAGGAAACAAACGACTAATAAACAATTCAGGGTGCCTATTAAAAAAGGGGAACTTTGACTTGTAAGAAGACACAATCACAGTTTACTATATAATAGCTGCTTTCGTTCAGCAGAGTGATTCGTAATGATAAGGCACCTACCTGTTTCATGTGTTGTCTCTGTCCCTATACCATGCAATTTTGCATCATATGATTACTGTTCATTGAAATCCTGTTTATTATGATTATGAATCACTCTGCTGAACGAAAGCAACTAATATACAATAACATAAATCACAAGTTTTTTTATAAAAATTCTTTGCATAAAACCTTTCCTACAACTGTCTCATCGAATGCCGAATTGCTTACTAGTTACTGCATGCGTCGCTGCATGGATAAAATGGCGTGCTATGATAAAAACTCAATTGCGCTTGCGCCACGTGCAAAAATAAATAAGTAAGACTTTAGGATTAGTAAGCCCGTCTTTACAGTTAACAGGTGACTTACCAACCATAGGTCTATTTGAGTTTTAACCATTAAATAGTTAACTTTAACTTAAGGCACTTATTTATCGTAAGAAATTATTTAGTTACGCCTAATAAAAAGAAAACTTATAACAATATTTTACCTAGTTTAAGTAAGTGCTGCTATTGGGACAAATAGTCAAAGATTTACCGTTGCAAAATCTCATTAGCAAAACAGTTTTTCTTATGGTTAGATAATGATAATGTAGTCTTAACAAAAAAAATACTTATGATAATGCAGATCATCTTAGCAAAACATTCTATTTGGTCGGTTTCTTTCAGTGTGAGGAATTTGTAGGTGTCCAAATAGTGCGTGAAAGAGATAAAATAAAAATAAACCAAGCGCCATACATCAAAAGGTTATTAGAAAGATTCAATATGAGTAATGCTAATCCAGTAAAAACACCGAGTGAGCCGGGTGTATGTTTACAAACTTCGGATAGTGACATTAAAACTGAAACAAAATATCCATATCATGAAGCGGTCGGTTCGCTGATATTTTTATCAACAGTAAGTCGCCCGGACATTAGCTTCGCAGTAAATCAAGTGAGCAGATTTATAAACAATCCGAATGAAAAACATTGGCAAGCTGTAAAACGTATTCTCCGTTATTTAAAAGGAACAATTGATTTTGTAATTACGTATGAAAAGTCAAACAGCATTTTTAAACTAGTTGGATATACCGACTCAGATTATGCGGGTTGTATCGAAACTCGAAAATCAACCAGTGGCTACATTTTTATGTTAGCAAATGCACCCATTACTTGGTCAAGTCAAAAACAAAGTGTTGTAGCACAGTCAACAACAGAAGCTGAATATATTGCTTTAGCTATGGGAGCGAAAGAAGCAATGTGGCTAAAATCATTACTGCATGAACTAGGTTTCGACCAGCGCCCTGTAGAAATCAGCGTGGACAATCAATCAGCGATAAAACTGGCAAAGAACCCAGAATTTCACAAGAGGACAAAACACATCGATATAAAATTTCATTTTGTGCGTGACATGTGCTCCGAAGGTGAAATTAAAATTGTGTATGTTGATTCTAAAAATCAAGTTGCAGATATGTTGACAAAATCGTTAACAAGTGTAATCTTAAATCGTTTATTGAGCTTAATTAAAATAATGAATTAGTGGGAGTGTTAGAATATAAATAGAAATAAATTCAATATTTTATTGTCTTATGCTTCGAGCAATATTGTTTATACTTCAGACACGTATCCTTACTTGAGCTATATGAATAAGCTTATATAGAGAGTAGTCGAGCACCGCCTGTTGTATAAGGCGGATATGTAACAATGTTTATGTTTATTTAATCTAAATAAAGTACTCATTTCAACTGACCAAATTAATTCCACAAAACAACCCAACAATTTTGGGGACTGAAATTTTGCGCTATCCTTTCAAATGAAATCTTTTTAGGGGGTGAGACTAAAAAGAAATGAAAATCGAAAAATAAGGGACACCCTAGTGCACTGCCACCCTTATTTTTTCCACCCCCTTTGTCCGGCAAGTATGTAAATCATTTTTACAACTATATACTTCTATAGTTTTAAGCAATATGTACTTTTATATATATAATTACTAATAAAGCAAAAGGATGTAGTACAGGCAAATTAACAATTTAGGGTAACAAAAATTAATAAAAGGATCATCTCTGGGATTTAAGTAGGTAATAACCTGGAGAATGAGATGATGCATTCTTTGCACTTCCAAGTTCCGGGAAAATTAAAAAAAAAAAATTATAAAAACTTTTTGATATTCGGTTTTTTTACTCTAGCGACCAAAATAATGAAAATAGAGAAAGAAGTTCCCAACAAAAGTTGTAGCTCGTCTTTTTCTCTACAAATAAGGTCTTTACAAATGTTTCTCTTACTTAAGCCGTCTAGAAGATAAATCGAGTTTACCACTTATAGTTTTAAGCCGCTTCGAAATGCGCGAAAAATGCGAATTCGTACGACCGGGCTCATCGATCTATAATTCTTACTATTCAGAACCCCTAAAAAAATGAAAGTAACATAAAATGTAAAGAAAAGTCTTTAATATGGCACTAATCACAAAATTCATAAAAAAATGTATCAAGGAGAGAAAGTCTCAGAAGATGGCTTAGTGAACTTTGTACAGTTGATCCACAGATTTATTCATAAGTTTGCCGGGAGTCGTTAGAATGATAATTCATTTTGCTTATATATTCTTATATAATGATATATTAATTCAATTAACATTTTATTGCAATTATTTTTGTTGGAGAAATATGCCTTGTGATCAAAGTAGAGGGTATATTTCTCATCGATCAATCACCTCCAAATGTTGGAGTTCAATTCGCTATATCTTAAGTAATAATAATAGCACAGTCTTAATTTTTGGATTATAAATACAATAAAACATATTCTTTCGAGTGACTTTAGAGTTTTTTAAATGCGCGCAGTACTTTTTGAATTTGTCTACATTATTCATACACGTTCAGAAAATGCACAATTATACAGTAAAACATATGCAACTTATTTGTTTCTTAACATTCTTCAATGAAATTTTCAAGAAATATAGATTAAAGTGCGTGGAATCGAATCCATGTAGTGAAAAAGCACCCATTGTTACGGGAGAAATAGGCAGAATGCATAAAACTCAAAGATGTGAATAGATCAACGGTATAAAGTTTACTAAGCCATCTTCTAACACTTTTTTCTCTATGATAAAAATTTGTATGAATTTTGTGATTAGTTTCACATTAAAGCTTAGATTTTTCTCTACATTTGACGTTGCTTTCCATTTTTTTAGCGGCTCTGAACAGTAATAATTATCGATCGATATGTCCGGTCGTACGAAACTCCCAGAGAATTCTCATTTTCCGTGCATTTCGGAGCGGCTCAAAACTATAAGTGGAAAACTGAATTTATCTCCTAAACGGCTTAAGTAAGACAAAAATTGGTAAATACCGATTTTGTAGAGAAAGAGACAAGCTACAAATTTTGTTGAAAACTTTTTTCTGTATTTTCATTATTTTAGCCATTAGAGCAAAAAACCGAAAATCAAAAAGTATTTCCAAATTTTTTTGAATTTTCCCGAAACTTGGAAGTGCAAAGAATGCATCATTCCATTCTACAAGTTATTATCTACTTAAATCCCAGATGATGATTCTTTTATTAATTTTTACGAGGTTTTTACAACATTTTGCCTTCATTGCCTGTACTAATGCGTGTTTAGGTTAAAATTAGAGTGCATAGTAGCAATTACAAAATATGATTCGTATAGACGGGGTTTGTTTTGAAAAATTTAACTTTTTTAAGAGAGACTCCTGATATTCTTACACGCTTTCACTAACGGTGTTACTCAAGTATACTTGCCCCTTACCAAAACCACATTGCTGTTCGACCTTGCATAAAAAGAACAAATCGAAATTTAAAAAAAATCTTTACTAACAAAAACAACGTTCTAAATCGGTATTCTTTTCCACATAACTTCTACCACAGCTTGCTTATCCGATATTGGGCCCATTAAAAAGTTGCCAAGGTAACAATCACTAAACTACCTAATTGTTTATTATTAACCAAATGACTCAACGGTCTTGGTAAATCAATAAAAAATTACCAAAATAATCAATTTCATTCAAAGTACCTTGCAAAAGCGCAAACGCGCAGGTGAATGTTGACATTCGCGGCTTTGCCACGTGCACGTCAAGAAATTTTCTATAAAATGATTGCTTAACATCTTTATGATTCTCAATACCACCAAATTACGACAGCGATGATTCAAAAATCAACATTTTCCAGGTCCTTTTTTAACTAAGCTTCTCATAAACCCACGCACTTTTCTACAATAAAATTTCCACGTGCTCATAAGTATGTTTTACCTAGATCTCATGGAAACTAGCGCGCGTGGCAACGTCGTCCGAGTATTTGCTAATCGCGGGCGGCTTGAAAACAAACGGATTACTTGACTGCTTGAATTTCTCAGTTCGTGCCGTGTTGGTGTGAGAGAGAGGTTGATTGTCGAACGGCCGTCTAGAACACTGTCAACAGTACGTTCATTTGTTTTACATTTTGTGTTTTTAATTTTCGTTGATATAATTTGGTTTTTAATTGTGTGAAACTGTTACCGTCTCGCTAGTTCCTAGGATAAAATAAAGTGCACCCTTCCTGGATTAAGTTTAACCGATAATACAGGTAAGGTTTTGTTTGTATTGTAAATTATGATTTTATAACCTGTGTAACGGTATTCTTGAAGTTTCGGCTCTCTGGAAATGCAAAGGTGAGCTGTGCAGGGCACACTGGGTTTTCTAAAATAACAAATACTGCATTGTGAAGACTTGGTTGTAAAAGTTATAAGCAATATTTAAATACGGGATCTGCGGTGTTTTAAGTTAAGAAGTTTCGGACACGGTCACAGTCACGTTTTCCTTGTATTTTGTTTGCAGGTAGTTGTGCATTTTAATGATTAGAAATTATTTTTTCTTTTTGTTTGTATTGTTACCGCGTTCTGTGTTCTGTGACGTGGGGGTATTGATAAACAGTGATGAAGTCGACAGGCTTAGGTGAAAATTGTCATACCTCATACCTGATTCAATACAAACATAGCAGGTTACTTTTACTAGGGATATTTAAAATTGTTAGGCATCAAAATATTTATTTTGCATTTGGACTGTCACAAAAGGGAGAATTCGAAATTGGGATCAGTTTCGATGTATTTATATGTACCTAAGTACAGGGTGTTACAGTTTCAAGCAGCATGACTTTAGGAATCGACACAACTTGTCCAAATGAAGAGTAGAGGTGTTTATCAAAGTTTATTAGAAGCTGTAGTTACCGTTAAGAGGGAGCAATTCTTCAGGTCAATGGGGAAGGAGGTAAGCCAAATAATAATAATAAAATTTTAGCCAAAAATATTCCACAATCCTGTAGTAGGTAATTGCTTATGTACAACTTACACTTATTTTCAGTTAAGAAACATGACCCAATTTGCAAAAAGCAGCTTAGTACAATTGTACTAAAATTATGATTAACAATATAAGCTGTTTTTTTTGCAAATTGGGTGATGTTATTTAACTGAAACGGAGTGTAAGTTGTATACTAGAGGAACGAATTCGAGACTCTATCGTGCCCGTTTTTTTTTTCTGGCGTAGAACCAGGTCAAACATGGTAGGTTTTGTTAAGCATGTCACTGGGCATATGAAATCGTATTTCACGACATTTTTTCGTGGTCTGGACCTTTTTAAATTCAAAAAAGGGGAAAATATTGCATTTTAAATAAAATGTGTTTTTTTTGTTTCCACCGTCATATCTTCAAAACTAATGTTGCTATCGACGTTGTTTTTTTTTTCAATTAAAGTACACACCTCGGTACACACAATAGCGCTTTTAACTGTACTAATGGTTTTTACACAGTTCGCAATTTCATTTATTTAAAAATTAGGAAAACTAGATATTTGAATTTTACGTATTACAATTTTCACCAATCGATAAACTTTTTTATTTTTGAAAATTTTTATACACATACAGTGAAGCAAATGTAGCCCAAACATTAGAAAAGTTTTTGATATAATTATTTTTTTCCCCAATGTGTATCGTTTGGCAACAGCGACTTTTTTTAAAGCGCGCTAAATTAGTCATATGTATTATTGTACACCGCGTATGGAAGGTAGGATAAGATGCGTCTAACTAATAGACTATTCAAATTTATTGACCCCTCACCTTAACCGCGAATATCTCAAAAACGGAGGAACGGAAAAAATGGAAAAAATTATGTGTCTATTGTAAATCATTCACTGAAATTTGAATAATGTACATTGGACAGTTTTGAAGTGCTGCTAAGTTATATTGAAAAATGTCCCACTTTTTAAGGAAATTTTGACAATACCAGTTTTAAATCCATTATATATTTGAAAATATGCCTACTGTATAAATAATCTTTTAGATGTCGATAAGGCATGGTATTTTTTGTACGAGGAAATTTTTTCATAATTTTTTATTCTAAAATTTTGCAGTTATTCTAAAAAACACATCATGTTTATTCGGTTATTTATCAAGGTATTTACAAAAATTTTGATAAAATGGTTAATTATATAAAATGTAAGCATTTTCAGAAAAAAGAATTGGTATGTATCAAATATTAATTTAGTTATCAAGTGCAATAGATAATATTATTGCCCGGGTTCTGCAATATTATCTATTGCACTTGATAACTAAATTAATATTTGATATATACCAATTCTTTTTTCTGAAAATCCTTACATTTTATATGATTAACTATTTTATTAAAAATCTTTTAAATACCTTGATAAATAGCCGAATAAACATGAAGTCACGTTTTTGACAATAACTGCCAAATTTTAGAATAAAAAATTATAAAAGAATTTCTTCGTACAAAAAATGCCGCGCTTTATCGGTATCTAAAATATTATTCATATAGTAGGCTTATTTTTCAAGATATAATGAATTTAAAACTGGCATGGTCAAAATTTCCTTAAAAAGTAGGTTATTTTTCAATATAACTTAGCAGAACCTCAAAACCGTCCAATGTACATTATTAAAACTTCAGTGAATAATTTACAATAGACACATAATGAACACATATTTTCTCAAATTTTCTCTGGTCCGCCATTTTTGAGATTTCGCGGTTAAAATGAGGGGTCAATACATTTGAATCGTATATTAGTAGTTTGCGGGATTTAGAGTATACGTATAAATAGTTTTAAATAAATGCGATGCTGTAGAATATTCGCAATTTAGTTTTCTAAAATAATGGAGTGCATTATTTGTAAGGAAATTGCGCGGGATGATGACAAATATGTGGTACCAAGTCCTAGGATACAAGGTTTTTTGTCACTAATATCTAGTGCTGAAAAAAGACGACATCGCGGAAATATTGTGTCAGAAAAGATATTTTAAATGACGAAATTTAATTAAAATATCATATAGACTGTCGTATAGGTAGACAAGTTTTGAAAACATAAACGTTTTTTGCAATCATACAGTGCCGCCGCGCCGCGCCGATTTGCAACAGATGCTGCACAGTACTTAATCGAATACGAAATATTAATAATAGATGGAGGATTTAAATTAACAGAAAAAGTAGTTTCACTACATAAACGTCATTCAGAAATGACCAAAAATCTATTTAGCAAACAGCAAGATATACCAGGATGATTTTGCATGCAATGTACGAAACTAAATTTAGCAAACAAACATTGGTGAAATTAGTTGATATAGATGTATTAATTTTACTTACTATCCTTTTTTCACTAGCAGACAATTTTTGCAAATATAGAAGATAGTGCAAAGTTTGTTAGCAAAGTGTTAGTTTGTTCCTGTCTTCATTGTTTTACTGGTTGCGACACCACTAATGTTTTTTTTTTAATATTTAAAAAATCTGCGTTTGATGTTCTTAAAGAATATTGTTGCTTTTAAAAAATTATCGGAATTGCCATTGCTGTCTAAAGACGAAGCTTTAAAAATCTTTACAAAATTGATTCTAGTACTGCACAAAAACAAAAGTAAACAAATTCAGATATTAAACGACCTAAGGATCAAATTAGCAACAACAACAAACGGAGCTTCCTTCAACTGAAGGCACCTTTTACCACCCATTCTTAAGGTAAACATATATATTTAAATCATAGATTTCCTATCTAATACATTTAGTTAACTATTGCAGGTTTATGCATCAACTTAGAATATCGAACAGAAGCAATATGCCAACTACACTTATAAATGCACATGGTTAAGGACGGAATTTAAGTGACGATGTTTGGACAATATTTTCATTAAGTATTTATGGTTCAGATAAAAATTGTGAAAATCGAAAATATGATTGTGTTAAAGAAGGCCTAAAATGTTGTAACGAGTGTAAATGCCGTACTTGAAATACTGTTATTTAAAGGTTTCGATGAATGTACAGACGAACTAGAATGCTTTTAACGCAGGGCCTACGTAACTAAATACTCATTTTTCAATAGAAAAATAGTTGCAAAAAAATAAAGTTGTTTTATTCCTGCGTCTTGGTTTAATTCAATCAAAAATGTGTAATAACCTACTTATTAGGTGGGTACTTACTTTATAACAATGATTTATATTTACCTGCTTTTAAATATTTTTTACCTTAAAACAACAAAAGGTAGGTTCGTACCTATTTTGGAGCTGTTAATAAAAGCCCGATTAGTACACATGAATCCAACAACCGTAGTCCGCAGGCGGTAAGCAGTATAATGAGAGCCGGGCGTGCAAGAATATGATTTAGCCCGTTTTAAAAAAATCGCTGACTACATACTATAACCTGCACATCAAAAATTATGATTCTAAAAACTTTTTTCATATATTGGCTTCAATATATATACATATTTTCATAAATAAAAATTTTTCTCGATTGCTGAAAAATACATTCACGAAAATAACAACTTTAAGTTTGCTATTATTTTAACAATTAAAAAAAATATATTTTACAATCACATTGTACATAGTTAGAAGCGCTATTGTGTCTACTTCAATTTAAAAAAAAAAATCAGTTCCATAGCACAATTATTTTTAAAGATATAACGACGGGGACGTTAAAAAACATGTTTCATGGAAAATTTATTTTTTTACAGTTTTTTCGAAATAAAAAAGTTCCAGACCACCAGAAAATGTCGTGAAAAGTGGTTTCATGTACACGATCACCTAATTAAAGAATCGCACCAAGTCTGGTTTGGTTCTACGCCAGTTTTTTTTTCTCGGAAACTAAGCGTCTTTGCTTCCCAATTTTACTCGTCTAATACCTATAAATAAATAGTACAGGATTGTTGAGGAATATTTTTGGCAAAAATTCGATTATTATGGAGATACCTCTTCATTTGGCGCTGTTACGCCCTTCCCCACTGATCTTAAGAATTGCTCACTCTAATATGACTACTAGAAGTCCACCGGGGAGGGAAGCGTGGGCGGGCGGTCAAAAAGGTTCAAACCAAATTAAAGAAAGTACACCCGCACAGGATTCGAACCGAGAAATCCGCTGTGAATGTCGTCGCTTAACGCGATGTGCTGCGGTCGGGGTGGACTTGAAACTTCAATTCGTCTCGTCGGAAAAAGCAAAACATGAAATTTTTAAATGTTCATAACTAAATAAATATATCAGCAGGAAGGCTTCATAATGTCGATATCGAAAGACCGAAATTGGCATTTTCACGGCATCGTTAATTGCATGGGCGAATTGGAAAATTCGAGCCGACAGAAGTGAACGAAAAATAGCATTTTTTGACATTTCGCGAATTTGATTTGTTTTTGTTCCATTAATGCCACTGGTACGTTAATAACCAGAAAACCCAGAAGAATAGGGAGATTTTAAATATAAAAACAAAATCGCCAGAACTGCACCTTGACCAATGGCAAATTTTCACTGCAACTTATCATTTTTAATTTCCATAGCCAGCTCTCCGTCTATAGTGAGTCACTGCGGCCTTTTTAAATTTTTTCTTCTTCACCTATACAGGGTGTGCCAAAAGTCGGTTCCAACTTGCATATTTTAAACATAACACCTTATATATTTTCGATTTTTCCAAATGACCATAAAATTCTGAATCCAAATATGTAGCACACCCTATATCTACCTAAACTCAGCAATTTCAGAGATATTTGCCATTAAAAAAAAATGACAGGTGCAACGTTATAACTTTCTTTCTGTAGAAGATTCTTTGGTACGTAGAAAAAACTCAAGACGAGGCTGCGATAAAAATAAATTCCATTATAATATACCTACCCAATCTACGTTACATTTTGTCAAATTCAAACCTCAAACACTTTTTTACTTCAAATGGAACATCGAGTGGAACACCCTGTATTTTTTCACATCAAATTTTGTAAAATTAAATTCCCTTTTTCCTGCATTGACAGATAGGTATTCTAAAATTACCCAGTATGTGACGATTTCTGTTCTTGTGGGTATCGACTAGCAAATGTGTTACATGTTCTTGATCTTATCTTATCATATTCTCCATAAATAATATAACAAATCTATGAAGTTATCTTGTGTGTAATTTAAAGGTGCTGGCATTTTTTGACATAAGAGAATGACTGACATTAATGATTGTTTCTAATCATGGCTAAGTTGATAGAAATTTTTATTAAAAATTCTTAAACATTTAAAAAAATCGACAATATTGCAAAAACTTGTAATTCTAACCATCATAACGCCAGTAGTAGAAAAAAGGAAATTTAATTTTACATAATTTGATGTAAATAGTTTTTTAGGTTTGAATATGATAAAGCGTAACGGGAAAAATTGAACACTGGGTATACTATTACGGAATTTGTTTTTATTGTGTAGGCTAGCTAATCTTGTGTTATATCTACGTGCCAAAGAGCAAATAAGGATCTCCCATACGAGGAAAGTTATAAACGGTTCTTGAAAACCGTTTTACTCTCAGTTATACCTACTTGTCAATGTTTTTATAAAATGTTAAATAATATCTCCGAAACTGTTGGGTTTATGTATAGAGTGTGCTACATGTTTGGACTTAGAATTTTATGATAATTTCAAAGAATTTTATGGTAATTTCAAAGTCGAAAATATATAGGGTGTTCCATTTAAAATAAACAAATTGGTACCGTCTTTTGGCACACCCTGTATAGCTGGTGAACTGAAAATATTTTAGGTAGAATGGGTTTGTTCGATTATATCTGCATACCAAGTTGAAAAACTTGTAACGAACGGCCTATATGAATCACCCTTGTATATATATATTTTTTAGTAGGTATCGTTATTTTTTATTTCTGTGTGTGTCTAATGGTTCCTTTTACCAAAAAAATAAGATCCTGAAAATTTCGGCTCATAAGACCACTTTTGAATGGTGCCAACAAATACATGGGAGCTTATGGGATCACCACAGTCACAATTATGGATTTTAAGAAAAACTTACTTGAATACCAGTTACGAGTCATCTAATTAATGGTTTTGAATCATTTTCATTTCCTAAAACTGTACAGGGTGGCCAAAAATTATTTTTTAATTAAGAACTTTTTAAATTGAATTTTCTCATTTTTTTCAAATGGAACAACCTGTATATTTTTCAGCGATGTGATGTAGAAATGGAAAACAAACATTTTTTGTAAGTACTTCCCTATGGCTAATTGCAACCAATTTTGTTTTATTGAGCAATAATTACAAAATTCAAAAATAAACTTAAAACAAGAGGTTTCTTCAAATAACTCAGTAGAAAAAAATTATAAAAAATGTTCCACATGTTGCCCATTTTGATTGACACATATCTCTATGCGCTTTTAAAATGAGGTTCCCACTGTTCCTAAAACTGCTGGTATGATAGATCTAAAGGCAGTTATTATTCTTTGCTTCATATTTTGTACTGTTGTTGGTGTATCTCTCTGTAAACAATTTCCTTCACGTATCCCCATAAAAAGAAATCCATTTTTGTAAGATCTGGGGATCTAGCAGGTCATTTGTGGATCCATTTCTTCCAATCCATTGATGAGGGTAGGTATTATTTAAGTGGTCTCTAACTGCATTTAAATAATGTGGTGGAGCACCATCTTGCTGAAACCACATCCTATTTCGAGTTCTTTCAGGGAGATTAACCAATAATGGTGGCAGATAGTTTTCCAAAAAATGAAGATAAATAGCTCCAGCCAATGTACCATCAAAAAAATGTGGCCCTATTACATGTTCACCAATAATTCCTCCCCAAACGTTTATAGACCATCTGTGTTATCAACTTGCATAAAAAAGTGAGCAGCATAATAATGGAAATTGTGCCTATTAACAAATCCATTTTTATGAAAAGTTGCCTCATTATCATCTTGCATTTTACCTCTGGCCCAATTACAAAATTGTAGGCCCTTTTGAAAATCGTCATCAGATAATTCCTGGTGTATTTGAATATGATATGCATGCAACTTATTTGTTTTTAAGATTCGACCCACAGACCGTCTACTTATTCCTACTAATGAGCTCACTTCTCTTTGACTAACATGGGGATTCCCAACCGTTGCCAGCACCACAGAAAATTCACTTTCTTCGTTCACAACACGTTTTATTCTTTCACTTTTTTTATATTCAACATTTCCAGTTTTCAGAAATCTATCGAGGTTTTGGAAGCTGCTAACAGCAGGAATCCTTTCAGGATAACGTTGGTGATAAATTCTATTGGCAAATAAACAATTTTCTGTCTGACTCTCCCAAAACAAAAGCCATGTCTACAAGTTCCGCTTTATTAAAATTCATATTGTACAATTCCAAATATTTTAAATTCAATACAAATTGTAACTAACGGCCGATAAGTGTGATAAATGCTCCGTTGTACACGACAATCTATCCCAAACTGAGGTTTTATTGCTTGTCGAATAACGAAAATGGCAAAAAAATGTACGAAAAAACATTACAGTAAAGGACCCGTTAAATACTATTTACTCATTTCAATGAATTGGAAGAAATGATCCCACTAAATGGCCTAATTTCAATATTGCATAAAGACGCGTGTCAACCAAAATGGGTAACGCGTCGAACACCTATTTATAAATTTTTCTAAAGAATTATTTGAGGGAACCTCTTTTTTTAGGTTTATTCTTGAATTTGACACTTATTTATTTATAAAATGAAAATGGTTGCAATTAGCCATAGGGAAGTATTTAAAAAAAGGTTCGTTTTTCATTTCTACATCACATCGTTGAAAAAGATATAGGGTGTTCCCTCGGGTGTTCCATTTGAAAAAATCGATAAAATTGAATTTAAAAAGTTCTTAATTGAAAAATAATTTTTGGCAACCCTGTACAGTTTTAGGAAATGAAAATGATTCAAAAACATTAATTAGATGTCTCGTAACTGGCATTCACATACGTTTTTCTTAAAACCCATAATAGTGACTGTGGTGATTTTTTTAATATCCATCTGCAGATTCCATTATTTCAACAAAAAAATTAATTACATCCAAGTGGTTGGGAGATACTCAATGCTAATATAGGAATGAATAGAGCCTAGAAAGAGGCTTCAAAAAATGTACTGTTATACATAACATTCCATTTGATAAAAAGGCACTTGGTCTCTCGTCTTGGCTCGCCCTGTATGTTCTAAAATAGTTTCCAGTTGTAGACTTTTTTATCTAGTTTACTTGCATTTTTTTTTAATTTGTAGCTATCGTAGAACTCGAGATATCGAGGTCCGACGCAATATTGCCCCACCCTGTATATTTTAATAAGGATGGCCCCTCCTAGAAGCGAAGCCTAGGACCTCCCTTACTCTATCTGTACGGAAACGTAATTATAATAGTTAAGCAAATAGAAAGGTTACCGCGAATTATGATAAAAATCGATAATGTAGTTAAAAAATAAACTGATACTAGAATATATTATGCACCAAAACCCGCTGGACAACATCTACAGATATAATCAGAAAGCGAGATCTGTTATCCTCGCTATTATCTAATACAAACTTTTGCTTATTGGGTCATTCTCAGTGCAACAGAATAAACCATGTCACAACTTATTTTAAATTTATTAATCTCCGCAGACCATGATTTTTTTTCGTTAACTCGTAGTATACATTAAAAGTAATCCTTTCATAATAAAACAATAAAAAAATAATATGAAGATTTTTTTACTATCCTGTCCACAGACCGTGACAAATCACGTCCGTGGCAAGTCACAGGTGTAATGTGTGATACTTGGGAACAATTGCTTTGAGAAATATTTTATAAATCAACATAATATCTTTGCAATTAATTTAGGTAAAACCAATAATGTTAATGATATACAAAACGGTGTGAATTTACTAAAACCAATATCCATTTTCCTCATTATATGTGTTGTCACTGGTTAATGCGTCATGTCCGTAGACAAACCGAATAAACCGCGTAAAATTGCCTAACACTAACGGATTGCGCCAGCATTTGCTAGTGATAACACAGGGAACTATAACGATTTGCCGCCATAAAAATATCTGTTTATTGTGCAAGTGCATCGCCTGAATTTTATGAAAAGATAACAGTTTTTGTTTTCGTCAAGAAAGTTGCATCACATCTGTGGACCTACTAAAAGGTAAAACAAAAAATATTTAAATGTTTATCAAAAATGTTTTAAAATAATAGCTTGAATATTACTTCATTTACCAAATTGAATTTTCCTAACCTTAAAAATGCATGTGTTATAACAAATAAAAGAGAGTTTCATCACGTCCGTGGTCATCACATCCATGGACAACTGGAGTCCACGGACATGATGAAGTGGTCACGGACGTGACTATGAATAAGAAATTTATAATAAATCAGTTGTGTTTGCTTCTGTCTTATACTTTTTTTTAAATTATTTATCATTTTATTTTTAAATAAAAAATTTTTAGGTTGGATTTTAAATTTTATAATGGGTAAAGCAAGAAAGACTGATAAGGAAATAGAAAGACGAAGAGAAATGAAGAAATTGAGCATGAGACGTGCAAGAGGAAAACTGAAAAATGAACCTGAGAAATATGAAGAAGCTAGGCGAAAAGATAGAGAACGAAAGAAAAACAGTAGGGCTTCAATAGGAGACCTTAGTGACAGAGAACAAAGAAAAGTTAGAAAAATGTGGAGGGAGCGTTCAAGACGGTATAGAGATAATAAAAAAAGGAGGGAAAGTGTAATAGACAACGAAAATAATTTTCTACAATCCATAACTCCACCAGACAGTCCATTGGTCGTTGAGCGGCCACTGGAAGAACAGAATGAGTCACGGAACAGCAGTGCTCGGGAACGTGGAAAAAAAATAGCGAGAAAAAACAGGGACAAAATTAGGAAAATAATAAATGACCAAAAGGAAATGATAAATGCCCTAAAAAAAACTATTAATAAATATAAGAAACGGAGTAGTCGATTAGAACAGAAAGCCAGACAAGTAAATGATAGTCCAAAGACAAAAGTAAATAAGATGTTAGGGAAACAAAAAGTTTCTGTGGATGTTAAAAGAAGATTGCTATTTGCAGAAGTTTTAGGAAAGCAAGTGAAACAGAACTATTCTCGGGAAAAAAATCTCAAAAGAAAAAGATGTTTTCTGTCACTGCTTTCCGGTGAGATGATACGAAAATATAAATACATGAGTTATTTCGGCTCTCTGACATCTTCTAAATCTTTAAATCATAAAACAAAATATAAAGCTCTGAGCACTGAACAAAGAATATTAACAGCACAGAAACATGTAAAGGAGTTTTTGGAAAAGGACGAAAGTAGTAGACTGACAGCTGGAAAAAAAGAAACAATAACAAGATACAAGAAAAAACGACAAAGAAGGCTACTTAATGACACTTTACTAAATTTGCACAAGAAGTTTATTTCTGCCTATCCACAACATAAAAAAATGAGCTATGCTACATTTTGTAAACTTCGGCCCTTTTGGGTGCTAAAACCCAACAACAAAGATAGGGACACGTGTTTATGTAAACAACGTGCTAATATCCACTTCATTGTGAACAGTTTGAAAATCAACAAAATTATAAATGAGTCTGCGATTAATGAAATTATAAAGAAGCTGTGCTGAGGAGACAGCCCTCAAGAAAAATGTTTAGAGCGATCATGCTCCCAATGCAAGAATAGAAATGTCGAATTAAATGTCTTCAATAAAAGGGAAAATATAAGTTTTCAAATTTGGGTAACAAAAAATGAGGAAATTAATGTAAAGGGAAAAATTAAACTATGCAAAAAAACTATTAAAGAAACTCGAGTTTGTACAAAAGCAGAACTTGTTAAGCTTCTAAAATCATCATTAACTAAATTCATGCAACATGTGTGTAACATAAATCATCAATATGGAATTTTGGACAAAATTAAGAAGAATTTGTTAGCAACTGAAGTTATGGTGCATATGGACTTTTCTGAAAACTATGTGTGTAAATATGCAGCAGAAGTTCAGTCCTCACACTTTGGGGCTTCGAAAAAACAAATAAGTTTACACACTTCTGTGTTTTATTACAGATCAAGTGAAGATGTCTTGACCAAACCAGTTTCATTTGGAACTTTATCAAATTCCTTTATGCATAACCCAGCGGCAATATGTGCACATCTGATACCAGTCATAAATGAAATAAAAAATCTTATCCCCAAATTAGAAACGGTACATTTTGTTAGCGATGGCCCTACGACACAGTATCGTAATAAAACAATGTTTTACCTAGCTGCCACATATCTTACGAAAACTTTAGGTGTAGAAAAAATGTGTTGGCACTTCAGTGAGGCTGGACATGGGAAAAGAGCTCCAGATGGTGTGGGGGGTTGCTTAAAACGAAGCGCTGATGCACTAGTTGCTCAAGGTAAGGATTTGCCCAACTTGGAAACTTTGGTAAATGAACTCAAAGAAGTTTGTAAAGGCATTCACGTAATGTCAATTACTGATGAAGCAACTCTTGAAATCACCAAGTGTATCCCAGCGGATCTTCCAGTTTTTAAAGGAACCCTTAAAGCTCATCAAATTCTTTGGCGTCGTGACGAAGCTACCTCGTTGTTTGTTAGCCGACTAAGTTGTCTCAGCTGTCTCAGGTCCTGTAAACATTGTGGAATTGGGACAATAAAACTGGAAATCAGTAATGACTGTTTGAATAATTCTGCTGTAACAATCAAGTCAAAACTCAACTATTCCGATGTTTACTCTGATAGCGATAGCGATAATGAAATATCTAAATTGTTTAAATGTAAAATAAACGACTACGTTGTAGTGAGGTTCCTTGGGAAAAAAGCAATCAAGTACTATGTTGGACTCATAATTTCAAGATCTCTTGGGGAATATACAGTTAAATTCATGAAGAAATCTGGTGATAACAAATTTATATTTCCAGAGAGGGAAGACGTATCAGTTGTAGACCCGCCTGATATTTGCAGAATCTTGGGTCAACCTGAAGTGAACAACAGGCACCAATATATTTTTTCAGAGTTAGATGAACTCGAATTTAACATTCATTAGATTCATTAGATTTTAATTATACTCTAAGAAGAATGAGTTTTCAATGTTGATGTTTAAGTTATTTTTTGTTCACTTTTTTTATATGATAATAAAAGTTTTATGCATAGAAATATTGTATTTTTAGAACCCGTCACGTCCATGGTCATATCCCAGCAAACATTTAAGTATTATTCGACGTCAAGACTACCTAAATTATGTACAATAAATTTAGTCGCAAAATTAGAATTATCCATATTTTGGTAAAATTTACGTTGATGCTACGTCGAATCGACATAAGTGGAGAATAAGACAACGTCGAAATTAAGTTATATCAACTAAAACAGGTAAAATTACATATAAATCTTACTTGTAGTCGCACAGTACATTTGGTTACTAATACCTGTTTAGGTAAATTTTACTTGAATTCAACGTCAATTTGACATCAAGTTGACTAGTTTTAGGTAGAATTTACGGACATATGTGTAATTTAAAATGACACCAAGTGGAAAAAAATAAGATTTTTACACTTATTTGGTATTTTTGTCTATAAGTAGTCAACATATGGTTGTCAGTCACTTACAAAACTGAAGAGATACCTAACTCACAATAACCATACAAGATGAATGCCGGTAACTAAAATAAATACAATTTATGAGGAAAGTATTTGCAGTTCTCGCTTATTGAAATCAATGCGCCGAAAATTTTTCTGTGAATAATAGCAGCTGTACTCCATAAAATACTAATGCGCCTCAAAAATATTCATCTATAAGAAAATTTATATTAGCAAATAAAAAAATTATTGTATTATTTTGAGCCGAAAATATACTATACTTGTTAAATACGAGTTTTCAGGTATAATTATGTATTTTCTTAAACTTTTCGTCTGTTTGTTTCCATATACACTCATTTTACAAACTACAATTTGGAATCATACTTCAACTGCGCTGAGAAAATATGGCGTCTTGTGCTAATTAGACCTCTAAGTTAAAATTACCATGACAATCTACGTATTTTATAGGCGGAAATTATCACAGGTCAAGTTACACGAAAATTTACGACATTTTGGTTAACTTTACCTATTGAAAGTATTATTAACTCTGTTGTTATATCAAATAATTACTTGTAGGTAAATATAACCTATTTATATTATCTTATTTTGAATATACTACCTATTGGTAAATTCTACTTATTATGTGTAAATTTTAACTCGACTAGTGTATTGTGTTGACGAGTGAGTTGTCATAATGGAGCCATATGATATTGCCTTGGTATTCGACAGCGTCCAAAAGTTCTGGAAGCTCGGCTGGCATTCGGCAATACCCTTGTATTGAAATTCTATAGGCAATTATTTCCGCATACTAGAGTGCAAATATAGTCAAGATGTTCTCCTTTAAAAAGACTTGGATGGGAAATCTGGATGCGGAAGTAGTGATTCCTTAAGTGGTGGTTTTTTACCTTTGGCATACTTCATTTGTACATTGGCACCACGAATTATCCAACCATGCTACGTTAATGGCCTCTTTTAATGACTGAAATAATTTTTAGATAATAACTATACCACCTAAGTACCTAATGGTTAAAATAACCTAAATAATATGAATTCTACAAACAGGTTAGACGGGGGTTAGCTTCTAAATTATTATTTTATAGTGAAGTTTACTTTGAGGTCGATTTGCCAGGTTACTGCGACAAAGAGGTTTAAAATGTATTTTTTTTGAGTAACTTTAAGGTCAGTTTAAGGGTAATTGACTTAATTGGTGAAATTAGGTAGATAATCCAGGTAGAATTTACCGATGTTGTCTACCTAATATTACTTCAAAGAAGAGTAATAAAAGTGACCAAATAAGTTGCTATTTAGGTATATATTACGTAGAATTTCCAACAAAATCTACCTAGAAAGATATTCGACTATTAGAAATATTTTTAGTCGCTAAAAAGGTAAATGCTACCTAATTATATTACCTATTTCGACCTTATTGGAAATTTACCCTTGAGGTCAATTTTGGTAGATTTTTTTAGTAGTTTTCCACTTGCTGTTTTCGTTAAATTTACCTTCAAAGAAAATTGTGTATGAGGTAGATTAATTGGTATTATTTACGTAAACTTAAATCTAAATTAAGACTAATTGGTCAATTTTTATCGGAGGTCTATTTTTCCAGTCAATTTTACGTTATAATTACTTTGGTAGGTAAATTTGTCTTGTCCCAAGTCGAATTGGAGCTAATTTTGACAAAAATGTTTGCTGGGATACAGTCACTTCCGTGGACACGTAATTCTCCATTTTTCAGTTTTTAATCAAAATATTCAAGATCCATCTTGACCACTATGGAGGAAGCATTCAATATTGTTTGTTTGACATATACATTATTCAATACATACAAAATTTAATTTAATTTTTTTTTTTAATTTTCCTTCTAAAATCTTCCGTTTTCATGAGAATGACCCTAAATTCTGTCATTGTGATTGTTTTATAGACCACTTTTTCTATTTCTATGCGACGCTTATTATGTCAATCACTCGTTTAGTTGCAAATACAGAAGGAAAAGAAAGTTCTAACAAGTGACATACTTGTATGTTGAGCCTTGTCAGATTTTATTTTATAATGAATTTATAAATTATTAAATAGGGTGGGTTTCAACCAAAAAAACGAGTTTTATACTCACACTGCCCCCCCCGCCCCCCCCTACACATAAAAAAAATTGCTTGATAATCGGGATTAATTTGTTAATAATATCAATATTTCTTTGGGATTTTCACCAGTCCAAGGGTTTGTGTTTTTAAGATTTTTTTTGTGAAACGTAATATCAGATTTTGCCAGAAATTTAATAATCAGTGGTAGTAAACCACTTTCAAGATATAATCTCGATCTTTAATAATAAAAAAGTTCCTCGCTTACTATATTTTACAATGCGTTTTCGTATTTTTGCATTACACGTAATAATATTGTTTAAATGCTGTTTGTGGCATTATCTTAATTTTTTCTAATTCTTTGGGACTTAATGCCACATGCATTTTTTTTAACCGGTTCCCAGGGAATCTACAAAATATCACAATGAACCAGTATGTTACTGGGAAATAATCTCTACTCCTGTGACTTCTACGTCAAAGATTGTTAGAGCTATGTATTTATCATACACAGCAAAACACATTTTTCAAAAAAAGCCTTGAAAAAGGAAACAGATTAGATTTCCGAAACGTCGGCGAAATATTTAATTTCAACTTTTTATACTTATCTGTGTTATTTGTTAAAAAAAGCAACCTCTAACTGATCCTTTGACGTAAAAATCACAGGCGTAGAGGTTATTTCTCAGCGACATATGGTTAATTGTGATATTTTGTAGATTCCTCGGGCACCGGTTAAAAAGAAAAAAATCGGTAAACAGTGGCGGATCCCTGCGCCCCCCCCCCCCCCCTCGAACAACCAAGGAACCTAGAAATCGTGACTCGCAATTGCAAATTGGTATATATAAATAAATTCTAGGACAGTATATGCGTTAGGAAACGTGCCAATTAATTGATTTTCTAAAATATATTAAAAAATGAAGTGGATTACAAGATTTTTCAAATTTTGAATTTTTAACTAAAAAGAAAAATACCAATTCATCGATTAAATTAATATTTACATCATCATTATTCTTATTCACACTTACGTCTCTCAAAAATTCTTAAATTTTTGTCCTAAGATTCCTAAGAAAATCAGAACTCAGTCTGCTCAGTTTTGAAAATTGAAGAATGCAAATAAGTTGCTTTCCTTTTCTTTGTATACGCATTGGAACTTCGTTGACTAAAAACGTTTGTGTTCTAAGTCTAAGTACGTCCTCTCCCAGTTAAAGACATTTCATTTTTTACATGGGATACTTATTTTTGTCGATTTGTTGACATGTTCATGGAATTGGAATATTCATATGAAACAGACTCCTCCCAAGGATATTCTTAGCTTGTTTTGTTGCTCGAGTGAGTCAAATTGGTCTCGGCATGAAAAGATAATTGCTTTCAATCCCTTTAATGTGTTTGCGGCAAATAACAATTCCGGACGTCCGGACCTGGTTTTTGAATTGAATTATTTTAGATACCTCACAAAAATGTCTTAATATTTTATTCCAGCATGTGGTCATAACAAGAGTTCTATTCATTAACAGTAAATATAAACTGAAGGGTCATCGGGATAATTTTGAGAATAGAAAGTAAAATGTAAGCAGACGATGAGTAATAAAATGTAGAGGGTTTGGGTTTTCAAGGTAATAAAAAATGTGTAAGATTTGTTTTGCGGCGAATGGGCGAGTGCCGCCACAACATTAAGGTCCAGGTATACCGTACATCTATTAACCACCACCACCCGCCTTTAATCCAGACATGCACATGAACGAGACAGTCGAAACAATTATATTTTGTTTAGTTAATCTATTAAATATATTTTAAAAATATAAATATTTTAAAAATATAAATATTTTAAAAATATAAAACATTTGCTATTTGCTCACTTATTATCCCTACATTAAATGATGATAAAATGTCAAATGTCTCAATGATCACATGATCCTCTCCCAAAAATTCAATACAGTATAGTCGCGTCTCACTATCTTTATCTTTGTTTCTATTTTTTTCTGTTTATTGGACAAGGCCGAATTCCCCTTTACAAAATAAAATATTTTTAGGTGCGCCTGCACAGTCCACGAGCCCACAGCCCTCGTACGTATCTGGTTAATTAGACACCCTGTTAAGGTGCGCCCCCCCCTTGGCATTATCCTGGATCCGCCACTGTCGGTAAAGGTATTTACACAGAACTTTCCTCTTGATTTGTGCAAGGCGGTCATTTTAAAAAATTATTATTTACGAAATGACATTGAGAACAATAATCGGAATATAGTCATCACTATTATTACAAAGAAAACCTGATGTTTGGTCAAAAAAATATTCACAGTGGTCATCCGACAGCAAAAATTCAATAGAAATCTTAAATCCTATCAAAAACAATTTTTTTTGTCATCTATTTTATATTTTGTGGTGGTGAAAAATTTTCAAATTTTTTATTTTTTTATTTACAAAATTCATTTTTTTTTAATAGGTCTAGAATGCCATGAAACGTGGACATTTTAAATCTGAGCAAAAAATTTCTTATCCATCTATTCTAGTTGTAATAATTTTTTCTAAAATATTAGTAAAAAAAATTTCAACATTCTTTTTTTCTGAAATAGGCTTAGAATGACATGAAACCTGGAAATTTTAAATTTGAGCAAAAGAAAAATTTTTCATCTATTCTATAAATACTAGTGGCAAAAAATGTTTTTCTTAATTTTCATTTTTTTTTTAAATAGGTCTAGAATGCCCTGAAACATTTAAATTTGAGCAAAAGAAAAATATTTCATAGTACTTAGTGGTAAAAGAATTTTTTCAAAAAAATTTTAATTTTTTTTTAAATAGGTGTAGAATGCCAAGAAACGTGTAAATTTTAAATTTGAGCAAAAAGATTTTTTTCCATCTATTCGTGGAAAAAAAAATTCAAAAATGTATTATTTTAAAAAAAAAATAGGTTTAGAATGCCATGAAACGTGGAAATTCTAATTTAAACAAGGAAAAAAAAATTCATCTATTTCAGCGGTACAAATATTTTCAAAAATGTTGGGAACAAAATTTTTCTAAAAATTTTTATTTTGAAATAGGTTTAGAATGCCATGAAACGTGGAAGTTTTAAATTTGAACAAAGAAAAAAAAATTTCATGTATTTTTGTGGTAAAAAATTTTTCAAAAATGTTGGTGAAAATTTTTTTTTTTTCTGAAATAGGTTTAGCGTGTCATGAAACGTGGAAATTTTTAATTTGAGCAAAAAGAATTAGTTTTCATTATTTATTCCCTTTAGAGGGTCTACTCTGTATATTTTCCAGTAAAAGTTTAACCATTTCTTCGCTGACAGTAGGGTCAACTACCTACCAAATTTGGCTGCTCTCCGTTCAGTAGTTTTTTAGTTAATGCACTAACAGACAGTCAGACAGACTGACGGAATTGAAAAACCTATATTTTCGTAATCCACGTAATCTGAAACATCAAAATCCGAGAAAATCTCGGAGGGTGATTTTTTCTCGAATACAATTCTTCCCTTCGGTATGCGAGGGAAGCAAAAATATGTGGCAGGAAGTCCCAAAGAATTAGAAAAAATTAACATGTAATAGTTTATACAGGGTGTTTCACTTAAAAGTCCCCAGGCCATTATCTCTAAAACTAATAAAGATATTTTATTTTTGTAAATGGCAGATGATTGATACCAAAGAAAGGTTTAAATAACGGTGATTAGAATTTTTCCTCAACAGCACACAGAGATGGCGCTGCGATGCAAAACTATTTTTTGATGGCTGGAACCTTGAAACAAAAGTCATGTGATTAAACAATATTTTGTGAATAATTTTGATGATATAGAGAATTTACAAAAACAAAGCCGTTTTGGAGTTACATGAGTTTCTTTCATTAATGCCAGTACACGTGAATTTTGATAAATCCCTATAATTTATTTCTTATTTATTATAGAATATTGGTTACCAAACACTTTTTTTCAAGATAAGGAAAGTGATATAATACACTATCATAAAATTATGTTTACCACTTCCGGCCAAACCGGAACTAACATGATGAACCAATATCCATATGTTCCTACATATTACATTTTTTTTTCTAATAACGCTTCTAATAAAACGGCTCCCAAAACTTAAAGTAAGTAAGACAACAAAGAAAATACACACTAATTTAGAATGGGCTAAATTTATATTAACAATTCAGTAAAGAACGTAAACAAAAGTTTTATAAACAAACATTTAAAAACTATCGAAATATTAAAAATGAAATTAAACTAATTTCTTTCTTATTAGTAGGTACTTATTATATTAAATGTTCAAAATTTCTCCCTTCTTCATGAATACACATATTGTACCGTTTCAGTAACTCTTCATTGCAAACTTTTTGTAACGTATGTCTATTTATAGCAGCAACACTTGCATATATTTTATTATACAAATCGGCCATATCCTCAATGGGTTCAATGTACACTACACTTTTTAAATACCTCCATAGGTAAAAATCTAATGGAGTCAAGTCAGGTGATCGTGCTGGCCATCTGACTACTCCATTAGTACCAATCCATCTCTGAGGGTACATTTCATTAAGACAATCTTTGACTAGTACTGAGTTATGGGGTGGTGCACCATCTTGGTGAAACCAAATATTCTCCTGGTTATGAGGGATAGTCTCTAATAATCCTGGCAATACATTTCTCAAAAATATCTCATATTTTCTTCCATTTAAAGTCCCATGGAATAGATATGGTCCAATAATATATGAATTTAATATTCCACACCACACGTTAACTCCAAAAGTTACCCGATTTCGGGTCATTCTCATCCATCTAGGATTATTTTGTGACCAGTATCGGCAGTTATGCTTACTCACAACTCCGTTGTTGTGAAAACGGCTTTCATCGCTCCAGAGCACATTTTTTTAAAAATTTGGGCATTCTTCAGAAAGAACTGAAAATTCAGCTAGAAAATGTAATCTTCGTTCATAATCACCAGGCCTTAAATGATGGATCAATTTTAATTTGTATGGATGGTATTTATTTGATTTTAATATTCTATGGCACGAAGATATCGACAGATTAGTTTCCGATGCCAGTTTCCGGAGAGAACATTGAGGATTGTTGACAACACTATTTAACACCAAGGCTGTATTTTCATCGTTTCTAACTGGCCTATTTCTGTTACGAATAGTTTTCTTAAAACTACCCCAGTTTCTTAAATTTTTAAACAGCATGATAAATGTTTTTTTATCGGGGTAGGGCTATTTGGAAATCGTAAACAAAACAATCGTTTTGCTTGTCGGGAATTTCTTTTGCATTCACCGTATATTAAAATCATATTTAACTTATCTTCATTGGTGTATCTAACCATTTTTTAAATTTATTTTTTTTATTGCCTTATTTGGATTAATTTGCTTTGAATTGTTTCTAAGTACACTATTTCTGTTTGAAACTATGATTGAAATGCACCAACTACAAACTTTGTTTAATAACTGTCAACCTTAAAATTAAATCAAAGCCTACTAATATCTCTTGAGTAGATTTTTCATTACCATTCTAAATTAGTGTGTATTTTCTTTGTCGTCTTACTTACTTTAAGTTTTGGGAGCCGTTTTATTAGAAGCGTTATTAGAAAAAAAAATGTAATATGTAGGAACATATGGATATTGGTTCATCATGTTAGTTCCGGTTTGGCCGGAAGTGGTAAACATAATTTTATGATAGTGTATTATATCACTTTCCTTATCTTGAAAAAAAGTGTTTGGTAACCAATATTCTATAATAAATAATAAATAAATTATAGGGATTTATCAAAATTCACGTGTACTGGCATTAATGAAAGAAACTCATGTAACTCCAAAACGGCTTGTTTTTTGTAAATTCTCTATACCATCAAAATTATTCACAAATTATTGTTTAATCACATGACTTATGTTTCAAGGTTCCAGCCATCAAAAAATAGTTTTGCATCGCAGCGCCATCTCTGTGTGCTGTTGAGGAAAAATTCTAATCACCGTTATTTAAACCTTTCTTTGGTATCAATCATCTGCCATTTACAAAAATAAAATATCTTTATTAATTTTAGAGATGATGGCCTGGGGACTTTTAACTGAAACACCCTGTATATTTTTTATAAAAAAGATATCACAGTAAAACAATTTTGCTTCATACATCAATCAAGAACAATATCAGAGGAATATGTTTATAAAATTTGAGATAAATATCTCTCACAAGGCTCGAGATACTGGGTGAGAAATAAGAAAATTTCCATTTTCGAGCTTTTCGGAGTTTTGACAAAAATACGGTTTTTCTCCAATTTCGCCATTCCGAATTAACTGGCGAAAAATTTACATAAGAATCTGTTTTTCATTTTTGTATGCCCTTTAGTCGGCCCCTCCTCCTTTAAAATGCATAGTAGCGGGCTCTAGACTCTACCATTGAAATAAAAATATTTCAACTGCACTGCATCTGAATAACAAATGGTACATAATTAAATTAATACGCCAGCTAACAAAAACTAATAAAGTACACTTGGTTTGATACCTCCACAAATAGTTTTTAGTGGAAAAGGGAGGAAGGAAGTAAAATAAATAACCCTGATCTTGAAGTATAAAGCATCCATAAAATCGTAAACATATGTTGCGTCAGCATGTGGCTGAGCTGACGTATGCCATCTTTGTCACTTTTACTACCGTGTGTAACATAATAGCCTACTGTGTAGTCGTTAGAGTAGACCGTATGTATCTTATTGTCCGAACACAATGCTTCAGACTGCTGTATTTGGTTGGTAATAGGATATTATGAGGTTCAGATGAGTTTTTTGGCAACATGTGAGAGCACTTGTGGTTATACATGCGTTAGCAATAGTAAATATACTTCATTCGCGACGTTTCAGAGAAAAAATACAAATAGTTGGTATAGTATTTCCATTGTCAGTTTAAAAATTCATAGTAATAAGCAACAGTATAGCTTTTTTAGTAGTCACCGCTACATTTTTGATGTCTTACTTCAAAACGCATATTTTATGAGATATTGGTGATTTTATGAAAAAAAGAGTGGGAATATATAAACATTTTTGGATAGTACTGCCCCTTCCACCGCCCCTCCCCCCAATAAAATGGGGATGAAAAGAGTAGTTTCGAGGGAATCAAAATCCTTCTTTGTACATATTCGTTCCGATCGATGTAGACATTTTTCTTCGGTTTTATCCGAAATGAACTTTTATTAAAATTTAAGGGATGAATTTATCACTCTGGTTTACCCGGAAATGACCGCAACTTTCGAATTTTAAATGGAACATCCTGTATATTTTTAGATATTTGGATTCAAGACAACATTCTGAGTATACCATGAGATTTTCGCGGAATTTTTGAGTCGATGTTCAGTTTTTTTAAGCATTTTAAGATATTCGTCTAGAGTGCTTTGGAATACCAAAATTTGTTCTGCGGCATGTAAAGTCCAAGGGAAAAATATAATTTTCCATTTAATTTCATTAATAAACCATTTACGAAGCCTCCAAAGTTGAACATATCACTTTTTTATCGAATTTTTTTTTTTTTTCAAATGGGAAGGTGGTGGCTCATTGTGTTCAATAAATTATAGATTTTTTTCTGAATTCATTGATGTCCATTTCAAATCTATGCTATTTGATTTCCTATTTTATTTAATTTGTTTAAAAATAAAAATCTACACAAAGTAGTGGCTCACCCCTATAACTTTTTTATTTTTGAACATATCAAAATGAAACTAGGGGGCCTAGGGTCATATAGAAAACTGCATTTTTTGACATATGAAGTAATTTAATGCCACTTCCGGTTTCGCAGGAAATAACCCTAACTTCTGATTTTCAAATGGAATACCCTGTATATTATTACATTTTTGGATTCAGAATGAATTTTTGAACATGTGTGGTGATTTTTATAAATTTATGGCAAGTTGTTATTTTTTATAGCAATTATAAATTTTAATCTAGACTGCTATGAAATAAAAAAAAGGTACTTTGTCATTTTAGATAGTACCGAAAAAAATATTTATACATAGTTACTATTATTAACCATTTTGTAGGCATTTTAATGCAAGTAATTTAGTTTTTTTGAAATAACTCTTTTTTTCAAATGGGACGGTGGTGGCTCCTCATATCCATTAAATTGCCCTTTTCTACGAATCCATCGATATCACGATGCTTGGGTATTTATTACATTTATTTAAAAAACTGCAAAAACAGATTGTACTTGTGGTATTTTAAATCTACAGTTATTATTATACGGCTATCAAAAAATTTCGCATCAAGTTACTTTTGCATTTTAAAGAAAAAAAAAACGTATGTTTATTATTATTTAAAATTCTAAATCAAAATTTTTAAATAACAACACGTTGTAAGAAAACTGAATCAAAATTAAAGTATTTACAATTAACAAAAATTACAAGTATTGTTTAAAGTGGCCTCCCCCACGAGCTATACACTCTCTTGCTCGATGTTCTGTCTCTCGAATGACGTTTTCCAATATTTCAGGTGTTATAGTATTGAATGCAGCTCTTATTCTATTTTCTAGATTTTCTAATGTCAAACTGGTATCCCGTACACTTTATCCTTGAGATATCCCCATAAATAAAAATCCAAACAGTTTAAGTCCGGAGACCTGGCAGGCCACCGTACTGGACCATGAGTTGCTATCACTTGTTCACCATACGTCTCAGTGAAATGATTTGAAACAATTCTGCTATCGTGCGGAGGAGCCCCATCTTGTTGAAAGTATAATTGAGCTAATGGTAGCTCTGCAACTTCATCCCATATCTCATTTTGTAGAAACTCGAGGTATCTTTCACCCAATAATGTTCCTTGAAATAAAATAGGCCCTACTATGCGATGTCCATAAATTCCAGCCCATACATTCACGCCAAAACGTTCTTGAAAATTATTGGTTCTGACTAAATGTTGATTTTCTTGAGACCAGTATCTAGTGTTGTGTCGATTAAACATTCCATTATTTGTGAATCTAGATTCATCTGAGAATAACACATTTTCTAAAAATCTGTTATGTTGTTCACATTTATTAAGTAACCCCCCCTCACAGTATTGTACCCTTCGATCATTATCAGCTTCATAAAGGTGCTGGTGTAAGTTGTATTTAAAAGAATGTTAATTGTGTTTTTTTAATATGCGTCTTACAGAAGCAGTTTGATCATAGTTTACTATGGCTAGCACATTAATTTCCATTTCCTCACTTACTACGAACGTTGGGTTGCGTACCCTTGGTTCCCGCTGCATTTTCCTTTCCAACTTTTTAAAATAAGGTCGGGATGGACATATTCTTTCTGGAAATCTTTCATTATACATTTCGTGTGCACGCTTTCCATTTTTACGATAGTCCCCGTAAATAAGAAGTAGGTATGTCAACTTTTTCATTATTTGTATACACCATTATTGCAATACTTAACTAAAAGTTCCAATAGAGCAGTAGCAGCTGACGTCACAACATGGCCGCCAAAGTTGCCTGGGTGGTAATTACCTAGTTTTGCATTTGTGTGCTTTCTGATTAATTCGAGTTTTTAAAGAATTTGTAGTGCTTTTTTAAACATTTTTTTCATGTCACATCAATTTTAGGTGTTTTTCGTCTGTTATACATTTCGCGATTTATTGATCTAACTTTAATTTAGTGTTTTATTTGTGTTTTTCAACCGGCGTGTTATCTTGCGTACCTGTCAAAAGTTATTAATTTTCGATATGGTAAGTGAATTTCAGTGAATTTATTATAATTTTATTTATATTCTACATTTTAGGAGTCCCCTCATTACATTTCTAAGCTGAAATGTATTAATGGAGCCAACCTATATGATTTAAAAGTGAGAGATTGAAACTATCGTTCGATGATTTTTCAAAAATATAATATAGCATTGAATTAATGAACCATTGTGACCCTTCTTGTAAATAAAATTTATATCTAAACTATAAGACTATTATTATCCATACTTACCATTATAATTATGTATAATATGTATAATTTGAAACATTCAATGATGGTAGACGATGCTGTTAAAAGTGTGTTATTTTTTAAATTCTGTTGTGTTTTAACTCACTTACCTTCACTGGTATTTTATTTGTGTACATTATCAATATTTTGAACCTCTGTAATTATAATTGTAAGAATCAGAACAGATACCAAACTAGGTATATAGCTATATAAAGTATTCGGAGCCTATTATGTTGCATATTAGCTCGCAATTTAAATTAAATGGAAACTGAAATGATCTCACAGTCCTATCTTTTTATTAGATTTACTATTACTCCTACATTTCATAATACAAACCTCTGATTGTTGTTATTAATGTGATAAACACTTAAACTCGTTACAAACTTTTGAGCCTAACAAAAGCAAGATATAAATCAATAAAAAGTTGAAGGGAAATATTTGAAATCGTCAAAAAACGTAGATTTTACAATAGGTTTATAAAACCATTAATATATGATTGATATATTGGCATAAATCAATGAGTATTTTGATAACTTTTAACCTAGTGTAATAATACTACCTAACCTATGTCACTGCCTAGCTGTAACTGAGCGTATATTAATTAAACATTTACTAAAATATGTCTTGATATTATATATGTACAAAAAATGTAAAAAATCCAATATAGCCTTTATTTTCACTAATTTATGGGTTCACAAAGATGTCAACGTTCTTGGCACCAAACTTTACACTGGTAAAAACAACACTAATAAAGCATATATAAAATTTTCTCTCACAGTAGATTTAAAAAATATGTATTTATAAACATCACTACATCTATCTGATGTTAAGAAATCCTCCACTTTAATTTATATTAAACGAAAATTGACCCCAACTCAAATGTCAAATTTCTGAATTTACCACCCAGGCAACTGACAGCTGGCAATACTGTGACGTCACTGCTAGTGCTCTATTAGAGAACTGTCATTTCATTTATTTTGTTTCCCTTTTAAAATGCAAGGGTAACTTGATGCGAAATTGCAATAGTTAACTAAAAGTTTCAGTCAGAGAAGTCATTTCGTTTATTTTGTTTCTCTTTTAAAATGCAAGGGTAACTTGATGTGAAATTTCTTGATAGCCGTATAATAAATAATAACTGTAGATTTAAAATACCACAAGTACAATCTGTTCTTACAGTTTTTTAAATAAATGTCAATAAAAACCCAAGCATAGTGATATCAATGGATTCGTAGAAAAGGGCAATTTAATGGATATACGGAGCCACCACCGTTTCATTTGAAAAAAAGAGTTATTTCAAAAAAACTGAATTACTTGCATTAAAATGCCTACAAAATGGTTAATAATAGTACTATGCATAAATATTTTTTTATTTCATAGCAGTCTAGATTAAAATTTATAATTAATAGCAATAAAAAATAACAACTTGCCATAAATTTATAAAAATCACCACACATGTTCAAAAGTTCATTCTGAATCCAAAAATGTAATAATATACAGGGTGTTCCATTTGAAAATCAGAAGTTAGGGTTATTTTCTGCGAAAGCGGAAGTGGTATTAAATTACTTCATATGTCGAAAAATGCAGTTTTCTGTATGACCCTAGGCCCTCTAGTTTCATTTTGATGTGTTCAAAAATAAAAAAGTTATAGGGGTGAGCCGCTACTTTGTGTAGATTTTTTATTTTCAAACAAATTAAATAAAATAGAAAAACAAATAGCATAGATTTGAAATGGATATCAATGAATTCAGAAAAAAAATCTATAATTTATTGAACACAATGAGCCACCAACTTCCCATTTGAAAAAAAAAGTTTTCGATAAAAAAGTGACATGTTCAACTTTGGAGGCTTCGTAAATGGTTATTAATGAAACTAAAAGAAAAATTATGTTTTTCCCTTGGACTTTACATGCCGTAGAACAAATTTTGGTATTCCAAAACGCTCTAGACGAATATCTTAAAATGCTTAAAAAAAATTGAACATCGACTCAAAAATTCGCGAAAATCTCATGGTATACTCAGAATATTGCCTTGAATCCAAATAGGTAAAAATATACAGGGTGCTCCATTTAAAATTCGAAAGTTGCGGTCATTTCCGGGTAAACCGGAAAGGGTCTCATACCATTTTTCATGCCCAAAAATCCATTTTTAAAGGTAGTTCATGCACCCCAAATTTCAAATGAATAAGTTAAAAAATAAAGGAAATATAAGGGTGAGCCACTTACTTGTGGCACCCGGTATATTAAAATGTTTATGTCCGCACTTGCACCAACACACTCATAATCGTCTTGATTGAAGACTGCAAGTGTTTGTTTTTATTTACACTTTGATAAATTCATCGCCTAAGAAATATCTTGACACATGTTTGTTTCCTTTTCCTTTCAGTACGATTCTATTCAAAGGGAACGTCTGCTCGTCTATATTTAAAAAAGGTTGAAAACGGGGCAGGCATCTGGTGTAGACTTCGAAATAGCCGCAATAATAACAATGTAGACGGATTAGTTGTTTTAAAAAGTGTAACTGGATTAATTTCAGTAGCGGCTCGTGATCGCATTTTAAGGGATGCGCGACGCACAGTGGTCCAGAAAAAAGCTTTTTCGTTCAAAATTGCCTAAAGCTGTTATTTTGCAACCGATTGGGATTTTTTTTTTTTTGTTGAAATATTCGTGATTAAATTTTGAAGAAATCTGTCATGGCCGATCTTTGAAATATCAAAACCTGAAGACTGTTAATGTGTCTAAATGGCCCATGATTTATAAAAATCCTGCAGATTTCTTTTCTTTAATTTACATAAATTTTGCTACTAGGGGGTTTTCGAGGTCGCTGATAACGAATCTGATATCCAAATTGTGTTGAACCGACCTGTGAGATGACGGAATAAGAAATGATAAAGAAAAATATTTTCGTTGAAATTAATACTTCGTTTAAAATATTACTGATTACTATTTTTACTTCCAGTTGTCTCAGTTTTAAGTTCCAGTAAGAAATTTAAGTTGGAGGATCCAAAATCGAAATCAAAACATTATTTAAATTCTAATAGTTCGTAACAGCAGCGATGTCAATAAATGTAAATAAATATCATTTAACCTACCTACGGTTATGCTACCGGCATATACAGGGTGTCCCAATAAAAACTTCAAGGCCGGATATGTTTTAAACGAATAGATATATTTTAATTTGTAGAGCATAATGAGAGCTTCATTTTTGAATATAATTGTTTTTTTAATATATCAGTATATAGATGGCGCTGTGCTCTAAAGAAATGTTTCGACGGGAGAAACTTTGAAATGGGGTTTATGTGAAAGAAAATGCATTTCTAAAAAAATACCATAAAACTAACTGTTTTCGAGATATTTGAGTCCAAATGTTGGCATTTGCAAATATTGAATAATTGTTATCTCTTCAACATTTCAGTCCTTTAAGTGGGACAATCTGTATTTAATTTACAAATTTTAGAAGAAAATATTTAAAGAATTTTTCATATCTTATGAAATAAATATATTTGAAGTAACCCTTGAAAAACTAAAAATATTGTTTATCATATAATTCGAACATTTAAGCAATAAAAAAACAATTACGAACATAAAACAATTTTTACGAACTAATGGAATTAAAATAGCTATTTTAATAGGTGTTCAAAATTATTGCCATTTTCATTAACACACATCGTAAACCTATTAATTAGTTCAGACCTACAAACTTCTAATAATGTGTGCCGATTAATGGCGGCAACACTAGCATACATTTTATTATAAAGATCTGCCATGTCTTCTGTTGGTTCTTTGTACACTTCACTTTTTAAAAATCCCCATAAATAAAAGTCTAATGGAGTAATCTCAGGAAATCGAGCGGGCCATCTAAGTACTCCATTGGTACCAATCCATCTTCCTGGGTATGTTTGATTTAAATAATTAACAACGTTGTGATGATTATGTGGGCCTGCTCCATCCTGATGAAACCACATATTATCCAACTGAGCGGGCAAATTCCTTAATAGTACTTGTAAATCATTTTGCAAAAATTGTAAATATCTTTCACCTGTTAAATTCTCATGGTAGAGGTATAGGCCAACAATATAACCATTGAAGATACCACCCCAAACATTTACTCCAAAACGATTCTGGGATCTGGTATGTCTCATCCACCTAGGATTCTTTTAAGACCAGTAACGACAATTATGCGTTGTGATTACTCCATTGTTGTGGAATCGACTTTCATCACTCCACGTAATTGTATCTAAAAGATTTGAATTTTCTTCTAAGAGAATTGAAAATTGCGCCAAAAAATCAAATCTTCGCTCATTGTCCCCTGGAAACAAATGATGAACTAAATGAATTTTATATGGAAAAAAATTGTTTGTTTTAAGAATTCTGTGGCAGGTGGAACGTGCAATATTTGTTTCTTCCGTCAACTTGCGTACTGACATGTTTGGGTTATTTTCTACTTGATGTAATACCAATGCAATATTTTCATCAGTTGCACTTCTTTTTTTTCTTGTTGTTTTTGATTTCTTAAAACCTCCTTAATTTTACAAATTAGAACAGAAAACTTACAAAAGTTTTCCGATCTGGTAAAGGTCTGTCAGGAAAACGTATCTCATATAAACTTACAGCTCTTGAAGCATTTTTACGACATTCCCCATAAATTAAAATCATGTTTAAACTATCTTCATTTGTATGGGAAACCATATTTAATAATAAATATTCACAAAGAAAACAATAATTAGGTACAATAATACAGTTCTGTTGACACACCAATAAACAAAATGTGATTGAAATTGGGAAATGTCGAAACTATTATTCCAAAGGTAACTTTAATTGTATTTAATTTATAAGGCTTATTATACTCACTAGATATCCAATATTTTTAATTATAATCTAACCTAATAACAAAGCAATTATATGAAAAATTCTTTAAATATTTTCTTCTAAAATTTGTAAATTAAATACAGATTGTCCCACTTAAAGGACTGAAATGTTGAAGAGACTACAATTATTTAATATTGGTAAATGCCAACATTTGGACTCAAATATCTCGAAAACGGTTAGTTTTATGGTATTTAGAACATAATCTTCTTAGAAATGCATTTTCTTTCACATAAACCCCATTTCAAAGTTTCTCCCCCAGAAATATTTCTTTAGAGCACAGCGCCATTTATATACTGATATATTAAAAAAAACTTTTATATTCAAAAATGAAGCTCTCATTATGCTCTACAAATTGGCTTTTACAGGATTACAATATCTCTATTCGTCTATCCGGCCTGGGAGTTTTTATTGGGACACCCTGTATGTTGCAATCAAAACCAATGGTTGTGATTTGAATAAATAAAAGCTCGTTAATGTTGAAATAGATCGAAATCTTGAAATTTAAATCGATTAGCAGATTTAAACACCCCGTAAAGTGTCATCTGGGATTTCTCTTGTTTTTCAACGATATACCAATTGTTTCCGTTTGAATGGTGACCACCAGATATCCTTTTCGTGAAATGAACCACTTCGAATTAGACCACCTCCATTTTTTTTTCAAAAATCGATGCCTACAAACGTCGTCGTTATTATAACTAATATGGTCTTAAGGTACATTAAATTTTAGTGTCTAAACATAAATTAAAATATCTGCAAATGACAATAAATGGGGCCATCCCTTAAACTATGTGGTAGTTGTATTATTGTATACAGATTCAGAAAGTATTCGTTTTGGTATGGCAATAATTGGCAATAAGTGGAAGCGAGAGCGAAGCAACTAGGCTATTCTTTTCTATCGTATGTATAACACATCGTACAAAGCGCCACCTGCTATCTCCACCACATGTGTGTGGACATCCCTAGAGTTTAAATTTGTTTCCGTTTTACACACGTCAGTTCTCGTTTTGCCCTATACGATAGAAAAGAATAACCTAGTTGCTTCGCTCTCGCTTGCTCTTATTGCCAAATATTACCATGCCAAAACGAACACTTTCTGAATCTGTATAATTGTAAAATATTTGCTGCTATGCAATTAAAGTATACTTGGATTAATTTATAAGTAGCAATAATCATGGGCAAACAAAACACAAATAAATGGAAATCGGCATTTGACAGCAGCGGAATGAGCATGCGCACTAACCTAGGAACCGCGGCGCGCGATCACTAGTCTAGTTTGAATTCAAAATTTAAATCATATTTCACATCTACAATTTTGCGAACGATTTAAAATTTATAAAACGGATGTTATTCACCACAGGGCAGGGAATGATTATAAATGTACTTATACCAAATCTAGATAGAGAAATATTCATTTATTTTTATTATGAGGTTGAGGTAGATACTTTATAAAACTAGCAATAGATACTGTCTCATTAGTTGTGTTGTGATGCAGTTTTATTTTTATTGGTTCAAAAATCGAACCTATCAGCGGAAATTTTGCGATCCAAATATCTCTACAAAAAATATACCTGTATTATACAGATAAAGTCATTGATGGACGTTTATACGATGTACATGAACACATATACGAAGAACATTCCCTGACATGTATACATAGTACATATGACTTCAACATACACTTTTCTGTATGTTCGATTCATATCGTAAGTATATTCGTAATGTATATGAAAATATTATTTATATGAGAATGTTGGAGGAACATCCATGACAAATACAGAATGCAATTAGAACTTTGAGAATGCAAAATGTACATTGGTGGAATAATAATTGCTATCTGGAATACTTAATGCAGTATTAATAGCTTGACATGCATCCATTTTCTGATAAAACAAAATCGGTGTGTATTCTGCCACTTGAAATATAATGATGAAAAAATGTCAGTAATAATAATGATCATGTAAGGTGCGAAAAATAATGACAAGGATGACGGGGAAATTTTTAGTAATGAAGTTTGTTTATTTTATTAAGCTTTATTTTACTGTTTGATACTATTCCTGTCCATGCATTTGGGCTCTAGAAAGTAAAATTTCTTCCGTTTTTTTTTTCATTTTTCTGCGTTTACTACTTCATTTTCTGCTTACGAGGTATGCAAAAAGTATGCTCGAAACAGATGAAACCGTGCTGCTCGTTTCTGGCAGTTGAGTTATGTGGAAATGCCGCTATTGGCCGCGGCACAATCCCTGCATTTTACGCCTCTTAACGCCCGTTAATGGCCCGAAGGTGAATGCATATGATCTCCCAATTAATCAGGATATTTAAAACCATAAAGCAGTTACATATAATTTAGACAAGTCAGCCACGTGCTCACGAGAATAAATATACAAAAAATGTGGATGGCTCTCTATTTTTAGTTGGACGCGTGTACGATAAAAATAAACGCGGATATTTGAGAACAATAATTAATTGTCTCCAGTGTACATGACTCGATATGGACCACTTCCATGGTAGATCCTACATAAGTTACTTTTTACTTATTTTTGAAAAAAAAATGCACAGTTTTCTGACTCATGCGTTTCGACATAATGCGATCGAAAAGCTTACCTTTCCACCTCTAATTTGAAATTTGTTTTTTTGCGTTAACTTTTGAATATTGTACATCATTGTTTAATTTACAATTTGTGAAAAATTGAGGAATTTCAAAATTAATAGAGAAGCCGCTGTCTAAGGAATCACTATTTCCACATCCAGATTTTCGGTCATCACTTTAAAGGAAACATCTTGACTATGTTTGCACTCTAGGATGTGGAAATTATTGGTCAAAGAATTTTAATAATATTTGGGGCAGATGTCATAGAAATAGAAAGAAATCTGAGGCCTTGGCTTCTAGTACTTACACAAAATCCCAAGTTTCTGTACTCTGACCAGTTTGCTTTACTTATTTTTTCCTATTTACCCCTATAACCGTATTTAATCCCAACCCTTCAACGGAATCGTCTCAAAATATAATCTAATTACAGACGTCGTAATAATACACACATGTATCAAATTTGATGTGAAAATCTCAATTTAATTTTATCAACCCTTTTAATAATGGAGTGGGGTCGGCAGGGAGGGGTGGTGCTGAAGAATATTATAAAAAAATCTCTGAGGCCATGGCTTCTAGTACATACACCAGGTCCCAAGATTCTGTACTCTTACCAGCTTGCTTTACTTATTTTCTCTTATTTACCCCTATTCAACCCCAAACCCTTCAACGGAATCATCTCAAAATATAATCTAGTTCCAGGTGTCGTTATAATATATAGGTACGTGTACCAAATTTCAAGTGAATGTCTCAATTTTATTTTATCAACCCCTTTAATAATGTAGTCGAGATGGTAGGGGGGATAGAAAACATACAAAAATCGGTAAAGGAATTTACACAGAACTTCCCTCTTTATTTGTGCGCGGGTCAGTCTAAATAATTAATAATTACGAAATGATATTGAAAATAATAATCGGAATATAGTTATCATTATTATTACAAAGAAGATAAGGTAAGTTTAATCAAAAAAATATACAGAGTACTCATCTAACAGCAAAAGTTCAATACTAAATAACAGGTGCCAAATATGGAAGGCTTGCGCAAATACCTTAACAAATGTCCACCATGAATTATTTCTTGGGATGACCACCCTGTATATTTTTCAATAAAAGTATAATAGCACATGTCAAATGTTATTGCCATCTGACACATTTTCATTTCCCCATTCACATGGTGAAGTGGAAGTATAATGGTGGTTAAAAAATTTCATTTTTTTTTTAATTTTTCAAAAATGTTGGTTAAAAATTTTCAAAATCTTTTTTCTTCTGACACAGGTTTAGAATGTCATGAAACGTGAAAATTTTAAATTTCAGCAAAAAAAAAATTTTCATCTATTCTAGTGGGTGGTAAAATTATTTTCCAAAATGGTGAAAAATTATTCAAATCTTTTTTTCCGAAATAGGTTTGGAATGTCATGAAACGTGGAAATTTTAAATTTGAGCAAAACTTTTTCATCTTATAGAAAGTAGTGAAATAGATTAAAGATGTTTTCAATTTTTTTTTTTTATTTGTTTGAATAGGTTTAGAATGCCATGAAAACGTGGAAATTTTAAATTTGAATAAAGAAAAAAAATATTTTTTTCTGAAATTTTTCAAAAATGGTTAAAAAAATTTCAAAATTTTTTCTTCTGAATTAGGTTTAGAATGCCATGAAACGTGTAAATTTTAAATTTGAGCAAAAAAAAAATTTCCATCTATTCTAGTGGTAATTTTTTTTCCAAAATGGTAAAATTTTTTTATAAATTTTTACTTCCCTCGCACACCGAAGGGAAGTATTGTATTCGAGAAAAAATCACCCTCCGAGATTTTTTCGGATTTTGACGTTTCAGAACACGTAGATTAAGAAGAAAATATAGGTTTTTCAATTCTGTCAGTCTGTCGGTCTGTCTGTCTGTCTGTCGGTGCATTCACTAAAAAAACTACTTGATGGAGAGCAGTCAAATTTGGTAGGTAGTTGACGGTACTGTCAGCGAAGAAGTAGTAAAAATTTCACTGGAAACCCTACAGGGTGGACCGTTTAATGGGAATAAATAACGAAAAAAAATTTTTTGGCTCAAATTTAAAATTTCCACGTTTCATGACACGCTAAACCTATTTCAGAAAAAAAAATTTAGAACATTTTTTTCACCAACATTTTTGAAATTTTTTTTACCAAGATGAAAAAAAAAATCCTTCTTCAGATTTAAAATTTCCACGTTTCATAGCGTTCTAAACCTATTTAAGAAAAATTTAGAAAATTCTTTCACAATTTTTTAAAAAATTTTACCACTAAAATAGATGGATTTTTTTTCTTTGTTCAAATTTAAAATTTCCACGCTTCATGACATTCCAAACCTATTTCTGAAAAAAAAAATTGCAACATTTTTTTACCATCTTGGAAAAATATTTTACCGCTAGAATAGATGGAAAAAGTTTCTTTTTGCACAAATTTTAAATTTCCACGTTTTATGTCATTCTAAACATATTTCAGAAGGAAAAAATTATGAAAACCTGTTATTTAGTATTGTACTTTTGCTGTTGGGTGAGCATTCTGTATATTTTTGTGACCAAAAGTTATCAGGTTTTCTTTGTAATAATAGCAATAACTATATTGCGATTATTATTCCCAATGTCATTTCGTAATTAATAGTTTTTTATAGTGACCGTCATGCACAAATAACGAGGGAAGTTCTGTGTAAATACCATAAATTTACCGATTTTTTTCTTTCTAAATAGGTTTGGAACGTCATGAAGCGTGGAAATTTTAAATTTGAGCAAAAAAAATAATTTCATCTATTCTAAAGTAAGTACTTAGCGATTTTTTTCCAAAAAAAATTTAAATTGTTCAGAAAAATTTTTAAATTTTTTTAATACGATTAGGGTACCATGGAAACGTGGAAATTTTAAAGGAAAAAAACTTCATCTATTTTAGTGGTAAAAAAAAATTCAAAAATGTTCAAAAAAAATTTTAAAAAAATGTCTTTTTAAATAAGTTTAGAATGCCATGAAACGTGGAAATTTTAAATTTGAAAAAAAAAATTCTTCATCTATTTTCGTGGTAAAACTTTTTTGAAAAATGTTGGTGAAAAAAATGTTCAATTTTTTTTTTGAAATAGGTTTAGCGTGTCATGAAACGTGGAAATTTTAAATTTGAGCAAAATAATTGTTTTCACTATTTATTCCTTTTAGACGGTCCACCCTGTATATTTTTCAGTGAAAGTTTTACCATTTCTTCGCTGACAGTGGGGTCAACTACCTACCAAATTTGATTGCTATCCGTCAAGTGTTTTTTTAGTAAATGCACCAACAGACAGACAGACAGACTGACAGAATTGAAAAACTTATATTTTCGTAATCTACGTGTTCTGAAACGTCAAAATCCGAAAAAACTCGGAGGGTAATTTTATATACAGTACTTCCCGTCGGTATGCGAGGGAAGTAAAAATCGGAGATCTTGTTGGCTTCTCCCATATTTTCCGAGTCCCAAATTTTTATACTTTTACCAGCTTGCATTACTTATTTTCCCCTATTTACCCCTATATACCCCCCATGTTCCCAGTCGTCTTGAAACCACTTTTTTTAAACAAATTTTTACCGATATTTGTTCGCATAGGTAGTTAGTATATGTACTCCACATACCCCAATTACACTGGCACACCAAACATCCGGTCGGGGCGCGGTAGAGGGAATTTAAAAAAAATGTCCCCGTCCCCTCTCCATATTCTCACACCATACCAAAAATTTCCAGAGAGAAAAAGTTATTAGTTATATGCTCTTCAATTATCGACTGGAGGACGTTAACTTTTCGTCGTCAACTACTTTGTTTTTGTTTTAACTGTGACTTCTTATACAAATTTGTCTTCAACAATAAATAATTTTGGATTTGTTAACATTCCTTCTGTTTTTGTTCCAGCCTAAACTGAAGTGTCAAACTCGGACGTGTTCAAAATGACGTGGAATAATTTACCCCGGTCGCCCCTAATAATAACGCCGCGTAGTGCCTGTTAAACATGTTGAAATCGCTCGAGGATTACGTAGTAGAAATGGAAAACCGCAGTGCCATAGACCAAAGCCAGGCCCAGAACCTGAGCGAGGACATCTGGACGCAGTTACAGCAAAAAGATAACGATCTGGTGTTAGCGGCGGAGCTGGGGAAAGCTCTGCTGGAGAAGAACGAGGAGCTGAAGAAGCAGCAGGAGGCGTTGGTGGAGGAGTACTCGAAGAAATTAGAGGTGAGTGTAGGTTGTTTTGGGTTTTGGCCGTATTAGGCGTTGACCTGGAAATAAATAAACTCGCAATTTTTCTGTCTATTATGAAACTGAGTTTAGTCTGCATTTCGGGCTACATCGAAATACAATGAATGTTTGAAAAATACCCTTTCTACAACATTATTACATTTACTTTCTAACACATTATGCAGAAAATCTTAAATAGGTAATCGCTCGCTTACGTTGAAAAGAAAATATTACATAGAATCCAAATCAGATCATTAATATACAATATGAATAACGCAGGGTCCGATATTGAACCCTGTGGAACTCCCATTCCGAAGAACAAACGCTCAGAATTGGCTCTGCATAGCTTATTTTCGCCAACATGTTGTCTACTCTCACATATTGGTAATGATTGTTTAAATTCCATAGTCATATAATACGATTAACAATTTTGTATGTGCCCTGCTCAAATAATAAAACATTCCAACAGGGATTCTTCTGCTGTATTATATTGAATAGGGTGTGTGTACTTGTCTAAAAGTATAAAATACTCATGGTATGTATGCAGATTCAGCAAATTTAGTTTTAGGTACGTAAACTTGTTTCTGCGCAGATAAACCACGCCTTGTCGTGGAAGGATGCAGGGCATTGGTCCATCGCTTGACCGCGACGAGTTGAGAACAGCGCGAGCGCACCCATTCTGCTTTTAATAGCGTAGTTGTTTAGACGTGTGCGAATAAAATAAATTAATCTCAATTTCGTTATTAAAATGCCGTGTGTTTATAACAACTGCAGAAAAAGTGCAAATTGTGAAGTGGTACTTCGGGGGCCATTCCACTGAAGACACAATAAATTTATTTACTGCGGCATAACAAGACAGACCAATCCCTTCAGCTAAGCATAATTTCATACATTATTAAAAAAATTGATAATTTCGGATGTGTCGTGAATTATTGTAAAAAATGCTGTGAACCCGAACCCCGTCACCAACAAATGAGCAAAGAACGTGAAATTCGCGAAACTAATGTCTGTGCACTTGTTGAAACTAGTGAACCTTGGTCTAGCAGACAAATTGCTGATGAAGTTGACATGAAGGAAGGAACTGTAAGAAATATTTTGAAAAGAAATGGGTACAGTTATTTTAAAGTTCAAACAACGCAAGAAATATTTACCGAGGACAATTTCAAACGGATGGAATTTTGTGAAATCATGATAAATAAAGTGAATGAGAATGAAAATTTCTTAAAGAATATATTGTTTACAGATGAATCATCCTTTTCATTACATAGGAAACACAATCCATCCGTAGTACGATATTGGTGTTGAAAAAATAAATATTTGAGTGTTGCTGCGCGAACTCAGTATCCTCAAAAGTTGAACGTTTGGACAGGAATTTTAGACAATCATATTATAGGTCCACTGCTAATCGATGGCAATTTAAATGGCAATAAATATTTAGAGCTTTTACAAAACCAAATAATTCCTGCAGTTCAAAATCTTACTGTCAACTTTGCGACATTTGGTTTCAACAAGACGGTTGCCCAAGTCACAATACCTTAACTGTTATTAATTTTCTGGAAAGAACATTTCCCAATCGTTTAATAGTTACGAGAGGAATGATAAGATGCCCCCCCAGGTTACCTGATCTAGCACCCCATGATTTCTTTCTGTGGGGCTTTTTAAAGGAAACCGCGTACAAACATGCGTTTGAACGAGCCAATAATTTAGTTGAATTACGGGAAAAACTTATCCAACTTTGTGCAAGCATTACTCCAAATCAACTCAATGATATGAGAGGTTCATTGTATAATCCGTTTGGCTATTGTTTGGCACAAGAAGGTGGTTTGTTTGAATCCTTACTTCATTAATTTGTTGTTTGATAATTATTAGTCGATTTTAGTTTCTGGGGGTTATTTCATATTATTTTCATGTTCTATTTTTGTAATTTAATAAGAATAATTTATTTTTTGATAATTATTAGTTGATTTTAGTTTCCGAGTTATTTAATTTTATTTTAATGTTCTATTTTCATTTCGGTTTTAATAAGAATTATTATTTTATTCCCATAGCATTTGCGGCTAAAAAGAAACTGTAGAAATGTTTTCAATGGAAGAAATGTGACAAATAACTTCTTCGCTTTTGGCGAAGAGATATTTTCTCGTTTCGTATAGAAATTATTACCTACGTCCGCATCCATCCTTAGTTCATGCCGTACTAAATTCAATTCATTGTGTCTCTCTGCTTTCTCG
The DNA here is from genome assembly GCA_963583905.1 of Stenurella melanura. NCBI lineage: Eukaryota > Metazoa > Arthropoda > Insecta > Coleoptera > Cerambycidae > Stenurella > Stenurella melanura. The sequence continues at coordinate 121,909,622 of OY757315.1, read as the reverse complement.
ATTTATGGAACTAGCGGGGCGTGGTCAATTACATCGTTATTCCTATACCCTAAACTGCATTTTCCGAATCTTTATAGTATAGCTAAAACAGTTTTTCGGCAAAAAATGTTTTTAAATAATTTTAAAAGAAAAAATTACAATTAAATATTCACCGCCAAAAAAGACATGTGACGTCACTATCTACATAAATAAAGCAGCATTGTGTACTAGAGATGTACCAATTATTCGTGGAAAGTGACTAATATTAACTCTGCTTTCTTTTAAGGTTATGTTAACAAAAATAATCGCAAATAAACCAAATTATTAGTTATAATATAATAATGTGTAATGATACGAAATCTAAATCGTATTAGGCTTCTATAGCTATATTTATAGAAATACGACTAATTTTACTCACAAATATGATAAACAATATGTCAGAAACATGTGATATACGAGACGACGTCACCAATAAGATTGCGTTTTCGAAATCATTTAAATATTTGAACTTTAGGTCGATTTGTTTATTAAATGCTTATTTGAAACTGTTGAAATAATTAATATGAATGCGTTTAGGCTTTTATAGTTATGTACCATTTGAAGGGAATTGTTTTATTTGAAAAACACCCTATTCCGTCGAAGAAAGTTTCTAGATTGAAACACCCTGTATAATGTACACAGTCACAGCAAAGCTACATTTCATGGCTTGCAAATTTACCCAGCTTACCGTTAACTCACGACCTATGACTCGTTCGAACATTCAGTTCAGCTTTCTTGCACACACAACAATGCAAGTTATAATTTTCTATTTTTTACCTTCGCGAACACGTAAAGTCGTTCTTTAGAAATTTTTAAGCGACAAAGGAATGAATTTTACTGCTATTCTTCATACTTTGGGTTATAACAAAAAAACATTTCATAATTGATTTCAAATATTTTGGAGATGACATTTTCTTATTTTATGTTTTTGTGGAGATGAAAAATATCTTTTTGGGCAGAGTGTGCTTGGCTCTATTTTTTTTTAAGAGAATCTGTTTTTGTGGGCGTATACATATTGTATCCAATATAATATGCTTGGCGTCTAGTGGTTAACCAGTTTGCTTAGGGCTGCAGTACTGAAGTATTATCCAGTGGATTCTCTAGCGGCAGATTTTTACTATGTAGGTATCAAGAATATGATAAAGCTTGTTATAGATCGTTTTGTTGTTTATTTTTGATAATACAAACAATCATAAACCATTCCCATTTATTTACACAGCCAGGTTATTTAATCAAACAACTACTACACACACAATTATTAAATAATAGTAAATAAATAAACACAACTTTTACCAAATTCCGCAACTGTAAAAAACCGTATCAGATTACATAAATTTAACTATTCCATAGTTGGATGACGAAGAGCGATTGTTTAATAATAGACAGTTTATTACAAATCAGTTAACAAACCGCGTAAGAAATGGTGTCACTTTTTATTCGATCGATTTATTGGTATTTAAAATATTGATTGCGATTGTAGATCACGAAGGATAACGATTGCGCTTCCTGCTGGGTGTATGTTTACCGGACAATATCAGGGTGGTCTATTTAAGTTGAGATATCCCCGAGACGACGTATTTATCTACTTATTTTTGGCAGTAAATAAACTATAACTAATATACGATTCACTTTAACCGCGAATATCTCTGGAAATGTTTATGTTCGTATATGGGGGTCCAGTTACCGGTTTTCGTTCAAGGTCAAAAAACAGCGGTGTCGCGGTCGAGTAAGAATGTTGTATATGCAACGGGCGAGGGGTCAACCACTCCCAAAAATTTGTACAGGTATTCTGGGAATACCATCTATTCCCGATTTATTCCACGTATTCCCAAAAATTTTCAGTTACTCCCCAAGTATTCCCGATTATTCCCAAGTATTCCCGCTAATTCAAAAAGACGTTTTGATTTATGATTTTCGAATTACAGCCCCTTTAAAATGACATGTTTTAAATATTAGATAATTAATAACTTGGAAACAAATTGTTCTTCGAAAAAAAGTCATTTTTCATTTTCTACTTAAAATCATTTTCTCTACCACCCCATGTCACCAATACTTTCAAATTCGAAAATTCTTAATTTGGCTAACGAAATTAGAGAGTATAGATAACAGTGGGTAGTACAAAAAGTGATTTTAAATAAAAATGGGAATGACTTTTTTCGAAAAATAATTCGTTAAGTTATTAATTGTATTTGAAAAATATAAATATAAGGGTGCATTCAAAAACAATATATCAAAATGTCATTGAATTTTGGATATGGGGGTTTTAAAGTATGCTGATTAATAATATTTCATTAGTTTTACAGTAAATAAATGCCTAATATGACCTCGAAAAATCTACTTTTTTTTTCCTAATAAAAATGCACGTTAATGACAGAAATAGGTTTTGTTTTACTCAAAAGTACAGATACTGATCTAAATCTTTTTTTTTAAACCCTCGGTGTAACCAAATGGCAATTTTTTTGAAGCTTTAATTTTTTTTTTTAAATCTCGTCGTTTAAGGAAAATAATAAACATTTTTATTTGTAATTTTCCATAACAGATTACATCTACAAGATCTATATTTTCACCAAGAGATCAATTATTTTTTTAATAATTTCGGTTTACCTATGTAAAATTAGAAACTTTTGTGCTTTTTATTTCTTCGCAAAAAAAGGACAAAATGATTGATAGGATTTAGACCTATGCCGTTTTGTTCATCATCTATTTACAAACATTGCGATTTTTGGGTTTGGCCTTATCCGATGAATCGAACCCGAGATATTAAAAACAAATGAGACCAACACATGTCTGTTAAAATTAAAACTCAATTTACAAAACTTCCAAAATTGGACCAAACTTCAATGTACTTTCCTGGTAACATACAGATTGCATTTCCAAAAGAAAAATTGCACCCCTTGTAAAAAATACTTCTAAAATGTTGTTAAGGATGGACCATAAAATGAAATATTATCACTAAAAATTTGCTTTTTTACTAAAGTATAGAATTTCTAATATCAATTGACAAAACGACGTTGATCTTTACCGCAGCGGTACTTTGACGGCGGCACAGATCAGACGTCGGCGCTTCGTCGGTCTTTTTTACGAATTTCAAATTGACTTTGGACAGACTATAAGTGAAATATTTTTTTAATTTTTTTCTTCTTATACCCATTTAATGCTTTCATGTACTAGGACTTTCAATATATCATCGATTTTTTGATACCATTATTCTCGTCATTATTATTATTAACTGATTAATTAACAGAAATGTTTGAAGGAAGCAATTCATGGCCAGTCGGTGATTAATTTTGAAACTGCAATGAAGAGTTCAATATGTAGGATCACTTTTTGTATCTGTCTTTAAAACTTTCCATTAAAATGTTTTGTATTGAAAATAATTTGTATGCGTATTGTGCGTTTTATAATCAATATAATCAATACCGAGATTAATACTTAGTAATTATTAAAATAAACATCTGAAATCTACACTGGTAAGAAAGTAAACTTGTGCAAAAGATAGTGTCATTATGAACGCTAAAATGACTCAAGTGTATGCAGATATTTCTCTTGATCGTTGCAAATGTATTTTTTTTTTTTTTCGGAAAAATGGAATAAAGTGGCAATGCCTCAGTGTAAGTCCAAAAATAATATATGCCTGGATATAGTATTAAGAGTCAAATACAAATATATAAAAGAATATTGGGTGTTCTATTTAAAAATCCTAGTATTAGTTTGAAACACATTGTAGATTTAAATATTATTTTAAAATATACTACTCTTGATCTCAAACAATTTTTGACCATACACACACTACTGACCCACCCTATATAAAGGCAAATAATTAATCACATCATCAAATAATAAACATTATGATCTATTAACTATCTATTAAAAGTATAGCAGATATCTTCCGTGGGAATTGTGCAAATTATTGTTGTCCTCTGTCACATTTTATTAATTATTTATTTTTTAAAGCTTTCCACCCTGTATATTGTTCACTAATAGTACCAAATATTTAATCATTTAAATAGTTTTATAGATATAACGCCATCCGGCAGACAATACTTCCTTCGGTAAAGAAAATTGGCACCTTGCAAAATAAAATACGGTGTGCAGAGTTAATAGGTTCATTTAATGTTTAAACTAGAGCTTCGAGAGTATTACAATACAAGGAGGAGCTATTTTTATAGTTTTCTCGTCATATTTTTACACCGTGTGCAAGTTATATCTAGTTTTATTTATGTTTAATATAATATGATTATATTATTACTTAATATTTTTGAGCTGAATTTTATCCACTAACAGTTGTTGTTATCTTGTATGTAAAAATGTTTTTGTTGCCGTCAAATGGCTCTCCAGGTTGAAAATTATTAATATCAAAATATCCAGGAACACATAAACCGCGTCCCGAGATTCTACGAAATTTTCACGAACGTGTCTATTCTAGAATATTTCCGATGTGTTCCCGATTATTCTTCGTTATTTCCAAGTATTCCTGAGTATTCTCTGATATTTCCGAATATTCTCAATGCATTCCCGAGTATTTCCATGTATTTCCTAGTATCTCCAATTATTCCCGATATTCCCAATATTCCCAAAATATTGCCATTGTATTCCTAACATTTTGTACAGGTATTCTCGAAGTGGCTGACCCCTCGGGGCAACGGGTGATATATGCAAATGTAATATGGGTTGCGTATATCACAGGGGGTCGTTACCAGTTTCATGTCATTAAAAAAACTGGTGGTAGGGAACGACAAGACAAACAAAAAAAACCTTATATAACATGGGGTCTAAAGCTCATAGTTTTGGAGAAAAGAAATTTTTTGAGAACTGCTGGAATATTGAGGTAGGTTTAGATCTAGATCTGATCTGAAGAAAACTATACTCTAACTCTCCCTTGTGCAATATTTTAGTTACTGGCGATGTTTCGTTATGTACACACGTCCAACCCGCCGTTCGTTGTTTTTGTTATTTTTGAATTTCGCGTCATTGTGTATTTATAGTTAAGATTTATTTTATTGACTTACCGTTCAAGTTGTCAAATTCTTGATTACGTACTTGTTCGTTCTTTGTGTATTCCTTTTTGGCTTTTGTACCAAGTTTTTATTTTATTTTTCTTTATTGACAACGGTAGTTGATAGTTTAGTGTTTAGTGTTGAACGAAGTGCGTATGCACTTAATTCGACGTACCGAACTGTGTATTGATACAGATGCAGAGATCTTGAATCATTTAGGTAGGTAGTAAGCTTTTAACCCAGGACACTCATTTATGTTACAAATGTTAATAAACCACATTTAAATTTTCTGAATTATAAACAATCCAATATTTTGTTCCAAATTAAAAAACACATGTAAAGAAATGCTCTGTTTAAACCTCTATGGCCATTATTTGCTTGCAATTGTGCACGAAGAGAGAAAGAATTATTTACGTCTTTATACTTGCGTCAGTTCAGTTGAGGCGGTACATCAAAGGCGGTCGATGATCCTTTGACACCGCGTGTGCCGGCCAGCACTTTTTTATGACAATTTTAAAGTTGTATAATTGGGAAGTACAAGTCCATCGACCAAGAAAAGCAGTGGTTCTCAATAGTTGTCTACCATAATATTAAATATGTTAACCTAGATCAGTGTTTTTCAAAGTGCCCCTAGAGGGAAAAGTCATACAGGTTTTTTGTTTGTCTAGTCGGTCCCCATTATCAATTTTTTTTAATGACATGAAACTGATTACACCCTGTATATCAAATATTTAGTTATCAAGCGCAATAGATAATATTGCAAGCTAGCAATATAAAGTTATATTGGACAGTTAATTTGGCAGCTGTCAAGAATTAATAAAAAAAAATTAAAAACATAATTTGACAGATAATTTGCTTATTTGTAAAATGGAAATTTAGGCTTAAAAAATCGAAAATATTTATAAATTTGTGACCTTGGCACTGATTTTCACTTGTAATCTCTCCAGTGCTTGAATTATTTCTGGAAATTTTTTCGAGGTCCGAATTTTCTTTAAAAATTCGTGAGCGAGAAAAAAATTCCGGATTTTTAATTCGAGGCGAAGGAGATTCGGTAAGAAAATTTTAGACCAAAATTACTTGACAAAACAAACTTTAAAATCGTTTGCAAAATCTTGCTGATGAATGAATAAGATGGCCTTGATTGGCATTTTGACGTATTCACCGACAGAAACTTTTGTTTTTAATTTACGTTTATTTACTTTCCCCGCATTCTAGTAAAGTAAGGTGTAAATAATTGTCTAGATTAAATATATTTAAAAAATACTTCCCTTCGGTATGCGAGTGAAGTAAAAATCGGTAAAGGTATTTACACAGAACTTCCCTCGTTATTTGTGCATGGCGGTCACTCTAAAAAATTAATAATTACGAAATGACATTGAGATAATAATCGGAATATAGTTATTGCTATTATTACAAAGAAAACTTGATAAGTTTTGGTCAAAAAAATATACAGATTGCTCATCCAACAGCAAAAGTTCAATACTAAATAGCAGATGCCACATATGGCAGGCTTGCGCAAATACCCTTACAAATGTCCACCATGACTTAATTATTTCTTGGGATGACCACCCTGTACATTTTTCAATAAAAGTATAATAGGTGTATATGTCAGATATTATTGCCATCCGTCACATCAATCCAACATTCGCGTAATGGAGTGGAAGTATAGTGGTGGTTAAAAAATTTCATTTTTATTTTAATTTTTCAAAAACGTTAAAAAAAAATTTAAAATTTTTTCTTCTGAAATAGGTTTAAAATGTCAAACGTAGACATTTAAAATTTGAGCAAAAAGGAAAGTTTCCGTCTATTCTATAATAGTGGTAAAAGAAGTTTAAGATTTAAAAATTACATATTTTTTTTAAATAGGTTTAGAATGTCATGAAACGTGAAACTTTTAAATTTGAGTAAAAAAAGTTTCCATCTATTCTAGTGTTAATTTTTTTTCCAAACTGGTAACAAAATGTTGCAAACATTTTTTTTCCGAAATTGGTTTGGAATGTCATGAAACGTGGAAATTTTAAATTTGAGCAAACCAAATTTTTCGTCTATTCTATAGTAGTGATAAGTAGTTTAAAGATGTTTCCAAATTTTTTTAAAAATGTTTCAAAAACATTTTTAAATTTGTTTGAATAGTTTTAGAATGCCATGGAAACGTGGATAGTTTAAATCTGTACAAAGAAAAAAATTTTTATCTTAGTGGTAAAATTTTTTGAAAATAGTAAACAAAATTTCTAATTTTTCTTTTAAATAGATTTAGAACGCTATGAAACGTGGAAATTTTAAATTTGAAGAAATAAAAAAAAATCCATCTACTTTAGTGGTAAAAAAAATTTCAAAAATGTTAAAAAAAAATTTCAACAAATTTTCAATTTTTTTTTCTGAATCAGGCTTAGAATGCCATAAAACGTGGAAATTTTAAATTTGAAGAAAAAAAAAATATCATTTTAGTAGAAAAAATTTTTTCAAAAATGGTAAAAAAAAATTATTTTTTTTTTCCAATAGTTTTAGAATGCCATGAAACGTAGAAATTTTAAATTTGAGCAAAAAAATTTTTTTCATCTTGGTAAAAATTTTTCAAAATTTTTTTTCAGAAATAGGTTTAGCGTGTCCATGAAACGTGGACATTTTGAATTTGAACAAAAATTTTTTTTTTATCTTGGTAAATTTTTTTTCAAAAATGGTGAAAAAAATTTTCAAAATTTTTTTTTCCCGAAATAGGATTAGCGCGTCATGAAACGTGGAAATTTTAAATTTGAGCAAAAAAAATTTTTTTCACTATTTGTTCCTTTTAGACGGTCCACCCTGTATATTTTCCAGTGAAAATTCTACCATTTCTTCGCTGACAGTAGCGTCAACTACCTACCAAATTTGACTGCTCTCCGTCAAGTAGTTTTTTTAGTAAATGCACCAACAGACAGACAGACAGACTGACGGAATTGAAAAACCTACATTTTCGTAATCTCCGTGATCTGAAGCGTCAGAATCCGAAAAAATCTCGGAGGGTGATTTTTTCTCGAATACAATACTTCCCTTCGATATGCGAGGGAAGTAAAAAAGGTAAGTATGAGCCACACGCATGGGGTAGGTAGGAATATAGGATGAGAAGTGTAGGTGAGATGCTTCTTTTAAGTTTTTAGGCTATGGTTTATATACTATTCACTACACTTCACTATTAATTATTAATTTTGCTTGAGTTCAAAATTATATTGCGTGAAGCAGAATTCTTTTAGCCACAATAACGTATGAATTTTATTTTATTCGCTCAAAGGTTGATAGGTCTTTATTTGATTTAAAGTGGAGCGATTCGGCATACGTCTGGTCTCTATGAAAGATACTTCAGGTTCATTTGGAATTAGTTAATGATGTAAAGAAACATAGTAAGCCAGAATTATTCTAATTTAATTTAAAATAAATATAAACGCATTTTTCATAATATAAATGCTTTTGTCTAATCATTGCTGTCAAACTAGGGTAAGTATGGCTTCAAAATAATTTGATGGTTGTCATAGCAACATTGACAAAATAATCGTGTCCGATTGGCTAATAGTGATTAGATAGAGAATAGAATAGAGAAATAGAGAATAATAGAGAATTTCTTAAAGAACGTTTTTTTAAGCATCTTAAAACCTTCAATTTTACGATCTATAAATTGATTTGAATGGAACACTGCAGATTTGTCCCGCTGTGGGGCGTTCCACACTTTTACGTTTATTAATTCGAATTATTATATTTTCTTCTTTTAGGGAATTTTTTAGCGGTTTCACTTGATTTTTCAAAAGGGTGTTTTTCTTTTACGTTTTGAATATTGCCGTTCTCTATCGGTACCAACTTAAATTAATAGTATGCATAAAGTACTTATCCGCAGGAAGTTGTCTTGCCGCCGGTGTTATTTCTAACGTGAACAAAAACGTGCCTCCAATACTGGGTCAATGGTTTTACAGAATAGCTTAAGGTGGCCATTCCCTAGAAAGAGACATCCGATAGGGAAATATTTACTATTTTTAGCTATAACTTTTTTTTCTTATTACGTATATTTAAAAAAAACTATAAGAGTACCTAAGTAGAACCATAACAAGACTATTACTATGAATTTTCACTTAATAATTTCAGTAGTTTGCAAAATAGCTCGATTTAAAACTACGAAATAGGAAGATTAACACAATTTTTAAATTTAAATCGAGCTATTTTGCAAATCACTAAAATTATTGAGTGAAAATTCATAGTAATAGTTTTGTTATGATTCTACTTAGGTACTATTATAGTTTTTTTAAATATACGTTCTAAGAAAAAAAAGTTATAGCTAAAAATAGTAAATATTTCCCTATCGGATGTCTTTTTCTAGGGAATGGCCACCTTAATTTCAAGGTACACTTAGACAGTATCTCAAAACATAATCGTGCATATAAACTACACAGAATTTAACTAAATAAATTAATAATAAATTACCAGGTAGTGTTTGTTGCCGTGGTTTGCAAAAAAATGTTGCTTGCTATTATTATCGAGCAGCGCCAATTTACTAATAAAAGCCCAGTAAGCGTGAAAATACCTATCGATTAAAATTTTTATCAAAAAAGTCGATGTCTCTTAGCGTAGCATGTAATGGGGTAATTTTTTTAATTGAAAGTGAATGCACGCAAAACAAAATACTTGCATGAGTCTAAAATTATATTACCATCTTCTGTATATACAATGTGAGTTTTGCAAAAATCGCAGTTTCTTTTCACTACTTATCAACAAATCAGTTTAAAAAAGCCGATGACAAAATTACTAGTAAAATTGTATTGATCTTTCAAATCAATATATTAAATATACAGATTCGCAAAATGCAGTTTAGGGTATAGGAATAACGATGTAATTGACCACGCCCCGCTAGTTCCATAAATCGTGAAAGCAGAGGCACACAATGAATTGAATTTAGTACGGCATGAACTAAGGATGGGTGCGGACGTAGGTAATAATTTCTAATACGAAACGAGACATCATCTCTTCGTCAAAAACGAAGAAGTGATTTGTCACATTTTTGACGAATAATTTCTTCTATTGAAAGCATTTCTGCAGTTTTTTTTTGTAGCCGTAAATGCTATGGGAATAAAATAATAATTCTTATTAAAACCGAAATGAAAATAGAACATTAAAATAAAATTAAATAACTCGGAAACTAAAATCAACTAATAATTATTAAAAAATAAATTATTCTTATAAAATTACAGGAATAGAACATTAAAATAAAATTAAATAACCCTCAGAAACTAAAATCAACTAATAATTATCAAAGGCAAAGGCAATGTCCATGAATAAGTATGAAATATTTATATTTGACATTGACTGATAAAAAACAACAGATCTGCACCTATCTATTAGCTAACTAGTATTGGAGCCTATATACTCTATGCATGTTGGATGCTAGTGTTATAATGAAAATGGCAAATAAGAATTTTTACTTGTTAGCATAACCAGAAGTCAGATTTTCTTACTTTTTATTGGGTATTTTGCCACTGAAAAATATTTTAAAATTTTAATGAAAAAACCTCTGCGCCAAACGGATCAGACAGAGGTTGGTTCTTGGGTACTTGACTGTTTCAAAAAGTCTCACACCTAAAAATATATAAACTAGAACAATGTTATAAACTAAAAACTGAAAATCAAAGCTATAGGTAGTTAACGTTTCGGATGAGAATCTACTTCCGTTCTCAAAACTTTTTTGGCCGTCAACCATGACAGTTCTTTGTTTATGTATTACCATAGTCACGTGAGACATTAAATTAAAAGTAAGTAAAAATAAGATAAATATAATTTAATGTCTCACGTGACTATGGAAATACATAAACAAAGAACTGTCATGGTTGACGGCCAAAAAAGTTTTGAGAACGGAAGTAGATTCTCTTCCGAAACGTTAACTACCTATAGCTTTGATTTTCAGTTTTTAGTTTATAACATTGTTCTAGTTTATATATTTTTAGGAGTGAGACTTTTTGAAACAGTCAAGTACCCAAGAACCAACCTCTGTCTGATCCGTTTCCCAGCAAACATTTAAGTATTATTCGACGTCAAGACTACCTAAATTATGTATAATAAATTTAGTCGCAAAATTAGAATTAACCATATTTTGGTAAAATTTACGTTGATGCTACGTCGAATCGACATAAGTGGAGAATAAGACAACGTCGAAATTAAGTTATATCAACTAAAACAGGTAAAATTACATATAAATCTTACTTGTAGTCGCACAGTACATTTGGTTACTAATACCTGTTTAGGTAAATTTTACTTGAATTCAACGTCAATTTGACATCAAGTTGACTAGTTTTAGGTAGAATTTACGGACATATGTGTAATTTAAAAATGACACCAAGTGGAAAAAAATAAGATTTTTACACTTATTTGGTATTTTTCTCTATAAGTAGTCAACATATGGTTGTCAGTCACTTACAAAACTGAAGAGATACCTAACTCACAATAACCATACAAGATGAATGCCGGTAACTAAAATAAATACAATTTATGAGGAAAGTATTTGCAGTTCTCGCTTATTGAAATCAATGCGCCGAAAATTTTTCTGTGAATAATGGCAGCTGTACTCCATAAAATACTAATGCGCCTCAAAAATATTCACCTATAAGAAAATTTATATTAGCAAATAAAAAAATTATTGTATTCTTTTGAGCCGAAAATATACTATACTTGTTAAATACGAGTTTTCAGGTATAATTATGTATTTTCTTAAACTTTTCGTCTGTTTGTTTCCATATACACTCATTTTACAAACTACAATTTGGAATCATACTTCAACTGCGCTGAGAAAATATGGCGTCTTGTGCTAATTAGACCTCTAAGTTAAAATTACCATGACAATCTACGTATTTTATAGGTGGAAATTATCACAGGTCAAGTTACACGAAAATTTACGACATTTTGGTTAACTTTACCTATTGAAAGTATTATTAACTCTGTTGTTATATCAAATAATTACTTGTAGGTAAATATAACCTATTTATATTATCTTATTTTGAATATACTACCTATTGGTAAATTCTACTTATTATGTGTAAATTTTAACTCGACTAGTGTATTGTGTTGACGAGTGAGTTGTCACAATGGAGCCATATGATATTGCCTTGGTATTCGACAGCGTCCAAAAGTTCTGGAAGCTCGGCTGGCATTCGGCAATACCCTTGTATTGAAATTCTATAGGCAATTATTTCCACATACTAGAGTGTAAATATAGTCAAGATGTTCTCCTTTAAAAAGACTTGGATGGGAAATCTGGATGCGGAAGTAGTGATTCCTTAAGTGGTGGTTTTTTACCTTTGGCATACTTCATTTGTACATTGGCACCACGAATTATCCAACCATGCTACGTTAATGGCCTCTTTTAATGACTGAAATAATTTTTAGATAATAACTATACCACCTAAGTACCTAATGGTTAAAATAACCTAAATAATATGAATTCTACAAACAGGTTAGACGGGGGTTAGCTTCTAAATTATTATTTTATAGTGAAGTTTACTTTGAGGTCGATTTGCCAGGTTACTGCGACAAAGAGGTTTAAAATGTATTTTTTTAGAGTAACTTTAAGGTCAGTTTAAGGGTAATTGACTTAATTGGTGAAATTAGGTAGATAATCCAGGTAGAATTTACCGATGTTGTCTACCTAATATTACTTCAAAGAAGAGTAATAAAAGTGACCAAATAAGTTGCTATTTGGGTATATATTACGTAGAATTTCCAACAAAATCTACCTAGAAAGATATTCGACTATTAGAAATATTTTTAGTCGCTAAAAAGGTAAATGCTACCTAATTATATTACCTATTTCGACCTTATTGGAAATTTACCCTTGAGGTCAATTTTGGTAGATTTTTTTAGTAGTTTTCCACTTGCTGTTTTCGTTAAATTTACCTTCAAAGAAAATTGTGTATGAGGTAGATTAATTGGTATTATTTACGTAAACTTAAATCTAAATTAAGACTAATTGGTCAATTTTTATCGGAGGTCTATTTTTCCAGTCAATTTTACGTTATAATTACTTTGGTAGGTAAATTTGTCTTGTCCCAAGTCGAATTGGAGCTAATTTTGACAAAAATGTTTGCTGGGTTGGCGCAGAGGTTTTTTCATTAAAATTTTTAAATATTTTTCAGTGGCAAAATACCCAATAAAAAGTAAGAAAATCTGAATATGCCACAAATAAACAATTACAGATAATAACCAGAAGTCAGGTTATGAAAGAATGCCAAGATTTCATTAATATTTTGAAATATAGTTGTTCTCTTAGTTTTTCTTTCCGCTGTTTGCAAAATCCTATAAAGAATATGGTTCACCCGGTATACATGTTATCAGAATTCAAAGAAAAAATTACTTAGATACATAAAACAAATTCAGTTATAAAGTAAAAGATACCAGCTTTTCAAATATTAAAAAAATGCAATCCTACATGTTTTTCTAAATCTTCAGTGCATATTGTGATAAGCAAAAATACCGATATATAGTCTCGTGAATGTAGTTTGTTAAGAAATATAATATAAATTCTGATAAAAGCACTGTATTCAGGTACCAGCGCGGGAGCGTCGACTTTGCTCGACTCCGGTTTGACTGCTATTATGTTGTGTATGACTTTTTATAGAATAAATATCATTTGTAATAATTATTTTCTATTATTTCCTCTAACAAATATTATTTAATAATGTAATTCTCATAATATTCAGCAAACTTGTTTCTGCGCAGATAAACCACGCCTTGTCCTAGAACAATGCAGGGGATTGGTATAAAACAATAGCGCCATCGCTTGACCGCGTCGAGTTGAGAACAGTGCACCAATTCTGCTCTTAAAGGCGTAGCTGTTTAGACGTGTGGGAATAAATTAATCACAATTTTGTTATTAAAATGCCGTGTGTTTATACAACTGCAGAAAAAGTGCAAATTGTGAAGTGGTACTTCGGGGGCCATTCCACTGATGACACAATAAATTTATTTACTGTGGCATATCAAGACAGACCAATCCCCTCAGCTAGCATAATTTCATACATTATTAAAAAAATTGAGAATTTCAGGTGTGTCGTGAATTATTGTAAAAAAATTTGTCAACCCGAACCCCGTCATCAGCAAATGAGCGAAGAACGTGAAATTCGCGAAACTAATGTCTGTGCACTTGTTGAAACTAGTAAACCTTGTTCTAGCAGGCAAATTGCTGATGAAGTTGACATGAAGGAAAGAATTGTAAGAAATATTTTGAAAAGAAATGGGCACAGTTGTTTTAAACTTCAAACAACGCAAGAAATATTTCCTGAGGACAATTTCAAACGAATGGAATTTTGTGAAATAATTACAAATAAAGTGAATGAGAATGAAAACTTCTTAAAGAATATATTGTTTACAGATGAATCATCCTTTTCATTACATAGGAAACACAACCCATGTGTAGTACGATATTGGTCTCGGAAAAATAAACTTTTGAGTGTTGCTGTGCGAACTCAGTATCCTCAAAAGTTGAACGTTTGGACGGGAATTTTAGACAATCGATGGCAGTTTAAATGGCAATAAATATTTAGAGCTTTTACAAAACCAAATAATTCCTGCAGTTCAAAATTTTCCTGTCAACTTTGACGACATTTGGTTTCAACAAGACGGCTGCCCAAGTCACAATACCTTAACTGTTGTTAATTTTATGGAAAGAAGAACATTTCACAATCGTTTAATATTTACAAGGGGAATGGTAAAATGGCCCCCCAGGTCACTTGATCTAGCACCCCATGATTTCTTTCTGTGGGGCTTTTTAAAGGAAACCCACGTACAATCATGCGTTTGAACGCCAATAATTTAGTTGAATCACGGGAAAAACTTATCCAACTTTGTGCAAACATTACTCCAAATCAACTCAATGATATTAGAGGTTCATTGTATAATCGGTTTGGCTATTGTTTGTCACAAGAAGGTGGTTTGTTTGAATCCTTACTTCATTAATTTATTGTTTGATAATTATTAGTTGATTTTAGTTTCTGAGGGTTATTTAATTTTATTTTAATGTTCTATTTTTGTAATTTAATAAGAATAATTTATTTTTTGATAATTATTAGTTGATTTTAGTTTCTGAGGGTTATTTAATTTTATTTTAATGTTCTATTTTTGTAATTTAATAAGAATAATTTATTTTTTGATAATTATTAGTTGATTTTAGTTTCCGAGTTATTTAATTTTATTTTAATGTTCTATTTTCATTTCGGTTTTAATAAGAATTATTATTTTATTCCCATAGCAGCTAAAAAATAAACTGCAGAAATGCTTTCAATAGAAGAAATTATTTGTCAAAATGTGACAAATAACTTCTTCGCTTTTGACGAAGAGATATTGTCTCGTTTCGTATTAGAAAGTATTACCTACGTCCGCACCCATCCTCCATGCCGTGCTAAATTCAATTCATTGTGTGCTTCTGCTTTCACGATTAATGGAACTAGCGGGGCTTGGTCAATTACATCGTTATTCCTATACCCTAAATTGTATTTTCCGAATATGTAGACAAAATTAGCTACACCGCCAGGGCTATTATGCTTGTGGGCATCTTATAATAAAGTGGCACTTATTGAAAACAAACATATTCCATGGCTCACTTGATTGTTTTTTAAGGCACAGTAAATGACCTTATTTTTTAGTTTTCGTCTCTAATTTTTTAGTTCTCCTGTAAAAAAAATTCTGGTGAGTACACTTTTTTATTAAAAACTTTAAAATCAACAATAAATCAGTTTCAACTTCAAAATCAAGTACCTCAACTGAGTTTACAAGACGTTAACAAAATTTAACATTTTCAAAATCAATTTTCTCAGTAATTAATGCACCTAATTTGAAAAACTTTGTACTGCTGAAAAAATGTATTTGTTCCATAGATATAAACCGCACTGTATTATAAATTATAAAAGTGTGTTACTATGGATATCGTCAGACAGATATAATGTACGTATAATTACATGGCAATTAAAGAAAATAGTTTAAATATCTGTGAGCCAGAAGCGTAATTACCTAGAATTAACATATTTAGCGTGATGTGAATGCGCTTTTTCTCATTAAAACTCCAAGGAAGTATTTGTTTATGTATAGCGCAGGCAGAGATATTTATAATTCTAAATGTACAATATGGACGCTGGCTGTGCAGTGTTCAGATAGCAAAAACCTGTCCCCAGAACCGTTTCACAATGCACACGAATTAGTGTTGTGTGTGCCCTCGTCTAATAAGTAATGTTTTTTTCATAGAATAGTTGTAATTGTCTTCCCAAACAACTTGTAAAATGGCCTAACCGATTCGGCTTGCGTTATGTCCGCCATTTTGAAAGGTCGAACCATCATAAAACCAACTGCTTTCTAGAGTTTTAATGAAGCAGACAAATATCTGTAATAAATCAGTCTTAAACATAAAAGGATTTGGTTCCCAAGGACGAAACATATTTTTGGACACATTTTATAGGCACAGTTTCGAAACATAGTCCACACTGTGTAGACATATGCCTAAAGTGGTGATGACCAGCTCGGTGGCGCAATGCTGAAGGTGTTTGGCTTGCGACCACGGAGTCCCGGGTTCGAAGCCTGGCGAAGGTATGGATGTTGGTGGCGTTTTTCATGTGTTACCGAGACGGTAGCAGTGACCTAGACCGCTGTTGGGTGGCACAACATGTCTAGTAGCTGTTATCTCTCCTGAGTTCGAGTCTCAGCTGCGGTAGATGGCAATATCGCAGGGAATGGTTGTTGTGTTGATGTTTATGTGTACGTGTCCTGGTTGAGTGGTAGAGCAGCAATTAGCTGAACTCCGCCAGGACGTTAATATAAATAAGGCATTAAAAAAAAAACAAAAATGTGTACTAACTTGATTCCAAAATGTCCAAATTATTTAAAAACAGACTTAAATTCGACACAATGCATTACTCTCTAAACATTACGACAAACAAACACAGTTGGTATGCAATGATTTTATAAAAATTACGTTACACAGAAGTAATCAGTTTTCACATGTGAATAAATAGAGTATACGACCCAAAAAAATAAAACAACCCTATTTTCCCTGTCAAATGTGGTGAGATACTTATGAAAAATAAAAGCCCTTAAAAAATTGTGAAATTTGTTTTGAATATTTAATTAATGATGGTAATTAATAAATAATATAATTGTAATTTTTGGAAATAAAATTATTTCTAATATATTTTGTATGTTTACCTTGGGCCTCTTGTGGATAACACCGGAAACTGCTAATATGAGATCCGACGAAGAATATAGATGGCAAGGTGGGGAAGTTGAGCTAAATTTGGCACGACACTAATATCGCGAGAGACACCTAGATCAGACCTGCGATCGCTTTAGTTTTCTCTGTATTTGATATCGATGACTTTTTCTGGTCACTCGGTGTCATGACTGCAAAGATCCAACCGCTTCAGCCGCATAAATTTGGGACACCCTGTTAGCAAACCAACCGATTAATTGCTTGACAGCAGCTGTAAATCGTATTGCATATTATTACAATTACGGATATTAATATCATTACTGTTATGCAACCAGAGTAAATGCCTATAATTTTATTGACAATAAACACTTAACTAGTTGTCTATTTGTAAATCAAACTCGATGTAGCGTAACGCATCCAGTGCGAATTTTCCTTTCACCGGAGCAGTAAATCAAGTTACTGTTTATGACCTCGCGGAGAGGCCAAAAATACTCGGAGAATAGCAATGTGCATACATTGAAGCTAACAGGACTTTTAGCTCGGATCTCCGATCAAAGAACTTATCCCTAGATACATACATAATAGTATATCGGGTGTAACACGATCATGGTACACTCCTCTTTTTTTCTTTAGTTTTGAAGATAAATGATGAAAATTAGGAGCATCCTGTGTAAACCTAATAAACTTCATCTTTTAACATATAAATGATTTTTTCCACTTCCGATTTCACCGAAAGTGACACTAACTTTTGATTTTCAAATGGAACACCTTATACAGGGTGTAATTAGTTTCAGGTCATTAAAAAAAACTGGTGATAGGGACCGACTAGACAAACAAAAAACCTATATGACTTTTTTCTCTAGGGGCACTTTGAAAAACTGACCTGGGTTTAAAATTTGAAAGTTAAGGTAGGAAACGTTTGAAAACCACTGTTTTTCAGGGTCAATAGATGTTATAGTTCCGAATATTAGAAATTAAAAAAAACTGTAATACCCGACTTGTGTTCCCGCCGGAAAAAGTGCGGCACTTTGATGGGATTACTTGTACCGAACTTTTTATACCACTAATTATGAAAATGTAAATAATTCCTTTTCTTTCGGCACAACACAAGCATAGCATGGCCGCAGGGGTTTAAATATGATTTGTTTACATGTGTTTTTTAATTTGGAACAAAGTTATTGTAGCTTTTATTGTCGTTTATAAGAATTTATAAAATATAAAAGTGGTTTATTAACATTTGTAACATAAATGAATGTCCTGGGTTAAAAGCTTACTACCTACCTAAATGATTCAAAATCTGCTGTGCTAAAAGTTTAAAAAATTAGTAATTATTTTATGAAATTGGAAAACGAACAGTTAGACGTCCGAGATACGATAACAGAAAATAGTTGTGTATTTTAAGTTAGGAAAAAATCTGATTTTTAAAGCAAATTTTCCTCTTCTGTATGAACAATTACTGCACCTTAACTGGTCGTTCCTAAATGACTATGATGATGTTAAAATCTGTGTTGACTTATTTTATAAGAAATTAACTGAAGTTTTTAGTGAGAACATACCCTAGTTCAAAACTCCAAAAAATAAAAGACAGTTTCCCCCTTGGTTTAACGGTGAAATTATAAAAAATATAAAGCTAAAGCATAAGAAATTGATATTATTTAAACGCCATGGTAATAATGAATCGCTAACTGAATTTCGTAGACTTGGATCACAAATCAAGTCGGATGTTAAAATTGCATTTCAAATTTATACAAATCGAATTGAAAATAATATCACATCTGAACCTAATAAATTCAATGGAAAAAAAGGGAAAACTAGCATACCTAAAGACATGACTTATAACAATGAACCTCTGGAGACCCCTAATGATATCGTCGATGCATTTGCTAACTTTTTTGAGCAATCTTACTTCCTTAACATCTCGGGCGCCCCTGTAGCCAAGTCTAATAATCCTTCGTTCGACTGCTTGGACATTAAACGCTTTTCCGAGGCGGAAGTTTGCCTGGCATTAAAAAGAATTGAACCTAAACTTACTGCGGGCCCAGATGGAATTCCAGCATTTCTTCTGAAAGACTGTGCCAGCATTCTTGCATATCCTCTCTGCATAATTTTTAATTTATGTCTTAGGAAATGCTGTTTTCCTGATATTTGGAAATACTCGAAAGTGTGCCCTGTGTATAAAAAAGGTGAAAGAAATGATGTTACCAATTATAGACCAATAACAATCATATGTAACTTTGGTAAAGCTTTCGAAATACTACTGCATGATAACATTTATGCACATGTTCAACTGAAAGTATCTACGCAACAACACGGTTTTATGAAAGGTCGCTCCCCACCGTAACGAACTTAATCTGCGCTACTCAGTACATTGCTGAATCAATTGATTCTCAAATACAGGTAGACTCAGTATATACTGACTTTTCTAAGGCGTTTGACAGACTGAACCATAGAAAACTTCTCTGTAAACTTGACCAATTCGGATTATCTGACGGTTTACTTCAATTTCTTGAGAGTTACTTGACTGATAGAGTTCAGTTCGTATCTTATAATGGATATAAATCTGTTGAATACCGAGCCACGTCAGGAGTACCCCAGGGATCAATACTTGGACCCCTTTTCTTTAATATTTTTATTAACGACATCAGTGATCACTTAGACGTATATTTCTTAATATATGCCGATGACGTCAAGATGTTGCATAGGATTAATGATTTTAAAGACTGCGAAAAACTTCAAGACAACTTAGCTAAGTTATCGGCTTGGTGCGATGAAAATGATCTTCACCTAAATGTTGGCAAGTGCAATGTTATGAGTTATACAACCAAGGAGTCCCCAATTATATATAATTATAATGTTAATGGCGACATGCTGAACAGACCATCTATGTTCAAGGATCTAGGTGTAACTTTTGATAAAAAATTAACCTTCACTAACCATATTGATGCTGTAATTTCGCATGCATGCAGAATGTTAGGCTTCATTTTGCGTAACAGCCATGATTTTAATGATGCGAAAACCTTAAAGATGCTTTATTTTGCTTTCTCTCGATCTAAACTGGAGTATGCTTCACTTGTCTGGCAATCTGGGTATAATACTCATAATGATAAATTGGAAAATATTCAGCGCCGCTTTCTGAAATTTTTAAACAGGAAAACTAAAGGTACATATCCACCGCTTTGCGTTTCCTAGATAAAATTATGCCTAATAAACTAGATTGTAGTGAAATATTAAGCCAACTAAACTTTTACGTCCCACGGATTAATTCTCGTCATTCTCAAAGCTTTCATCTATCCACTCCTAGATCTAACGTATTAAAGTTTCTCCTCTCTTTAATATTTGCCCTTGTTATGAAACTCATTGCAGTGAATTGGGCATATTTGCCTAGCAGCCAGAAATTTAATCTACCGTCGTGCAGTCTAATCGCCTTCATAATTTCTATTTGTATATTTTAGTTAGGTTAGGTTAAGTTAGTTTAGAATTCCATCCTATAAATGGTTTTGTACTGTTGGATGATGTATGATTAAATAAAAAAAATAAAATTAAAAAAGAAGGAAAAACTTGGTCCAAAATCCAAAAAGTAACACAAATGGCACGAACGAGAAGTAGTGTCTTACGTAACCAAATATTAACGACTTGAACGATAAGTCAATAAAATAAATTTTAACATAAGTGGCACAAAATTCAAAAAGAACAAAAGCAATAGACAAAACTAAGGAACGGGAAGGTTGCGTCGTGTGTACGTTGTTTACCAAGTGAGGACGCAAACTGAAATTATTACTTGAAAATATTACAAGGGAGAGTATAGCACGCGTAATAAGATAATTTTGCCGCGAAGAAGCAAAAAGCATGGCGGCGTCCTATGTCGGTCGCTTTTTACTGGTTTGTTGGCATGCTTTTCGATGATCCCCGTCGCGGCTTAATTAACTCTTAGGCTCACCATACTTATTTGCACGAATGTCAGAGTATCATGTGCGACAAGACGCGAGGCAATAAGCTTACCCCAATATACCAACAGTTCTCAAACTATGTTATTAAGTATTTTGGAAATTTTTGTTTATTTGTTATATAAGGTTTTTTTTTGTTTGTCTTGTCGTTCCCTACCACTAGTTTTTTAATGGCATGAAACTAATTATACCCGGTATTTAAGGCAAATAAAAAATGTCGGGGTCTTTTATCTTTGCCGCAAAGCCAAAGACGCCTACAGTTTTTATGTGCCTTAAAGATATGTAGAGAACTATATCCGAGGGTTATCGAGGTTTTAGATTGTAACTATTTAGTCGAGATATAAGAATCCAAAATGACGAATAGGTTTTATTATTGAAACTAAAAACCAACCCCTGTTTTATTATTTATCGCAGAGGGTTCTTTCAGTCGTCTTTTTCAAAAAGTCCTTGTCTGTATCTCGAGCGCTTTGCGAGTTGCTAATCTTATTACAATATTTATTACACAGACTAAAATCTCAAGGTAGGTAATAAAATAACCTACTCTAAACATCCTGTATTTTATTAATTCCTGTTTGCCGAAACGTCAGCCAACACTCACCACAAGCCTATTAAAATTTTATAAACTAGGAAAGTTCAAAGACGAGTTTGCCTTCGAATCCAGTTAAAGACCTAGGCTTTTAATTCGCCCACTAATTAGTAAAATGTCAGTACTTCTTCAAATGTGGGTCACTGCCAACGGATACGTTTCGTTTCTGTGTCGCGTTCCTGCCGAATAAATTAGAATATTTTTAATTAGGCAGCTACCGACGACGCTTGGATGAATCGTACGTGTGTAATACGCAGAAAAAATGTTTTACTTACGCTGTGAGGTTTAGATAATGAATTTAAAATGAGTTAATATTATTCCGGATTTAACAGTTTTAAAGAGCGCGCAGGTGTGGGTAATATTAATAAAAATAGTTGCTTATGCTATCAACTTAATTGTTTAAAACAGGTTTTAAATTAGTCAGGTGGAGGCACGCCCTTTTTTGTGTTCGTATCGAAGGAGAGTTCAGCTGTTTGCTTTGTTTCATGGAACAAACATTGGTGCGAATAATTGCTGTCAGCCTTAAAAGTACGGGGTGTCGCAAAAGTTGCGACATAAAAGATATAAAACGTTCCAGTTCCGAAAGGAAAAATATCAGCAAAACCTGAGATTAGCAGAGTGCTTGCGTTGACAAAAGTACCTTAGTCTTTGATCCCATTGGCACTTCTAGAGTAAAATGTATGATGATTGGGAAGAAAACTATATTAATTTTTGATTTTCACTTTATTTCTTGTCAACACGACATTTGTTTCGCCACACAGTGGCTTCTTCGGATGTTGAGTACTGGTATACTAACTTTACAATGCACAAACTATATGGTTTTATACAATTTCGATCTAATCCTAATCTTAATTGCTAAGCGGAAAAATACAATATAATTTCAATTACTAAATGGAAGGGTACATATATTTCTAGGTAATTTATTGAATCTAATTTTAATAGTCTAAGTAAATAAATTTAGTAAGGGAGATGAGTTTGTTTCAATTTGGTCATTTAATAAAATATCAGACGACTTTAGTTTATTTATTTCTAGAGATTCTAGTAAATCGAGTTTTAACCGTTTTTTCTCGGTATGTAAAATTTTAAACTCTTCGTTGAACACGTGACCTATTGAAACATTCTTTATAGGATTTTGCAAACAGCAGAAAAAATAACTATCTATAACTAAAAGAAAAACTTTGTGTAGAAATATTAATGAAATCTTTGCATTCTTTCGATAACCTGAATTCTGGTTATGCTAGCAAATTAAAATCCTAAAATGAATTTGTCTAATTTCTTATTTGACAATTCTCATTCTAACACTAGCATCCACACAGTCCCCTACGGCCATGCAGATTAAACTATTCTATTAGGTGGTTAGAATAAGTCTGTTTTATTACTGACGTAACTTCTTTTGTGTTCTGATAACCGTTTACCAACATTTCTTCCTGTTTGTCCAATATGTACCTTAGGACAAGCACCACAAGTCAACTTATAGACGCCTGATTTATTTTCTGATGAAATTTTGTCTTTTGCATTTTTTGAATATTTCCCTATTGTGTTATTAGTTTTGAATGCTACATTAATATTACGTTTTGTTAAAAAAGAGGATGTTTTTTCTGTTGGGTAGCCGATGTAAGTGAGAACTTTGAAACTGTTATTTTGATCTTTTATTGTTGGATATACTTCTTTAATGGTTTTATTGAAAGATTTTTTCACAATGATATTGTCTATTACTTCGGGGTTGTAACCATTGTTGAATGCAATTTGTTTTATTATTTGTAGTTCTTATAATTTTCTTCCGATAAGGGGACAGTCAAAAGCCTGTGTATCATGCTGTTGTATGCTGCTATTTTGTGTTGGCGAGGATGTGCTGAGGTGTTGTGTATTGTTATGTCAGTGTGGGATGGTTTATGAAAAATTGAAAATTCATGTTTTTTATTGAGTCTTTTAATAGTCAAATCTAGAAAGTTAATGGTGTTTTCGGTTTCAGTTTCGAGAGTAAATTTAATTTTAGGGAGGAGTGAGTTTATGAAATTTAGGAAATTGTTGAGTTGTCGTTTAGTTCCTGTGAAACAAGTTAAAATATCATCTACATATCTATACCAATAAAGAAATTTATTGCTTTTTGGGTTTTTATGTATTTGGTTTTCTAAAAAGTCCATAAATATTTCGAATAAAAGTGGGCTGAGAGGATTACCCATAATTAGACCCTCGTCACTTAATCTTAGTAGACGAAATAGGCAAAAGCGATATGGAGGAGGTGTGTCTCTCATGTGATAATAAAGGAAAATGAATATTGTCACGTATTTTCCACCTTTTAGGAAACACCCTATATGAATCCGTGGGTTCTAAATAATTTCAACAAGAGATAAACACCACTAACACTTTATTTAACAGTTTACTGACTATACAATACTTCAAACATTCAAAATAACCTTTACACTTTATTTAACCTCACTTTTTACCGAACGTGTCACTTCTAAAATAAACTTCTTCTTCCGCGCTGGTAATCGCGCCTTATTGACTCTCTAGACCCATCTAGAAGCAATCAGGAATCTTCTCTTACCACATTCCAGAAAGGTCCATTTCTTTCTGATAGCTTCCAGTCACAATTAGTAGGCATAGGCGTATCATCTCCAGTTCCAAGGGGGTGTAATTCATAACAATATTCTATATTTCCACCTATTAATCCTGTTATTATTAATGTAAATACCGATTCAAGTTTTGAAAACTCGGATAGTGACGAATGAAATATTGTTTACTTAAAGTTCATAGACAAAGCTTTTTTGAAATTTGTTTATTTAACGTCGACCTATTTCCGCTACTGAGACCAATTACCGATGTCAGGAAACGAGTTCCCCCTTTAAAATTTTTGCCGAGTCTTTCTTTTATAGAATAGTAGAAATTTTCTACTTGCCTAACATCATGATATTGCAAAGTTCATAGTATCATGGCCTAACATTTAATAAACAAGACAGTCGCTGCTTTACACCCCTTCGGAAGGATTATATACCATCTATGCAACTCCCGCCTAAGTTACATAACTTTGCCGCTAGACGATACAACGAGAGGTAGGTCACTAGACAATAGACGTAGCCTTAATATATCCTTTCTATAACTATCACGTAGAGGCAGTAGAACGTGTTCAAAGGAGATTTTTAAAGTATTTGGCGTTCAAGGTTGATAGTGAATATCCTGCAAGAGGCATAAATTACAACGACTTAACAGAAAGATTCAGTATCAGCAGTCTAGAAATCAGAAGGAAATGTGCCTCATTGAGTTTTTTGTATAAGCTGTTACACCAACAAATAGACTGTTCTGATTTGCTGGCTCAAATTAACTTTTATACACCTAGAATTCAATCTAGGCAAACTACTCTTTTTCGTAACAATAGAGCTCGAACAAATATATTACTAAGATCCCCAGTCAATGTAATGTGTGACAATTTTAATCAAATTTGTAATGTATGTGATATTAACACCTGTACCTTAAAAGAGTTGACACAAGAAGCTGTCAATTTTTTTTCTGGTCTAAATAATTAAAATAGTTGTAATAAGTAATGGTGCAATAACTAATAATTATAATAAGTTGAGGTCCGTCACTTCTGTCAATAACATAATACTTCTACCAATAACATATTAAACCATCCAATCTCTATCTATCTAATGTTATCTGCTATCTCGTTTTATACATTTACAAAATAGTATATCTATGCTCTATGTTCTAAGTTAAGCTCCAATCTTTATCTATATAATGTTTATCTACGATCTTATTTTATACATATACAAAATAGTGTATCTGCTCTAAATTCTAAGTTAAGTTAAGTTATAAGTTACTTTATGTGAACTTGATTGTATTGCTCTGTAAATGGTTGTACTGTTGGGCAATAAAGCTATTATTATTATTATTATTATTATGTGACTTATCAAATGTGACAATAGTATATTATGTAACAAGTTTTATAAACGTCATTTTAGTCACGAGTTTTATTAATCGCGAGCGACGCGTAGCAGAGCGAGTGTTTAATAAAATGAGTGACTAACAAGTTTATAAAACGTGTTGCATACTATACTTTTTCTACGACAGCAAATATCTAAATAAAAAATTTGGAAGTTATTTTAATATTTCATTTATTAACGTATCAAGAACATGGTAACAGTAAAACAAAATTACTTGTCTCTTGTCACAACGCGTCGATTTATTTTGACAGATTGATGACAAGAATTACGGAAAACTAACTTGATTTTTGCCATTAAAATATCTAGAATTAACCTCAGCCGTGACTAATATCTCGTTGCTAAGTTCAGCCTGTGACTAAAATGCACGAAGTCACGGTTTGTCGAAAGCGTGTTTAAAGGATTATTTAGCGTCATGGTAACGTATACGATAAACGCCATTTTAAAGATGGAAGTAGAAAAACATATTTTTTCATTAACCACTTCTATTGAATGTTATAGAAATTATATTATAGAAATCCCTTTGACTGTAATTGTTTATTTGTGGCATATTCAGATTTTCTTACTTTTTATTGGGTATTTTGCCACTGAAAAATATTTTTTCTACTTCCATCTTTAAAATGGCGTTTATCGTATACGTTTCCATGACGCTAAATAATCCTTTAAACATGCTTTCGACAAACCGTGACTTCGTGCATTTTAGTCACAGGCTGAACTTAGCAACGAGATATTAGTCACGGCTGAGGTTAATTCTAGATATTTTAATGGCAAAAATCAAGTTAGTTTTCCCTAATTCTTGTCATCAATCTGTCAAAATAAATCGACGCGTTGTGACAAGAGACAAGTAATTTTGTTTTACTGTTACCATGTTGTTGATACGTTAATAAATGAAATATTAAAATAACTTCCAAATTTTTTATTTAGGTATTTGCTGTCGTAGAAAAAGTATAGTATGCAACACGTTTTATAAACTTGTTAGTCACTCATTTTATTAAACACTCGCTCCGCTACGCGTCGCTCGCGATTAATAAAACTCGTGACTAAAATGACGTTTATAAAACTTGTTACATAATATACTATAAAAATTTTAATGAAAAAAACTGCGCCAAACGGATCAGACAGGGGTTGGTTCTTGAATACTATAGACTGTTTCAAAAAGTCTGGCACCTAAAAATATATAAACTAGAACAATGTAATAAACTAAAAACTGAAAATGAAAGCTATAGATAGTTAACGTTTCGGAAGAGAATCTACTTCCGTTCTCAAAACTTTTTTGGCCGTCAACCATGACAGTTCTTTGTTTATGTATTTCCATAGTCGCGTGAGACATTAAATTATATTTATCTGATTTTTACTTACTTCGTCTCTAAGGATGGACAACCAACTAGTACAAAAATCTATTGAATAATTCGAACCGCATCTATCCTCGTTTAATAAAATAATTGCGGATTCTTTAAGTTTTCTTTTTGTTCCGTTGCTCTCTTTTTCCAAAATCTTCGCCGAGTCCAGTTTATCGTGAACACGCGTGGGATAATAATCACAGGATTAAATCTAAAATTAAAAATGCAAAATTTTTTACTTCGTGTGTCATAGAATATATTTATACTTTTATTGAGGTGAGTAGGTACATACTTTCGTATTTGTTGTGTAGGAAGTTAAAAACCTGGAATTTAGATAAAATATTACCTGGAAAACCTGGAATAGTCAGGTAGTTTTAAGATATGGATTTGGTAGACACCCTGGAGAAAGTACACGAAAAATAATAAATTTTCAGTAGTAGTCGAACCGAAAAAAATTAGATTTCAGATTTTTACTGCCATATAAGCATATGTGAAAGTTCGTTTCTTAATTTATTTTAAAAATAGAAATTCTACAAAGAATTTAATGGTTTTTTGATAAAATATGCTTCATTATTGACTCTGTCACGTGGTGTGGTTGGTTAGAAAATTTTGATTTGTGCCCTTATATTCATGACAATTTTTTTACAAGTTAATTCCTAATCTACAGAATTTAAGCTACATATCTGGCAAAGTCATACATTTTGCTCTAAAAGTGCCAACGGGATAAAAAACTAGTAAGTGACTTTTGTCAACGCGAGCACTTTACTATGCAGGAATGCAGACACATAAGGTGCATTTCTTAAAATAAACATTCCGTTATATAAAAAGAGGGAATTTTGTTTGGTAATTGCAACTATTAGAGCGTCAAAGTCAAATGGACATCGACTGCGTAATCCTCGTTATGATTTAAATTGTTCGGCTTCTAAATTATTGTTGTAGTAAATTATTGTTAGAAAAAACGATTCTGGTAGATGTATTTATAAATGTTAGTTATGTAACGGTCTAATTATAGTTGTTTGTTCTTTTTAATTAATGTTGATGTGAAAGTTTTTTTTTTTTTCGTTAATGTTCACTTTTTCTAAATACGCCTCATTAGTTCATACATTTGGTCTCCGACATATTGCGTTTTTTTTCTAAAATACTTTCTTCGCTTTGCATAACAAAACAACAGTTGAACTGAAAGTTAGACAATTTTGTTAACCAACAGGAGAAACATTTTCGTAAGTGAAAACGCTAAGAATTTATTAGCAGGCTTTAAAAAAAATGTAGATCCCGATTCCACTAGTGTATTTGTTGGGGTCGTTGTCTCTCTTTCACAGTGATTTGTAAGTAGATGTGTATACCGGGTGTAACAGGTTCATGGTATACCCCCCTTTTCTCCTTTAATTTTGAAGATAAATAGATTGAAATTAAGGTTATACTACATACATAATAAGCGTCACTTTTTGACATACAATTGTTTTTTTTTCACTTCCGGTTTCGCCGGAAGTGGCACTAACTTTCGATTATTAAATGGAACACTCTATATATTATTGCATTTTTGAATTCTGCATAATTTTCTGAATCCAACGATGCCAAATAAGTGACATTTCAAACATCATTTTTTTTTTATAATATAGTTTTTAGTTTTCCATTTAAGTGTGCCATGACGGTTCCGATTTATTCTAAATGACCCGTGTAATGCTACAAAAATCAAAATTCCGTTAAAAACACTAAATTACGTGATTTATGAGCAAATAAAATTTACCAAAATTGTTTTTGGGGCAAAACTCAATTTTTTTCAAATGGAACCATATCGGTACCATGGTACCATTATTCATATATCGCATTAAAATGTGCAATAAATACAAACAAAATGACAGCTAAAAGAAAATAAGAAAATACAATTTTATTCTAATTACCTTGTTATACACAAACCATTACAACAGTTGTTCAAAATGCTGTCTATTAACATCAAAGCACTTCTGAACTCGCATAGCTGTTCCTCGAAGAACGTTCGCCAATTGCTGGACAGTTATGCTATTAATTGCTCGTCTTACTCGTAGCTCCAGCCCTTCACGGGTTGTAACGGCGGTTGCATAGATAATATTTTTAAAATACCCCAAACGAAGAAATCAAGGGGCGTTAAATCAGGTGACCTTGGAGGCCACCTCACAGGACCATTCGTCGAAATTACGTTTTCTCCGAATCTCCGTCGAAGGTAATCAATTACTATCCTTGAATTATGGGAAGGAGCGCCGTCTTGTTGAAAATAGAGTCCCTGTCCAACTAGCACAATTAGTCGTGGGAACGTAACAATTACTATTGTAGGCACTTTAAAGTGTTTTGGTTCTAGTCACAGGCACGTAATAGGAACGTTCCTAATACGTGTTTATGACTAAAATGGGGAATATTTTTTGGTGACGATAACGTTCCAGCCACGTTCCTGGAACTTGTCTGGCTACGTTCCAATGACGTTGTTGCTCCGGAGCGGCGTAGACGCCGCAACTTTCAGAAAACTTTACCACTCCCTACTCTTTCAAATCGATATTGCCCCTTCTTTGTCTTGCAACCGATCTTATTATATTTATGTTTCATTCTTACATATGATTCTTGTTCTTGTTCATTTCCCTAACTCAGAAATTTAATAGAATATCAGAAGGTAATATTTGACAACAAAATTTGTGCTATTTTTCAGTGGTTTAAGGGTCACAATTAAAACGAATGCAATTTTACTGACAAACAATGATAAAACGCCCGAATCTAACAACGCGCCTTTAAAATATGCATTTTTTAATGAAAATATTGTTTTTAAAATATGTAATGTCATGCGAGAATATGACACACTAGATGCCCAAACCTATTTTTTATTGTTCTTCGGAACTTAACACTACTTTTTATGTATTCATTTGTTGTATTTGGCGAAGAAATTGCGATAAATTAAATTTATTAGTCAATTGTGAAATTATGGTTCATGTGTTATAATAATGGCGTCGATAATTTTGGCCATCAACATGGCGTATTTCAGAAAATATGACTTTAAGGTCGTTTTGACCAAGAAATGCTACTTGAAAGTAATTGCTACTTGGCGATAGTGACGAAAACTGCAAATACGTAACTTTAAAGTTATAATTACCACAAATCTGCGAATGGAACTGTAGCAAATTGTAGCAAAGTTGTGACTACCACAAATTACCTCTTCAAAGTTGCCGCTGCTACTTCATGGTTACATTTCTTCCGCTATTGATTCGGAACGTACGTGTTAGACGTACGTTGAGCTCTAGACTGAACGCGTTCCTAGCTTTTGCTGTTTATCATTTACCTAACTTCACATTGAAAAACCTATCAGCTGTCGCAATTTACTTGTATGCAGCCATATATCAACGACTTAATAAACATAAACCTTGTTGGTATAATATACTATTACAGTGATAGATAACATAGAAGAAAAGGTAGGTGTAATAAAACTGTGCTGAAATATTAAATTTTGTTGCCTTATTTTGAACATAAAATGTTGCATAGCATGAATATAGCAGCATATAATTCTAGTCTAGGTTAGGCAAACATATTGTATAGGTTAGGTTTGTTGCATTAACTTTATCTATGGTCAACATTGGGAATTAGATGGTGAAATTTACTTCATGGTAAATTTCAGAGGTGATGTGCACTTTGTAGTAGCCGTACACAGTTCTGTAGGTAGCAGTAACGTCATTAACACCTATGAATATTACTTACAAGTTCCACTACTTTAAAGAAATAGTGAAGGTTCCCAGAACGTCGCGGCAACTACTAAAGCTACTTGAAGGTGATTGCAACTTTCAAGTCACATTTCAGTGATGCGAGTTAGTCGCTGCTACTATAGTTTACCACCTTCAAGTTCTGAAAACCCGAAAGTCGTCCCACTGGTAACTGCCACGTTCCCATGTACCACGAAAGCTACGTAGAAGTTGCATAACTATAAAGTAATAATTAGTGGTAGAAACTACGAGGCAAGGACTGTAGACTTGTCAAATGAAGTAATTTTTACACCAAAGTCGTAAATTTAGTCGCAATTACGTAATGGTTACTCATACGAAGTTCCTATCTCAGTTACTGTCACTTTGGTGCTAGTTGGGTGTCCTAAATCTAAAGGTAACTCATCTAAAATGTCCTCAATCTCATTTTCCAGGAATCTCAAGTATCTGGCACCAGTCAGAGGTCCTTCAAATATTATTGGACCAATGATTCTACTACCGATTATTCCAGGCCAAACATTGAAACGAACCGCACTTAAAAGTTACCCTCTCGTAATAAATTTTGATTTTCTTGTGACCAATATTTTGTATTTTGTCGGTTAAATAATCCCAAATTTGTAAACCTTGACTCGTCCGAAAATAAAATCAGTCCCAAAAAATCATTGTTTGGCTGCACGTTATTATACAACATCCAATTGCAATATTCCATCCTACGTTCGTAATCACTTTCGCACAAATGCTGGTGCAATTGGTATTAAAAATATTTATTAGCGGTAGTTGTGTAAAATTCCGCTTACTGGTTTGGTGACTGATGTCCAATTCAAACCCAACTTGCCTTAAAGAAACAGTCTTATCAACTTCTATTCGAACCAAAACATTAATCTATGTTCCTTTGTCAATAATGAAGTTTTCTTTGGGATACTTGTTGGGCTTTCTTCGGGATTGGTTTTCAACACGTTTAAAAAAATTTTTCGCTGGACATTGTCTATCAAGATATCGTCGGCCATAAAGGTCCATAGCTGCAATTGCATTTTTTTTTACTTTCCCCATAAATAATTAACATGTCCACTATTTCATCTCTTGTATGAATTTGCGGCATTTTGAACACAATTAACAAGAATTTTAAACAAGTTTTAAAGACACAATAAAAACACCGTTAAACCAACAAATGTTTGACAAGCTAAATATTTCATTGTTTTCAAAGCCACCTTAGTTACTTAATATTTAATTAGAACAAAATTGTAATTTCTTATTTTCTTTTAACTGTAATTTTGTTTGTATTTTTCGCACATTTTAATACGACATATGAATAAATTTCTTATTAATAGTACTAATAGATGGTACCACGGTACCGATATGGTTCCATTTGAAAAAATTGAGTTTTGCCCCAGAAACAATTTTGGTGAATTTTATTTGCTTATGAATCACGTAATTTGGTGTTTTTAATATGGGATTTCGATTTTTGTAGCATTACACGGGTCATTTAGAATAAATCGAAACCGTTATGGCACACTTAAATGGAAAACCAAGTGGAAAACTAAAAATTAAATTAAAAAAAAAATTGATGTTTGAAATGTCACTTATTTGGCATCATTGGATTCAGAAAATTATGCAGAATTGAAAAATGCAATAATATATAGGGTGTTCCATTTAAAAATCGAGTTAGTGTCACTTCGGCGAAACTGGCAGAGTGGTTTGATTTTGGGCTCGGGTCCATGGAATAGTAAATATTTTTGAACCGAATGAATACCTGCTAACAATTGCGGTATACGATAGTCTGTAGTCTATACAATTCTGAGTTGATAAAAAAAAGTTACAATTTTTAGTTGCTACAGGAAAAAGCGCGGCGAATTTAAAAATTGGTCATGATCCAACCGAATCAATGCCACTTCTACTTTGCTGCAAAACATTTGTTATGAGTATTTGAGACCATGTACAAAAAGTTACAATTTTACCATGGTTCAAAAAAGGCTATTTTAGACTCAGAAATTGAAATATTATCTAAATGTTATTTGTGGTATTATCTTTGGGACTTCCGCTTAAAAAGAAAAATACATGTGGCAGGAAGTCCCAAAGAATAACAAAGAAAGAAATTGAAAACACAATGCATCTACAAGATGGAACGGTCTCGACGGAAAACGCTAAAAATTGGCACAGGCCTTCGGGATATCATAAGACATGACACACATAAAAGTTAGACCTTTCTGCCCCCCGCATTTGCCTCCAGGGGGCCCATAAATACGGGTCCAAAATAGTCATTTTTGGATAGACGATCATAGAAGGAAACTTAAAGAAAGCATGTGTTCTCCATTTTGTTGTATGGAAAGGTTTGTCAACGTTGCGTTGGCATAAATTGCATTTAAAACCAAATAGAGCGCCGAATGTGCCCTGGTATGAACGAGAAAATTGCTTACTAAAAATGATTTTTTTTTTATATCTGGATGTTTAAGCCCGCCTGAATCTGTTTGTTGGTTCACCAGGTGAGAGCTAACATCAAAACTCACGTAGTCCGGTACGAAATAATAGGAAATTACAATTGTATAAATAAAACCGAGAAACTTGAATACGATTAATCCCATGTTTTATTTAAATATCACGAACCGCTTGCTTGTTTCCTAGAGAAATTATGAAGTGCTGCGAGCATAAGTGCTAATTATGTGTTAATTCGAGCATATGTTTTCATTTGGTGCAAATTCTGCATTGAAAAAATTGCGTGTTTTACGGTTAATTCAATACTTGGAACATGATTAATTAGAAGCAACTTTGGTTCCTTTTTAATCAACTTCCTAAAAAAAATATTGAATAACAGACAGAAACGTTCTGCATTTTTAACACGCTTTTATTAGGTCGACCTGAATAGTAATAATAATAATAATAAGAGAGCAGCGAACCTCAGCGCAGGGGGTACATGGCGCGACTACACCGGTTGTGGTGCGATATGCACCCGAAGTATCCGCGCCTTCTCTCAACAACATCTGAGAGATCAAGTATCCTTCCTACGCAGAACAGGTTATCGAAGGGCACCCCGTCAGCAGGAAGAACTGCTAGCCGCATTACCACCGCGGCAACCAGCTGCTGACGCAGAACATCCCGTGAAGTACAACGACGTCACCCTCAGGACGAGGGTTAGCCGTAACACCAGGGTTAACCCAAAGCCACAAGACCTGGCAAGAATGGATTCGTTAATCGATGAGGAACTTCCAGAAGATGCCAACATATGACAGATCAACAGTGTCGTGTACGCTGCCGCCAGACAACTCGTCCCCCAGCAACGCCTGGCAAGCGTGTTGGACAAGTTCGAGAAGACTAAGCGGCGTGTACAAAAAATTAAGGCGAAAATTAAATCGGCGAGACAACACGTGTCTCGAATCCAGAGTGTGGTAGAGTATATAACGGCAGCTAAGCCTTTTACGCTGAAAATCCGGCGTATAGTTGCCGAGTTAAGACGACAACACCACTCTCTCAATCGGACAGTACTGCAGACGATCAACCAGCACTGTCTAGATAGGATTCGAGCACTTAAGGTCATTAAAAAATCTTTGGTCAGACGAGCGCGGAGCATGGAACAAAGCCATCTGTTCCAAACAAGCCACTCTCGTCTGTTCCAAGAGCCACAGCGTGTTGTCGAAAATCCGCCTTCTGTTGAGAATGTCGAAGCTTTCTGGAAAGGAATCTACGAGATTACGAGTCCATTTGACAATGACACTCCAGCCATAGCACACTTCGAGGCCCTCTGTCACAGACTTTTGCAAGGGCAAGACGAAGTGTGCCCGGCGATCAGTACGGAAGAAGTCCAACAGGCGCTTGTTGGCACTAAGAACTTCACTGCCCCGGGCCCAGACGGCATAAACAACTGATGGTGGAAGAAATTTCCTTCCACTCACCGCCGTCTGGCTCGAGTTTTCAACTCGTGGTTGAACGAGGGGCAGCAGATTCCGGACTGGTTTGCCGAAGGGCGAACTGTACTGATCCCCAAAAAGGGGGCCTGTCCAACCCGAAAAACTACAGACCGATCACTTGCCTCAATTCCTGCTACAAGTTATTTACACGTATCTTATACGCCAGGACTTCGAGGTCAGTTGAACCTGTATTCCGAGAGATACACGAGCAGCGAGGCAGTAATAAAGGTGTGGCAGGCTGCAAAGAGAACCTATTGATAGACCGCTGTATTGCTCAGGATTCTGTGCAATACAAGCGTAATCTATCAATGGCGTGGATCGATTACCGTGAGGCATCCGATACAACATCACATGCATTAATGTCACACCTGCTCCAATGCCTTGCGGTACCCGCCCCAATAGTGAGATGCATTGAACAACTGATGCCACTCTGGAGAACTCGCTTCACCGTAACATCTGGTGCTCAGCGGATTTCGACAGAGCCGGTATCATTTAGGAGAGGAGTTTTCCAGGGCGACTCCCTCAGTCCTGTCCTATTCTGCATCTCACTGCTGCCGTTGTCTGTAGAACTACGTCAAACCCGCGGATAACAATGTGGATCACCCAGCAACCGGAGGCACAGGGTCACCCTTTTATTCTGTATGGATGACCTAAAACTGTATGCCTCCGGAGAGGGCAAACTTCAAAACTCTCTTAGGGTGGTCCAAGAGTACACGCGGGCTATTGGCATGGAATTTGGGTTGGACAAATGTGCAGTCGTCCACCTCAAGAGAGGACGATGCGGGCTATTTCCTGAAGATGCGCAGCTGGCAGACGGAAGCATCCTAAGACATCTGGATGCCGGAGAGACCTACACGTACTTGGGTGTGCAACATCACATCCAGGACGTAAAACAAATTAAGGACACTCTCCGCGGCAAGTACAGACATTGACTCCGAAAGTTTTGGTCTTCCGAACTTTCGGGAAAGAACAAGGTGTCTGCGACTAATATACTTGCCGTTCCGATTCTGCTCTACTCCTTTGGAGTAGTCAAGTGGACAGTAGATGAGCTGCGTCAAATTGGATAGGGATACCCGCAAGATGATGCATATCCACAGAAGCATTTATCCTAGATCGTCCGTTCCTCGAGTGTACCTCCCACGTCAACGGGGGGGCAGAGGACTCTTGAACCTGGAGTGCATGCATGGCAGAGTAGCGCTGAGTATGGCATGTAACATCTTGAGGAGCTCAGATCCACTTCTGCGGTTAGTGAGAGATCATGAAACCGTAGGAGTGGGCGGATTTTTATTTAAGGCAGCACGCAGGGCCGCAGATGATCTCGGTCTCGTTTTCGACTTCAGGCGAAGAGGCAGGCGAGGTGCTGATGCACAGTCAGTAACTGAGCTTCCGCCAAATCGCCTGACAACCCAAATTAAAGCTGCCGAGCAGAGAAATCTGTTCAGGCAGGACGTCGATAAACCCGTGTATGGAGTGTTCTACAACAACATAGAGACACTGGGTTTATCGACAAAGCTGACCTTCGCATTCCTGTGGCCAGCAGGGCTAAAGTCGGAGACCGAGGGATTCATTGTGGTCTGCCAAGATGGTGTTATTAACACCTTGGCCTACCGCAGTCGTGTTATGGGTGTAGAGGTCCCCAACCTAAATTGTAGGATCTGCCATCAGGCGCCGGAGTCGCTCATGCATTTACTATCTGCATGTCCGATTTACGCGACTTCGGCCTACATCCACAGACATAACGCGGCTTTACGAGTGCTGTATTATCATCTTCGGCACTCGTACGAGGTACACGGAACATCAGTGCTGCCTTATGTTCCCGGAGAGATCGAGTCCGTTGTCGAGAACGAGAAGTGCCGAATTTATTGGAACTACTCGTTCCCGACCGTCAGGCTGATTCAAGCCAACAAGCCTGACATAGTCCTCCTCGACCACCAGACCAAGGTGATGTATGTCATCGAGTTCTCGGCACCTGCCGAAACAAACATCACCTTGAAGGAGGAGGAGAAACGGAATAAATACCGAGATCTCCGGTATGAGCTCCGAGCGCTATACCCAGACTACTCGGTCAAGATGGTCGTCCTGATAATCGGCGTTCTCGGTGGGATGAGGCCTACGCTGCTCTCAGCATTGAAGACCATACCGGCCTGCCAAAAATCACCCGAATGGTTGGCAGGCCAAATGCAGAAGGCAGTCGTCTTGGGGTCCCTGCGTCTACTTAGGGCACACGATTCTGGAATCTACAACCACTAACCCTGCGGGATGTGGGGAGTGGTTGTAGATAATTCGCTGGCGCTTCCCCCGTGAGAATATGGGAGACACGGGAGAACTGTCCAGCATCGCTAACGCGTAAAATAATAATAATAAAGTGTCTTTGGTGAAAATGGGTGGCCAACTAAGAATGGAGGCCGGCATATCTCAGAAACCAATCATCGCACAAGTTTAGGGAAAAAATTACCTAAGCTTTGAAAATGAAGAAACAACCTATATCAAACATATTCAGTAGAATATATATTACATAATATAAAAATGGATAATTGACAATAATGGCAACAAATCTAATGGTAATAACAATAAACACTGTAACAAATCAAACGTCCCAAAAACTGAACGGACCCAAGATTGACTTTTGCTGCAGTTTTCCTAAAAGCATGTTTTTAATTTTTATTTGCTGGCCTCAATTTCTTATCCGGTCCGTACGCTGACAGAAAAGGAACTGTGTTTAAATAATTGTAATGTGGAAAAGTGACAAACATTGAGAGTGACAACTAGAACAGAGGTCTAACATCTGTTGAACTAATTCTGTTAAATGAAGTTAATTGAAATCCGATTTATTAGTCATTATCCAATGAAATTTAATAAAATTTAATTGTATAACATTTGTCGAAGCAAGAACTTGCTTTCGCTAGGTTAGTAGATACAGGGTTGCCCAAGACTAACGTATAATAACTATAACTGCTTTAGAAAAATTTTGTATGCATCTTAATTTACAGAAATCGCTTAATCACTGAACATATTTCAAAAAAACGATATACATACGGCCATACGGGGCGAATTGAACCTTTATCTTTTTCTAATTTCTTGAAATCTGTTACAAAATCTGTATCTACACTGGTTTAAAAATGATTTGACAATTTCACGTGCAATTCTCTTTCTATCACATTAAATAACTATGATGAAGTGCTCAAATTTCTTAAATTGCAAGGTTGAAAATGCCTCTTCAATTTATGTACAGGTTCAAAAAAAATCTAATAATTTTATTCAACTATTTAAAATGTTATCTTGCTTGTTATACCCTGTAGTGATTAACTTTTAAATTGCCGGTGTGTTAGGATGAATTTAAAAATCAAAAAGTGCCCATCTCTGTCTGGGGGAAAATCTGATGGCAAAAGGCGAAGTTGAAGACCACCAAAACGTTGAACTGGTGCCACAGTTTAAGAATATACAGTTGGGTCACTTCCCCTTATTTTTGTCCATGACTCCCACTCTTGCCATCGACGCGTGGGCTACACTCCGTGCGAAACAAGTTAGTCCTCGATTATAGCGCGCGAATAGAAGGTCAGTTGTTCAAAAGTTGCAAAATAAGATTACCTGTTGTGTGTTATTTGTTTTCGTATTCAAAAGTTCAAAACGATTGGAAACATGAGTAGGTACTGCAAGTTATTTAGGTCCCATTTTTTCTACATAGAGTAGATAGGGAGTGAGTCTACTGTATATTTCTCTGCTGTGCTGATGCAGACGGCCTCTCTTGAACATTCTAGATCTTTCTGGTATAGAACCTCGAATTTTCTAGTAGAAACCATAACCCCAGCGCCATCTCGGAAGTGGTAGTTGAACTCCAATAAGACAGAAAATAGGTTTCTATAGAAAAGAGTGTAGAGGCATGCTCATGAATACAACGTTTTGCAGTCCCTACTTATTAATACATTCCACCCGCACCTAGGGGGCGCCACCGGGAGTGGTGTAACATTTTTGAAAATCGATCAGTAAACATGAAGATTCTGAAACATTTTAAGAAAAAAAAATGCAAGTGAATAGTGTTGCAGCAGTTGTTAAGATTTCAAGTACAAAACTATTGCTATTACCTCAACATTATAACGCGATTTTACTACTAATTGAGATAGGACATAAAAGATAGCACTCCAGTAATAAAAAAAGTTATACGAGCGACATGTTTTATGGGTTAATTAGACGAGCCCTGGTGAAGAAATATCCACACTCCAACGCCATTAAATATCAATTAATTCAATAACAGTCTACCGACCTGTCTATACAGGGTGTTGCATCATGAGAGGGACATAGCTTAATAGAAGGTAGAGAACATCAGTGGTAACCGGAACCTCCCATAGAAATGTCTCATTGGGCCTTCACTACGAAATTACAGGGTGTTAAATAATTTTTGGCCAAACCTGTTTTTTGTCATAACTTTGACAGGAAATGAAATAACGGATTCATATTTGGTACGGCTAATGTACAAACGAGCCCCAAGAGGTACATGTATAAAAAAATATATATCCAGGTCCGGACTCACTATAATTTATGTTTCTTCTTTGCATCAATAAAACATCACCCTGTATATATTTTTTTGAAATTTCGATACGATATTCGAAAAGAGCAAGAAAAAACAAACAAAATGGCCTATTTCATTTTTTTGTTACACCTTCGTGGTTATTTAAATACGTTGTTAAATGTGCAAGAAAATGGATTACAGAACCCTATTAAATGAGAGGCACGTGAAATAAATAGTTTTATAACTAAAATTTGCAAAAATTCTATTGAGCCTAGGTGGTCTGGGTGAATCCTAATTCCGGCACGTTTTAAAGGTCCATTTTGGTAAAAAACTGTGGTCCTAATAAGTAATCGGGTATGAAATAACAAAATTTTTAATCAATCACAGTAGGCTTGTTCAAAGTGACAGATAATAAAAAGAAATCTCCTAAACAGTTGAATAATTGTTTGTTAGTAATAATCCGCATTTAGTTAGTGAAAACTTGTGAAAATATTTTAACTATGCCAGTAAAATTTACAAACGGGGAATATATGCTGACATAATATTCATCTATGGTTTCTGTAATGGAAATGGTAGGTCGGCGGAAAGAGAATATCGGCTGCGTTTTCCTGGTCGTCGATGCCCTAATCATAAAACCTTTAGTACGGTGTTCCAGTATGCAAGACAACACGGAAAGTTTCCTACTTCTGCAGTTGTGGAGCGTGTTTTACAACAAGGTGTGCAGGAACAAAACAATATTATAAACGTAGTTCAAGAAAACCCAAATATGAGCACTAGACGAATCAGTTTGGCAACTGGTATTCCTCATTGGCGAGTATGGAGAACCCTAAAAAGAGAACGTTACCATCCATATCATATCCAGCAGGTACAGCGTCTTCAACAAGGCGACGATATCCCCCGCCTGGCATTTTGTCGTTGGTTGTCTAATCATCGCCCAGTCATTTACAGAACCTTATTTACGGATGAGGCACAATTTACAAGGGATGGAGTAAACAATTCACGAAATAATCATAAATGGGCACAGGAAAACCCACATGCGGTACGCCAACGCCGTTCGCAACACAGGTTTTCTGTAAATGTTTGGGTCGGACTTGTGAATAGACATTTGATAGGGCCACATTTTTTTGAAGAAAGATTGAATGGTGAAATTTACTTTGATTTTCTTCAAAACATTTTACCGAATATGTTAGAAAATATCGGTATAAGAGGCATGTTGTTTCAGCATGATGGGGCCCCACCACATTTTAACCTTCAAGTAAGAGAACACTTAAACAATGTGTATCCTAATAGATGGATTGGACGCGGGGGTCCACATGAATGGCCACCAAGATCTCCTGATTGTAACCCTTGTGATTACTTTTTATGGGGCCACTTAAAAAACGAGGTTTATAGCATTGAAATTGAAAGTAGACAACATTTAATCCAGCGCATCGTTACAACCTGCGACGAAATACGGAATAATCCAGAAATCATACGTCGAGCAATTGGTGACCTTTCTAAACGCGCAAGAAAATGCACAGAATTTGGGGGAGGACATTTTGAAAATTTACTTTAGTGTCAATTACGTTTTATTTTTAAACACATTTAGTTATTGTTTTGTTATTTATTGTTAATTGAATGGAAAATATTTTATTTATTTAGATTTTAGTTTGTTCTCTTCCAATTTTTATTAAGTATAAAATGTTGATGATTTTCTTGATCAAAGTAACTGGTTGCTTAGGCCTAAATAGTTTAAATTATCTGTCACTTTTATTCTTTGAACAAGCCTACTGTGATTGATTAAAAATTTTGTTATTTCATACCCGATTACTTATTAGGACCACAGTTTTTTACCAAAATGGACCTTTAAAACGTGCCGGAATTAGGATTCACCCAGACCACCTAGGCTCAATAGAATTTTTGCAAATTTTAGTTATAAAACTATTTATTTCACGTGCCTCTCATTTAATAGGGTTCTGTAATCCATTTTCTTGCACATTTAACAACGTATTTAAATAACCACGAAGGTGTAACAAAAAAATGAAATAGGCCATTTTGTTTGTTTTTTCTTGCTCTTTTCCAATATCGTATCGAAATTTCAAAAAAAATATATACAGGGTGATGTTTTATTGATGCAAAGAAGAAACATAAATTATAGTGAGTCCGGACCTGGATATATTTTTTTTATACATGTACCTCTTGGGGCTCGTTTGTACATTAGCCGTACCAAATATGAATCCGTTATTTCATTTCCTGTCAAAGTTATGACAAAAAACAGGTTTGGCCAAAAATTATTTAACACCCTGTAATTTCGTAGTGAAGGCCCAATGAGACATTTCTATGGGAGGTTCCGGTTACCACTGATGTTCTCTACCTCCTATTAAGCTATGTCCCTCTCATGATGCAACACCCTGTATATCGTCTGTTATGACGTTATGAGGTTTTCTAAAATGGGAAGCGGATAATTAACCCCGAAATAGCTGCAATAGAATGAATTTAAATGATTGAAGAAGTAAAAACGAGATTATTAATAATTGTGCATTCTGTGTTGTATCCGCTTGCAATTTTAAAGAAAACAAATAAACAGTATCCAGCAGTTGCTGTTTTCGCAATAATTGGTGCAGATGTAATTTAGAAAATTTAGAAACGTTGTATATGAAGGATATAGTCGTTTCACTTAGGTAAAATCCATATGACATTGAAAATAGTTAACAATGGGTAATTTTATATGTATTTGTTAATTAATAACTAGAAATTGCAAAATCGTTAACCGAATTTAATATATCGATAGAAAAGGTATTTTTCTAGTCTTACTTATATTCCTAAATAAAAATAACATTACTTTCGCGATTGTGTCCGACGAAAATGGCGCACGTCAAATATTCTTAATAAGTGGAATTTGATGTCAATGTCTTTTGAATAGATTTTGTTGAATAAATCCAGAAAATTAAGTATACCTATTAGTGATAATTGAAATCAACAAATATTGGAATAACCCAAAACTACACTTCTTAATGAACAATCATTGTAAGTTTCTTTGTCGTTACATGATGAATTGTCGTCAACTATCAATGTCATCACCAGAGATCGGATTTACCTATCGGATACCAGGGATGGTTTTTACAAATATTATACAGGGTGTCCCAGATTTAAAGTGACATAGGCCGATGAGAGATAGAGCACACTTTTCTGAGTTCAAAACACCCCCACACTTACCCTTGAAAGTGAATGGTTTTCGAGATACGGGGTATTTTATGATTCTTGACTGAAACTAAAATTCACCATATATTTGGAATGGGTGGACGTATTTGGATTAAAGTTGGTACACATAT
Organism: Stenurella melanura; assembly: GCA_963583905.1. Classification (NCBI taxonomy): domain Eukaryota; kingdom Metazoa; phylum Arthropoda; class Insecta; order Coleoptera; family Cerambycidae; genus Stenurella; species Stenurella melanura. The sequence continues at coordinate 121,867,170 of OY757315.1, read as the reverse complement.
AATGCACTCCTAGTCCAATTAATAGCATAATTTTGTTTGTAAAAATTCCAGGACAGGACTCAATTTTTATTATTTTGCATTTAGGGTCAATTACATCACCCTGTATATCAGTTTTTTGTAAATGGCGGATAACTATTGAAATGTCTATGGATTATTGTGCAAAACACTGTCATAATATTCGATGGCACGTTTATGGTTACTTCTTAGCAAATTTTCGAAAATAATGGTGAATGATATTTAAATTCTACAAAATACGCAAACAGCCAGTTGACGTCGCTATTTTATTAATTTTACTTAAACACTTGTTTAATAATTAAGTATTTAATGTATTATTGTTACTTAAAAAGGAATACGAAAAACAGAAAAAAGGAAAAAATAAAGAAAAACAGATTGCTTAATCATAATTTACAGCACAAATTTTAAAAAGGCACTAATTATTTTATACACTGGTACAATTACTTAAAACTATAATAAATTTTCGAAATGAACACCCCCAGCGTCAATACATTTTTGTGAACGTTTGAAAAGCGTTTTCACCGATCTATCGATCATAGCCGGATTGTGTCTAATATTGTCACATACATTAAAAACATTTTGTTATAATTATTCACGGGTATTAATATTTTAACTGTACACCTGTGGCCCCATAAAAAATAATCCATGGGGGTGAGATCAGGAGATCTCGGTGGCCAGTTAACTGCACCCCCTCTACCAATCCATCTGTTGGTGTAACGTTGATTAAGATGCTCCCTCACCGGTACAGAAAAATGGGGTCCAGCACCATCGTGTTGAAACCACATACCTCTGACATTGATGTTTTCTAATAAATTTGGTAACACATCTATTAAGAAATTTAAATAAACTTCTCCCTTCAAAAATGTGTGGCCCTATTAGATAACTATTGTATATATTTTTTTCCTTCTTCAATTCTTTGGGAATTTCACTGCCACATGTATGTTTTCTTTCTAAGCGGTGCTAGGGGAATCTACAAAATATATCACAATTAACCAGTATTACTGGTAAAAAAACCTCTACGCCCGTGACGTTTACGTCAAAGGATCAGTTAAAGGTTGGTTTTGATAACTAAACAACACAAATAAGTATAAAAGCTTGAAATTAAATATTTCGCCGACGTTTCGGAAATCTAATCTGTTTCCTTTCTCAAGGCTTTTTTTGAAAAATCTTTTTTGCTGTGTATGACAAATACACAGCTCTAAGAATGTTTGTTATATTCAATATCCATAGATACTTACTATTTACATACAACTGTTGATATAGTTAACAGTTTTTTAGTTTCTATACAATGTTAAGTTTGTGAAGTTCTTCTTTTAACATTGGCAGCCAAGTTGTACAGACATCTACGGAACAATTCGACACGCAATTATCCTCATTCAATAATATTATCGCGGATTCTTTTATTTTTCTTTTTTTGCTATCTGCCTCTTTTGTTAAAATTTTTGCCGAGTCCCAGTTTATTCTATGTCCGTTCTCCCACGCGTGTTCGCAGATCTTGGACCTCTGAATTTCATTTTTTCTGATATAATTTTGATGTTCGCCCAATCTTACACTAAAAGGTCTGGATGACTCAAAATTATATCAGAAAAAATGAAATTCAGAGGTCCAAGATCTGCGAACACGCGTGGGAGAACGGACATAGAATAAACTGGGACTCGGCAAAAAATTTTAACAAAAGAGGCAGATCGCAAAAAAAGAAAAATTAAAGAATCCGCGATAATATTATTGAACGAGGATAGATGCGTGTCGAATTGTTCCGTAGATGTCTGTACAACTTGGTTGCCAATGTTAAAAGAAGAACTTCACAAACTTAACATTGTATAAACACTAAAAAAACTGTTAACTATATCGACAGTTCTATGTAAATAGTAAGTATCTATGGATATTGAATATAACAAACATTCTTAGAGCTGTGTATTTGTCATACACAGCAAAAAAGATTTTTCAAAAAAAGCCTTGAGAAAGGAAACAGATTAGATTTCCGAAACGTCGGCGAAATATTTAATTTCAAGCTTTTATACTTATTTGTGTTGTTTAGTTATCAAAACCAACCTTTAACTGATCCTTTGACGTAAACGTCACGGGCGTAGAGGTTTTTTTACCAGTAATACTGGTTAATTGTGATATATTTTGTAGATTCCCCTAGCACCGCTTAGAAAGAAAACATACATGTGGCAGTGAAATTCCCAAAGAATTGAAGAAGGAAAAAAAATTAAGATAATGCCACAAATAACATTTAGACAACTATTGTATATTCCACACCAGACATTTATATTGAATCTGTGTTGGGAATTTTTCTGAAGCGTAGCATGTGGATTTTCAGTTGCACAAAGATGTTGATTTCTGGTGTTGTTTATTCCATCTCGCGTTAATTGAGCTTCGTCCGTGAACAGAATTCTAGAAACTGTTCGTCTGTGCGCAACTACCCACCTACATAATGTTAAACGCGGAACGCTGTTACCGTCTTCAAGTCGTTGAACTGCTTGAACATGAAAAGGATATAAATTTTCTCTTCTTAAAGTTCGCCATACTACTCTTGTTCTGGGAATTTCTAAATGATGACTGATTTTCCTGACGCTTACAGTTGGATTTATATGAACAATCTGTAATACTCCCTCTCGATGTTGAAAATCTCTGAGAACATGTTCATGTTTTGCCCGTGAGGGAAATTGTCCATGTCCCTTACTAAATTAATACACCTCTGAAAATGTTGTACAATTTGGTGTACGACGATTTCTAAAACGTCTTTCATATTCTCTTTCTGCAGCTCTTAGTGGCAGATATAGCAATATTAAGATGCCTTCATAGTCTACACTAAGAAAAAAATGTTTATTTATGGAGTGCGAAAATATTAGACAATAATAATTGCATTAATAGGTGGTAATATAGAATATTCATTTTCCTCTTTTATCACATGAGATACACACTTCTTCGATATATCGCTTTGCCTATTTCGTCTACTATTATCTTTATATTCTTTAAGACAGACTCACTTAATTGTGGGGATTGATTATATAGTCCTGTTTTTACATCTTCCCACACCACTTCAATGAGGTTGAAAACGCAGTAATATGGAGACAGACATAAAATAATATGCTCGTGTGCTTCAAAGATTTTTTCAACTGCATATTCCTTTTTAAAACTTTGCTTACCAATCAATTCTAATAGTCTTTTTTGTTTTTTTCTGGTATTTTCAAGCCTCTACCTTTCATAAATTCATTGATATGGCCTTTTTTTGTATTGGTGTTCGGAATTTTTGTGTGTTGCCGCGAATGGAATGACGCATTGTCCATAACAGTTACATAATTTGGTGGGATATTTGGTAACAACTGTTCCTTTGCCCACTTGTCAAATAATTCGGCTGTCATATCCTCGTGGTAGTCGGCAGAGGATTGCTTGATATTTTTAGCAGACAACAACGCGTCTGGAATAAAACCGTTTTTACATCCAGCATGTAGAATTATAATTATTTTCCCCCTAGAACATGGAGCACTTAAATTACACTTTTTGGTGTTATCTACCCAACCGTATTGAACTACATCATGGGTGCCAAACCATATTTCGTCAAGATAAATTATGTCTCTATTTGCATCTCGATATTCTTTTATTTTACGCAGGTACTCGTGTCGATGATCAACGATGCGTGCTGATTCCATAACTACCATTCGGCTGTCCAATTTTTTGTACCTAAAACCGCAATCGACCAAATCATTTCGCAAAGTACCTAATGATATATAGTTATAATCTGGATAGTCGCGTAACTTATCCCTAATCATTTCTAATGTGAGCATCTTCTGTTCATTGTAAAAGTCATACACAAATCGACGAATGACATCTTTGGACGCGTTATCAAATTTTTTAAGTTTTTGTCCAACTCTTTTAATTTTAATAGAATCATCAACTACATCCCCGGCTCTAATAACCCTATAAATTGTAGTACGACTAAATTTGGTTAATTCACAAATCCTCTTCACAATTTGATTATATGAAGATTCATTATTTTTAAAATAACCCTTTGAATTTGAACGTGAACGTCTTTATTTTCAAATTCCGCGTGTATAGGCTCTGTATCAAAATCGTCCGTTTCGTTGTCACTACTATCGAAAGGCCTCCAAAATGCCAATTTAAACAATTAATTGCAAACAATCACTCAAACACAGTAGTAAAACTAATAATTTGTTCAAATACTCACTAGAATTAAGTAATTTATAACGCTGCCTGGCTGTACTGCACTGCCTCGTACAGATCGTACGATACAAATAGTTCATACATATTTTTTGTTTTATATATTGTGGCATGCATAAAGTCTGAACAAGGTTGGTGTTGACAAAGCATCTAATCCCACCTATATTTCTGTGACAGGCGGATCAAGTCCACGTGGACTGTAGACGAGGAGTGGTGAAATAAATCTGTAAAATTCTGTGCTCTCTCATTCAATGTGAAGCGATGTATTGACAGTACCCCGTAAGATCCTCTAGTTCCGTTCTGTTCCGATTGACTTCGTAAATACTATACACACAGTTGCCAAATTTCATGATGATACAACAAATAGAACTGGGCGAAAATTACATTGAAAATTCCGTTACATTCATAGATTGATAGATACAGGTAAAGCTAATAAAAGCGCTTTAAAAATGTCATTTTAGAATAAAAAATTGACGTGTTTTAGGATTTTACTTATAAATTGTAAAGTATATACATAAATAATTTTATCCGTTACTTATGGACTTGACTTTATAATCTATTAAGAGTAGACAAAGCAACTTATGGAAGTTAAATTATTATATCGGCTAATATTGCGGTTTCGCAAGCGCTTCTCACATAAGAAAGACTTTCACGACTTACATAGTTCGGTACGACTTCCTAGTCTTTATCTAACAATGGAATTAGTTAAAATCAACACAATAAACTTATGAATAACACCAATTTCTCCCGTTCTTATTCTGTCTAGAAGGAGAACAATCTGACAAATTGCTGTAATTTTGTTATGTGCAATTTAAATCGCAATTTTTTACGGAAAAATAAACAACAGTTCCCCTGCGTAAATAACTGGGTCACCGTAATGAGATTTAATTTTGATTCGCAGTAAGTTTTAAAAAAGTTTTATTTTAAGTATGTGTAGTTGCCGAATGATCACGTCACAAACAGTTGCAATATACCGGGTGTCGCTGAAATATAGCTCACCCCTCTTCTAATTTATAGAAGTGAGAATATAGTCAGTGCGCCAGTAAAAAGACATTATTTGTCATCTCGGCACTCATAGTGGAATAAAGAAATGGTACTGATTGTAATTATCAAAGTGGAATGGATTATTGTTGACTTTAAAAAATCGTTGTATGATTAATAATAGTCTTCGAATTCCACTTCAACAGTTATGTCTTCTTCGCCTTCTTCTTCCTCTCCTTGCTAGATTTCTGTAAATTGTTGTAAGGAAAAAGATGGATCAGTTATCTTCTCATTGATATTGTCTATAATTGTTTATTTGTGGCATATTCAGATTTTCTTACTTTTGTTGGGTATTTTGTCACTGAAAAATATTTAAAAATTTTAATGAAAAAACCTCTGCGCCAAACAGACAGAGGTTGGTTCTTGAATATTTAACTGTTGCAAAAAGTCTCACACCTATAAATACAGGGTGTAATTATTTTCATGTCAAAAAAAACTGGTGGTAGGGAACGACAAGACAAACAAGAAAACCTTATATAACATGAGGTCTAAAGCTCATAGTTTTGGAGAAAAAAAAAACAAAAATTTCGCAAATTTTCAATAAAATTTTTTGAGAACTGCTGGAATATTGAGGTAGGTTTAGATCTAGATCTGATCTGAAGAAAACTATACTCTAACTCTCCCTTGTGCAATATTTTAGTTACTGTCGGTGTTTCGTTATGTACACACGTCCAACCCGCCGTTCGTTGTTTTTGTTATTTTTGAATTTCGCGTCATTGTGTATTTATAGTTAAGATTTATTTTATTGACTTACCGTTCAAGTTGTCAAATTCTTGATTACGTACAGACACAACTTACTTGTTCGTTCTTTGTGCATTCCTTTTTGGATTTTGTACCAAGTTTTTATTTTATTTTTCTTAATTGACAACGTTAGTTGATAGTTTAGTGTTTAGTGTTGAACGAAGTGCGTATGTACTTAATTCGACGTACCGAACTGTGTATTGATACAGATGCAGAGATTTTGAATCATTTAGGTAGGTAGGAAGCTTTTAACCCAGGACACTCATTTATGTTACAAATGTTAATAAACCACATTTAAATTTTCTAAATTATAAACAATCCAATATTTTGTTCCAAATTAAAAACACACATGTAAAGAAATGCTCTGTTTAAACCTCTATGGCCATTATTTGCTTGTAATTCTGCACGAAGAGAGAACGAATTATTTACCTCTTTATACTTGCCTCAGTTCAGTTGAGGCGGTACATCAAAGGCGGTCGATGATCCTTTGACACCGCGTGTGCCGGCGAGCACTTTTTTATGACAATTTAAAAGTTGTATAATTGGGAAGTACAAGTCCATCGACCAAGAAAAGCAGTGGTTCTCAATAGTTGTCTACCATAATATTAAATATGTTAACCTAGATCTGTGTTTTTCAAAGTGCCCCTAGATGGAAAAGTCATAAAGGTTTTTTGTTTGTCTAGTCGGTCCCCATTACCAGTTTTTTTTAATGACATGAAACTGATTACACCCTGTATATAAACTAGAACAATGTTATAAACTAAAAAATGGAAATGAAAGCTATAGGCAGTTAACGTTTCGGAAGAGAATCTACTTCCGTCCTCAAAACTTTTTTGTCCGTCAAACAGTTCTTTGTATTTCCTTAGTCACGTGAGACACTAAATTACATTTATCTTATTTTTACTTACGTCGTCTCTAAGGATGGCCAAGCAACTAGTACAAAAGTCTGTTGAATAATTTGAAACGCGTTTAATAAAGTAATCGCGGATTCTTTAAGTTTTCTTTTAGTTCCGTTGCTCTCTTTTTCCAAAATCTTCTCCACATTTAATCCTGTGATTATTATCCCACGCGCCTTCACAAATTTTGGTTTTTCAAATTCTCCCCTTCTAGCGTAATTACTATGTTCACTGAGCTTTACGTTGAAAGGTCTAGATGATTCACCTACGTAATGTTTTCCGCACTCACACGGAACACTATAAATACAATTTTTTGAATTTTGAACAATATTTAGATTTGGTTTTTGATAAAACCGATCTTAGCGTGGAGCCCGTTTGAAAACCCAATTTTTCGTAATTTATCCGACAAACCATACATATATATGGAATTACTGCCATTAACCTAAATACCTCAGGTTTGATAGTATATTCTCTCTACTACCAATGTTCAATAACTGACTATCAACAAAATTCTCAGGATATTGATTATTTAATAACACAGTTTTTATAAATTGCTTTTCGTTCCTTTATTACATCATTTGAAGAAATAATTTTGGCTCTGTCATACAAACACTTAACAACACCTCTCTTAACACTAATATGTTGATTTGAATTGAAATTTAAATATCTGTTTTTGTGTGTTTGTTTTCTATACACACTGGTTTGGTATGAGTTATCTAATTTTTTAATTAAAATATCTAAGAAAGGTAATTCATTATTATTTTCTATTTCTAATGTAAATTTAATTGAAGGTTCTTTCTCGTCAATCTGATTCGAAAATTACTTAAACATTCTTTACTATAAGGCCATGTAGCAAAAATGTCATCTACATATCTCCAACCTACAATAGGTTTATAAGCTAGATTATTAATATTACTTTCCTCAAAATATTCCATGAATATGTTACTTAATAATATTGGATATAATGAAGAACCCATGGCCATCCCAAAGTCTTGTTGATAGAAGTCATTCTTTAATTGAAAGTATGTTGTTTTAATGCAAAGTGTAAGTAATTTCATTATAATTTCAATGCTTAACTTAGTTCTATTCGCCAAATTCCCATCTTGTTGCAATTTGTTTTTAATTGTTATTAATGTTTTATCTACAGGAGCATTTGTAAATAGGCTTACTACATCAAAACTGACCTTTAGATGATATTGTTAAAATGATTTTCTGAGAGCTTTTCCAAAAAATGTTTGCTATTTTTAATATAATCCTTATATATTTCCTAAATCCTAAAATGTTCACGTTTCAGATCATGTAGATTACGAAAATATAGGTTTTTCAATTCCGTCAGTCTGTCTGTCTGTCTGTTGGTACATTAACTAGAAAACTACTTCACGGAGAACAGTCAAATTTGGTAGGTACCTAACGCTACTGTTAGCGAAGAATGGTTAAACTCTCACTGGAAGATATACAGGGAATATATAGGGAATAAACAATGAAAAAATTTTTTTTTTTTGCTTAAATTTACAATTTCCACGTTTCATGACTTTCTAAACTTATTTCAGAAAAAAAAATGATTTTTTTTTACTATTTAAAAAAAAAGTTACCACTAGAATAGATGGGAAAAATTTGTTTTTGCTCAAATTTAAAATTGCCACGTTTCATCGCATTCTAAACCTATTTCAAAAAAAAAAAATAAAAATTTTGACAAAATTTTTACCACTACATATTACTATAGAATAGAAAGTTGATGAAAAATTTTTTTTGCTCAAATTTTAAATTTCCACGTTTCATGACATTCTAAAGTTATTTCAAAAAAAAAAAGATTTTTTTTACCATTTTGTAAAAAAAATTTACCACTAGAATAGATGGAAATAAAATTATTTTGGTCAAATTTAAAATTTCCACGTTTTATGGCATTCTGAATCTATTTAAAAAGAAATATTTTGAAACATTTGTAGTTTTTTTACCACTACTATAGAATAGAAGGATTTTTTTTGCTCAAATTTAAAATTTCCGCGTTGCATCATGACATTCTAAATCTATTTCAGAACAATAAAAATTTGAAACTTTTTTTACCAACATTTTTGAAAAATAAAAAAAAAATAACAACTACTTCCACTCCACTACGTAAATGTGGAATTGAAAATGTGACAGATAGCAATAATATTTGACATATGTTGACATGGTGGACATTTGTAAAGGTATTTGCGCAAGCCTTCCATACTTGGCACCTGTTATTTTAGAATTTTTGCTGTCCAATGATCACTCTATATTTTTTTTCACCAAAAGTTATCAGGTTTTCTCTGTAATAATAGTGATAACTGTAGCGCCAAAATACGGCAAATCTTTTCAACTTTATCGCGACATCTATGAATGATGGTTCGTAGGAAAAAAGTATCAGAACAGTTTTAAGAAATATACCAAAAACCAATGTTTGTGACATTTGACCTTGAATACAATATTTAGCCTACATGGAATTGGTGGGAGCTTTTGACATTTCATTTGTAGTAGTGTATTCAAGGTCTGTACCAATTTTCAGCTCAATGCGAATTTTTCAACTTTTTTTTGCCTATTTTGACTGGTTTGTAAAAGATTAAATTGTTTTATCGTATATACGGTCTGAATTGGGACAGTATAAAGACAAAAACTCGGAGTAAAATGGGCATCTTCATTAGTTGACAAATCAAACTCTGGGCATCTAATCCCTCCCACATTTCTAAGTGGCAGACAGTTCAAGTTCACGTGGACCGTAGACGAGAAGTGGTGAATATCTGAGTTTTTCTTCTTATGCTGTCCCAACTAAGATCGTAAATACTATACAATCCGATCATTTTTGAAGGATTATTAAAATTTCTGTGCCGGCACACACGGAAAGCGCTCATTCTGGCGTTCGTGCGTTGACAAGCCTATAACTTTGATTGTTTGTTATCTTGCACGAAAAAAAATTCCTAGCTGTAATTTTCGGCTCTATATGATATTTTTTGTATTTTAAAAGTTATTTTCAAAAAAAAAAATTAACTTGACGCCAGTTTGTTTATCTTCTGCACACGGTGGCACTGATAACATTTTAAAATATTTTTCTACTACAAAGAACCTACCAACAAATCAAAAGTCCTCATAAGGATTATTTAATTTTAGCTCAAATCCCCTACGAACTTTACTGTTCTAATATTATATGATTTATGTGGACAAAACAATGCAATTAAGACTATCTATGCGTATTTTCAGTAATTCAAGGTAATTTACACAGTTTCTAATTAAGACTGACGCTGAACCAAATAGATCTAAGACAAAGGAAATAAATACGGTGATTATAAAAATAATGTGGAGGAGAATGTGGAATAGGTTAGCACTTTATCTTAACGGCGGTTTTGATATCCTCCGATGATTGTTATATTCGTAGGCAGTGATTTAGAGTGGCATGGTTTATTTTTTATTATTCTCCTGAACTCGAATAGTCTTTCATGGCTATGTTGGGGGACGGCTGAATTTTTTGTCTGTTAAATGGCATTGGCTTATATTTTTTAACTAATTTAAAAAAAGTTACGGTAGAAAATTTTATTGTAAAAGTACATACCAGCTGAAAGTATCTTGCAAACAGTGACCTGCCCAAGTAACAATTATTTTTTAAACAAATTTTTTTTGATAAATGTAATGCTTTAGGATTTCGTGGTAATGGAAAAGTACACGAAAAATACTTAATTTTCAGCCGTAGTCGAACGATGAAAACGAGGATTTTTTACTTTTGCTGCCATATAAGCCTAGGTGAAAGTTCGTTTCTTTATTTATTTTAAAAATAAAAATTCTACGGAGAACGTAATGGCGTATTGATAAAATATGCTTCACAATTGACTCTATCATGTGGTGTGGTTAGTTAGAAAATTTCACACCTCTACTTTTTAACTAAAATACCTTAATTTTGACTAGTTACCATGGCAATTAAAAAAAATTCCGAAAATTTTTTCGAGGCGCCACGATATTTAAGTGAACATTTTTTGACAATTGAAAAGGTAAACATATGATCTACAACCATTTAATAATGTAGATATACCTGTGAATAATGCAAAATTTCTGAATTAACATTATTATTTATTATTCGCTATTAAGTTTCATTAAACAGAAAACAAAAATTTGTTAAATTATTATGCATTAACAATTTATAATTCAAAAAACGTAGGATGTACAAACATAGTAAGATTTAAATGTTGCTTGAATTCTAACCCATCCTATCTTCTTAATGATGAATAGGAAGGTGACGAATTAATTAGATGTCTGAGTTTTAAGACATATATGTAATATTTTGAAACAATTTTGTTCAAATCTCTTTTACGCAAAAGGCCATATTTACTTGACATCTGTAGCAGACTTTCTTGGATTTTCGTAAACAAACCATTCGACTCTAACGCTTCCTGATCGCAATCTTCCATTAAATTCGTTAAATATATTAATCTTGGACGACATATTTGCACTTGACTCAACTCTTTGCAGTATTTACATAAATTGTACTTTTCAAAGCATTCCATTTTTCTCAAATTGTTTAACGCAAATGCTTACAAAAAATGTTTTACATACAAATATCTTTGTTTGCTGGTTTACTATACAGTAACTTAATGTAATTTACCAATATAAACCTCATCTGTCAAAAGCATGGCCGCCTACTGCAACAAACCATGTTAATATTATATTTTTTAAATTAGAAGTGTTATGGATTACTTTAACAAAAAATACATTTCTACCACCTTTAGTAACCTAAAATTATGAAAGGGCGATAGACTGAACTAATACCCATCTGAGTTTTAGCATTTGGTGTAACTAAAGTTGGTAATTTTTTTTTATTTAACGAAATATGGTGGATATACCTATATGATTTTTTTAGAATTTATTTCATGTTGAAATAATATCTTCATTGGCAAATCTCTAACGATATCGACTAATAAGCAAAGTAATAACGAAATAAATTTAATTATTATAGGTTTTATTAATATTAAAAACACAATTATTATAAATGTTTGTGGGCTGGCTTGAATTGGTGGGTTGAATCTGAGTACTATCTGTTTTATTTTGCATTGTGCTCTGATCATGATTAAACTTGCTATTACTTGATGAAATTCTCCTCATGGATTCAATCATCTGATGATGATGTTCAACGTTCCATTGTAAGTAAGGTTTGATTGACTGACTATTACTGTGTCCAGTAATTTTAATGAGCTGTTGTTCACCAACTCCTTCCTTGGCCAATTTTGAAACAGCTGTTGCTCTTGCAGAATGATTAGTTATTTTTACTTTTTTAGTGTCAATTCCTATATCAGAGGCTGCTGATTTAAACCATGAAGATACAATGTTCTTACCAACTGGGCTATTCTTGTACCATCCTTTCGAATTGGGTTGACTCCAGTATGGGTTTGGTGTTAAGAATAATCTGTCGGTCTGAATAAGATTTCCCCTTTTTTCCATCAACTTCTTAAACAAACGAACCGGACACATTTGTGGATTATCGAAATTTGTAATCAACCATTTACTATCCGACAGTTTTTTAGAACCACCTTGCGTGGTTTTGGAGAATATTGGATTATATTCTATCCGACCTTTTGGGTTTCCGAAATTATCAGTTTCTTCTTTGAAGTATTGGATACACGCAGAATATCCTTCCCCTCCTCTCCATGCCAGCTCATTCCACATCAGAAAACGGATTAAATTTTATTTTATATTTTTCGTAATAAATTTCTTGTAACTGCTTAGCAGTAGAGTTCCACATCACTTTGACCACACTTTCCTTATAATCTTCAAAATTTTTCTTTTTCATATTAAATGCGTAGTCCTCCAGTATAGTAGCCACCTGTACTACACTCATACACTCATGAATATTATACAACTTTTCGTCACAAAATTCAACAAACTGTTTCCATACACTTTATTTTGATTTTCGGGTGTTATCTGGTGTTATATTTTGAATTTCTTGTCTAATTACTTGTTGATTTTCTTTACCAAATCGCGACATTTCGCTATACACTTATTAAACTCAACGTACAGACCTTTTAAACTAGTAATTATTAAGCTTTGTGACAGAACCGGTTAAACAAAAATGACAAATCAGCATATGTCAAAAATAACAATACCCTGGCCAACTTGACAAGCAGTGAAATTAATTTAAAATGTCAGGTTGGATTAATAATTTTTTTCCAAATTATGGTGTTAAGTGGTGTGAAATTTTCTTACCGAATACCACGCAAGCTTAAATTATTTCTGGAAATAATTTAAGCTCTTGTGATATACCCCAGAGAAATAAAACTTCCTCTGCGGAATGAGGCCGAACAAGCTGAATTTTTGCAGAGACCTTCGTTTTGATGTTCCAATGAAGCACAAAAAAATCTCATATGCCTACCCTTGTGCGTCTTGAGATATCGAAGGTCAAAGGTCATGAAAATCGGTTTTTCGCGAAAATCTCGCTTCCAGTGCATCTGACGTCGTAAGAACCCATAACAAAACTTACGTAAAATAGTATTCTCTACAAATTTGTTGATATAATTTTTTTTCGTACGACCAACCGTTTTCCAGATATAGCATGATAAAGCGGGAGCGCGCATTCGTAATAGGTAATACTGTATTATACTGCAGTGCTATAACTATAAAAGCACTTTTCTTAACTTCCCGCTTTATCATGCTATATCTCGAAAACGGTTGGTCGTACGAAAAAAATATATATAAACAATTTTGTAGAGAATACTATTTTACGTAAGTTTTGCTATGAGTTCTTATGACGTCAGATGCACTGGAAGCGAGATTTTCGCGAAAAACCGATTTTAATGACCTTTGACCTTCGATATCTCAAGACGCACAAGGGTAGGCATATGAGATTTTTGTGTGCTTCATTGGAACATCAAAACGAAGGTCTCTGCAAAAATTCAGCTTGTTCGGCCTCATTCCGCAGATGGCCTTTTTTTTTAACTTATTTCACTGGAGTAATATTATAAGTGAAAATTGATTGATTTGTGCCATTATATTGATGACGATTTTTTTACGACAAGTGAATTCCTAATCTACGTATAGAGTATAAGTCACATATCTGGAAAAGTGACACATTTTACTCGAAATGTGCCAACGGGATCAAAAAGCGACTTCTATCAACGCGAGCACTCTACTATTACAATTGGGACAAAATGTTACACATTTTTTCTCTGTGAAGGTATGCCTTACGTAGACACAAATAAATCTAAGAGCTGGTTAATTCGGTTTTATATCCCTCACGCCAAGAGAACTTTTACTGCCATCTAATCACATTACGTACTTCCACTGTAATGTGATTAAAAAGTGACATATATTAATTGCATTTATGTGGAATGGAATACCTACAAAAACCCATATACTTTCCAATGTATTATAATTAACCTTGACTCGACATATTTCCGTTTATTTGTTCAAACTACTTTTTATCTTGTGTCAAATAAGATGTTGCGGGATGAAGGCACTTAATGCCCTACGATCATGATCTATGTAGTTCAGCCATTTGTCACGTTTCTCACTTCCGGTCACGTTATTTTACCACTCGGTTACTTATTATTGCTCTACTAGGGTGGCTCTTTATACTTGTTTAAAATAAATTTCAATTTTTTTTTTGTTTCATCCCCCAGATTTGATCAAAATCTCAAAAAATAACCTCCAAATTTTGCAAAAATCGGATGATATAAAACGTGCCTTCAAGGCCAGGAAGCTTCCCATGTAAGACATTTTTTCGTAAATTTGCGATAAAATGTAGTGAAATAAAAATCAATTTTCGGAGTTGTCCACAGAATACAAATAAATTATTTTTTTTTTAAATCAAACCCTCATAAGACCATTACTAATGAGCACCCTGTGTTTTATAGTTTTCATTTAAAATGAACTTTTAATACTATAATTTTTAAATAATTGACTTGAGAGCGTTGGCGCTCTGGAGTATTTCAAATAAACACAAAAGACGCTTGTAAAGTATCCGGCAACGACGAAGGGGAATGCTTACAGCCGCTATCCAGGGCAGGACTTAGAAAAACTTCGCATACCCTTTTACTTGGCGACATAGCAATCATAACGGATTATTATTGTTCCATTTTGTCACCTTTCTATAAAACGTAATACAAAATGTTTATCAAAGACAAACGAATGACTTGAAATGCTATTAAAATATCATGTTTACACAAGTTCTTATTAGCTTTTCTTTAATAGGATAATATATTAGATGTTGTACAAATGCGTAATCGCATTTAAATATATTTTGTTTGCATTGTATTTGATAATTTTTAAGCAAAGTAAATTAAAATTTTTATAAAGTATGCATTTTAACGGATGCGATTTGAGTCTTCGAGGTCAATTATTTTATCATGTATTCCACATCCACGTAGTGGATGGCCAACTGTGACAATGACATTATACGATGTCCCTTGCTCTCGCGAGTGTAAAGTGAAATGTTTTTCAAAATATCATCGCAAAAGCTCCGCTGCTCTTTTATTTTATTTCCTACAGCAGATCGCGCTTTAAATCTCCGCAACTGGTTGTTTGATATAGAGAAATAAGTCGCGATTACGATATATATAAGAATAATGACGTCACAAAAGCCATAAATCATAGCGCAAATATACATATAGAGTAAATGTCCAAATAATGTCCAGATAAAAAAAAATGAATTCGGTCACATATCATGTTAAACTACATGAAAATAGCTTTCAGTTGAGTTCAAGTAGACCTCGCTAACCCTAAAATGACAAAAGATATTTGGATTTGAATTTTTCGAAAAAAAAAACGGGCTAAAATTGGACTATCAAACATTTTTTACCAAACCTTGGACCGTTTTTTTAGTTATGGAAAGAACTACCTTCACCTAAATTTTCAGCTAAATTAATCTGTATGATTTCAACTTAGTTTTTGAAATATACAACCGACTGTAGTGAGAAAGGTGCCTTACCGTAATCCTCGGAGGAATGGCTCGCTGGGGCAGGAAGACAGCTCCTTCTTCACTCTCCAGCCAATTGCTTGAATTGCCGAAAATTTATGTACACTACACTGATAGTTGTAATATTTAGTAGCAATTGTTTAATTTGAGAATACTCGAAGTTTGTTAATATGGTTATAGGCAACGTGCCGCGATCACTGTCAATATATGATTGATTCGCTGATCGATTCGGTTTAACTCCGGGCGCTGTCGGCCCTGTTTGGCAGGTATACCAATCTCACTACTATTTACCATCAACGAAAAGAACAAAATTAAATTAACATTACTAATGCCAGTTAAACAAAAAACAAATATTTACATATTTACAAAAGGACGAAACAAATCAATTATTGGCCCTTCCATACCAATTTGAATTTTTTCCTAAAATACATGTATGATTAACCGATTTTCAAAAACCTTGAACCAATGGATTCCTCTGACACCCAGAATACAAGGATATCAATTCCAAACCTTAGCCGAACCTTTAAGGCCTTAAAAAAAATAAAACTAAAAAGTACACCCCTAAAAAGGCCCAAGACCCAGTTTTTAAATTAAAAATGGGTTGCACCCATTTTGAGATTTCAACTTTTTAGTATGTTGTTTGGGCCGTCAATACGAACATTTTGAGCCGGGTCACGACCGTGGGCGTGAAAATTGCAAAAAAAGCATAACTGCCCTCCACTATAACATGATTTTTAAACTTGCAGTCGATATTTAAACCAAGATATTTTGAGCAAGATACTTATTTTCAAGTGTATGGTTACCGAGTAGGATATCTATTAGATTACAACGGAAGGTACTTATGTTTATTTTGTTGACATTAAGTGAAAGCAAGTTAGAGTCAAACCAATCTTTTTGACCTTGTTTACATCGGAACACATTTGCTATCCGAGGGTATTCTCAACTTTACTACGCCACAATATTGTGGTGTCATCAGCAAATAAGGTAAACTTTCCATCAATGTCAATTTCAGTCAGGTCGTTAACATAATAAAAAATAAAATTGGACCAAGAACAGAACCTTGGGGTACGCCATGACTTATATTTAATTTGTTGAAGCATGATGAATTTTTAACTACTTGACTGGAGTTTGACAAATAAGACCGAAATTAGTTTATTACGCAGAGACAAATTTTAGAAATATTACAACAAATTTCTTTGTATTTGCCGTTTTCTTCGACATTACTCTCGATAAAAAATAAGAAAAATATATTATTATTTTAGAAATTAATTTTTTAGTTTTCCTAAGTTGTCTCGCTGATTGAAAATGTATGGAAAGCCTAGGAGGTCTCCTCTTGCTCCTCACCAACCGAGTGTGCCTCCTTAATGTTTCACTGAATTATGAGATTGTGTTGTTTCTTTCGGATACGTCGCATTTCATAATTGGGTTACTTTAGAATCGGCAAATCAATGAAGCCTCGCGTACTACGTATCGATCACACAAGAGTATGTTAAAGTGTTCTTGATTTCCGTATTCTAATTAAGGTTTATTGTCTGCGACACGGACATATCTCGCTTCGTGAGTATCTGCATTCTGCAGTGCGTTCATTAGCTGACGGGCGCCTGTAATGTAATGATATAGAATTAAAATAAAATTTTTTAAAGGGAACATCCATAATTGATGTCAGGCTTTAAGGGGGGGAGGGGGGGTAGTGGAGTTGAAAGTTGTGACACTTTTGAATGGGGGGGGGGGGGGCGGGGGGTCTAAAGCAGTTATGAGGTAACGATACAAGAAAATGATTTTATGCCTAATATCTGAATTATTTACTATCAGCATCCTTGATATTAGTAATTTACATAACAGTTACTGTGACGTGACAAAGAGGGGGTGGGGGATCGGACGAGCGTGGCAATATGTGACACACGGGGGGAGGGGGTCAAAAATTGGCAAAAGAAGCGTTACATCATTTATGGACGGCCCCAAAGAACCACCTGCTTTAAAATGATAAGATGTTTAGAAGGGGAAAATACAAAGATTATTAAGACTTCTTGATTGATTGATTGATTGATTTGCCAGCGTATGGTGGGCATTGCTGCCAATTCCGGGCATCCATGGAGGTCCGTTCCAACACGCAGCCCGGTCGTCCGTCGAATACGCCCAACGGGCGGCCAAACCGCGTGCTGGAACCAAATCTCGAATGTTTTATATACCGCCGGACCAGCTGTATACGAGTATACGCCGGGTTGGACATTGGACATGCTTGTTGTCAGCAGCGAGAGCCGCATGACGCATGGGGTGGGAATGTAGGATGGGAAGTGTAGGTGTTTGAGAGATGCTTCTTTTAAGTTTCCATGCTTCTAATAAGTTTCCATTTGTCATCATCGGCTGGGGTGTAGTGCAGTTGTTTGCGAGATGCTCCTTTTCAGTTTCCATGCTTCTTTTAAGTTTCCATCTATCGTCATCTCCTTATTTTTCTTCTTCTAAATTGTCTGCTTCTTGTGTCTCTGAATCTAGCAACTTTCATTTTTTATTTTATTTTTGTATTTTTTCCCTTTTTTCCCTTTCTTTTTTTTATTTATTAACCGCTCCACAAGTAAATAACCATCTACGGTGGAGTTGCTGGGGAAGGCCCTATCTCGCGGTAACATTATTGTTATTATCACCATTATTATTACGTTTTGCGCGTTATGAGCAAAAAGGTCCGAAGCGATAGTTTGCTCACCCTGTATGTCGTTTCCTTGAAACAATCGGTTTCAATTTTTTTGCAGTTTTTACATTTCATCGCCTATATGTTATGTTTATTACCTATATATTATGATTAATATCTTTTCAATTGCCGCTTCCTTGAGACAATCGGTTTCAATTTCCGTCTTCCAAATTAATAATAAAATATTATGTTTTGAATCAATAAATCGAGCTAATAAAAATTAAGATGGTAAAGATCAGATAGAAAGATGGAATAGAATAATATCTATTAAAGATAAAAATAAATAAATAATAGCTTATCTGTCTTTTTGTAGCGCCTTGTGATTGCTGCTTTATTTTATTTCCTTTCCTTTTCTTTCTTCGGTTAAAAACTTTCCACTGTATACAATAACTTTAGGTCACAACACAGCTATATTGCTTTGTAAACATATGTGCCTCATCTTGACACTGACTATGCTATTATTTATTGCCCATGAACCACTTGGGTCGTCTAGGATGTACGTAGGTAGGGACACTGCACTTCACTTGAGCTCGTTTGCTTTATTTCATTTAATATTATTAGAAAATCTTGTGATTATCAATTCATTTCAAGCAGAATTTCTTAATCTACTGGTGGCTGAAATGTTTTCGACTTTAATGGGATTTCTACCACTTTTTTACCGCTTTTTAGAGAGCATCTTACAAAACACCTCTATTCACGACGACACTTAACTCAGCACTCCCAAAGATTATAAAGACTTCTCTACATAAAAATGTATATATGTATTCCCAAGGATATACCGGTTGGCATAAAAGTATGGGAAAAGCAGGATAACTTGAAAAATAGGAATCCTAGAAAAAGAACTTTAAATACAAAAGTTGTAGGAAATTTCCCGGGCTATCTGACCTTGGATTTGACTGACCTGACCATTCAAGGTCATTTGAAGATCTAGTCGATGTTTTCAAATGGAACCCCTACTTTTAACCCCGAAAATGAAACGAGCGGAAATGTTTACGCGCGGATATGACCTTCGGCACGTACAAAAGTGATCTCTAAAGGTGTTCTTTACACCATAATTTTGTAAGTGCTGAAGGGCATCCCCGAACGTGAAATTTCCCGCTCGTTTCGTTTCCCGGGTTAAAAAAAGGGGGTCCCATTTGAAAAAATCGACTTCGCCTTCAAATGTCCTTGAAGGTCACAGCCAAGGTCAAATCTAAGGTCACTGTCGGATAGCCAGGGAATTTCCGACAACTTTTATATTTAAAGTGTTTTTTTAGGATTCGTATTATTCAAGTTATCCTGCTGTTCCTATACTTTTATGCCACGCGGTATACAACGCCACCAGAAAACACAATTTAACCACTATAGCCTAGGTAAAAGAGCCAGAAAAGGTGTGTTTAAAAAAAATTGCCAACCGGTGTTTTTCAGTGGAAATATGTACGCGGTCTTGTTTTGTAGATCTATTGAAAACAAACAAAAAAGTATTCAATCATTTTTCTGTGGTATCAAAGGGGAAGAAGATATAAGCGAAAAACGCAAAAATGGCTTTAAAATCACATGTTTATCGAGTTTTAAACACTGACCTACCACGATTTGAAGTGTCGATAAAATATATGTTGTTGTTTGTAACTTTTAATAGTTGTACACAAAAACCAGCCTTCTGCTCGAAAAAAGCGCAAATCGGGCTATCCCAACTGGCCTAATAGACGCAGTAATTTTCAGCTGTTGGATTGCTTGTTGACTTCTAAAACTTCCTTTTGCCTAGGCTAACACTAACATAGATGAATATATTATCTGACACCTCTAATTAAATCCGATTCCAGCCATTCCTTTGAAAACAGTACTGATTTACTTAAAATGCTGATAAATAGAAAACATTTCTTATTGTCTGTTGTTCTGAGAAGAATGCTTCTCTCGAATTAAAATACTATAATAATTAATAATAATTAGTAAAAGGCATTTATATTACATTTGGCTTACTTGATTCCATCTGCATTTCCATTTACAGTCGTTTTCCTATGTGAAAGATCCTAATTGCTTTCTACTTGCGGAAATAAAAAATGAACATGCGTCGAAGCTGCCATTGTGCCTCTCGAACAATACTAGTAATTCACATAAAAATCGCAGAATCGGTGTGACTTTTATCAATTAAAAAATTAAATTAAAACAAACAGTTGTAGTAATTATTGTGCTCCTATTATTCCAATACATTAAAATTTTTGTTTCTGAAACTCTCTTAACTGCTGAAAATTGAGACGTTATTCTCAACGGTGCTAGAAATAATAGCCTGATAAGTTTACCAGTTTAACCCCTGTTCTATTTGCTTTGTCCACGACTAATAAATAATGTACTCATTATGTATGTGTTTCCTCAAGGATAATGCTATCCAGTCAGTATTCCCTGGAATAAATAGAGATTTCATTATTCACTGCAGTGAATAATGATTTCATTATTCCCTAGTGAATAATGCGGACAGTCAGTTTATAAGAAATAACGTTAGTGACTTTTATCTAAAATTTAAAATGTCAAAATTGGAGCAACCAAAAGACACGTGTTGTGTCTCTAAGTTTTTTAGGAAGCATTCAAATGGTCAGCGCCCTTAAAAGAAAATCAGGACCCGGGGGGTAGTAACATACGCCCCCCCCTCGCAATTAAAATTTGCATATGAATCTCCCAACTTTTCCCGGATTTCAGAAATTCGGGTGGAATCTGGGCCCCTTCAAGAACTCCGAGCCCAGGGGGAACATGCTCGACACCTCCCCCTCTCGTCGGGCCTGCAAGTGGTACATGCCAAAGAGGTACTTTAATGAACACTCAAAAACTACATTAGTAAGTTTTTTTCAAAGCACCATCCATAAGTACGCGGCAATCTTCAACATTATTTTTGAAATCATTTATTTACGAGCCTACAAACTGTATTATCTTATTAGTAAGCCATGACAATGTGTCAAAGCGTAATTTCGTTATTGATTTGAAACGACAAAATTTGTGCGATTTAAACGTTAACATTATTTACAGTCATTTTACATACAGATTCGGCAAATGCAGTTTAGGGTATAGGAATAACGATGTAATTGACCACGCCCCGCTAGTTCCAGAAATCGCGAAAGCAGAGGCACACACAATGAATTGAATTTAGTAAATGTTTTTAAAAAAAATTTCGATTTTTTTTTTTTTGGAATAGGTTTAGAATGCCATGAATAGTAAAAAAAACCATCCATTTTAGTGGTAAAAATTTTTTCAAAAAATTAATTTTTTTTTTTTTCTGAAATAGGTTTAGAATTTCATGGAACATCTATTCCAGTGGTGATTTTTTTTTCCAAAATGGTAAAAAAAATGTTGCATTTTTTTTCCGAAATAGGTTTGGAATGTCATGGTAAAAAAATTTTCAACATTTTTTTTTTTTAATAGGTTTAGAACGCTATGAAACGTGGAAATTTTAAATTTGAACAAAGAAAAAAAAATGTTTTTTCCTTCTTCAATTCTTTGGGACTTCCTGCCACATGTATGTTTTCTTTTTAAGCGGTGCTAGGGGAATCTACAAAATATATCACAATTAACCAGTATTTTACTGGTAAATAACCTCTACGCCTGTGACGTTTACGTCAAAGGATCAGTTAGAGGTTGGTTTTTTTAAATAAACAACACAAATAAGTATAAAAACTTGAAATTAAATATTTCGCTGACGTTTCGGAAATCTAATCCGTTTCCTTTTTCAAGGCTTTTTTGAAAAATCTTTTTTGCTGTGTATGACAAATACACAGCTCTAAGAATGTTTGTTATATTCAATATCAAAAGAAAAAAAAATCCATCTATTTCAGTGGTAAAATTTTTTTCAAAAATGTTGGTAAAAAATTTTGAAAAATTTATTTTTTTGAAATAGGTTTAGAATGCCATGAAACGTGGAAATTTTAAATTAAAAATTTTACATCTATTTGTGTTAAAAAAAAATTCAAAAATGGTGAAAAAAATTTTCAAATTTTTTAAGTCTGAAATAGGTTTAGTGTGTCATGAAAAGTGAAAATTTTAAATTTGAGCAAGAAAAATTTTTTTCATCATTTATTCCCTTTAGACGGTCCACCCTGTATATTTTCCAGTGAAAGTTTAACCATTTCTTCGCTGACAGTAGCGTCAACTACCTACCAAATTTGACTGCTGTACGTCAAGTAGTTTTTTAATTAATGCACCAACAGACAGGCAGACAGACTGACGGAATTGAAAAACCTATATTTTCGTAATCTACGTGATCTGAAACGTCAAAATCCGAAAAAACCTCGTAGGGTGATTTTTTTCTCGATTACAATACTTCGGTATGCGAGGGAAGTAAAAATGTATTTGCAGTATTTTATTTTTCATCTGAATGCACTGGACTATCTTTAGAAGAAGGAACTGAGCAGAAAAGGAACGGAAATGTCATTGTGTAAAAATAACGCTTCTCTAGCTCGGGAATGCGATCTATGATATGCAATAAAATAAAAGATTGCAGAACGTCGAGGTTGGCTAATTTAACGTCAGGTCAATATACGCCGACTATATCGAGATTCGAAGGTAAATGTTGAACTATTTCTAGTGTGTTTTGTAAATACTCCGAGCATTTTATCTACTAGCAACGCAGCGTCGCTCAGTAGGGTGAGAATAAGCAATTTTCCCAAATAATCACATGACTACGATGAAAAATACTTCCCTTCGGTATGCGAGGGAAGTAAAAATATTACTGACAAATTGGAATGGTTGGAATCGAAATAACTGAGTAAAATTCTGAAATAGGCAAGAAAATAACAAATATGTTCAGTGATGAACAAAATTAAATACGACACATGTTGAACTAACAGGCTTGTTCGGCATTTTTTTATTTCATAAATCGAAAGTGCAAGTATAAAATAATGGATCTGCAAAAAATCAGAATTTTATTCGCACGTTTAGTGTCTTAATAGTTATTTAACAAACAAGTGCATTAATAACATCGATTAATAATCGAGATATTTTAACATGACAATGGTCGAGATTATTAATCGCCTTCTATGATATTGTTATGAATTACACCCGCTTGGAACTGGAGATGATACGCCTATGCCTACTAATAGTGACTGGAAGCTTGTAGAAGGAGCCATAGACTTTTCTAGAGTGTGGTTGGGGAAGATTCTGGTTTAATCTAGAGGTAATTTCAGAGTATATAAGGCGCGATTACCGGCGCAGAAGCCGAAGTTTATTAATAATAATAATAATAATAATAAAAGGTCTTTATTTCCAATACAAGTATAAAAAAAAATTAAATAATATACAGTTTCTGCAAAAAAAAAATAATACAATTATTGGAAAAAGCCGAAGATCAGGTAGTCATGCGCTGCATGACTTCTGTTTTTCATCTTAAGCTGTACACTAGTAAACATATCCATATAAGCACATACACAAATACACATACAGACATCCATTACACATACATACACACCATACATACACACCTGCAAGTAACGTGTAATTATGTAACACGGAAAGGGAATAACATTGGTCCAGGGCATGCTCAGATCTATTTTCTCTAATCAACAACTCAAGGAGTTACCCTGCTCTGCTAATAACAATTGCCTATAATGACGCTTGAAGGATATAATAGACTTATTTTTTATGGCCGTTGGAATCGAGTTGTATATATTAGCGATTTGGTAAGTAAATGAGGCTTTGAATAGTTCCGTACGATGAGAGGGTGGGGTGAGTGTACCTTTATGTCGCAAATTTAGGTTATGGACGTCTGTTCTATATGTTATTTTTTTATGAAGATATGCAGGTATTTTATTTTCTATAATTTTTTTAAAAAGACATGCGGAGTGCAGTTGACGTCGCCTGGACATATTTAACCAACCTACCTCTTTAAGCTTGTGTGAGATATGTTGCCCACGCCTAATACCAAATATTAGCCGTAGGCAGGAGTTCTGTATCACCTGTATTCTGCGGGCATCTTCAGCATAGATGCAGGGGCCATAAATTACACTACCGAAATTAAATTTGGATAATACTAACGACTCACATAGGATTTTTTTGGTTTTTTTGTTTAGGAAAAGTCTGTTTTGGTATATAGTTTTTAAATTCATATGTGCCACACGTATACAGTTATTAATATGAACTTTAAATCTCAGATGTGTGTCAAAAGTCAGTCCTAAATTTTTGGCGTGGTTAACTGGTGCAATTAGCTGTCCATTCACATTTACATAAACTTGTTGGGATACTGAGGACCGTGCATCTTGTGGACCAAAAACAAGCACAGATGTTTTATTTGCATTAATATTTAATGAGTGGCGCTTAGATATATTTACAATGGCCGCGACATCAGTGTTTAAATTATTTATTGCGTTTTCAGTTTCGGAGGGGTTAAATGATAAATATAGCTGCGTGTCGTCAGCATAAAAGTGTATGTGACAGTGCTGAAGTGCTTTTACAAAATCAGATGTGTACAGAGTATACAAAAGAGGACCTAGGATTGAACCCTGTGGTACTCCAGATGATATTTCAAGGGGAGAAGATATGTCATTGTCGATTTTAGTTCTTTGAATTCTGTTAGAGAAATAATTAAGAAAAAAGTTAATTACGTTTTCAGTCATTCCTACATAATTTAAAACAGAGAGTAGCACTTCGTGATTTAAGGTGTCAAATGCCTTCGAGAAGTCGATAAGCACCAACACTGTAAACCTTTTTCCTATCTGTTCCCCTCAAAATGTCATCTGTAATATTCAGCAGGGCTGTCTCACAGCTATGCAAAGGGCGAAAACCGGACTGGACTTCTGGTAATATATTGAATTTAGAAATATGTTCACGTAACTGATTATCTATTTCTCGTTCGATTACTTTAGATAGAACAGGTAAAATACTAATAGGGCGCAGATCCTTAAATTCCAATGGATTAGTAATTTTAGGAAGCGGTTGGACGATAGCCTCTTTCCAGGAATCCGGGAATACACTCTTTTCAAAACAGAAATTTATAATATGAGTTACAAAAGGTATGATAATTGGACAGCACAATAATATTAATTTAATATTAAGTCCGTCATGACCCTGTGCATTAGATTTTATATTAAATATATTTTTTAATACATTATGTTCAGGAACTGGCTTAAACTAAAATGGTTCAACTCCTGCTTTAACGTTATTTTTGTAGAAATTGATAATATCGTGATCGGCAGGTATTGTGGAAATACAATTCATATAATAATTATTCAAACCTTCCGCATTTTTTAAGTTATTAGGAATACAGTTTCCTTGTTTACGCATATTTAACATATGTAAGTCTTTCCATATTTTATTACTACCCCTTACACGTAATTCATATTCAAAATATGCTCTTTTTTCGTTCCTGCATGCAAGAGTGGTATAGTTACGTAGGGTTTTGTAATAATTATAATGAACTATATTTTTAGTTTGACGCCATTTTAAACGAGCTTTGTCTCTAAGGGACATGAGCAGGCGTATATTATCTGTAATCCAAGGGGAATACTTCTTAGTGATTCTTATAGTTTTGAGTGGCGCATGTATGTTAAAAAGCATTAAAATGGCATCATTAAAAAAATAAATTATATCATTTACATTGTTCATATCGTAGATAGATTCAAAGCGTATAGACTGTAAATCGGCATTAAATAAAGTATTATCAAAATTTCTAAAATCCCTTATTGTCTTAATAACAGGAGGATCAATCTTTCGCGTGATATTTAATCTACAACATACTAGATCATGATCGGACATTTGATCTAAGCTAGTTACACTTACATTTTGTATAACAGTGCTATCGTTATTACTTGTTACAATTAAATCAATTAACGTCATAGTATTAAGTGTCACGCGAGTAGGTTCAGTTACTAGCTGATTAAAGCTATAGGCATCCAACAATGAGTTAAGTTTCCGAGTGGCAGGACAGCTAGTATTTAATATGTTTATATTAAAATCTCCTAGACAAAAAACTTCATCGTATTGCGGCAAAAAGGAAGATAAATTTTGCTCTAAAGTATTTAAGAAGTCCGTAGGTATATGAGAAATCGGGTGGTCTATATGCGACGCCAACTGCAAATTGCTGTTTATTTATTTTTAGGTTAATCCATAGTTGCTCTATATTGTTTCCGGTATGAATGATAGAATATGAGATATTACTTTTAATATAAATACATACACCTCCTCCTCTACCTAACCTGCGGTCTTTTCTTGCCAGATTGTACCCTTGTAAATGGACGGCGTGGTTATCTGTTGTGGGTGTAAGCCATGTTTCACATAAACACAATACTGTGTAGTTAGCAGACAAAATATGCTCCTTCAAGTCGTTGATTTTAGGCAATAACGATCTGATGTTAAATTGTGCTAATGTAATATTTTCACTCATTTTTCTATAGCTAAATACAAATATAAGTACAAATTTTACCTAACACTTAACTACAACTTAATTTTAAGCATATTATCTACTATAAGCGTTTCAACTGAATTGTTTTCATATTCTCTTATATATGGATCCATTTTATACATATACTTATAGAAAAAAATGCAATAAAATAACTTCTACACTAAAGTAGACAATGGAATAATAGTGCTTAATATACTTATTTATATAAATTATATTTTTGACCTACTTGTTAGTGATTTCTTTTTTTTTCTTCTTTTTATTACGTCTATTTGGATTGTCTCCAACCTTGCGGAATGCTCTGGATGCCTCTAAATTATAATATTCCTTTAATTTTGCCCCACGTACAGTTTAATTTTATATCATTTTCATCCCCATAATTTTTTTATTTCTATTCTATATTCATCAATAAGTTCTCGTAAATCTTTAATTGAAAGCTCTTAATCCGGATTTATTTGCAATAGGTAGTTTATATTTAATAATACTAGGACTGTTGTTGCTATTAATACTATTTTAACCTATAACTATTCTAATTCACTCTGAAAGTTTTTATTTTTGACCGTTCTAAGTTTTAAGTTTCAGACGATTTTTTCCCTTTTGTAAACACCAGCACCTCCCCACGAATGTCTGATCTCACAAAATTACAGTTTATATTTCTATTCTATTTCTATTTTTTTGTCCATTGTAAGTTTTAAGTTTAAGATGATTTTTTCTCTTTTGTAAACACCAGCACCTCCCCAAGAATGTCCGATCTCACAAAGTTACGGTTTATATTTGGTTTTGTGCTCTAATTATAGTAGGTGTTCCATTAATGTACTTTAGTCTTAGTATTTCACCATTTTTTCTTCTTTCCTCCATTTCTTCGTTTACCTTTTTATAATACTCTCGTTGCATAAGTGTTTCATCTAACCCAATTCCTACTTTATACTGCGATTCTCGTAATTTGCTTTTGTTCCAAACTAATTTTAGAGCATCTTCTTTATTATTAATAATCACTTTCAATGGACGCGGACGCGTGGAATCTGTCAACTTGCCCAATCTATATGTTTCGATATTGTCAGTATTTACTTCTTCTGATATTTTTTTTATAATTTCCTTTACTTTCTGCGTGTCATCTGTTTTTCTTTTCGGTTCAGTTGGTTCTTTAGATTCTTCTAATTTAAATATGACGATATTCTTATTCCGTTTCTCTCTTTCAGAGATTTCATTAATAACAGATTCTATATTAATTTCATTGTTTAGATTAGCTGAATTGTTAAGTTGTGCTTTTAATTCCTCCACTGTTTCAGAAAGTTTTTTTACGCATTCCAATAAATCGGGTATTACTGCACACCCAGTACACGTTATTGGTTTATGTACCTGGCCTGCTCCATCTAAACATGTTGAACATTTCCAGATGACAGAATCACTTGCCTTAATGAGCTCTAACTGATTCTTAGTAATATCGACACATCTGGCATGGTATAAGTTCGAACAGAAACCGCACTCTAGGCCGGGCGACTTTTGCCCTAATGCATACTTGCATATCACACATTTGTTAGACATTTGGTTAAATTTTATTCGTTTTTTCCCTTTTTAAACAATATTTGTATATTATATTGTATTTGTATATTATTCACTAGTTGCACTTAATTTTTCCCTTAAATGTGTATAATTCTTTTTAATTTATAGATTTATTTTTCCACTTAAAATTACCAATTTTTACAGACCGAACTGAAACACGTGTGTACTCGACGCCACCACTCTACTATCTCTATTAAGAAAGCAGTTTATAAAAGTGAACAAGTTGAAAAGTGAGAAGTGAGGTTAAATATCAAGTAAACAAAGTGTAAAGGTTATTTTGAATTAGAAGTATTGTATAGTCAGTAAATTGTTAAATAAAGTGTTAGTGGTGTACCCACGGATTCATACAGGGTGTTTCCTAAAAGGTGGAAAATACGCAACAATATTCTGAAATTAATTTCAGGTTTATATCGTTATCTTGGATAATAGGTTGTGTTTCGTCGTTGGTAATACTAGTATCAGCTTTTGCAACAGTTTTACTATGTCAACTTTATTTTGCAATGAATTTTCAATATATCCCTCTGCAACAGCAGTGGATTTCCAATCACCAAGACGTTTAATGGGTGAAAAATCTGCACCACTATCAGAAAGTTTAGAAAATGTATTTATGCCAACTGGCTGTGTGGAGTATGTGCAGGTATGTGTAAGGGTATTTTGTTCATTATCTACTATGGTAAATATTCTGTTTGTGTGTGTTTTAGATGCCATAATTGTAACTAAAAATTTAGATCCCAAATCTTGAAACATTTGTTTCTAATTTCAACAGTTCATCCTTTCTCAATGCAACCTACGAAAGAAATTTTATGCATTATTATAGTTTTATCTTGGTTATTTGTTTACCTTTGTCATTAAGATGAGGTTGTTAGGAGCATCAAAATTTTTGTACGTGTTCTTTCTCAATCACTTTTGACTTCTTCGGCGCATAACCTACTTTTTGCCTCTTGATAAACATAATTAATTTATTAAATTTACTTATGTCGATGTTTTCTCCTTCAAGATTAAGGTTGATTCAAGCATTTTGGCCATAAACTTGCACTATTCGAAAAATATGCCAATAGCCCCGATTCCGAGTAGGTAACGCGTTACTTGTTTTTCATGGCACCATGAAATAAATTCGGCATAAATTTTCTCATACAATTTTCGGCTTTTTTCTTGCAGTAAACTTAATGATGCTACATTTGCAGTTTCTGCCACTTCAGGCGGGGTTAATGTAAAATCTTCTTCGTCAATATCCATTTATTCAACGTTTTACACACCGACTTCAAAAGTGACAATCTTGACAGTGACAGATATTGGTGACAAGGCGTCCGGATTTAAGTATTTAACTTCATGTATGTTGGGTGTCTATACTAAAATCTTTTATTAGTAAGGAAATCATGCATTAATAGGGGTCATTAATAAACGATTTTGTATAGATTAATCTAACTCTTTAATACAATGTCGACGGAAAAAACAATTACAAAATGGGACGTGGCCAGGCGCTACGTCACCATACGCATACACTCTGCGATCTCAGTCGACTCGTTGCTTTTTAGTTGTTATTGTCTACAGATTCAGCAAATTTAGTTTTAGGTACGTAAACTTGTTTCTGCGCAGATAAACCACGCCTTGTCGTAGAACAATGCAGGGCGTTGGTATAAGACAATAGCGCCATCGCTTGACCGCGACGAGTTGAGAACAGCGCGAGCGCACCCACTCTGCTTTTAATAGCGTAGCTGTTTAAATGTGTGGGAATAAAATAAATTAATCTCAATTTCGTTATTAAAATGCTGTGTTTATACAACTGCAGAAAAAGTGCAAATTGTGAAGTGGTACTTCGGGGGCCATTCCACTGATGACACAATAAATTTATTTACTGTGGCATATCAAGACAGACCAATCCCCTCAGCTAGTATAATTTCATACATTATTAAAAAATTTGAGAATTTCGGGTGTGTCGTGAATTATTGTAAAAAATGCTGTCAATCCGAACCCCGTCATCAACAAATGAGCGAAGAACGTGAAATTCGCGAAACTAATGTCTGTGCACTTGTTGAAACTAGTGAACCTTGTTCTAGCAGACAAATTTCTGATGAAGTTAACATGAAGGAAAGAACTGTAAGAAACATTTTGAAAGGAAGTGGGTACAGTTGTTTAAAGTTCAAACAACGCAAGGAATATTTCCCGAGGATAATTTCAAACGGATGGAATTTTGTGAAATCATGATAAATAAAGTGAATGAGAATGAAAACTTCTTAAAGAATATATTGTTTATAGATGAATCATCCTTTCCATTACATAGGAACACAATCCATCCATAGTACGATATTGATCTCGAAAAAATAAACATTTGAGTGTTGCTGTGCGAACTTAGTATCTTCAAAAGTTGAACGTTTGGACGGGAATTTTAGACAATCCTATTATATGCCCACTGCTAATCGATGGCAATTTAAATGGTAATAAATATTTAGAGCTTTTACAAAACCAAATAATTCCTGCAGTTCAAAATCTTCCTGTCAACTTTGACGACATTTGGTTTCAATAAGACGGCTGCCCAAGTCACAATACCTTAACTGTTATTAATTTTCTGGAAAGAACATTTCCCAATCGTTTAATAGCTACGAGGGGAATGATAAAATGGCCCCCCAGGTAACCTGATCTAGCACCCCATGATTTCTTTCTGTGGGGCTTTTTAAAGGAAACCGCGTACACACGTGCGTTTGAATGAGCCAATAATTTAGTTTAATTACGGGAAAAACTTATCCAACTTTGTGCAAGCATTACTCCAAATCAACTCAATGATATGAGAGGTTCATTGTATAATCGGTTTGGCCATTGTTTGGCAAAAGAAGGTGGTCTGTTTAAATTCTTACTTCATTAATTTATTGTTTGATAATTATTAGTTGATTTTAGTTTCTGAGGGTTATTTAATTATATTTTAATGTTCTATTTTTGTAATTTAATAAGAATAATTTATTTTTTGATAATTATTACTTAATTGATTTTAGTTTCGGAGTTATTTAATTTTATTTTAATGTTCTATTCTCGGTTCTATTTTCATTTCGGTTTTAATAAGAATTATTATTTTATTCCCATAGCATTTATGGCTAAAAAAGAAACTGCAGAAATGCTTTCAATACAAGAAATTATTAATCAAAAATGTGACAAATAACTTCTTGGCTTTTGACGAAGAGATATTGTCTCGTTTCGTATTAGAAATTATTACCTATGACCACACCCATCCTTAGTTCATGCCGTACTAAATTCAATTCATTGTGTGTCTCTGCTTTCACGATTTATGGAACTAGCGGGGCGTGGTCAATTACATCGTTATTCCTATACCCTAAACTGCATTTTCCGAATCTGTGTAAAAACGTGTAAAAACCTTATAAAAAGAATATCATGGAACAAGCCTATTTCAAGAAGTTTGGAATGACAGGGTTGCCGTTTTGTTCTAAATATCACTAAATGAGGTAATTTATGTCCTAGAATATTTTTAATTATATCTCGGTAATATGATAGTCTTGTATAGAACAATATGAAAGTTGAGGATATTTTATGGGA
The DNA here is from genome assembly GCA_963583905.1 of Stenurella melanura. Taxonomy (NCBI): domain Eukaryota; kingdom Metazoa; phylum Arthropoda; class Insecta; order Coleoptera; family Cerambycidae; genus Stenurella; species Stenurella melanura. The sequence goes on along the minus strand of OY757315.1, from coordinate 121,835,236 downwards.
AAAATGGCTCCAAGTAAATAATTAAAACGCATTTTAGGTTCAGTGCAGTACGAACTGAAGGTTATTAATTTATGTGGATTACGACCTTAATGAAGAGGCAGCTTTTACCTTTTTAATTCCTTCCAAAAGCAGAAACCGGGGACGCACCGAAGCGGGTTCAAATCCTGCTTAGTGCCAAATTATCTTAAATATAAAATTATCATGTAGAACCTCGTTTTCCTTTACCTAACACAAAGCCCTGGATTTCAAGGAGTTTCCTCGGCGACTTGAGAGACGGTTAAGAAAACATTTAAGATGGGGTGACTGCACTATGTAAAAATATATTTCTTCACATTTCCATGAAAGAAAATCCTTCCTTTTCTAAAATTAAGCTTTATTTATATGCAAAACATAACCCAGTTGTGTCAGTCAGTTCGCGATGAATCACCATACGATCCGTTCTAGTTGCCTCGGATTTAAAACCGCGGTGTGTGATTGCAGAGGAACACGCCAAGCGTGCCCGTGCCGTCTTTTTAGCTCTTCGTCTTGTCATGCGTGTATCCTTCCTATCATTGTTATGTGGACGCACAAAATCAGGAAATATATATACAACGTCTTGTGAAATGCACTCTAATCATTTGATAGGTGTATTATACGGGTGGTATATCGAAAATAGTGAATCGTATATACACCAAATGCCAACATCTTAGATTCTTATTCACCCCCAACCCTTCAACGGAACAAGCTCAAAATATAATCTATAGTACGGCCGAAAAGTGTAGTCAGTAGAGCAAAATCATCGGCATTTTGTTCAAGCCTGCTATACCTCGTTCTGCTATATAATCTCACATAATCGAGAGAAATATATTAAGTGTTATGCGCAATGCGCATACCACTACCAGAGATGAAATCGACGACTAGGTCGATAAAGGAACTTCACGAGGCCAACTTAGCGCATTCGGTGGCGCCACATATACAGGGTGTTTCACGAGGAAACGGACATGCTTTAATGGTAGAAAGAGGACACCGAGGGGAATCATAATCACCCATTGAAAAGGCTAGATGGGCTAGGCCCTCATTGCTGAAATACGGGGTGGGGTGTCTTACGTATTTTTACCAAAATTTCTTTTCGCTGTTACTTTCTAAAGGAATGGAATAATAAGTTCATATTTGGCACATATAATACACTAGTGATCCTGAATAAGTGCTTGTATCACACACACACAAAAAATTCAGGTCTGGACTCAAGAAAAAGATGTTTTTGTTGTTCTTCAAGAAAACAGTACCCTGTATAGGAACAGGCCCATTCACAAACTGAGGGTTACTTACACATTTTTCTTAATTATCAAGTCGAATTCCCATCAATTAGCGGGATCGTTATTAAAACATCGATGGAATTATCCAACGATGACGTCACAGTCGAATGCAATGTAAAAGGTTTTTTGCTCGATGCTGGCGAAGCAGACAGGGTCGCCAGGATCCGGTATTGTGTATTTGTAATGTAATAATCGTGACAAGAACTACTCCACAGTGACTCACGGCGAGCTGGATAGTGGATACTACAGATGAAGTAATTTATACGTAAGATACTGTCACAACTCCACATAGTGAGTGGAAAGAGAAACAAACTAAACAACTCTTCGCTAACTTATTGAAACGTTTATACATGGTGTTTCAGGTATGCGGTCATTACTTCCTAGGTGTGATTTTACATAAAACAATATAAAAAAAAGTTCATATAATACACATGGATTCGGAAATTCTTCCTAAGGGCGTTGCGGGCCTCTGAAAGAGGTACCCAAAATCGACATTCTATTTAATATCTCATAAACACTTTGAGCTACAGTGACTAGTTTTTGCACGTGATTCGATATTAATAAAGGTCATTATCTATCTGATCTTCCCAAGTAACAATTTAAATGCTTTTTAGATTGATTTAGGTTTTATCAGTGTCTTATAATGGCCATATCATAGACCACTGATTTATGCCGGATTTATTAAATGCCAAATGCACTTAAAGACAGTTTTGTCTTGATTGATTAATTTGCCAGCGTAAGGTGGGCATTGCTGCCAATTCCGGTGCAGGGAGATTTGTTCCACCACGCAGCCCGATCGCCCACCGATCATCCCACCGTGTGCCAGAACAAACCCCCAGTGCTTTTATATACCGCCGGACCAGCTGCATACGCTGGATTGGACATTTGACATGCTTGTTGTCAGCAGCGAGAGCCGCATGACGCATGGGGTAGGAGTATAGGATGGAGCGTGTAGGTGTTTGTGAGATATTTCTTCTTGTTTTCCTTCTGTGTTCATCGGATGGAAAGTGTAGTCGTTTGTGAGATGCTTCTTTTAGGTTTTCGTGCTTCTTTTTACTTTCAGGTTTTTGTGATATGCTTCTTCTTAGTTTCTGTCTGTGATCATCTTTTCTCCTATTCTACTTCTGAGTTTTCTGTTTCTTCTGTTTCTGAGTCTGGCAGTGTGTATATCCTTGATATTTCTTTAAAGAAAATTTTAAAAAGGCCTTCAAGAACTTACATTAAAACTAAATTATCTTTTAGTCTTTATTGGCTTAGGATCGACTTATCAAGGTATTTGTCAAGCCTTTAATAAAGCTATAGCTGTTAAGTTCAAGTTAAGGTGGCCATTCCCTAGAAAGAGACATTCGATAGGAAAATATTTATTATTTTTAGTTATAACTTCTTTTTCTTAATACGTATATTTAAAAAAAACTATAAGAGTACCTAAGTAGAACCATAACAAGACTATTACTATGAATTTTCACTCAATAATTTTAGTGGTTTGCAAAATAGCTCGATTTAAATTTAAAAATTGTGTTAATCTTCCTATTTCGTAATTTTAAATCGAGCTATTTTGCAAACCATTGAAATTATTGAGTGAAAATTCATAGTAATAGTCTTGTTATAGTTCTACTTAGGTACTCTTATATTTTTTTTAAATATACGTACTAAGAAAAAAAAGTTATGGCAAAATATTTCCCTATCGGATGTCTCTTTCTGGGGAATGGCCACCTTAAGAGAATCAAGTTTTATAGAGATTAAGCAAATGTTTGTTGTTTTATCATTGCTTCATGAAATTAATTTGAGGCGGTTGTTAATGCTGGGCTATAAATCTAATATGCTTTGAAATTACTAAGTTTCAGGTCGAACCATTGAGTTAGAAGGTAGGGAGACGACATCATATACAAATTCCTATACAGAAACGGCATCAGTAGGCGTGGCTAAATGTAGTAACAATATGGTGGTTTTGCCAGACCCGGACTAATTAAAATAATAAGAACTTTGTACCCCGACGAGACGGTTTATCTGGATAACGTAAATAAATGTTCAATTCAATAAATGCAAGTGTTTTAACAGTTTTATTTACCTTGATATATAAAATATTCAATGTTATCCTAAAATAAACAATTTATTTCTATTCTAAGAAATACATAACCTGAGTATAGTAAAAAAAACATTTAATTAGCTGTTTTTTTAATACGGCTCTGTTCGTTGTTTACCCTACCTATGAAATTTTATTCTCGTTAATTTCTTCTTGTCAGCACCATCTCTAGCAGAGCAACTTCTTTTAGCACACGACTTCATAGTCCTTTTAATGTTTATTGTCTAAAATTTAACAAACTACCAGTAAAAATCACAATAAATCGCACGGAAAACAAACTGTCACCGACCAAACGATCGACGTCACAGCGCATTGGAAGTGAAACAATCGAACGAAATCCAGCTTGAAATGACGACCGCAAGGTTGCCGTTTGCGACATTCTGCTTTCATTTAAATTTCGCCACGCTTGCTAAATGAGAGGATGTAAAACAAAACGCTTTTGTTGTTGGATTAATGTTAAATTTAATCAGCGCACAATTAATTTAATTACCGACTTGCCGAGACTGCTAAGACGTCGATGAGGTAAGGTAGAGTGTGTCCGCTCGAAAGGTGCCGCTTTAGGTATTTCTTGAGAGTTAGTACTTTGAAATTTTGTACTTATCTGGAAGTGAAACAGGGATATCAGTTGACCATTAAAGTTTAAGATTATTACCAACCTACAATATGAAGTTAATTAAGAAAATGTCATAATAATAAGAACCAGGGATGTGGAAAGAAAATACGAGGTCGGGAGGAAAAGAGGAGATCCAACTTTAGGGCCCCTTATTACCCCACATGTCCACGTAGTGGACTGAAAGTATACTAATTGTAAAAAAAAATAAAAAAATAATCTTGTTGAAATAGGTTTAGAATATCATGAAACGTCGAGATTTTAAATTTGGGAGAAAAAAAAATCTGTCGATCTATTTGTCTGTAACTTTTTTTGTGCTCACGTTTTCTATGATATTGACTTGAAATTTTATACACGTATGTACGAGATCTGGAACTGGATTGTTTTTTTTTTTTTAATTTATCCGGTGAAGGGTTGGGGGGTAAACAGAGGTAATTAGGGGAAAATAAGTAAAGCAAGCTGGAAAGAATACCAAAATTTTGGATTTGGTATAAATACTAGAAACCAAGACATCAGACTTTTTTATAGTATTTCCATCACCCCCGAACTACAACCACTCCATTATTATTAAGTGGGTTGATAAAATAAAATTGGGATATTTACTCATAATTTGGTACACATAAGTATGTATTATAATAAATCCAATAATTATAAAAATTTCCGTCGCAAGAAGCTTTCGTGCAACCCCCCCCCCCCCCCCCAAAAACCACCCCTTTGATGACTACTGATAACTCATTACCCGTTAAATATATAAAAAAATTGCTCATCATAGATAAAAAAGCTTGACTAATTTCCTAAGAAAAATTACTCTTGTAATTTTCTTGTACATGCCATGGCTCTCGAGAAAATGCAAACTTTGTATTTTTAATGCGCGCGAATTTCAGTTTATTTGAAATTTTTTACGCGTGGCCTATAGAAAAAATTGAATTAATCGAAAACCAAACAAGCTAGGAAGAAATATCAAAATGGGTTTTAAAGGGGATATAAAATACTCGTGCTGTGTTGCTGTTTTTTATGGTTATTGATATTTATTAGTATACAGGGTGTAATTAGTTTCATGTCATTAAAAAACTGGTAATAGGGACCGACTAGACAAAGAAAAAACGTATATGACTTTTTTCTCTGGGGGCTGACCTGTGTCTACATTTTTAATGTTAAGGTAGGAAACATTTGAGAACCACTATTTTTCAGGATCAATGAATGTTATAGTTCCGAATATTAGAAATAATAAAAAACTGTAATACCCGACTTGTGTTCCCGCCGGTAGAAGTGCGGCACTTTGATGGGATTACTTGTACCAAACTTTTTATACCACTAATTATGAAAATTTAAATAATTCCTTCTCTTTCGGCACAACGCAAGCATAGCATAGCCGCAGGAGTTTAAATAGGATTTGTTTACATGTGTTTTTTGGAACGGTTATTGTAGCTTTTATTGTCGTTTATGAGAATTTATAAAATTTAAAAGTGGTGTATTAACATTTGTAACATTGTGTTAAAAGCTTAAAAAATTAGTAATTATTTTATTAAATTGGAAAACGAACAGTTGGCGTCCGAGATACGATAACAGAAAATAGTTGTGTATTTTTAATTTAGGAGAAAATCTGAATTGAGCACATAATTTTTTCCAATCAGGTATCGAGTCTTTGGTCTCTATAAAAATCAATGTAAACAATAATAAACAGATCAAAACAAGACAACGAATACTAATAATAATAATAATAATCATAGCGTTAATGCCTAATAGGTAACGCCCAATAACTGAACAATTCTTTTGAATTTTTCACAAAAATTGTTCGAAGTGACCTCCATCTCCACGTATACACATTTCGGCACGTCGAAAACACATTTGGTAAATTAGGATAATTTTTTATCGTTTATATGCACATTAAAATACGTTGTTGCAATTGTTCTAAAGTGTCAATTGGATCACGGTAAACCAGATATATAAAATGCCCCCAAAAATAAAAGTCCATCGGATTTAAGTCGGGCGATCTAGCAGGTCATGATAGTGGTCCACCACGTCCAATCCATCGTCGAGGAAACTTTCTGTTCAAAAAATTTCGAACAGTCAGACTAAAATGGACTGGCGCGCCATCGTGTAAATACCACATTCTTCTGCGCGTAGCCAAGGGTACATCTCCCAGCAAATTTGACAATGTTTGTTGCAAAAGATTTAAGTATACATCACCATTTAATCTAGCCGGTAATTGTATAGGTCCAATTATTTCATTACCGCAAATTCCTGCCCTCAAATTAACGCTGAAAATGCGCCCTTCTTATTACACGTTAATTTTCGTCTGCCCAATAGTGCATATTTTTAAAATTAAACACTCCATTTCTGGTAAAACATGACTCATCGGAGAAACACAGAACGTTTAAAAAATCCTCATTTGCCGCGTGTTATCTTAAAATCCACCTACAAAATTGCATTCGCTCTTGAGGTTCTAGTGCTTGGACACGTTGATAGTGATAGGGATGTAAGGCCATATCTCTCAATGTCCTCCATACCACAAAAATTTTCTAAATTTTCAATTTTTCTTATATTTTCAATATCGAATTTCTCGAATACTGTGGCATATATAAAAAAAACTACAAGGGGGTCTTTTTTAGGAAATTAGTCAAGCTTTCCTTTTTATAATGAGCATTTTTTAAATATCTTCAACGGTTAACGAGTTATCAGTAAAATAAGGCTTTTTTCACCGAAGGGGTGGTTTTTTGGGGGGGGGGGGGGTTACGCGGCACCCCAGATTTTTGTGGTTTTGTGATGTATAACCACTAAACTAACAGTTACTGAAGGAACATTTCAGATAACATTTCTAAATTGGGAATAGAAATACTATATAAACATAATCTTTGCATAGAGCACCCCCAGGACTAACATTTGCCATGATTATTGACATTTTCCTTACAGATACCGAATGACATTAGAAGACTGTGGATTTTAAAACATTTATTCACTATTTAGAATTCAATTCTCAATTTTTTCTTTGCTTCAAGGCCCGTCGCATATCGAACGGCTTAGTTGGCACTTGAGTCTGCTCCTTCTTCTTCTCCATGGTAGGTCTCTTGTTCCGCCTGATCTCTACCATTTTCGCCAGCAGTTGCCTAGGCGGCTCCGATCTTTTAAACTCGTGATATATGTTCTTCTTGTCCAGGCAGTCTTTGTTTAATTGCAGGTGGTGTGGGATTTCGTCTTCTTTGATCGGCCCGCTTCTCGAGCTGTAAGTGAAGGTGAGGTAGCTAGGTGACGGACAGTCCCTAGGTGGCATAAATAGGTATCTGGAAGGATACATCGTCGAGTTTATTGTATATTTAAAAATACATAGTAGGCCGGAGCCAGACAGACATCCACAGCATAGTGGCAATTTATTTAAATAAAATCTAAAGTACTTTCACCACCGATCAAAGAACAAGTCTAGATACATGACAGCTGTCTCTGCAGTACATATATTATTTTCTCCTAACATAGTCACATTATATAACCATAAAAACGATACATTTTTGTAATTAGTGCATTACTTGTTCTTTATACAGCAATTAGGCCAGGCTGTAGTCTGTTTTTAAACCAGAAGGAGTAAATATTGAAGTTCCATTCACACCATAAAAGTAACTAGAAAATACACTTAAACCTTTTGGGCAACCAATAACACACGACTACAGTGTTTTTGTGTGAATTTTATTACATTGTAATCCATCGACCTCTATTTGACCTCTAGGTATTTTACACAGCATCCACAGCATTTACGCAATATAAAGGCACCGAGTAATTAGCCACTTTTACCTTCAGATGTATACAAAAGTGGTTAAAAACTGAAATATGATGTGCAAACGATAAAATAGAAATTATAACCAAATAATTTATGACATGAAATTAAAATTTTTACAATATGTCAAAATTTTCGACTATTGCCTTGTGTAAAACTGGCAAGGGTGTATCCAATCACAGATGTATGATTTAACGCGTTAAATTTAAAACGCTCCTCATGGTTTAAAAACAGACTATAGATAAGTGTTAGAATTTAATAATAATAATAATAAGTCGTTACAGAACATATCACAAGTATTTGTATCATTGTATGAAAATTTGTGGCGCACAATTTGAGCATTTGTTGAACTAATAAAAATTTGTTCCGACGTTGAATTGATGTTTGAATTTTTTTTTCTACACTTTTCCCATTTTTATAAACCTAAAAATAATCATGCACTCGCATAGAGAATCAAAAGACTCAACCACCTTACCGTAATTTTTGTTTCGGTTGGGGGTAGGGGGTTGACCTGACAAAGTCAAATGTGACATCAAAATGTGCCGTTCAAAAGATAAAAGGTGACGTGTTTCAGGATTTTTCGCAAACAACACCCCCACCTTAGTTAATCTAGAGGGTGGTTTTCATGGGGATGAAAAAAAAATCGGTAAAGGTATTTACACAGAACTTCCCTCTTTATTTGGGCATGGCGGTCACTCTAAAAAATTCATAATTACGAAATGACATTGAAAATAATAATCGGAATATAATTATCACTATTATTACAAAGAAAACTTGATAAGTTTTGGTCAAAAAGAGTGCTCATCCAACAGCAAAAGTTCAATACTAAATAACAGGTGCCAAATATGGAAGGTTTGCGCAAATATCTTTACAAATGTCCACCATGACTGAATTATGTCTTGGGATCACCACCCTGTACATTTTTCAATAAAAGTATAATAGGTGGATATGCCAGATATTACCATCTGTCACATTTTCAATTCCACATTCACGTAGTGGAGTGGAAGTATAGTGGTTGAAATTTTTCAAAAATGTTGGTAAAAAATTTTCAAAATTTTTTTCTTTTGAAATAGGTTTAGTCATGATGAAACGTGAAATTTTAAATTCGACCAAAAAGGAAAGTTTCCTTCTATTTATAGTAGTGGTATTTTTTTTAAATAGGTTTAGAATGCGATGAAACGTGAAAATTTTAAATTTGAGCAAAGAAAAAATATTTTTCCATCTATTTTAGTGGTAAAAAATGTTTCAAAAATGTTGGTGAAAAAAATTTTCAATTTTTTTTTCCTCAAATATGTTTAGAATGTCATGAAACGTGAAAATTTTAAATTTGAGCAAACAAAAATTTTTCCATCTATTCTAGTGGTAAATTTTTTTCCAAAATGGTAAAAAAATGTTGCAATTTTTTTTTCCGAAATAGGTTTGGAATGTCATGGAACATGGAAATTTTAAATTTGAGCAAAAAAAAATTTCATCTATTCCATAGTAAGTAGTTATAGATTAAATTTTTCAAAAATGTTTTTAAACATTTCAAAAAAAATTTTAAATTTGGTTGAATAGGTTTAGCGTGCCATGCAAACGTGGAAATTTTAAATTTGAACAAATAAAAAAATGTCCCATCTATTTTAGTGGTAAAATTTGTTCAAAAATGGTAAAAAAAATTTCAATTTTTTTTTTGTTTTAAATAGGTTTAGAATGCCTTGAAACGTGGACATTTTAAATTTGAACAAAGAAAAAAAAATTTCATCTATTTTAGTGGTAAAAAATTTTTCAAAAATGTTGGTGAAAAAAATTTTCAACATTTTTTTTTCTGAAATAGGTTTAGCGTGTCATGAAACGTGGAAATTTTAAATTTGAACAAATAAAAAAATGTTTCATCTATTTTAGTGGTAAAATTTTTTCACAAATGGTAAAAAAAAATCATTTTTTTTTGTTTTAAATAGGTTTAGAATGCCATGAAACGTGGAAATTTTAAGTTTGAACAAAGAAAAAAATTTTTCATCTATTTTAGTGGTAAAAATGTTTCAAAAATGTTAGTGAAAAAAATGTTCAAATTTTTTCTCTGAAATAGGTTTAGCGTGTCATGAAACGTGGAAATTTTAAATTTGAGCAAAAAAAACCTTTTTCATTGTTTATTCCCTTTAGACGGTCCACCCTGTATATTTTCCAGTGAAAGTTTAACCATTTCTTCGCTGACATTAGGGTCAACTACCTACCAAATTTGACTGCTCTCCGTCAAGTAGTTTTTTTAGTTAATGCACCAACAGACAGACAGACTGACGGAATTGAAAAACCCGAAAAAGCCGTTTTTGACTCCATTCGTCATCGTAGGCATTATGGTGGTCGTGTATATTTTTTTGATTAGACTCCATGGTGGTTTATTTTCCTCAATAAAGGGTAGTAGAGCTATTGTGACTGTGGGCCGTTGTGATTCATTCCCTTACTGTTTCCCTCCTTTTCAGAGTTGATCGTTAGGTATGTTCCTATATGTATTTCATTCTGTTCGTGGTTCTCAGAGTGTAGTCTACTTTTTTTGTGTTCTTCCCCACTGGCTGGACTTGTATTAGTCAATTGGTCTCGCACCATTATTAGGCTCTTCTTGAAGTCTATTTTCATTCCAGAGTAGTCCAGATGTAGAGTCATATGTTTCTTAGAAATTTAACAATGTGTTGTTCTTCCTCGATGATGATGAGTATATCGTCGGCCTATGCAAGCACGATGGGGGGGGCCTTATCGTTACATCGTTTCCATTGAAATTTTGCTTCTTCTTTATTGTGCTGTCTATCACTTGATCCAGGACTGTGGTGAATAGTCGGGGGGATAGCGGACATCCTTGTTTGACTCCTATTTTCTTCATTTTTGATTCCGTCGTCTGCCCAAACCATTGTATTGCGGTGTTTTCGTGTAGGCATGCTTTTATTATCCACTTTAAAATACTAAAAACACCTGTTACCGAACGAACCGAACCGATTGTATCCGAAACGTTACAGAATTTTGTCCAATAAAAGCCGTGAATAAATCGACTAGTCAATCAGGAACTTTGGAATGTTTGCAGCTGAAGTGTATTAGACTGTGATTATTCCAGTAATAAACATACCAATACACATGATGTATCTATGAATAAGTTCTTTGATCAGAGGCTTTCACGTACTCGAATTAAAATCAATATTCTTTAAAATATTGTAAAATGACGAATAAAGCTTAATTACTAGTAAGTAGCCCGGTTCTCAGGGGGTTTTGAGCTAGAGTTAAATAATCCTCATGTGAAATTTTGCTCAGAAGTAGGTTTTGCTAGTAGAACATTATTTTAAAAAAGTTCTCGTGGCCACCTTGGTGGGAATATAAAACACAATTTCGTCTTTGGGTAAGAACGTGTGTAACAATTTTCGTGTAAAGTAAAAATCCAAGTTGTCTAAGCCATTAAGTAAAAAAAGAAAAGTAGTGCCTGTTCTGGATCTTTATCATCTTTTGTTGTACGTACGACCGAGTTTAATAAAGAAGAAATAGATAAACAAATTGCTAGAGCTCTTTATGCGACAAACAGCAGTTTTATATGTATTGAAAAACCTGAAGTAAAAAAGGTAATAACGCTTTTACGACCTAGATATGTACCACCATCTCGACATGATGTGTCCAACAGGCTGCTCGATGAAGTGTATAACGAGGAAAAAGTAAGTGTTTTAAACATTTATCAGGAAGTTCAGTTTGTCTGTCATTGGATGGATGGGCCAACGTACACAATGAACCAATAATATGTGCAACTGTAACTACGGAAAATGGGTCTTCGTTTTTAGTAGACACAATAGACACATCTGGAAATCCACATACATCTGTATATTTAACAGAACTTGCAACAAACTTAATTAAAATTCTAAAGACTGACTATACCTGTACAGTAAGCAGTTTTGTGATAGATAATGCTGCCAATATGAATGCTGTGAGAAACCAAATTAAAGAGTCAACAGAACCGAGTGTTATTACGGTTGTGCTCCACACATTTTAAATTTGTTATGAACTTGTGAAATACTTCCGAAACAATCATTTTGCCTCTGCGACATACGCAAAATAGGGAGGAAAAAAACTTACTTTACCTTCTGACGTAAGATGGAACTCACTTGCCGACTGCTTAGAGGGTTTCGTTAAATCATTAAGACAGAAAATTTCAAATATTTATTTAAAAATCGGTAAAGGTATTTACACAGAACTTCCCTCGTTATTTATACAGGGTGGTAGTGGTAAAAAGTTTTTAAGAAATTTAAAAAATTTTGAAAAGCATTTTTTTCTGAAATAGGTTTAGAATGTCATGAAACGCGGAAATTTTAAAATGGAGCAAAAAGAAATTTTTTCCACCGTCTATTCTAGGTATAGTAGTTAAATAATTTTCAAAAATCTTTTTCTTTTAAAATTGTTTATTTCTGAAATATGTTTAGAATAATGTCATGAAACGTGGAAATTTTAAGTTTGAGCAAAATTTCTTTTTTTATCATATATTCTATAGCAAAAAAATGTTTAAAACATTTTTCTTTGACAAAATTTTAAAAGAATTTTTCTTTTTGAATTTTTTTTTTTAAGAAATGGATTTAAAATGTCATGAAATGTAAAAATTTGAAATTTGAGAGAAAAAAACGCCATCATCAAATATTCTATAGTGGCAAAAGAATTTTTAAAAAAATTTTCTTCGACAAAATTTTCATTTTTTTAAAATTTCTTTCTTTTGTGAAATAAATTTAGAATGTCATGAAATGTGGAAATTTTAAATTTGGGCAAAGAAAAATTTCCCATCTTCCTACTGGCAAAAAAATGTTCAGAAAGTTTTGATTTTTTTTTTTTTGAAATAGGTTCAGCATGTCATGAAACGTGGAAATTTTTTTGAGCAAAAAAAAATTTTCCGTCTATTCTAGTGGTAATTTTTTTTCTAAAATGGTAAAATGTTGCAATTTTTTTTCCGAAATAGGTTTGGGATATCATGAAACGTGGAAATTTTAAATTTGAGTAAAAAAAAATTTTTCGTCTATTCTATAGTACCTATAGGTAGTGGTAAATATATTAAAAATTCTTTCAAAATTTTTAAAAAAATATTTCAATAATTTTTTAAAATTTGTTTGAATAGGTCTAGAATGCCATGAAAACGTGGAAATTTTAAATTTGACCAAAGAAAAAAAAAATTCTAATTTTTTTGTTTAATTGGTTTATAACGCTATGAAACGTGGAAATTTTAAATTTGAACAAAGAGAAAAAAAAATTCATCGATTTTGGTGGTAAAAAAATTTTCAAAAATGTTGGAAATTTTAAATTTGAGCAAAAAAAATTTTTTTCATTATTTATTCCCTTTAGACGGTCCACCCTGTACATTTTCCAGTGAAAGTTGAACCATTTCTTCGCTGACAGTAGCGTCAACTACGTACCAAATATGGCTGCTCTCCGTCAAGTAAATTTTTAGTTAATGCACCAACAGACAGACAGACTGACGGAATTGAAAAACCTATATTTTCGTAATCTACGTGATCTGAAACGTCAAAATCCGAGAAAGTATCGGAGGGTGATTTTTTCTCGAATACAATACTTCCCTTCGGTATGCGAGGGAAGTAAAAGAACTGATGAAGATTACTTATCACTACTAAAACCTATATCTGTTGCACTTGATATGCTTCATGGGAACGATGCAATTTTATCAGACGTCGCGCGTCGTAGAACAATATAAAATAATAGAGCAGTAGCAGCTGACGTCACAACATGGCCGCCAAAGTTGCCTGGGTGGTAAATAACCTAGTTTTGCATTTGTGTGCTTTCTGATTAATTCGAGTTTTTAAAGAATTTGTAGTGCTTTTTTAAACGTTTTTTTCGTGTCACATCAATTTTGGGTGTTTTCCGTCTATTATACATTTCGCGATTTATTGATCTGACTTTAATTTTGTGTTTTATTTGTGTTTTTCAACCGGCGTGTTATCCTGCGTACCTGTCAAAAGTTATTAATTTTCGATATGGTAAGTGAATTTCAGTGAATTTATTATAATTTTATTTATATTCTACATTTTAGGAGTCCCCTCATTACATTTCTAAGCTGAAATGTATTAATGGAGCCAACCTATATGATTTAAAAGTGAGAGATTGAAACTATATCGTTGGGTGATTTTTCAAAAATATAATATAGCATTGAATTAATGAACCATTGTGACCCTTCGTGTAAATAAAATTTATATCTAAACTATAAGACTATTATTATTCATGCTTACCCTTATAATTATGTATAATATGTATAATTTGAAACATTCAATGATGGTAGACGATGCTGTTAAAAGTGTGTTATTTTTTTAAATTCTGTTGTGTTTTAGCTTACTTACCTTCACTGGTATTTTATTTGTGTACATTATCAATATTTTGAACCTCTGTAATTATAATTGTAAGAATCAGAACAGATAACAAACTAGGTATATAGCTGTATAAAGTATTCGGAGCGTATTATGTTGCATATTTGCTCGCAATTTAAATTAAATGGAAACTGAAATGATCTCACAGTCCTATCTTGTTATTAGATTTACTATTACTCCTGCATTTCATAATACAAACCTCTGATTGTTGTTATTAATGTGATAAACACTTAAACTCGTTACAAACTTTTGAGCCTAGCAAAAGTAAGATATAAATCAATGAAAAGTTGAAGGGAAATATTTTAAATCGCCAAAAAACGTAGATTTTACAATAGGTTTATAAAACCATTAATATATGATTGATATATTGGCATAAATCAATGAGTATTTTGATAACTTTTAACCTAGTGTAATAATACTACCTAACCTATGTCACTGCCTAGATGTAACTGAGCGTATATTAATTAAACATTTACTAAAATATGTCTTGATATTATATATGTACAAAAAATGTAAAAAATCCAATATAGCCTTTATTTTCACTAATTTATGGGTTCACAAAGATGTCAACGTTCTTGACACCGGTAAAGGCAACACTAATAAAGTATATATAAAATTTTCTCTCACAGTAGATTTAAAAATATATATTTATAAACATCACTACATCTATCTGATGTTAAGAAATCCTCCACTTTAATTTATATTGAACGAAAATTGACTCCAACTCAAATGTCAAATTTCTGAATTTACCACCCAGGCAACTGACAGCTGGCAATACTGTGACGTCACTGCTAGTGCTCTATTGAGTCGCATTCTGACGAAACTGAAATTACCTTAATGCAAATGCAAATATTTAGATACCGATCGACCAGTGTATCACCTCATACCATTTGCTAGCCTTCATTCTAAACCCTACGAAAACAAAGCATAAATTAACAGAAAGCGAAAAGAATCGTGCTTTAGAAGCAGCTAGTGAATTATATCCCGAACGTTATTTTGTTTACGTCGTGTTCGGCAATATGCTGTATTTAATTTTGGGAAGTCTACAATTTGAATATATTTGGTTTTATCTATTACAAGTAGATGTCTCTAGGGGCATCGAGGGAACATATTGAGTTTTCTCTTTTTACTATAAATAAGAGAACAGTTTTTAGTTGACCTTAATATAGTGTGATTAGATTATTAGAAACAACACAGCTGGTTTTATTATTTTTAGATTTAATATAAATTTAAAATAGTAAAAAGTTACTTTAGTGAAATTTTGTAAATTAGATCAGATATTCCTTTGTCCTTCCAACCTATCCTTTCTTCCCCATCTAATTTAAAACTAGTGGTTGGAGCCAAGGATATTTATTGGTAAGATCTTTTATATCTTTGTTAAAAATTACAGTCCTAATTATTATTTTTGGAACCAGCGTTAGATTCGCAAACAGATTTACTACCACTGATTATTAAATTTCTGGTAAAATATGAGCTTTTTGCCGATATGATGGTTCTCGAAGAAATTCTTAAAAACACAAAACCCTGGTGGAAATACCAAAGAAATATTAATAGTGTTATGAATTACACCCCCTTGAAACTGGAGATTGATACGCCTATGCCTAATAGTGAGTGACTGGAAACTTATAGAAAGAAATAAAGTGTTCTAGAGTGTGGTGAGAAAAGATTCTTGATTGTTTCTGGATGGATCTAGAGGTAATTTCAGAGTATATAAGGCGCAGAAGAAGAAGTTTTAGGAAAATGACATTCGGTAACGAAAGTGAGGTTAAATATCAAGTGAACGAAGTGTAAAGGTTATTTTGAAGTATTGTATAGTCAGTAAATTATTAAATAAAGTGTTAGTAGTGGTTTACCCCTTGTTAAAATTACTTAGAACCCACATATTCATACAGGGTGTTTCCTAAGAGGTGGAAATACGCAACAATATTATTGACAAATTATTCCCGATTATCAAGCAATTGTTTTCTGCTGCAGCTAGTTCAGCCTCGGTTTAGAGCATATTTTCAACGTTTGGTGTGATTCATTCTAAGATTCGAAATAGTTTAGGAACCGAAAAAGCAAGTTTTTTTGTACAAAAACTTTACAATAATTAACCTAATTTAAAATTTTTGGTTTGGAGTAAATCATGTTTTAGTTTCTTTTAGAGTTGGTTTTGTTTACTTTATGTTTCTGCTTTTAAGTAGGCACCTAATTTATAATGTACATTTAAGAAGGTAACTTTTGTTTTATATGTGTAACCTAACTGTTCTCTTCTTTTTATTTGAATTTTTTGTAATTTGTATCTAGCTTTTAAATAAACTGTAGTTTCTATTTGAATTTTCTGAACTTTGATTTACTTATATTATTGACTTTACGCAATTTGATTTAAATCATGATTTAAATTAAAAAAATCAGTTGATTTAAATTGGCGCAACCCTGCTACAATCCGAAAGTTCCTTCAAAAATTGTTGCAGTGTTTGTGTCGAAACGCACGGAAAAAACGTTCTTGCGTTGGCTTGTGACCATAAATTTGGTTCTTGTTTTACCCGAAAACAGTTGCGTGTACCGATTTTTTTATAAAGGCATTTTTTTCTATAGATTGTTGTGCTCATCAAGTTTCACCTCTATCATAGTATCTGTATTCTTCGTATTTTAAAAATTATTTCCAAAAGAATTGTATAAGTTCGACGTCATTTTGTTCTATGTTCTGAGCACGGTGACCTTGAGAACTCCTTTAAATACTTTTCAAATCTTATAGGGATTATATTTTTCTAGCTTGTCCCTCTATATTTTACCTGAGAACTGGGCTCTAGGGCAACCAGTATATTACAATTTATAAAGGGGATGCAACTTCTTCTCGCACAAGTCTAACATACGCTGTTCGACGCTTTCAAAGGGCGGCATGGGGTCCACTACGTTTTTCAGTGCCGGATGCGCCTCTATCTTCTCCAAAATTTTGTCCTCCGGCTGAATGCATACCTCCTGTTTGGGTGTTATTTCCTTCTGGACGACGAAAGCGGGCCCGCAGGTTCGGTACGGTGTACCCCCTATGGAGGTGAAGTCCGGAGGTGGCTGTTTCATTATTTCCGCTGAAAAAAAATGTAAATCCTAAAATCTTTAATGTTATCCAGGATTGTAAAAAACACGTTTTTATTTTAATAAAACAAAAACGTGCTTTTTAAATAAAACAGAAACATGTTTCATTCTGCTTTAAAGCCTAAATATTTTTATAAATGAGTGGTAACCTGCGATTTTCGGAACTAGCAAAACGGTTGATTACTTCATCATAAAATGAATCGTGTTTGTTTAATTCTGACAAAAAACGTTTTTCTATTGAAATAAGCGATACATTTGAGAGGCGGTCTTGACTCATTTTGTTTCTAGTAAATGTTTTTATGCGTTTAAGTGCTGAAAATGATCGTTCTACAGAAGCTGAGGTTACCGGAATTGTTGACACTAATGACAAAAGTTTGTACAGTCCGGGGGACAGCTTTTTAAATTGTTATTATATATAAAAGTAAGCATTTCTTGAGATGATTTTGAATTTGCTCAAAGTTGCTGGTCAGAATACAACACGCATAGTTCATTTCTTAACGAAATACGGTCAAAAAAGGATAATGGTCCATTAATTTCTCCATTGGACTAGTAGGAAATGTTTTAGAAAACGATGTAAAATTATTGGGATTTACTAAATCGAAACATTGCAGAGAATTTAAATCAAAAAATCTCATTTCAGTTTGGACTATAATGGTGTCCAAAATTTCTATAAAAATTTGTTTGTAATGTATATCTGCCCTGCCAAAGTTATATGTTGTCCTTCTCTTTTTACATTGTGGCTCTGGCTCATCGTCATCGTCTACTTTTGCAACATTTTCTAAAAAAAATATTGTATAAAGTATTGAAATGTATTTCGGTATTGCGAAATTCTTTTAATTTAGATATAAGCGAATTAAGTCTATTTTTAGAATATGTTATATCAGTTAGTTTATTCTGTTAAATTTGGAAAACAACATCAGTTTGCTCAAAAATCATTTTGAAAGCCTTTAGAAAAACTATGAAATATTTATCCAACAATAACGATTTTAATCCGTAAGCTGCTCGTAAAGTCTGATCGTCATTTAAAAAATTTTCACTTTCCGAAATAAAATTAAAAACGTCAATAAGTTCTTTCCTGTATTTGTCAACAGTGAAAACAACTCTAGATAAAAAATGCCAACGAGTGGGAACGTTTGTCGGAATTCTATGTTTCATATTAATTCTATTTAAAACATCAGTTCTTTTGGTAGATTTTGACAAAAATGACGAAAAACCAGTAATATTTGAAAAAAATATTCTAACTATTTTAATTCCGTTACATGCTTTACTCAGAACTAAATTTAATTGGTGTGCGTAATAGTGAATGAAGTAAGCTTGAGGAGCAATATCTTTTATTTTTGTTTGGAGTCCATTAAGATGCCCTGACATAACTGCAGCGCCCGTCATAAGTTTGTGCTATTATAATTTATTTTTCAAATCAAATTTACCAAACTTCTCAGTGCATTACATATCCAAAAATTACGAAAAGTTGAGATTTACAAGTAACGTCCGTCGTTTCGTCAATTTGCCACGAGAAAAATTCGCAATTATATAGTTCTTCATAAATTTTGCCTTTAATAATTGAGCTAACACTCTCAATTAGATCATTTTGAATTGATTTAGACGTTCCGGAAAAAATAGTGGCGTTATTCAAAAAGTGCTCTAATTTTGGGTCATACGTTTTTAAAAAATCTATCAGCTCTTTGAAATTTCCTTTATTGCACGATTCTTGTTTTTCATCATGTCCTCGGAAAGAAAATGTGAAGATAAATCGAGAGATAAATATATAACGGCATCTATTAACCTCTTTAATATTTCCCTATTTTCACAGATCTTCTCGTTAAAATTTTCTATTTCTCTCTTATGTGCAGAATCCAAGAAATTTACAATATTTTGTTTACCAAACATTTCGAATTTAATGCAAGATGAAATGTGCTTCTGGGATTTTTCGTGCCTTTCTAAACCTCGCGACAAATTTTGCAAATTATTAAACCCAGCCCTGCCCCAAATTGAGGATTGATCATTAGGATCAAGGATCTAGGTGTAACTTTTGATAAAAAATTAACATTCACTAACCATATTGATGCTGTAATTTCGCATGCATACAGAAAACAAAGTTGATGTCACTTCCGGTTCAACCGGAAGTGATATTTTCATTCCTGTTAGTCTAAAAGTAGCTGATTATTGTCTAATTTATGTGTACCAAAAACCAAATTTTTAAATACAAAAACAACCAAAATATGGGGGGCGTACATTGACTCGTGGCCACCCGGTATTAAATTCGGTCGAAACTTGAGGTGGCGATTTTTGTACACATATATAGGTTTTTGCCCCATTGTGCGTCTCTAAGCTGTAGAAATTTTCAAATAAGTGCCTTTTTAATACACAAACGCTTTTTTTGCAAAAATTATACAAGCACACATTTTCAAACACTAATTCTACACAGCAAAACCTATAATCGATTCATTTTTTTTTGCTAAGTAAACACAGACGCATCTTCAGCTGTTGGATTTTAGATACAATACTGAGAAGTAGGTACATATTTCCACTGAAAACCCCGATTGGCATTTTTTTTTAAACAGACCTTTACTTGCCTCTTTCGCTTAGACTAGCTGTTAATTTTGGCACATAACTCCTGAAATTGTCAAACAAACCTTCTGGTATCTTGGTCCACAAAAGGACCATTGTTGACGAATTTAGCTCTTGTTATTATTAGTTCTGTAATGTGTTTCATTGCAATTCTAGTAATTGCTTCATCCCACGACTTAACCAAACAAACCAACACCTAGCTATTCCACTAATGGTAATGACAATTCTAGAAATTACACGCACTTAGTAAAATTATTTTTTTAACAATTTAAAATGTAGAAATTCTCGCGTGTTTATCGCCATGCAATATGAATATAAATGATCCAATCCTGTTTTTCGCCCTTGCAGACTGCAATACTGATACTGACTTTTTTCTTCTTTTGCAGGTAAACCGATATACTGGCATTTAATACCCTGGGAACCTATTCGTAAGTAGTTTTGTTTATTTGCGGCAATGATGTAGTCACTCATGTAAAATAAACACCACAACCTCAGAATGAAGGGCGACAAATATTAGGGAGTAGCAGGTCGCGTATAATATTTAAAAATTGACGACAAAGGATAAATATAATTATTGAAGACATTCGTGTATGCAAATTAGCATCTCTGACTAATAGTACAGTAAAGGATGATATTTTTGCACCATCTTAAAGTACAGGCTTCAAAGAAAAAAATGCCGTTCTGAAATTTTCAAAATCAAAAATTTGCTTAATGAACTTTGTTGATAGAAAATTAGGGTTTTTTTTTCAAATTAAATTCACAAAAAATCAAAAAATGAGTATTACGCTTCAAAAAAATTACAGCATTTTTGAGGCATAAAAATGTATATTTTTACCAAATTTTATCAAAATCGAATTACTTTTGTGGAAGATAAAAATAAATAACCAAAAATTGGTTTTTGCCATTTTTCTCAGTATTTTTCAGGTCTTGTAAAAAAATGATTCAAATAAAAGTTGTAGATCTCTCAATTATCTACAACTTTTATATTAAACTTTTTTCGATAGGAGGTCTACTTTTGCCAGAAATCGTAAGAGAGCACGTTTACCCCTAAAAACAGAGCTTTTCGCACCCCCTCCCCACTTCCGGTTATCTGTTGCGGTCCAATCGATTTTTCCCCATTTACATACCATTGATCCTAAATTTTCCCACCATCCATATACTGCTAAGAATTTTTCAGATTTTTGGTCTCTGAAAACCGGTTTGGCACTGGTCTATAGCCTGGACAGCTTTTTTTTAAATTTATGTATCACGATTATCTTGTTTTGTTACACCGTACTCAATTATTTCCGACTTACTCAAGTTGGTAAGTTAACGTATGTATTTAGGGGAATTTGATATTCTGCTAACTTCTCTTCATAAAATTATAACCTTATTTTTCTTGACCAATGTCAAATATTTGGTTCTGTTCGGAGACAACTCTGTTTCTTTGTGTGTGTATTTACTGCCATTTATCTATTTACAAGATGCTAAAAGTTAAATATTTCGAATTCAGATGGACTAAAATTCTCAATTCTCCCAATTCTCTTTCTTTTCTGATAAAAATGTTTCGAAAATATTTTCAAAATGGCCGGAAAATCTATTTGTTGTCATTTGGTTTCTAAATAAATGCCAAAAAAGTGGCCAAAATGACTAAAAGAAATTTGTTTTAATGTCATCGAAAAGTTGGCATCCAGAACTACATTTTGACAAAAATATGAACCATTCTGGACTCAATGGCACAAAACACATTTAAGAAAGTTTTATAAAATTTTAACAACGAACTAAAAAGTTATGTTAATAATTAAAAAATATACTTATTACAGGTTTTTTGAAATAACTTTTTTTTTTACCGTTGGAACGAATTTAATTTTATTCTCAAAAGACTCACCTACGTGTTTGCGGCAGGTCTCAAGGGGCGGTTTGGGTGGTTTGCTCTTGAATAAGTTCCAAATGGATTTTTTCTTCCCTGTATATTTTTTGCATGTTTTGTTCGGGCACTTTTCTCTCGATTTCTTCCTTTTAGTTTTTGGTTTCGTCCCGAAACTTCTCGAGTCTATAAAGAACTCAGGCTGTGATGTTGTTGTCATCCATGCTTTACTAAATTTACTGAAAATTTGTACGGCGTGCTTAATCGCCATTGTGATGCTTTACGTCAAAATGACGAGTGACAGACGCGACGGACGTATAATAGCTCCGGGGATTGAATTATAATGGTGGCAGCGTTCCGCAGATTAGTGCAAGAGAGATGGTGGCTTATTACGTCGTTGCATACCTGCTTCTTTTTCTAACGCATTATTAATCTGAAAATGATAGCCCAAAGCTCATCACTAATTGGACGGCATTAAACAGAAAGGGGCCAACCCACAAAATTTAAAAAACAACCCACAAATTTTAAAAAATTGTTTCTTAATTTATTTAAATGTAGAATATCGTGATGTGTGTTCAGCTGAAAAAGTCCAACTCATTTTCCATATAAGAATTTAATGGTGTAGTTTCAATATTGTAATTAAGATGCAAAACCTTTCTTTGCAAGCTTGTTTCTTGATTTTAGCTGAGGGTGTTGGTTCCTTTCTGTTTAATGCTGTCCCTATATACTTAGTGGAGTAAAAGAAGGCTATCGATGTGTATAGTTTTGTAACAGCAATATTATGATTTCATACCTTCCTGGGTAGCTATTCTGTATCGGTGTGATGTGATGTGAGCACATGTTTTCATGAGAAATGGGGCGGAGTTCTCTTGAAAACCAAAATAAATAACGTATTCTGTAACTGTGGGAGCGGTCACATCACGCCAAAAATCGGGAACTTGCTTCTCTTGGTAAATTGTAGGGAACGGGACCGTTCACGCGTGAGAGAATGAAAGTATAACCTCATTTTTTGACAAACTGTCATTTTATTTGGATGTCGGTGGCATGACATTGGTTTATTTGAAGTTATTTTTATGTTAGATCATACAATGAGGTTTGTGCTACTTAAACTGTAGGGATTAAAGGGCGATGAATATTGCCGATGTACTAAATTATCAATGAGGCACTATAAGAACTTCAGATTGCTGGAAAAATCCTCAAAAAGAACAACTCATTACATGAACAAACCCTTCGATTTAGCAGACAGGGCTTTTATAATTAAGTAAATAAACAACATGCTTGGGGATATGATACAATATGTTATACAAGTCCAGATTACGTACAATCTAATTATTATATTACAAATTTCTGGGACCTTTCAAATTTAACCTGAAAAGTCGAAAAACATGGAATTTTGAAACGCTGATAACTAAATAAATACGTCGAGTGGAAGTTCGTTTTATGTGTCTACGGAAAGGAGAAGGTCGGCGATGAATTATAATCGTAAATTGCAGGGTCGAAATCGAAAATTCGTTCTGGCAGGAGCGAGAGAAAATTGTAATTTTTTGACATTTCACCAAATTGTACTCCCCTACTGTCAAGTAGTAAGCAAAACAAACAATACTTCGAAAACACTTATAATTATAACCAATAAGGAGCATCAAGTCTATTGAGATCGCCGAGTCTACGCGTATAGTGACGTAGCGCCTGGCCACGCCCCATTTTCGCGAGATGGAAGTTTGTAATGGTTTTTAAGATACTAAACGTGCGAATAAGATCCTGATATTTTGCAGATCCATTAATGTATACTTGCACTTTCGATTTGTGAAATAAAAAAAAAACTGAACAAGCCCATTGTAAAGATTTTGCAACGCTGAATATAACGCCAGCTGGTCGAAAAATTTGACAGGTGCAACGGTTTGCAAGAACCGTTATAACTTTTTCTGTGTAGGACATCCTCATTTTATCTTTGGCACGGAGAAAGAACACAAGGATAACTACGTTCTACAACTGAAATTCAATAATATCATACCAAGTGTTTCGTTTTTCGCGTTACATTTTGTCAACTTCAAACCGCGAAAACTTGTGTAGGTCAAATGGAACACCTTGTATTTTTTTACGTCATGTTGTGTAAAATTGAATTCCCTTTTTTCTGATATTAGCATTGAGGAATTAAAGTTTTCGGCTTTTTGAAATATTTGCGATTTTATTAGAAATTCATGAATTGTTGTAATCATTTCATCAAAATAGTCATGATTAGAAACAATCAGTCATTATAATAATAATAATAATAATAATAAACGTCTTTATTGATCAATGTATAATAAATTATACAAAGTTCAGGGCGAAGTTTAGCCTAGGCTATTCTTACACTTAACCCCAAGAGCGAAAAGAATAATTTTCTTTTCTCAGTATAATAATTGATAATAATCTGACAACATTGGTACTTACTAACTAAAATTAAATACTAACAAAACCCCTAATTATCATTCACTAAGCTATTAACACACCTACATTTTATATATACATATATATTTATGGACATAATTAAGCAGTCATAAAACATACACAACCCATACATACAAGAAATGCTATATGAAAAACATTACTTTTACATTGCACATACATTACACGTGCACATACCCACACCCACACATACAAAAAATTCTATATTAAGATAAAAACATTACATATTACATTGCTCATTTAAAAGTAAAGTTCTTAACTGTTTTTTAAAGGTTGATTCAGACCGCAATTTTAAATCGGTTGGTAATTTATTATAGTAGTACGCGGAACAGTAGGTAAAACTATTTTTATACATTTCTGTGGTGTGAGATGGTATATTATACATATGAGATGTTCTGGTATTTCTAGAATGAACAAAGGATCGTTGAACTAGTCTATTAAAAAGATAACTTGGAACTGTTGAACTAATTATTCTTTTGACGAAAACTAAAAAATGTAATTTCCTACGATTTTTCATGTTTAACCAGTGTAAATCTCCGTAAGTATGTGAGATATGGTCATATTTTCTTAGGTTAAAAATAAATCTAATGCAAGTGTTTTGAACTTTTTGGATTCTATCTTTGTCAGTAGAGTCTAGGCAAAACCCATAAACAACATCACAGTAATTAAAATGTGATAAGACTAATGTTTCACATAATATCTTCTTTAGTTTAGGTTCCAAAATATGTCTACTGGCATATAGAAGTTTTAGAGCACAATAGGCCTTACTCAATAAAGAGTTTACATGCTCCGTATACTTAAGGCGATTATCAAATATAATTCCAAGGTTTTTTGTACTATTTACGACTGATAGAGGTGCATTATTAATGGAAACATTAAGATCGGCTGGCATGTTCTGTAGTTGCTTTCTAGACCCAAAAATTATTAGTTTACACTTTGATGGATTAAGATGTAAATTATGGTCAAGGGACAATTTCCTAACAATTTCTAAGTCTGAGTTTATACAATTTTGTACTCGTTGCACTTGACAGGGAGGAAAACTGATATATATATTTGGGTATCATCTGCGTAGGCTTGTACCTTACAATATTTAGTTGATTTTAGTATATCTGTTGTATATATAGAAAATAGTAGAGGCCCAATTACCGATCCTTGTGGTACACCTGACAATACCGGAAGTAAATTAGAGCATTCATTATTAAATAAAACCATTTGCTGCCTATTAGTTAAATATGATGTAATTAAAGACACTGCATTATCGGAAAGACCATAATATTTTAATTTAAGACAAATGAGGTCATGGTTAATAGTATCGAATGCCTTAGAAAAGTCAAGCAACGCCACAGCTGTCATTTCTTTGTTATCGATTCCCTTAAGTATATCATCAGTAATTCTAGTTAGAGCTGTGGCGGTACTATGTCCCCTTCTAAAACCTGATTGATACTGGTCAATTATATAATTATTATTGGCATAGTCGAATAATTGTTTACACATAACCTTCTCAAATATCTTCGATAATGTAGACAAGATACTAATAGGTCTTAGGTCTTTTACAGAAGATACATCCGCGCCTTTTGGAAGAGGTATTATCAGTGCATTTTTCCAATTACTAGGAAAAACACCAATTTCTAAGCAGCAATTAATTATATGTGTAATGAATGGAATAATCTTAGGACAACAGTACTTTACCATAGTTAATGAGATACCATCATGACCACTGGCATTTGTTTTTATACCATCAATAATATCTTTTACCTCATCTATTGTTGCAAGCTTAAAATTAAACGACTTATTGCTAAATTTGTTGTTTTTATAATAATTAGTTAGTACACTATTATTGTTAACAGTATTAGTAAATGAGGACACGAAATGATTATTAATTTCAATACAATTGCCTACAGTAAGAGGTATATCTATGTTATTTGTCTTTTTGACATTTAACGTTTGTAGAGTTTTCCATGTATTGCTTATATTACCTTGATTAGAGGTTCTAGATATAAATGCTTTTTTTTCTGATCTTAATGTACTCAAAGTAATGTTTCTTAATTCTTTATAGAAAATATGGTCGTTAGGATTTTTTGTACTATTATATTTTGCTAAAGCCTGGTCTCGAATTTTCATTAGTCTTTTTAGATTCTCAGTAAGCCAAGGAGCCTTTGGCTTGCTAACTCTAACTTTTTTCATTGGGGCATGTATCTCAAATAATTTTGTCATAAGGAAAGTGAGCATATCAACTTTGGAATCGATATTATGACACCGTAGAATTTGATCAAAAGGGACATTGTCTAAATCGTTTAAGAATAAATTATAATCGAAATTTTTGAAGTCTCTGAATTGCACAAACTTCTGTTTAAATTTTGGTGCATTAACCTTTAGTTCACAAAAAACCATTTTATGATCTGATATTTGATCAACATTTTGTGTACCACAAGAGATGACAATGTCTCTGTTACTGACAAAAATAGGATCCAATAGTGTACTGCTTGTGTTAGTAACTCTTGTTGGTTCATTTAAAGATTGTGTAAAACCATAGGAATCAAAGCAGCGTGATAGGGCGTTATCTAAGTTATACAGATTGACATTAATATCTCCAATACAGATCACTTCATCGACGGTAGGAATAATCAACGATAATGCTTGATCTAAATGTTCTATACAATCCAAAAGATTATAATTTGGTGGACGATAGAGGATTCCAATGTCTTACATTTAATTTTAATTTTAATCCATAATTGTTCTAAAGAATCCTCACATGGGATGTCTAAATTTATCACTTGTGCGTTAAGTTGAGTGGTAACGTATACACCTACACCTCCACCCCTCCTACTGGCTCTGTCACATCTATAGAATTTAAAGTTTGGTATCTTAACAGTGCTAGAATCGACATTCTGAGAAAGCCACGTCTCTGTAACTGCAAAAATATCAACCTTTTCAGTTGCTATTAGGGCATTGAAATCATTAAAACTACTAATAAGTGACCTTACATTCAAATGAGCAATCTTTAACTTGTTTAACATTATTTAATAAAGTCTAACTAATATTATAATGGGTATAATGTTATATGGTATTTACTGGGTATAGAGAATTACAAAAAGTATATACAAATAAGTGGCGAGTAACAAAAAGATTAATAGAAAAAGCTGTAGTTGTTATCTGCAAGGTGCGGTGTGTATGATATGATATATTTATAAACTAACAATATTCAAATACGACATAAATAAATACAAAATTTAACACAAGTCAACATAAAGAAATATAAAAAGAACGTATTTATAAATAAGCAAAATATGTATTATAATACTATTATTTTTTATTTAGAATTAATATATTGTATTAAGTGACGTTTTCCTTCCTGAAGATGAATAACTATTGGCTATTTCGTACTATTCTGCGCAATTTTCGTGTTTCCTTTGTTGGGCCCTAGTCTTTATTTTCGGTTTAGCTCCACTTGGTTTTGAAGGAGTTTCTTCAAATTTTCGCTTTTTTTCTTCTGTTAGTGGTAAAGGGAGATCAAAAGTATTATCTTATGTCAAAAAATGCCAGCACGTTTAAATTACACCCACGAAGACTTTTTAAATTTATTTATTATTTATGGAGAATGTGATAAGGTAATATCAAGAATTTGCAGCACATTTGCTACTAGTTATCCACAAAAACGGAAAATAACACTAACACTGTAACATGCGTATTAATCGAATTGAAGATATGGCATGAACTAAAATAGCAGAGATAAGATAAATTTAAAACATGACTCCATTTTAATTTAATAATTGCTCAAAATTCCGCCCTCGAACCTCGACAGATTTTTCGCACCTTCGGATTAGTTCCTCATGGATAGCTCTTCTAATTGAATACTGTGATATGTTTTGAAATGCATTTCTTACTCTCTGCATATAATCTTTAATGGTTGTTAATGGGCTCTCATAAACTTTATTTTTAATAGTTCCCCAAATAAAATAATCCAGAACTGATAAGTCGGGCGAGCGAGGAGGCATAAGAAAGGCCCGTTATTAGCAATTCATTGATCATAAAAAGTTTCTTGTAAATAATTATTAATTAAATAAATATGCGTTATGTGGGGGAACACCGTCGTGCTGATAAAAAATGTTTCTATTTTCGGCGAGAGGTAAATTTTCTAAATAGTTGTTATTCATATTTTGTAAGATATTCAGATATCTTTCACATAAAAAAAAAACACAAAAATTTACATATATTAGCAGAAGAGAAAATTTAATTTACCGTTTAAATTTTCCTGATAAAATTGTAATGCCACCACTCTATCGTTTCTTATGGCACAGTAAAATTGAACTGTCAACTTTCCTGAAAGTTTCGCTCTCTGAACATATGAAGATTTGAGTCGCTCCAATAATGCGAATTGTGTCTAATAAAAAGTCCATTTTTAGTAAATTTTGCTTCATCTGTGCATACAATATTTACCAAATAAGAATCGTCACCCTCAGACCTTATTAGAATAAACTCCCAAAAATTCTGTCTTCTTAGGAAATCTGTTACTTTTAATCCTTGAACCATAGGGAATGAAAACGGGTGAAACTTATGTTTTAATAAGATTCTGTGAATTGAATCCTTGCATAGTCCCGATTCCAGAGCAGCTTGTCTTAATGACATCCTTGGAAAGGCATGAAAATATCCCAGAATGACTATTTCAATGTTTTCGTCATCAACAATAGGCTTTCTTCTGTGCATTTTTGCCTTGACAGAGCCATAATTTTTAAAATTTTCCCGTATGCGTTTTACAGTGTTTGGTGACGGTTTCCGTTTTACTGGATATCGAGTAGCAAATGTGCTGCAAGTT
This sequence comes from Stenurella melanura, assembly GCA_963583905.1. Taxonomy (NCBI): domain Eukaryota; kingdom Metazoa; phylum Arthropoda; class Insecta; order Coleoptera; family Cerambycidae; genus Stenurella; species Stenurella melanura. The sequence goes on along the minus strand of OY757315.1, from coordinate 121,806,370 downwards.
CTCGACATTACCTTATCACATTCTCCATAAATAATAAACAAATTTAAAAAGTCTTCGTGGGTGTAATTTAAACGTGATGGCATATGTTGACATAAGATAATGACTGATTGTTTCTAATCATGGCTATTTTGATGAAATGATTACAACAATTCATGAATTTCTAATAAAATCGCAAATATTTCAAAAAGTTGAAAACTTTAACCCCTCAATGCTAATATCAGAAAAAAGGGAATTCAATTTTACACAACTTGACGTAAAAAAATACAGGGTGTTCCGTTTGACCTAAACAAGTTTTCGCGGTTTGAAGTTGACAAAATGTAACGCGAAAAACGAAACACTTGATATGATATTGTTGAATTTACTTCAATTTTGGAACGTAGTTCTCCTTGTGTTCTTTCTCCGTGCCAAAGAGCAAATGAGGATGTCCTACACAGAAAAAGTTATAACGGTTCTTGCAAACCGTTGCACCTGTCAATTTTTTTATAAAATATCAAATATCTTCGAAACTGCTGCGTTTAGATATAGGGTGTGCTACATGCCTGAACTCAGAATTTTATTATCATCTCGAAAAGTGGAAAATATATAGGGTGTTCCATTTAAAATAAGCAAGTTGGTATCGACTTCCTGTATAACCGGAAGTACCCCATGATTCTAATTATTTTAGTTGGATTGGCCACACCGACATTAGTAACCATCTAACTTTTAAAAAATTTCTGGTGCGTACTTCTCTCTATATCGATCGATTTAGTTCTCGGTGAGACACCCTGTATATTGTAAAAGAAATTGATGTTTGAAATATCACTTATTTGGCATCGTTGGATTCAGAAAATTATGCAGAATTTAAAAATGCAGTAATACATAGGGTGTTCCATTTAAAAATCGAAAGTTAGTGTCACTTCCGGCGAAACCGGAAGTGAAAAAAAATTAGTTGTATGTCAAAAAGTTCCGCTTATTATGCATGTAGTATATCCTAAATTTCAATCAGTTATCTTCAAATCTAAAGGAGAAAAGGGGGGTATACCATGATAATGTTACACCCGGTATACTATAACTATAATTAACCAGATATGTTATATGCTTGACTAAACAAAAGTAATGGTTCACCATTACAAGTCCGTTACCTGCTCTCGGTTCATTCTTAATAATGCCGGTAGCATAGCCGTAGGTTAAATGATATTTATTTACTTTAATTGAATCATTTATGGAGTTATTCATTAAATTAACATTATTCATTATAGATAAACAATGTATTATAAATAAATAATTTACACCATGCCTATCAATTCATATAAAGTAGTACAAGTAGTACAATAATTAAAAAGTGATTTTAAAAATTGTAAGTCGACGCTTATGACATCGCTGGTATTATGAACTATTTCTTTGTCCGTCTTTTTTTATGATTTTCAAATTGATAGAATCATAATATCAAACGATTAAAAAAAGCAGCTTCTGCGGGTGAACTTTACCAAACTCGCGGTCTTACTCTATTTATTTAACAATTAGCATTCCAACATCTTATTCATTACCGACAGGTATATTTCCAAAACAAACAGTTTCATTCGGCCGGTCAACCCGTAAATTAAAAAACATAAATTAAATATCATTGTGGATGCCTCGTTAGCGGTTAACTAGTCCAACCTGTAATTACCGAGAATTTTTTTCTACTTATTTAACAAATGCGCTTTCTACAATACACTTTTCATTGCTCTTAATGCGTTCTTTCGCAACGACAGAGTTTATTATATGTTAGAACATTGTTTGCAATGTTAATTGTAGTTTATTGTTGTAGAGGAATCTTACATCTGGTCTCCGATCAAATGACAAGTCTAGATACTAACAGCTATCTCTTCAGTACATATAGTAGAGTCGGGTACAATTTAAACTGACTTGTGTCATGGCCGCTAAAACGTCTGAACTAAGATTTTATTGGATGCATAAGAAATGCCAGTAGTTCTCAAACAGTTCTCAGCAATGATGTCGCTAAATAATTTTTAAAAAATTGGAAAGATATCATAAAATGTTAAGATTATTAATATAGTAAATTCATAATTTTAATGGAATACTGATTATACAGTGTCCATAAAGTTGGCTACATATAGGAAAAAATTGTATTTTTGACATTTCTAAAAAACTCTGTTGGTGGTTCGTATATGCATGTCCAACAACAAAAAATTACATTTTGACGCATGTCATGTGATCACCGGTTTGGCAGGACTGTAAAAATAGTTGACCGTGGTACCGAAAAGTGGGTCAAATTATTAAGATATCGAAAAATTTTATGAAGAAAAAGTGCATATAGAATACAACAACTAGTAGAGGGTCCACACCTTCGAAAGCCGTCTAAATCGCCAAGTAACCCATTCCAGCAAGGTAAATAAATTTTGAGCTCGCATATCGAAAGAGGGTCCTAATGGGCATCCGAAATGGCTTGTTGGACTTTTTTTGGCGCTTGCACAACTTCTCCACAAGAAAAAAAGATGGCGGAACGTTATTTCAAGAATGTGTGTTTTTAAACATATACCTCTCGCTAGAAAATTAACTACGTACGATATTGATGTGATTTTTTATATTTGTATACTACTGACATGAGCGCATATATCTGTACTGTTAGAATTTTAAAATCACTTACGATTTTTTTCTAAATAAATCCTAAATCACAGGAAGCAAATTTGTGTGTTTGAATTTTCGACCTGCGATCAACTATATTAAATGTTTAATTTTTTTATATATTATATGCGAATGAAATATGGTCTAAAGATCAAAAAAGTTTTTGCAAAAAAGATTAGCTCCATATCTTTTACAATTTTTGAGTTACAGACTTTTCAAATTAAACCATAATTTAGGTCCGTGATACTCCTATTACCATGCGGCTATTATCTCACGTACTGCTATGTGGTTAATTGTAATGCATCAAGATAGTAAGCCAATACATTTTTGATATTGTGTTATTATTATTTATAATTTTAGAAAAATATTAATATGTAAAATGAAACTCATTTGGCATAGTATTTATTAGATCTATAGGTTATGAAGGTGTTGTATATGGAGATATTTATTATATATACCATCATTATACAATATAGAAATAAAATATAAACACGTACACAAAACGTGTAATTTATAAGTAATAATAATAATAATGTATAATTAGACACAGCTCAGTAAGCATCGACAAAGCACTACTAGTAAGAATTACTGTCTGTTAAACACTGCTCTGTATTATTTCTGCCCTTAAAACAATTGTAGGAAAGGCCACATGCAGATGCAACAGAACATCAACATTTTTAGTCACACTCTACTTTACAATTCCACTTTTTGTTTTTTTTTTTAACCACGTGTGGTTTTTGTCATCATTTGTGGGTTTATTTGGTTATTCTCTATCAGATATCCAAATTTTCTGGAAGAGTGTGATGTGTTTTCTTAACCGTTTTTCAAGTCACCGAGGTAATTTGTTTAAAATCCAGAATTTTGTGTTAGGTAAGGAAAGTATAGTAGAATCTAAACCACTTCTTGTGAATAATTTTTACAATTAAAATTATTTTGCAGTAAGCAGGGTTTGACCCTGCTTCGCTAAGTACTTCAGTTGCAAGCTAAGCTAAGCATACCAAACTACTGGACTTAATGACCGTTTCAAATGCAGTAAGTAAGCTCTCTTGTAGGACTTAGCGAAAGTATGTCTAATAACTTTATGAAAAATAAATGCTACCTTGGTGAATCTAATTAAACTCACTATGGCCATACAGATTCACATAGGTCTTACGACCATCCTTCAATGACACGATCACCAATTGCATCGCAGTTATCTCCAAGATTAGTCAAACTGTTTAGATGGCCTGTTTGATTTAAGGCAACTGTAACTGCTCACTTTTTCCCCTTCTGAAAGAATAACTGACAGGTCACACAATACATAGACTAGAACAATATTTACAATATTTTCTTCTTCATGTTTTTCACCTAATTATTTATTGGTTTCGTGAATACTATAAAATACCCTTTGTTGTCGTATACTCACAAAACTTTTGTAGTTTTTCTATTTTGGAAAAATTAAACATACCTTTCGTAAATATTATTGTATTCGTTTGTTCATGGCTGCACTTCAAATTTTATGCTAGGCGTGAGAAATCCAAGTTCACATTGTTGGGCAATAATTGTCCTTATTTACACCAATATTCAGGGCTTGTTTTCTTAAGTCATATCGTACTTTTTTTAAATCCGAAGTTTAGGTCAATTTTTATTTTTAAACTCAATTTATTAAAACTTATTAACGATTTCGTACTCTATTTGCAAGTCTAGATATACTGTCCTAAACCAAAATGACGTAACTTAAAATTTCCTAAGTAAATTGGACGTACTTCAAGGTTTCCTTGTTAAATGACCGACGTTTTTCAATAATCAATAAACCATTATTTTTGCATCTGCCTCATAGAATCAAATTCAAAAATAGAATGAAACTATTTAAAAAAATAAGATGTGCTGAGATTAGCGGCATAAAATGTCAAATATCTCAAGAAGAGCGTATAATGAAGTACGTCATTCTGGCTTAGGACGGCAGTATATTACATGTAACAAATTACATCATAATTTAAAACCACGTATTTATTGCACCGAAATAATTGTTTAATAATTTTCAGACAATGAGTGATCTAATGATCAAGAATAATATAACACCTAAATCAAATTAGGTATTAGACTAATATATGATCTATCCACAATTGCACAGAACGAGCCCTGCCGTAGCTGTCACGTTGCGCGCTAATAACAAGACATTATTACGGTCGAATTTAAAAATCCGTATCTCGAAAACTGTATAAGATATTGAGCTAATTTTTTTTGAAAAAACTTTTTTGATCTTTAGACCATATTTCATTCGTATGTAATAGATACAAAATTCGAATATTTAATATAGTTGCCCGCACGTCGAAATTTCAAACACACAAAATTCGTTCATGTGATTTTGGATTTATTTAGAAAAAAACCGTAAGTGATTTTGAAGGTCTATTAGTACAGATAGATGCGCTCGTGTTTGTAGGATATAGACATAAAAAATCAGATTGATATCGCAAGTAGTTAATTTTTTAGGAAGAGGTAAACGTTTAAAAACACAAATTCTTGAAATAACATTCGGCCATGTTTTTTTCTTGTGGAGAAGTTGCGCAAGCGCCAACAAAAGTCCAACAAGCCATTTCTGATGCCCCTAAGGACCCTCTTCCTGAATTCGTTTCCAAAAATCATTTACCTTGTTGGAATGGGTCATTTCAATTTTTAAAGCTTTGGACCCCTTACTAAACCCCATATATCTATTTTGAAGCAGATATGAGGAAAATTAAAAAGTGCAAATTTTACCCCTACCATTAATTATCATAAACTCTTGTGTCTATTTCACAAATATTTGATTAGTTTCGACAAAAACTGATTTATTTCACAAGTATTTGATTAGTTTCGACAAAAACTGATTTATTTTCTGATGAAATTTTGTTTTTTGCATTTTTTAAATGTTTTCCTATTGTGTTATTAAAAAAACGTAATATTAATGTAGCTTTCAAAACGAATAACACAATAACAAAACATTTAAAAAATGCAAAAGACAAAATTTCATCAGAAAATAAATCAGGCGTCTATAAGTTGACTTGTGGTGCTTGTCCTAAGGTATATATTGGACAAACAGGAAGAAATTTTGGTAAACGGTTATTAGAGTATAAAAGAAGTTACATCAGTAATAAAACAGACTCAACTTATGCTAACCACCTAATAGAAGTAGGTCACGTGTTCAACGAAGAGTTTAAAACTTTACACACCGAGAAAAAAGGGTTAAAACTCAATTTACTAGAATCTCTAGAAATAAATAAACTAAAGTTGTCTGATATTTTATTAAATGACCAAATTGAAACAAACTCATCTCCCTTACTAAATTTATTTATTTAGACTATTAAAATTAGATTCAATAAATTACCTAGAAATATATGTACCTTTCCATTTAGTAATTAAAATTATATTGTACTTTTCCGCTTAGCAATTAAGATTAGGATTAGATCGAAATTGTATAAAACCATATAGTTTGTGCATTGTAAAATTAGTATACCAGTACTCAACATCCGAAGAAGCCACTGTGTGGCGAAACAATTGTCAAAATAAAGTGAAAATCAAAAACTAATATAGTTTTCTTCTCAATTACAAATTTTTTCCATATGTATCCAACTTTACGACGGACACTGTAGGCATACAGGTTCGGGCACAAATGGAACTGATAACAAAAAATGAATTGCCCAAATCGGTCAATAACAATGAGTGATCAAAAAAAGAAATCAAAAACTAATATTGCTACAGTCCAGCAAGAGACACGGGAAGGTTTGGGCATTTCTTGCCAGGAAAGGATAGGATCGTAGTATTAGTAGGGGAAACGATGTCAGTAAAAATAAAATACTTCATATAACAAAAAAAAAAATCTGAAATCTCTATGAGGTTAACGAAAATAAATTATTTTTCTTTTAGCGGTAATAAATAAAAATGCTGGTTGACAAAATATTAAAAAACTTAACAATAATTTTAAAACAAATAAATTAAAACAATTCTGAAAGAACAACGCATTGACACGGTTTCATAAACACTAAAACACTACATTTGAACAATTTATCTACTCGACGCACGTTTCACCATTCGTGCATGGAGCAAAAAGTAAAGTTTCCTCCTGTTCTATAGCAGTGGTAATTTTTGTTTGAAATAGGTTTAGAATGCCATGAAACGTGAAAATTTTAAATTTGACCAAAAAAAATGTTTCCATCTATTCTAGTGTTAATTTTTTTTTTCAAAATGGTAAAAAAATGTTGCAATTTTTTTTCCGAAATAGGTTTGGAATGTCATGAAACGTGGAAATTTTAAATTTGAACAGAGAGAAACATGTTTTTCATCTATTTTAGTGGTAAAAAATTTGTCAAAAATGTTGATGAAAAAAAATTTCAATTTTTTTTTCTGAAATAGGTTTAGCGTGCCATGAAACGTGGAAATTTTAAATTTGACCAAAAAAAAATTTTTTTCACCATTTATTCCGACAGTCCACCTTGTATATTTTCCAGTGAAAGTTTAACCATTTCTTCGCTGACAGTAGGGTCAACTACCTACCAAATTTAACTGCTCTCCGTTAAGTAGTTTTTTAGTTAATGCACCAAGAGACGGACAGACTGACGGAATTGAAAACCTATATTTTCGTAATCTACGTGATCTGAAACGTCAGAATCTGAAAAAATCTCGGAGGGTGATTTTTTCTCGAATATAATACTTCCCTTCGGTATGCGAGGGAAGTAAAAAGTGGAAGTGCTTGGGGATCGATCTCGCAACAACCCCATTTATATTTATTGCTGTTCGAGCATCTTACCGATTGAGCTACGCGATCGTGTTTATTCTACTCTAAATCGTATAATTTCTACGTACTAGCAAATTGTAAGACTTAGTGGTTTGACATTGTTCGTTTGACGGATGAATATCCACTATTTACCATTAAAAATAACTTAAATGTTTCATATAAAGAAGATTTTCGTATTTAGAGTGGTGTTGGTTCACGGAAATAAATAATATTCATCGTTAAATCACGCAGTTTGAGAATCACTGAGCTTACGACTATGTTTCTCACTCCTCAGTATACATTTCATATTTCCGTCTCAAAAGAAGTGGGAAAGACTCTTGGTAGACATACATTGACAATGTCTTTAGGCTATTGCTTTAAGTTTGTGTGCAAGAGATAGTGAAAACGTATGTGCAATATTAATTCATACGTCGGTCTTTTTCTCGACTCTATTTACGAACTCAATTGGAACAGCACGGAACTAGAGGATCTTACAGGTTATTGTCAATATATCGCTTCGCATTAAATGAGAGAGCACATAATTTTACAGATTTATATTCACCACTCCATCACCACGTGTATAGTTGACTTCATATTTCTAAGGCACATAAAAAACGCAACACCTACAAAGCAGGCAGGCGGCATCTTTACGATTCAATGATACCGTCGCGCGGACTCCTTTGGCGAAATTTTTTTATGTGCCTTACACAAATGGAGGCAACTATACTTGATCCGCCTGTTACATAGAAATATAGGTGGGATTAGATGCTTAGCGAATTTGATTTGTCAACACCAACCTTGTTCAAAGTTTTTGCATGCCATAATATATCAAACAATCAAACAAAAACTATTTGTATCGTATGATCTGTACGAGGCAGTACAGTACAGCCAGGCAGCGTTATAAATTACTTAATTCTAGTGAATATTTGAACAAATTATTAGTTTTATTACTGTGTTATTCTATTAAACGGAAAAGAATTGGGCAAACACTTAAAAAACTTGATTACGCGTCCAAACATGTCATTCGTCGATTTGTGTATGACTTTTACAATGAACAGAAGGTGCCCACATTAGAAATGATTAGGGATAAGTTACGCGACTATCCAGATTTTAATTATAAATCATTAGATACTTTGCGAAACGGTTTGCTCGATTGCGGTTTTAGGTACAAAAAATTGGACAAACGAATGGTAGTTATGGAATCAGCACGCATCGTTGATCATCGACTCGAGTACCTGCGTAAAATAAGAATACCGAGATGCAAATAGAGACATAATTCATCTTGACGAGATATGGTTTGACAGCCATGATGTAGTTCAATACGGTTGGGTAGATAACACCAAAAAGTGTAATTTAAGTGCTCCATGTTCTAGGGGAAAAAGAATTATAATTCTACATGCTGGAAATAAAAACGGTTTTATTCCAAATGCGTTGTTGTTGTCTGCTAAAATATCAAGCAATCCTCTGCCGACTACCACGAGGAGATGACAGCCGAATTATTTGAGAAGTGGGCAAAGGCACAGCTCTTACCAAATATCCCACCAAATACTGTAGTTGTTATGGACAGTGCGTCATACCATTCGAGACAACACGCAAAAATTCCGAACACCAACACAAAAAAAGGTTATATCATTGAATTTATGAAAGGTAAAGGCTTGGAAATACCAGAAAAAACACAAAAAAGACTTTATCAGAACTGATTCGAAAGAAAAATTTTAAAAAGGAATATGGCGTTGAAAAAATTTTTGAAGCACACAATCATAATATTTTAAGTCTGCCTCCGTATTATTGCGTTTTCAACCCCATTGAAATGGAGTGGGCTGATGTAAAAACGAGACTACGTCAATGTAATCAATCCCCACAATTAAGTGACGAAAGGTCCGATTGTATTCAAATTTGGACAGTAGGTTAGTGTTAGCTACAAACCAATACACATTATGTATTTAGGGATAAGTTCTTTGATCGGAGGGCCAAATAAATATAAAACTGAAGTACGAGAAATCAAATGATTATTGGTCAATTCTAGAAAAATAAGTTTTAATTTAAGATATCACCTCTATCCTTTACCATTATTTCGTCTCGATGTACTTGATGTATATCCTGGGATAATTGCAAGTAATTTGGATTAGAAAATCCCATAAAAAAAACCTTGTTTTTTGTAGATATTGTAGTTCTTCTCTGAGGATAGTTAATAAACCGAAACGTAAGGCAATATAAGAATTTCTCAGTTAAGTTAACCGAACAATCAGGATATACATCAAGTTAATTTGGGATCTTTAAACTAACCAGAAACTATCAGGAATTCCATGATGAAGTAAAATTACCGAAATATGTATCTCTACAGATTTATCAATATAGATATCTAAAAAACTACTTAATGAAATGCCATATGTATACACCTTTACTGAGAATTGTCTGATGATTGCGCAAAATAGCAGTGAATCATCTTGATATACGAGCATAATATAATCTGAAAATAATCAAGAATCTGATTACACTATCTACCTAATAACATTATTTGATTTACTACAGCTGTAAACATAAAACATCGAATTTTATCTCGTTATCTAAATGCAATACACTCTGCAATCAATTGATCACATAATTCATGGATTTTTCTCACATTTCCACCTACATGAAAACAAATAATGAAAATTACTGATGGGATAAAAAGCAAACTCAGAATTTTTTTGTCAATAATGCACGCAGAATGGTATATATGTAGAGAAATAAAAGCTTTCTTAGTGTTTACATTTTTTCCCCAATAGGAAATTAGCATTTGGCCTGGATAAAATTAGTAAAAATCTAAATTTTTGCACGGACGTTTCTTGAGCTGTCCCAAACCAAAATCCACAAAAATCCCAACATGGCTATCCAAGGTATTGGTTTTTTCCAAATATCTCGCGCCCTATGCATCGGATGAGGTCAATGTGAAAGTTGTAGATGAATAAATTCGCAATAAGTTGTCTTTTTTATTTTTTACAAACCTCCCCCTTTTCGAGATATTCAAGGTCAAAGTTTCAAAAAACCGGTTTTCCGCGCTCCGTATGCATTGGATTGCGATGAAGTCTACATACAGATATTTGCAAAAAACATTTTTTTTTTTTAACTTCGACCTTGAATATCTCGAAAAGGCCGAGATTTTGGGAAAGACTGCAAAATACCAACCTTGTAGATAACTGAATTATCTACAACTTTCATCTGAACTTTAATGGTGTCTGATTATGTTGGCACGAGATATTCGTGAAAAACCATGTTCTTGAAACTTTGACCTTGAATATCTCGAGGGGGGGGGGGATTAAATAATAGACAGCTTGTAGATAATTTAATTCTCTACAACTTTCACATTGATCTCATGGGCATCCGTTGCATAGGACGCGAGATATTTGCAAAAACTTTGACCTTCAATATCTTGGGTAACCATGTTGGGATTTTTGTGGATTAGGGTTTGGGACACTTCAAAGAACGTATGTGCAAAGATTCAGATTTTAACTAATTTTGTCCAGGTTTCCTCCTTTTTTTGGCTAATTTCCGTGAGAACTCATATGTGGCTATAATTCAAGATATACGTTTTTCCGCCGAAAATCAAAGCTCTAGCTTAATTAGAACCTATCGAAATATCGATTGCCAGATTTGCTGCCGGACAGAGATAAAAGGGTTATATCGGCCATATTGGATTTAGGACGAGATTAGATATACTATATATTGTCTAAAGATCTGCGAACACGCTTGTGGGAACGGACCAGTGGCGGCTCGTGATATTGTCTGCAGAGAAGGCTTGATATTCTGAAAGACAAATGATGTGCAATATGACTACAATTTGTACATTTCCCCACCACCCCTGAGGTATTACAACGGCGCGTTACATTTTTTTGCCGTGGGTTGTTCGCCAGGATACCGTTTCACGACTTGAGAGAAGAGAACTAATAAAAGAATAGAATGAAAAGGAAATAGAAAATATGATGAGATGAAAAAATCATTCTCATGAAATTCTCGTTCCTACGACTCGAGTATCGGTATCCAAAGGAGTCCTACTATCCCACTTGTAATTAAATTATATAACTTTTAATAAAAATAAAAATAGTTTTGGTAAAAAAATTAACGTGTTTTTCTACAAACAAAAAATTGTATTCATTATCACTGCCAGGCGTGTAAAATTATAAGTTTTAATAGAAATTAAAATAGTTTTGAGAAAGAAGTTATATAAAAAAAATATAACCGCGGAACTCTATATTATGGAGAATTATAAAAAATATTTCCTAAAAAATAAATATTTTTTCTAAAATAACAACTACCTATATTAATCTCTGCTTTAAAGCCTGAATATTTTTATAAATGAGTGGTAACCTGCGATTTTTGGAACTAGCAAAATGGTTGATTATTTCATCATAAAATGAATCGCGTTTACTCAATTCTGACAAAAAACGTTTTTCTATTGAAATAAGCGATACATTTGAAAGACGGTCTTGACTCATTTTGTTTCTAGTAAAAATGTTTTTATGCGTTTAAGTGTTGAAAATGATCATTCTACAGAAGCTTACCGGAATTGTCTCAAAAAATAGTGGCGTTATTCAAAAAGTTCTCTAATTTTGGGTCATAAGTTTTTAAAAAATCTACCAGCTCTTTGAAATTTCCTATATTGCACACGAGAATTTTCTTGTGAAGATAACTATATAACGGCATCTTTTAACCTCTTTAATATTTCCCTATTCTCACGGACCTTTTCGTTAACATTTTCTATTTCTCTCTTATGTGCAGAATCCAAGAAATTTACAATATTTTGTTTACCAAACATTTCGAATTTAATGCAAGATGAAATGTGCTCCTGGGATTTTTCGTGCCTTTCTAAATCTAAAATATTTAATTTCAAGTTTTTATACTTATTTGTGTTATTTATTTAAAAAAAGCAACCTCTAACTGATCCTTTGACGTAAAAGTCACAGGCGTAGAGGTTTTTTACCAGTAACATACTGGTTAATTGTGATATTTTGTAGATTCCCCGAGCACCGCTCAAAAAGAAAAAAATACATGTGGCAGGAAGCCCCAAATAATTAGAAAAGATTTATATTTTCAAATTACAAACCGAATTTAAAAATACGTAGCCGCAAAAAATTTTTTTTCCCAAATATAGTGAGTTTTTAAGTGTTCTTGATTGTACATTTATTATAAACATAAATTGTGAAATAACCCCATAATTATTATCGTTGATAAAAACATGGTTAAATGGGAGATTGTTTCATTCATATAAATAGTAACAATGGTATCAAAGGTGAAATCGACATTTAAACACAACATATATATGTTTGTTGTGAGTCACAAGAATAAATAAGTGAATGTTAAATGTTAATGTTACACCGGCGGCGCGGCCGTCAAATAATGAACATATTTACCTTGAATTTTAAAGTTGAATACGCTTTCTATATGTAAACAGAGGTAATGAAATGACTCAAGTAATTGCTTAGCAAAAATCGATCGTCCGCACTTTTGTGTCTTTTGGAATTGTTAGCGTTCCACGCCAAAATTGGCAATACTGAACACGTACCTCGGACAGACAAACGCAATTGAAAATTCGACAATGATTTTTTCACTATTGCAATGTTTCCCTGAAATATTAGCACCTAATTAAGGAACGCCCTGTATAATTATTACTCAATTAAACATTATATGTAGCAAAAAAAAACAAAGAAGAAACAAAGGAAAACAAAGAAATAGAAAATAAAAACAAAAAAATCAGTAAAGGTGTTTACACAGAACTTCCCTCTGTATTTGTGCATGGCGGTCACTCTAAAAAATTAATAATTACGAAATGACACTAAAAATAATAATCGGAATATAGTTATCACTATTATTACAAAGAAAACCTGATAAGTTTTGGTCAAAAAAATATAAAGATTGCTCAACCGACAATAAAAGTTCAATACTAAAGGTGCATATGCCAAATATTATTGTCATCTGTCACATTTTCAATTCCTCATTCACGTGGAGTGGAAGTAAAGTGGTGGTTAAAAAATTTAATTTTTTTAAAATATTTTCAAAAATGTTGGTAAAAAAAATTTCATAATTTTTTTCTTCTGAAATATGTTTAGAATGTCATGAAACGTGGAAATTTTAAATTTGTGCAATAACAAATTTTTCATCTATTCTATAGTAGTGATAAATAGATTAAAACTATTTTCAAAAAAAATTTTAAATTTTTCAAAAATATTTTTAAATTTGTTTTTGTTGAAGTAGGTTTAGAAGAATGCCATGGAAACGTGGAAATTCTAAATTTGAAAAAAGAAAAAAAATTCCATCTGTTTTAGTGGTAAAATTTTTTTCAAAAATGTTGGTAAAAAAAGATTCAAAATATTTTTTTTTAATATGTTTAGAATGCCATGAAACGTGGAAATTTTAAATTTGAACACAGAAAAAAAAAATTCCATGTATTTTAGTGGTAAAAATGTTTTCAAAATTTTGGTGATTTTTTCTGAAATAGGTTTAGCGTGACATGAAACGTGGAAATTTTAAATTTGAGCAAAAAAAAGTTTTTTGCATTATTTATTCCCTTTAGACGGTTCACCTTGTATATTTTCCAGTGAGATTTTAACTATTTCTTCGCTGACAGTAGCGTCAACTGCCTACCAAATTTGACTGCTCTCCGTCAAGTAGTTTTTTAATTAATGCACCGACAGACAGACAGACTGACGGAATTGAAAAACCTATATTTTCGTCAAAATCCGAAAAAATTTCGGAGGGTGATTTTTTCTCTGATACAATACTTCCCTTCGGTATGCGAGGGAAGTAAAAATACAAATTAAAAAAAATGTTTTGATGTAGGTTTAGAATGCCACGAAACGTGAAAATTTTAAATTTGATTAAAAAAAAAATTTTCCATCAATTCTAGTGGTAAAATTTTTTTTCCAAATTGGTTAAAAAGCGTTACAATTTCCCGAAATGGGTTTAGAATGTCATGAAACGTGGAATTTTAAATTTGAGCAAAACATTTTTTCACTTAGTAGTGATAAAAAAGATTAAAAATAAAAAAAAAAATTAATAAGTGTAAGAATGAAACGTGCAAAATTTTTAATTTGAGCAAAGAAAAAAACTTTCCATTAGTGATAAATTTTTCAAAAATATTTTTTTTTCTGAAATAGGTTTAGAATGTCACGAAACGTGGAAATTTAAAACTTGAGCAGAAAAATTGTTTTCATTATTTATTCCCTTTAGACGGTCCTCCCTGTATATTTTCTAGTGAAAGTTTAACCATTTCTTCACTGACAGTAGGGTCAACTACCTATCTTTGACTGTTCTCCGTCAAGTAGTTTTTTAGTTAATGCACCAACAGACAGATAGACAGACTGACGGAATTGAAAAACCTATATTATCGTAATCTACATGATCTGAAACCTGAAAATCCGAAAAAATCTCAAAGGGTGATTTTTTCGGTATGCGAGGGAAGTAAAATCAATTGTATGTCAAAAAGTGCCGCTTATTATGTATGTATAGTCTGTTTTTAAACCAGAAGGAGTAAATATGGAAGTTTCATTCACACCATAAAAGTAACCAGAAAATACACTAAAACCTTTTGGGCGTTTTGGGCAACCAACATCACACGAGTACAGTGTTTTTGTGTGGATTTTATTACATTATTATAATGCATCGACCTCTATTTGACCTCTAGATATTTTACACAACATCCATAGCATTTACGCAATATAAGGGCACCAAATGCCTGTGACAATTTTATTATAATTACCACATACAGATCCCCATCAGGAGATTTCAACATATTTTTGCAGAAAATTTCTGATGTTTTGGAATTTATTTCGCAAAAAAACAAGTATGTAATATTTACTGGAGATTTTAACGTACATTTTCAGAATCCAGATAAATATACACATATGGTTATTAACCTATTTAGCTCGTTTGGTTTTGTTGCATGCACTAATTCCCCAACTCGTCGGCATAACTGTTTAGATAATATATTCATAAATTTTCCCAGTGATAGCTGCATATCCTCCACAATCGATCCGAAATTGTCCGATCACCTTGGCATAAGTTTAGGTGTAAAAAACTGTAAACCATCACATATTAAAAAAAAGATTACTTACAGACCCATCACCGAGTTAGGGTTATTTAATTTAAATAGTATTTTACAACAAGCTGACTGGGGTTTTGTCGACGATTCGACATAACATAAAAGTGCTGAACTCTATAAAATATATCATCCTAATTCCTCTTACCAAACTAATTAATCAATGTATTAGGAATAATACTTTTCCGAAAGTTCTTAAGATTTCAAAAGTTTTGCCTATGTTTAAAAAAGGTTCCGTTGATGACCCCACTAATTACAGACCTATTTCCATTGTCCCTTTATTTGCTAAAATTTTTGAGGTAATACTTAAAAAACAGATAACTAATTACTTTGAAGATCATAACCTATTTAGTAACAGTCAATTTGGCTTCAGGTCTAAATTATCTACGACATTAGCAATAAATTCCTTAACAGATATTATAAATAAAGGCTTTGAGGCGAAAGAATCTGTTCACGTACAGTTCTTAGACCTGAGCAAAGCTTTTGACTGCGTCTCGCATAATATTCTGGTGCATAAACTAGGCTTTTATAGGTTCTCGGAAGGTAGTAAGAATTTGATCTTATCATATATTACTAGCAGATCTCAATATGTTAATGTCGATAACATAAATTCGAACAGAATAGACGTTAAATTCGGCGTACCCCAGGGTTCGGTCTTGGGACCAGTTCTTTTTCTCGTTTATGTGAATGATTTGCCAAACAGTGCAACCTTGTCTAAATTCACCTTATTCGCGGATGACACAACTTTGGCTCAGTCTCACACAAATATTTGTACATTATTAGAAGAAGCCTGTAACAGTCTGACTCTGGCTTAAGATTGGTTCTTAAGTAATCAACTAGTTTTGAATGACGACAAGACTGAAACCATGATTTTTAGTTTAAAGCGACATACTCTCAATGCTAAATATTTTAAATGTGTTAAATTTTTGGGTGTTATTTTAGATAGTAAATTGACATGGGATAAACACACAGAGCTAGTCTGCAAAAATGTCTCCCGGAACATTTTTCTGCTACGTAAGTTGGTAAAATGTGTGTCACAGGCAACATTATTAATTGCCTATCACGGACTGATTCATTCTAACTTGACCTATGCTATCTTGGTATGGGGCCACTCAACACATATTTCATCAGTTTTTTCCGTGCAGAGAAAGACCGTAAGAATCATTGCAGGTCTAGCATACAGAGACGATTGTAAGGAGGCTTTCAAAAAATTAAATATACTTACCGTGCCCTGTGCTTATATATTGCAATGTCTTTTGTATATTAAGGAACACGCAGGTAATTACACTACGTTAGAAAATATTCATTCTTATTCAACGCGTAATAAAAACAATATTAACACTGAATTTTTGAGACTGACGAAAACTAGAAATGGAACTGATTACCACGCAATAAAATTTTTTAATGTATTGCCTAATGCCGTCCAAGGACTTGAAATTAGACGATTTCAAACAGTAATGAAAAACTTCCTGCTGACCAATGCTTTCTATACTTTCAATGAATTCATGTTGTCTGATTTCTCCCGAATAGTTTAGTATAATAGTATATTGTTTTTCATTTACTTTTATATTTACACTTTATTGTATGTTTTATTGTGTTTATTTGTATGTTCCCTTTTTGTATGTATTGTTTTTTTTTTTACAGATAAATGTTAATATTTTATTTTGTATATGCTGGAAGTGTCAAAACACTATTTGTGTATTATGACTAATAAAGTATCTATCTATCTATCTATCTATAATTACCCACCTTCAGATTTATACAAAAGTGATTAAAAACTAATATATAATGTGCAAACGATAAAATAGAAATTATAACCAAATAATTTATGACATGAAATTGAAATTATTACAATATGTCAAAATTTACGACTATTGCCTTGTATAAAACTGGCAAGGGCGTATCCAATCACAGATGTATGATTTAGCGCGTTAAATGTAAAACGCTCCTCCTGGTTTAAAAACAGACTATAGTATATCCCAAATTTCAATCAAGTATCTTCAAAATTTAAAGAGAAAAGGGTGTATACCGTGCTCCTGTTACACCCAGTATGTACGATGCTGTTTAATCTTCTATAATTCCATCGATTAAGATGTAGCAACTATTCTGAATCTTTTTTTTACCTTGAATTAGGATTCAGCAACCGAAAATACATAGGGAAATAGGGGCATATGGGTCTTCAAAGATATTTGAAGTTTCTTAAAACACCTATTCCAGTTAACAGCATTGTCCAACGCTTTTCTTGAATGGTGGATACATCAACGGGGTGATAATTCTATAAATCTGTTTTCATTCCTCTATCAGAAATTGATTAACGGCAATCTTCTTACGTAAACAAATCCCCAAGGCGTGTGACCCACTTCTCTCACATCATTAGTGAGATTATTTTCACTCGATAATGGACAGCTTAAGTATCAGACACCTTGACTTAATTTGCGTGTGAAGTAAATTCAATACTACGACCACAGAGCTGGATAGAAATCGGTATTGCGTTCAAGAACAGTTGCGGTGAAAATTTCAGCATATTCTGCTACAAACATGATGAAAATGCAACTGGAAGATTTTACACGAGGAGTAAGAGCCAAATGTTTTGTCGGAGCTTGTTTTAAACATTTCAAAAGGTGTAGGAACAAATTTTGAATTAAATTTGTGTAGTAGAAAGCTTTTCTTTAGACAAAGTAGGCCATCCATTAATTACGGCACACTTTGAAGGGGGAGGAGCGAGTCCATAAATTGTGACATAGTGTGACAAGAGGGGAGGACGGGGTCAAACTTTTGTGACATCATGTTATTTACATCTACATACACAGTTGTTTTAATTGAACGAATTTAAAAAAAAATACAAAAATCAAAAAATTCTGTCTCAAAATTTAATGCTGTAAAATACTGGGTGTAGTTAGTTTCATGTCATTAAAAAAAACTGGTAGTAGGGAACGACAAGACAAACAAAAAAAACTTGTATAGCATGGGGTCTAAAGCTCATAGTTTTGAAAAAATAATAAACAAAAATTTCCAAAATACTTAATAACTAGTTTGAGAACTGCTGGCATATTGGGGTAGGCTTTATTGCCTCGCGTCTTGTCGCGCATGATACTCTGATATTCGTGCCGACAAAGCAGTTAAAAGCGACCGACAGAGGACACCGCCATGTATTTGGTTCTTCGCGGCCAAATTATCTTATTACACTGCTATACTCTCAAGTAATAATTTCAGTTTGTGTTCTTACTTGGTAAACAACGTACATACGACGCGACCTACCCGTTCCTTAGTTTTGTCTATTGCTTTTGTTCTTTTTGAATTTTGTGCCACTTATGTTAAGATTTATTTTATTAACTTATCGTTCAAGTCGTTAGTACTTTGTTACGTAAGACACTACTTCTTGTTCGTGCTTTTTGTGTTACTTTTTGGATTTTGGACCAAGTTTTTCTTTTTATTTTCTTTATTGATAACGTTAATTTACAGTTTAGTGTGGTGTTTTAAAACGCAGATTTTTTACATTATGAGAGATTACACTTATCCAGAGCTCGCGGATATGCACTTGGTGTATGGAGAAAGTGGTGGAAGTGCAGCTGGCGCGGAAGAGCTTTATTGTTTAATGTTCCTAATCGACGTCATCCTTGTGCTCGTACATTTGTTCGTATTGACCAGCGTCTTCGAGAAACAGGTCGTCTCGATGGACATGGAGGAGAATGAGGTCCACAACGCGAAGAATTGACGGGTAATTGACGCAGAGGTTCAAATTTTGGAACTTGTAGAAGAGGATCCAACTTTAAGCACCCGCGATATCGCGAACCGTGTAGGAGTATCTAATTTTGTGGTATGGAGGACATTGAGAGATATGAACTTACATCCCTATCACTATTGTGACGTTTTATTCGTGCGTCACATTTTGACACTCGAGCTTTCGGCACGGTACAGTAGCTCGGGCGCCACCTTTACAATTATTTCAAGTGGGGTAAAGGACCCACAGTAGCCTCTTGACACAGCCTGTTTCAGTAGGGCTGGGATAGCCTCAGAGGAGACACGGTATGTCCAGGGGTCTATAGGGATAGTGGACTTTACACACAACCAAAGCAAAAGGCAAAGTTCAAATTAGCTATATACAAATATTTATTATGCCTATTAGGTACAATGCTAGCTACCTAATATTAATTACAGGTTAAACTAATACAGAAACAGAACAAAAGCGGGGTGACGGTAACGGTTAGTTAAGTGAAGCAAGAGGGCGGTTATCAACGGTTAAAAATACGATAGGCAACAACGGTAATGCGGCGGGGTATGAGTCGGTGCAGCAAGCAAAACTGCGGTCGGTACGGTACAATCCTTGTTGGGCGGTGACGGTGGTGTTCCTCGGTACTGCGGCAGTGCGGCGATCCTCCTGAATCCCTTAAACAGATCCAAGTGAATGGACCTGACGGAGTTCAATAATTCACTGGCTTGGCGGAGAGATCGGATAAAGGGAGTCAAATCTGGTCGGTAGTGGGGCGCTAGCTCCATCTAGCGGTTTCGCAATGAGTATTCCGCTAGCTTGGCCAAGTGACCGATTACAAGGAACCAAGCCATGCGGCGGTGGGTCACTTGCTTCGCTTAACGGATATTTCTACCTAGAATTAATGCTTATTTCCGAAGCAATAAAATAAAATACCAAGCTGTGCCTTTCAAATAAAGTATAAAATATAATATTAATATCCTATATTTTAACTACTAAAATAAATCATGAATTTGGAGTGCAATTTCCCTAGAAAATTTTGCTTCATTACACCATCAACGTGTCCAAGCACTAGAACCTCAAGATTTTGCAAAGCGAATGAAATTTTGTAGGTGGATTTTAAGAAAACACGCGGCAAATGAGGATTTTTTAAACGTTCTGTTTATCTCCGATGAGTCGTGTTTTGCCAGTAATGGCGGCAGATGAAAATCTACGTGTAATAAGAAGGGCGCATTTTCAACTACGCGCGACGGTTCAGTGTTAATTTGTGGGCAGAAATTTGCTGTAATGAAATAATTGGACCTAGACAATTACCCGCTAGATTAAATGGTGATGTATACTTAAATTTTTTGCAACGTTGCCAAATTTGCTGGAAGATGTACCCTTGGCTACGCGTAGAAGAATGTGGCATTTGCACGATGGCGCGCCAGTCCATTTTAGTGTGGCTGTTCGAAATTTTTTGAACAGAATGTTTCCTTGACGATGGATTGGACGTGGCGGACCAGTACCATGGCCTGTTAGATCGTCCGACTTAAATCCGATGGACTTTTATTTTTGGGGGCATTTTAAATCTCTGGTTTACCGTGATCCAATTGACACTTTAGAACAATTGCAATGTGCATAGAAACCACAAAAAATGGTCCTAATTTACCAAATGTGTTGAACAGAGTGCGTATGTCCTTAGTTCGACGTGCCGAAATATGTATACGTGGAGATGGAGGTCCTTTAGAACAATTTTTGTGAAAAATTCAAAAGAATTGTTCAGTTATTGGGTATTACCTATTGGGCATTAAAGGTATGATTATTATTATTATTATTATTAATATTCGCTGTCTTGTTTTGATCTGTTTATTATTATTTACATTGATTTTCATAGAGACCAAAGACTATTTTTAGTTTTCGATACCTGATTGGGAAAAATTATGCGCTCAATTCGTTAAAAAAATCAGATTTTTTCCTAACTTAAAATATACAACCATTTTCTGTTATCGTATCTCGGACGTCTAACCGTTCGTTTTCCAATTTCATAAAATAATTACTAATTTTTTAAGCTTCTAACACAATGTTACAAATGTTAATAAACCACTTTCGAATGTTATAAATTCTTATGAACGACAATAAAAGCTACAATAGCTTTGTTCCAAATTAAAAAACACGTAAACAAATCCTATTTAAACCCCTGCGGCCATGCAATGCTTGCGTTGTGCCGAAAGAGAAGGAATTATTTACAATTTCATAATTAGTGGTATAAAAAGTTCGGTACAAGTAATCCCATCAAAGTGCCGCACTTCTTCCGGCGGGAACACAAGGGTATTACAGTTTTTTATTATTTCTAATATTCGGAACCATAACATCCATTGATCCTGAAAAACAGTGGTTCAAATGGTTCCTACCTTAACATTCAAATTTTAAACCTAGGTCAGTTTTTTTCCAAGTGCCCCTAGAGAAAAAAGTAATATAGGTTTTTTGTTTGTCTAGTCGGTCCCTATTACCAGTTTTTTTTAATGACATGAAACTTATTACACTTTGTATACCCAGAAAGAATAAGCTTTCCTTTCGTTTAAAAATCATTAAGAAATGTTAAAAAATCACCCCGTGAATGAAGCAAATGAGGAAATGGTATAAAATCGGCCACATCTAGGAGTACAATTTTTTATTAAATTCCTCACTTTAAATAACGACCTTCACAAACGTATGTGTTATTGTAGCCGATTTATTTCTCAGATATTGTCTGATGTTCTTAAGTTGTTCTCCTTAGTTTTACTTTCGCAATTTTCTCGTTAAACAAAATAAACTTGCGTAATGAATTCATGACTTTAACATAAACTCGCTCACGCATAATACAACAAATAAACCTACTTGTGCTCGTTATTAATGTTGCATGTAATAAGTTTCGGTTTCTCTTGCAAAGCGACACACTTTTCCAAACGATCTCGCGGTCTGCGTTGCTTTAATTTTTAAAACCATCAGAGTGACATAATCGATGAGTCGGTTGTGCTTCGCTGATTTCTTATCGACAACGATGATACGCATGTTATGCGACAGTAAAGATTTGCGGTACCAAAAGAGACATTGGCCGTTGCGACTGAGTGAAATATAATTTTTTTCAATTAGTCAAAATGTTTTTGCGGTCAGTTGCCCAGAATTTCAGGAAGTCCTTGCCACGAAATTTTATTACCTGTGTTAGCCCCTGTCCAGAGCGAGGCAGAGTACTTCATAACGAGTACCTTTAAAAGGTACTCGTGAAAACTTGAGTGCGAGTAATTGTTTTTGAAGTATTCTAACAAATGAGCACTTTTGCAAAATTTGGAGAATACTCTTCTAAAAATGAGTAACGAGTCCGAGTACTTCGAAAGATACCAAATTGAAATAGGTAATAGACAAAAAAATCGCTGCCTAAGGGAATCACTACTTCCATATCCAGATTTTTCATCCAAGTCACTTTAAAGGAAACATCTTGACTGTATTTGCACTCTAGTTGAAAATATTAGAAGGAAATCTGAGGCCTTGGTTTCTAGTATACCGGGTGAGTCACGAATTGCGCTCGCCCCGATATTTCCTAAAATATTTGGAATAGAAAATTGAAATTGGGAGGCCTTATTACACGACTAAAATGCCATCTTTTCAATAACAACTCAAGTTTGGTGCACATCCGGTTTGACCGGAAATGCCCACAACTTTCTATTTTTAAATGGAACACCCTATATATTTTTACATTTTTGGAATCTAGAGGAAATTTTGAATACAATACATCCATTTTGGTCACTTTTTGATAAACATTAAAAATGTTATTAAAAAATCTATTTCTGAATCCAGAGTGCTCTGGTGCCCAAAATATATTTTAGTTTGTGTGCTACGTTACTACTACCACTAAAAATAAAAAAAGCATTACTTAATTTTCTAGAGGCGTTTAAAATTTTTAAATGTGATTTTTACCCACTAACTCAGTTTTTTTAAACGGGAATTTAATCGTTCACCAACATTTTTAAATACCTCATTTTCATACGAATCTAATGATACCA
The DNA here is from genome assembly GCA_963583905.1 of Stenurella melanura. Classification (NCBI taxonomy): domain Eukaryota; kingdom Metazoa; phylum Arthropoda; class Insecta; order Coleoptera; family Cerambycidae; genus Stenurella; species Stenurella melanura. The sequence continues at coordinate 121,783,229 of OY757315.1, read as the reverse complement.
AAATTTTGAAAATCCGCTCAGAAATATTTGAGATTTCAGCCAAAATACAATGCAACCAAGCTTTTAGAAACATGCGGCTAATAGATAATAGATTAGTGGGCTTTGGAAACTAAAATGGCACATTTCTGTGTAAATCTGGTAACCTAATAACATTGGAAAAATCATAGTAGCCATTGAATGTAATAAAACGATATCAGCTGTCAGACAGACTCGTGTAATTATAGGCAATCTTGAGCTATCAAACATTTAATAATTGTGAGCGCAAAGAACGTTACAATTAAGTTTAGCATAGGTATGTGGAGGTAAACACAATTACATCCACAAGGACATTTGCAATAGAATGCGACATCAGTTCGGTTTTCAGAGTTTTATTTAAATGAACATAAATATCGGGCCTATAAATAAATAAAAATCAATTCCGTTTGAACAATTAAACTTAAACTAGGTAACAGTAGATATCTTTAAAATAATTAATATAATTAAACCATAAATTGACATTTATAGATATTGTTCAAAATGTCCACCATTTTTTTCTATACACAATTCGGCTTTGCGTACAGTTGCTTGAATGGCTCTACGCAATTCAGCCGGCGTTATTTCATTAAGAGCCCGTACAACTTTATTTTGCAGCTCTTCACGGGTATTTGAAGAAGTTTTATAAACTTTATTTTTGAGAGTGCCCCATACATAATAGTCGAGGGGTGTTAAGTCAGGTGACCTAGGAGGCCACCTGATATGACCTTGATTTGCGATAAGGCGTTCACCATGCAAGTTGTTTAAATATTCCATCACTCTTCTGGAATTATGTGGGGGAGCACCATCTTGTTGGAAAAACAGATTTTGTAAATAGGCAAGAGGAAGTAAGTCAAGAAATTCTGCTGTCTGGTTTTGTAAAAAGAATAAATATCGTTCGCCAGTAAGTGTTCCATCAAAAAATATGGGTCCAATTAATTATTCGATCTCCAAATACTCCAAGCCAACAGGGGCCCTATTCTTGAATTCCGGGGAGTAGAACGGCCGAGAGAAAGTGGGCGTGGTTCTCTCGGGGAATAGAAAATTTTACTCAGGGACTCTATTCTTGAATTCCGGGGAGTAGAACAGCCGAGAGAAAGTGGGCGTGGTTCTCTCGGGGAATAGAGAATCGCATTCTTAAATAATACTTCTCTCGGTAGGTAGGAGAACGCGCTCCCCGGTTTCATCTCTTGCAAATTTGCAAGGGAACAGTCACTCCCTGACTGAATTAGACTATTTTATCTATCACATCCGTTTTGACATGAGATCTCAAATTTTTATGCAAGCGATTTTTTGTTAAATTCGTTGCTTAATTAATTATTAAAGGTTTTTTTTTTAATGGACGTGCATGAAATTTTGTTAGCAGACCAAATTCTGCAAGATATAGAGGATAGAGGATGCGGAGACAAATTTATACATTTATACATGTATGTATTAATGTACCACCAGTTCGAGAATTAAGTGAAATGCTTACTCCACATTTACAACCAACGCGGATCGACCCGTAGATAATAGGCTTTAACTGTTCAAACAAAAGTACATAGTAGATGGGTATCATAAATATCTTTTTTAAAATAGGCTTATTTAAGGTTTTCGCTACCCTTAGATTCATGGGTTTGGTAGTTACCAAGAAATTACAATATCGAATAATTTTGTTGGTATAGGTCATAGACCAGTGCAAATAATTTTTGGAAAAAAAAATTAATAACAGCATAAGAATTGTTGGAAAAGGAAGGAAATATAGTGCAACCAACGGAAAAAATAAATTAAAGTCGATCCGAGTTACGAGGGTGAAATAGGGTGAAGTTTAGGGGCGGAAAATCGTTTTTCACCATTTCCAGCGAAACTAGACCTTCTATCGAAAAAAGTTAAATGCAAAAGTTGTAGGTAGTGAAAAGGTCTATAACTTTGTATGAACCGTGCTTTCACATAACCTAAAATTTTTCGAGAAAAATCGAAAAAACCTGTTTTTTCGTTTTTGATTTTTATCTCCCACAAAAAAAAATTTCTTCTCACGAAATTTAGTGGAAACTTACCTTTTTAAGTCCCAAACACATTGTAATTTTTTTGAATCGATAAATTTATTTTTACATATTATTGTGATTCCAAACCAAAAAAGAGACCTCATTTTCACCCGTTTTTCAAAAGAAACGGTGGTCTTTATTTTCGTTGAAACGTCTACTTTTAGATGGTGTAAGAAAATAAACATTACTATAGGAAAATTTGCTAGGAAATGCGAAAAACTAAAAAAAACTAGATTTTAAGAAATTATTTTTCAATCATTGGTTAAAATTATTCATTATTTATTAAAATAACTTTTTAAAATCTAGTTTTTGCAGTTTTTCGCATTTCCTGGCAAATTTTCCCACAGTAATGTTTATTTTTTTACACCATGTAAAAGTAGACGTTTCAACGAAAGTAAGGACCACTGTTTTTTTTTAATAAACTGTTTCCAGCACATGGATGGATGAAAATGAGGTCTCCTTTTTGGTTTAGAATCACAATAATATGAAAAGATAAATATTTGGATCCAAAAAATTACAGCGTGTTTGGGACTTGAAGGTAAGTTTCCACCAAATTTCGTGAAAAGAAAAAATATTTTTGTGGGAGATTAAAATCAAAAACGAAAAAACCGGTTTTTTCGATGTTTATCGGAAAATTGTAGGTTATGTGAAAAACTGGTTCATACAAATGTTATAGACCTTTTCATTACCTACAACTTTTACATTTAACTTTTTTCGATAAAAGGTTTAATTTCGCTGGAAGTCGTGAATAACCATTTTCCACCCTAAAGTTCACTCCATTCCACCCTCGTAACTCGGATCAACTTTAATTTATTTTTTCCATTGGTTCCGCTGTGTTTCCTTTTTTTTCCAACAGTTTTCATGCTGTTATTAATTTTTGATTTTTTGCCTTTTTAAAAGATATATCTGCACTGGCCGATCAGTTAAGTGCGAGTCGTAATGTAAGTGACTTATGTGCTGCACTTTCCCCCCCAGAAATTTTAAATAGATTGGTTTGTTTTCCAGAAAATATACAAGAAATGGAAGATTATTAGAAGTTATTTCACTACCACTCAACTTGTTAAAAATAAATGCAAAGAACAAACATGAACTATCAATGACAATTATTGTTGAATTTAAGTTGTCAAAATTTACTATAATTTTTTTGACTGTTGTTTTCATGGCAAGGTTTACTACTGTGTCGTATCGTTCACTCGTGTTCAAGAATACCAACAAATAATTCTCCCGAGAGAAGGCGATGAGGGATTGTTCCCCGGGGAACGCTCCTTTCTATCGCCGTCAAGAATAGGGCCCCAGTTAAACCCAAATCTTTCCTGAATATTCCCCCGCCCTACCAACCTCGGATTTTCTTGGGCCCAGTACCTAGTATTATTTCTGTTAAACATACCTTGGTTCGTAAATCTACTTTCATCTCAATATAAAATTTGAAGAGGAAAACCTGGGTTTTGTTGTACTGCATTTAAGAACCAGTTGCAATATACTAGCCTCCTGTCGTTATCATCTCCATAAAGATGTTGGTGTATTTGATATTTATAAGGCCGAAACTTATGTTTCTTTAAAATTCTGCAAACCGAAGACTGACTAATGTCGCATTCCATTGACAATTCCCTTGTTGATGTTTTTGGGTGTACCATCACAAATCCTAATACATCAATTTCTTTGTCCTCACTTACAATAAATGTTTGATGGCCATCTTGTTGATTGGGTTCGTTTCTTAATTCTTGTTCCACTCTGGCAAACAAGTGTCTGCTTGGATGACGTTTGTTGGGATATCATTGCTGATACAGTTCTGCAGCAGCAGTTGAATTTTTGAGACGCTCTCCATACATCAGTAACATATCGACCTTTTAATTTCTACTAAAATTATTCATTTTTTTTTATTTTTACTCAAAGAGATTTCCGCAACGCTTTATTTTGTTTCTGCCTGACAGCTGATATTGTTTTATTACATTCAATGGTTACTATGATTTTTCCAATGTTATTAGGTTACCAGATTTACACAGAAATGTGCCATTTTAGTTTCCAAAGCCCACTAATCTATTATCTATTAGCCGCATGTTTCTAAAAGCTTGGTTGCATTGTATTTTGGCTGAAATCTCAAATATTTCTGAGCGGATTTTCAAAATTTTGGTATCATTAGATTCGTATGAAAATGAGGTATTTAAAAATGTTGGTGAACGATTAAATTCCCATTTAAAAAAACCGAGTTAGTGGGTAAAAATCACATTTAAAAATTTTAAACGCCTCTAGAGAATTAAGTAATGCAATCATATTGCTCTTTTTATTTTTATAGTAACGTAGCACACAAACTAAAATATATTTTGGGCACCACAGCACTCTGGATTCAGAAATAGATTTTTTAATAAAATTTTTAATGTTTATCAAAAAGTGACCAAAATGGATGTATTGTATTCAAAATTTCCTCTAGATTCCAAAAATGTAAAAATATATAGGGTGTTCCATTTAAAAATCGAAAGTTGTGGGCATTTCCGGTCAAACCGGATGTGCACCAAACTTGATTTTTTATTGAAATGATGTCATTTTAGTCGTGTAATAAGGCCTCCAAAGTTCAATTTTCTATTCCAAATATTTTAGGAAATATCGGGGCGAGCGCAATTCGAGACTCACCCGGTATACACCGAATTTCGAGTTTCTGTACTCTTACCAGCTTGCCTTACTTATTTTCCCATTTTTAACCCCCAACCTTTGACGGAATAATTCCAAAATATAATCTAGTTCCTGATGTCATTTTAATATATGTGTACACCAAATTTCAAGTCAATATCTAAATTTTATTTTATCAACCCCTTTAATAATGGAGGGTGGGGGGCGGTGGGGGATGGAAAATATAAATAATTTTGAGGTGTTGGCTTCTAGTACATACACCGAATTTCAAGTTTCTGTACTTTTACCAGCTTGCTTTACTTATTTCCCCCTATTTACCCCCCACCCTTGACCGGATATGTTCAAAAGACAATCCAGTTCCAGATTTCGTTATAATAAATACGTCTACAAAATTTCAAGTCTATGATTTAAACCATGCCAGAGAAACGTGCGAACAAGAAAAGACAGACAGAAACATTCTTTTTTCGCTGAAATTTAAAATCTCGACGTTTCATGACATTCTAGACCTATTTCAGGAAAAAAATATGTTTTTTTTACTACTACTGTGCTTCAAATCCACTACGTGGATGTGGCAATAATATGCACGTTACAAAAAAATTACAAGAGACCAAAATATTAAAAATATTAGTTTAAATAAACTAAAAAAAACACGCTATTATGCATTACACCCCCTTGAAACTGGATACTGGTACGCCCATGACTAATAGCGACTGTCCTGGAAGTTTGTAGAAAGAGATCGAGTTTTCTGGAATGTGGTGGAAGAAGATTTTTGATTGTGTTCTAGATAACTCTGGAGGCAATTTTGGAGTATAAAGGCGAGGTTCCCGGTGCAAGAGGAAGAAGTTTTAAAAAGTGAAGTTTGGTAGCGAAAAATGAACTTAAATATCAAGTAAACAAAGTGTGAAGGTTATTTTGGTTAATTAAGAAGTATTGTGTAATCAATAAATTATTAAATAAACTGTTCGTGGTTACCCGTTATTAAAATTATTTAGAACTCACGAATCCACATACAGGGTGTTTCCTAGATTCGGAAACACGCAACACTATAATAGCAAACCGAACTGAAAAATAAAAAATAATTTTATTTATTAAGATTTTGTTCAACAGCGACAGAAAGTCCATTCACTTAATACAATTAGAAGATTTTTGATAAGTTTAAAATAAAAATAAAGTGATTAACAAAAAAATTTATTTCATTGTAAAAAAAGCGTGGGGTGCTTATTACTGTATTTTTTTTATACTAACTCTACTTTTACAAATAGCTACCAATGAAATATTTATATTAGTTGATATCAATTTAAACGTATTAAAAATCTTTTAATTGCTTTGAGTGAGTGGACTTTCTATCGCTGTGAAACAAAATCTTAATAATTAAAATTTATTTTTTACTTTTTAGTTTGGTTTGCTGTTAAAGCGTGTCTTTTTTTTTAGTTTTTTTAAACTATTATTTATTTTTTTATTTCTTAGTCTTAAAATGAACTTAAATGTAACAGTAACCAGAAGACGGGATTTTTTGGTGCTTGATCCGCCATTTTGAATTGTTAACTTTGGACCAGATAATTCTAATCTGGAACCTCGATAACCCACAGATACCAATTTTCAGTCGAATCTAACGATAATTGATAAAACCTGTCCGCCATGTTGACGCCGCCATTTTGAATTTTTACGTTTTGATGAGATATTTGTTTCCTACTTGTCAAGACCTTTCCTTTGATACCCATATCAAGGGGGTTGTAAAGAAAATGATAACCCGCCATCTTGGGGCAGCGGCCATTGTGAATATATTATAAAATTGAGTATACTATATTGTATTGTCATCGGAGCTGCATGCAATTACCGTGTTTCATGATGATACAACAATTATAAGTGGGTGAAAATTACGTCGAAAAATTCCGTTACATTGATAGATTGATAGATACAGTTGAAGCTAATAATACATGAACCTATAAATACGTCTGAATTTTCCCAGATTTTTAAATTTCATGGTTTAAAAGCTTTTCTATTTTCCGATGTGGGTCTTTCTTTCCTGTTTTTGCGGAAAAATTCGGACAGAGTGCACTTTAGGGAAAAGTCGTAAAGGAGAAAATGTCTTGTATGTAAATAATACATTAATAAGAATTTTTCTGGATTTTTTCTCGTCACTTTTTATTTTCCTCTCCCCTTTTTTGGAAAAATTCGAATCGCTATATCTCGGAAAGTATGCATTTTTTCGAAAATTTTGCAAGAGTGATAAGTTGTTAGATTTCGTCAAGTTATCTAAAAATACATTTTGTTTTTTGAATTTACCTCAATTTTGCTACTTAACAAATTAGCAACAAAACCATTGTTTATAATACAATTGCGGGGCAATAGCGGCCAATTATTTATTTTTTGAGTTTGATGTAGACATCAAAACGAACAGAATCCACAAAGTTCTGTGAAAATCCCTTCATTCGGTAAAGTTTTTAGTCAGAAATGGTAATTATTATGCTCTAAGTTCTACGGTGACAACTTTTTACATGGAGACACGATCAGAGGTCCCAGATGCGACGTTTTACTTGGGAAATAAAGTTGTAACAAAACATCTAAACTCCGTTACACGGAATTTATACATAGTTATTACTTTATAGTACAGGCAATGAAGGCAAAACGTTGTAAAAACCTCGCAAAAATTAATAAAAGAATCGTCTCTGGGATTTAAGTAGCTAATAACCTGTATAACGGAATGATGCATTCTTTGCACTTCCAAGTTCCGGGACAATTGTAAAAAATTTGGAAAAACTTTTTGATATTCGGTTGTTTTGCTCTAACGGCTAAAATAATGAAAATACAGAAAAAAGTTATCAACAAAATTTGTAGCTCGTCTCTTTCTCGACAAAATAGGTCTTTACCAATTTTTGTCTTACTTAAGCCGTTTAGGAGATAAATCCAGTTTTCCACTTATAGTTTTGAGTCGCTCCGAAATGCGCGGAAAATGAGAATTCTCTGGGAGTTTCGTACCACCGGACATATCGATCGATAATTATTACTATTTATGGCCGCTTAAAAATATGAAAGCAACGTAAAATGTAGAGAAAAGTCTCAGCTTTAATGTGGAACTAATCAAAAAATTCGTACAAATTTTTATCATTGAGAAAAAAGTGTTAGAAGATGGCTTAGTAAACTTTATACAGTTGATTTATTCACATCTTTGAGTTTTTTTATGCATCCTGCCTATTTCTCCCGTAACAGTGGGTGCTTTTTCTCTGCATGGATTCGATTTCACGCACTTTAATCTATATCTAGTGAAAATTTCATTGAAGAATGTTAAGAAACAAATAAGTTGTATGTGTTTTACAGTATAATTGTGCATTTTCTGAACGTGTATGAATAATGTAGACAAATTCAAAAAGTACTGCGTGCATTTAAAAAACTCTAAAGTCATTTGAAGGAATATGTTTTATTGTACTTCCAAAAATTAAGACTGCTATTATTATTACTTAAGATATAGCGAATTGAACTCCAAAATTTGGAGGTAATTGATCGATGAGCAATATACCCTCTACTTTGATCGCAAGGCATATTTTTCCAACAAAAGTAATTGCAATAAAATGTTAATTGGATTAATATATCTTTATATAAGAATATATAAGCAAAATGAATTATCATTCTAATGCCTCCCGGCAAAGATATGAGTAAATCTGTGGATCAACTGAACAAAGTTCGCTAAGCCATCTTCTGACACTTTCTCTCCTTGATAACATTTTTTATGGATTTTGTGATTAGTTCCACATTAAAGCTGAGACTTTTCTCTACATTTTATGTTATTTTCATTTTTTTTTAGGGGCTCTGAATAGTAATAAGAATTATCGATCGATGAGCCCGGTCGTACGAAACTCCTGGAGAATTCTCATTTTTCGCGCATTTCGAAGCGGCTTAAAACTGTAAGTGGAAAACTCGATTTATCTTCTAAACGGCTTAAGTAAGACAAAAATTTGTAAAGACCTTTTTTGTAGAGAAAAAGACGAGCTACAACTTTTGTTGGAAACTTTTTCTCTATTTTCATTATTTTGGCCGCTAGAGTAAAGAAACCGAAAATCAAAAAGTTTTTCCAAATTTTTTTGGAAGTGCAAAGAATGCATCGTCTCATTCTCCAGGTTATTACCTACTTAAATCTCAGAGATGATCCTTTTATTAATTTTTGTTACCCTAAATTGTTAATTTGCTTGTACTATTATTGGATTATACGGCTTATTGAGGTGCATATAAATTTAAAATTATTATATTATGTTTTAATATGTAGGATATTACGTTAACACATTCATCAGAAAGCAATTACGTTGAGGTAATATCCGCTATCGTAAAGTTTAACAGAAACTGTGTGGTGCAGTAAAGTAAGGAATCGGCTTCGGAATCCTTTGTAACAGGGCGGGCTTTTTTCCATTATCTTCTAAATTGTACCCATAATATATGATAAAAAGTGCCGCTGTAATTGTTATTAAACAAAATAGGTGTTGTAACGGGTCACTTTTTATCCACTCGACAATAAAAGTAATTTACCTAAAATACTGCTCTTTAATATTTTATTCTAAATTTACCTTAATCCTACCCTGCTAGTACGCTAGAAATAGATCCATTGCACGGTAGATCAATTGTCACTTTATAAACAACCAATCCAAAAACGACCCATCCCGCCAAAAGAACGTTGACAGTAACGTCGCGTCGAAATACATTATTCCAGGCAGGGCAGGACCTCTGCCCGGGGCTGTTGTGCACGAGATTTGTCGTGACACATTAAAACGTTTATAATATTGGCCATCCAGTCTACCTGCTTTAGTGAATTGATACCTAGAATTAATGTTATAAATATTTATTAAATTATACAGTGTGTCCCAGGATAGATGTAACAAGAGGTGTAAAAGGCCAAAAATTTTGGAATTTTGGAATGGTATTTGGGGATTGAGTCCTACTTGTTGTGAAACTAAAGTATACCAAATATGACTTGATTTGGTGTTCTTCAGAGTGTTTTATAAGCAAAGCTGTAAAAATCACCACTAATAAAGTACCTTTATTTTTTTAAATGTGAAAAAATTCCACTAAGAAAAGTTATTTAGAATGAAATTTTATACCTCTGTACCAAATTTCAGGAATATAAAATTATTTTTTTGAAGCTTCCCATTTTTTGCGAATTAAGAGTTGAATTCATATTTAAAGTTGTGTAGGAGCAAATGTTAATCATCTCAAGTAGGCTATTAGTAAATAAAAAAAATAATATACGAGATGTAAGAAGGCATAATGTTAATCGAACTAATTGTAAAACAAGAAACAATTACTAACAGAAGATTAATGAGGTTTAAAAATTATAACAAGTAATAAATGTCAAAAACATAACAGATTCACAAACAAATTAATTATCGACCAATACGAAACAATGTTTACAATTTTTTTTATTATTCGACGTAAGCTTCGCCTGAAGTCTTTAAAACTGTTTCGAATATGATCTAACGGTATGTAGTTTACGGCATTTGTAATTCTCTGCTTCAATACTGCTACATCGCTAGGAAGTGGTTCAGCGTAAACCAACTGCTTGAGGCAACACCATAAAAAGAAATCCAATATTGATAGGTCCGCGGATCTCGCCGGCCACTTGATCGGTCCATTCCTAGCAATCCAATTTTCTCCAAAATTTAAATTCAACCACCAATTAACCATTTCTGTGGAGTGGCCAGGGCAACCATCATGTTGAAAATGAACTAAAGGCATGTGTCCTAAATATTTAAATGTTCTTCAGAAAATCTTTCAAGAAGCTGTAAATAAGTGTGCTGGTTTAATCTTCCCTCAATGAAATAAGGTCCAATAACTCCAACCTGATAAGAAACTGCACACTACACATTCACTTTTTTATAATATTGTCTTCTACAATGAATTCTAAAATTTGGATTTTCAGAAGCCCAAAACCGACAATTCTGAGATGAAACAACACTATAGGTTGTGAATGTGGATTCATCTGAGAAAATTATGAAATGATGAAAAAATCTCTCTTCCATGATTTTCTCTCCAATGGTCAAACAAAAATCCAACCTACGGCCGTCATCTCCCTCTTCAAGCGAATGTTTATAATTTGCTTTATATGCCCTAATTTTCTTTGCCTTGTAAATTCTTTTGAGTTCAAACTTGCTAATATTAATAAGAGCTGACCTCTCTCAGTGGCATCCTAGAATTGTATATAACAGAGTCATGAGCTATAATAGCCCCAACATTGTCTTCATCATATGCGTTTATTTTTCTTTTCATGTTAAGAACACTATACTAGTAGCCAGCAACTTTTTAATTATTCTCATAGCTTGAGTACGTGACAAAGCAGTGTTAGGAAATTTCAAATTAATTTGGCTTACCACTTCTCTTAGCGAGTTTTCACCGCCAATTCCGTAGCATTGCACAATATAAATTTTTTCACGCACTGTGAATACCATTTTTACTTAATTTTTTATGCTTGGTTCATTAATTTGAAACAGAAATTAAGGATAATATTGACTACGCTTGACAGATATGTCAATAATAAATGATAAATGTGTATCCACGCTTTTCTCATAGCTTACTTTTAGCTTCTACATAACTTTAAATATTAATTCACAAAAAATAATTTCTATGCAGTTTTAATTGAATGGTTCAAAATAAAATACTAATTTATTGAAAAAATGGAAAGTTTAAAAAAAATTATTTTATATTCCTGAAATTTAGTATATTTAGTGGTATAAAATTGCATTCTAAATAACTTTTCTTAGTGGAATTTTTTCATATTTTGACAAATAAAGGTACTTTATTAGTAATGATTTTTACAACTTTGCTTATAAAACACCCTGTAGAACACCAAATCAAGTCATTTTTGGTATACTTTAGTTTTACAACAATCAGGACTCAATCCCCAAATACCATTCCAAAATTTCAAAATTTTTGGTCCATTAAATCTCTTGTTACATCTATCCTGGGACACACTGTATAGTGAATGAGTGTAGTGATAGATTACAGAACTGTAAATACATTTATAAACTATCTATCTAGTTTCTTCCTTTTTGCATTGCAAATTGCCGATGCGATAAACGTTTGCTAACGTATTTAGTTAGTCATGATCATGCAGTCCCTGGATGTTCGGTAACCAGAATTATAATTTCCGGACATTGCATCCTGTTATAAACCTTTATTTTTCATCGATGGTTTCTCTGAAAAATTAGTGAAAACGTGGTAGAGCTTTTACCGATTTCTTCGGAAATCTTTTTATGTTTCGACATCATATATGTATAGGGTGCCCCAAATTGCTTGATTTTGGCTGGTTTTCCTATTTTCAGACCAGGTAGAGAAAAACTGATGTATGAGTATAGAGCTCGATTTTTGTGAAACGCTGATTGGTGAAAACCGTTTCCGAGATATCGTCAAAAATTGACATTTGGCAGATTCAGAAAAATTGTCATAACTTTTTTATTTGTGAATATTTTTTCAAACGGTAAAAACTTTCTAGATGCACTTTTTGACGTAGAATAAGATGCATTTGTCAAAAAAAATATATCACTTTTCAATTGTTCGATATCAAAACTAACTTTGTTATTTCAAATGGACACCATAATTGGCTTTGACTTTAGAAAATAGGGAAAAAAAAGCTTTCCAAAAATATATACGTCAAGATATGTCTAGTCATCCTTGCTGCCAATGTAACACATTTCTCTTTAAAAACGACATTTTTTTAACATTTAACATTTTAACCCAGTTGGCCATACAAAGACAGTTGCTTTGCATATCTAAAAGTTATTTTGACAGTAAATAAAATAAGTGTTAAAGTTGACATCTGTTATAATCTCTCTGCATTATTCCAAAATATATGAAAACTTTGAAAAATGACAGATGTTTATATGCTATATCGAATCAGGCCGAAATTCTGAAGATGCATTAAATCTATATTTCGAACGTTACCCTGAACGCCAGCAGCCAAGCGAACAAATATTTCCTAGATTGGAAAATGCTTTGATGAATTATGGATCATTTGTCAAGCCCAGACCTAAACAGTATGCTATTGAAGGTAGAGACGATGTGGAGGCAGAAGTAATTGGAGCGGTTTTAGAAAATCCTGAAATTTCTACCAGAGAAATAACTGTAACTAAGGGTGTGAGCAAAAGCCGTAGCCAAAGAATTCTCAAGAAATATAAATATAAACCTTATAAAATCAGGCTCACTCATCAAATATTCCCTGGTGATCAAGAACTCAGGATTAATTTCTGCAACTGGTTCATCAGAAAATGCAATGAAAATGAAAATTTTCACCAAAATGTCATTTGGACCGACGAAGCAAGAGTAACCAGCAACGGAATATTTAATCGACATAATCGGCGTCGTTGGTCGGACCATAATGAGCATGTTTTCCAACCTAGAAATATGCAAGGACGATTTGTTTTCAATATTTGGATTGGAATAGTGGTGCAAAGAATGATTGGACCTTTTATTTATGACGAAAACCTTAACGCACAACGGTACGTTAATATTTTGGAAAACATTGTTAGAAGACTTGCCTCTTGCCAATTTGGTACGAAAGTTTTATCAATAAGATGGCGCACCAGCCCATAACGCGGCGGTTACAAGGAACAAACTAAATCAAATGTTCGAGGATCGGTGCGCGGTGGATGGGAACAAGGGGGCCCATACTATGGCCTGTAAGATCTCCGGACCTAAGTCCTTTGGACTTTTTTATTTGGGGTTTCGTCAAAGACCAGATATTTAAAACCATACCAGAAATGCGTCAATATTTAGAGTAACGAGTGAGAAATACAATCGCTGGGATAACACCTTTACAACTCTTAAATGCCGAGAAATCAATAAAGAAGAGATGTCAATTGTGCATCGACCAAAATGGTAGACAATTTGAACACTATTTGTGATACTTCAATCGTTAAAGATTTGTTACCTACTTAATGAAATATGTTTAATTAATAAAATTAATTTAATAGAAAAACTATTGTTTTCATTTGAATAACTGAAACTCTTGTTTTCCATGGCCAACTCTGCTAAAATGTCATTTTTAAAGAGAAATGTGTTATATTGGTAGCAAGGATGACTAGACATATCTTGACATATATATTTTTGGAAAGCTTATTTTTTTCCCTATTTTCCAAAGTCAAAGCCAACTATGGTTTCCATTTGAAATAACAAAGTTAGCTTTGATATCGAACAATTGAAAAGCGATATATATTTTTTGACAAACTCGTCTTATTCTGCGTCAAAAAGTGCCTATAGAAAGTTTTTACCGTTTGAAAAAATATTCACAAATAAAATAGTTATGACAGTTTTTGGAATCTGAAATGTCAATTTTTGCCGATATCTTGGAAACGGTTTGAGATATCGAAATGCGGTTTTCACCAATCGGCGTTTCACAAAAATCGAGCTCTAGACTCATACGTCATTTTTTCTCTACCTGGTCTGAAAATAGGAAAACCAGCCAAAATCAAGCAATTTGGGGCACCCTGTACTATTCCTAGATACATTCATCTTTATATTTGAAAATATGATAATCCAATAACCACATGTGTCTTGTTACATTTAAGCTTTGCCGAGCTCAATTTTATTAATTAGTTCAAAAGTTATAACAAATTTCATGCAGCACATTATTTTGGGTTCCGTCATTTTTTACTCTTTGTGTCTAAGTGCACTCGACTACTAGGTATCTTTCTTGATTGGTGTGTTATGAGCACCCATTATTTTTGTAAAGTGGATATGTAAATATGCTAAACTAAACGTTTGCCATCTTAGCAAATAAGTACAAAACCACAAAGATGAAGTCACCTTTATGAATCATATTTGCAGAGCTAGGTAACCAAACTTTCTACATCCGTGTGTTTTGTACCCAATTAATAAGATCATCGTTGACGATGTTAGTAATACAATGTATCAAAATTAGTAAACATCATAGAACGTGGGAGTGATGCGAGCAGATATAGTGTCATAAAATGTTATTTATTGTATGTTTGTGTTGTATACATACATCGTTTTAATATTATGTTGTCCTTTATTTATTTATTTAACAATACCCTACCCAATAAAGCATTCCAATTATAGGATAGGAAATACTAAGTGCTTACAAATATACAGTGAGCACGTAAAGGTTGGAATAAATTCATTAAAATAGTTACAAAACAAGTGACAAAAATTCGCTCAGACCCGTCGATTTTTAAATACATTTCTCAATCTGTTAATTAAGAAAAAAAAGTGCTGCAAATATTTTTTTAAAAGTTATGACGTCATCGCCATTTTTTTTAAACTGCAACCACTGTTTTTTTAAATGTCATTTGAAAGAGCACATTTTTTCTGCATACCGTACGTTAAATTCTAGGCAGTATTGCATGACGAAATTATCGAGGAAAAAACATTTAACATTAATAGAACACATTCATTACTTATCGTCGAACCTTTTTACAACTTACACTTTTTTTGTGTTCACGCTTTTTACTTCCCTCGCATACCGAAGGGAAGTATTGTATTCGAGAAAAAATCACCCTCCGAGATTTTTACGGATTCTGACGTTTCAGATCACGGAGATTACGAAAATATAGGTTTTTCAATCCCGTCAGTCTGTCTGTCTGTCTGTTGGTGCATTTACTAAAAAACTACTTGACGGAGAGCAGTCAAATTTGGCAGGTAGTTGACGCTACTGTCAGCGCAGAAATGGTAGAAATTTCACTGGAAAATGTACAGGGTGGACCGTCTAAACGGAATAAATAGTGAAAAAAAAATTTTTTCGCTCAAATTTAAAATTTCCACGTTTCATGACGCGCTAATCCTATTTCGGGAAAAAAAATTTTTGAAAATTTTTTTCACCAACATTTTTGAAAAAATTTTTACCAAGATAAAAACAAATTTTTTTTTACTCAAATTTAAAATTTCCACGTTTCATGACACGCTTAAGCTATTTCTGAAAAAAAAAAAAATGGAAATTTTTTTCACCATTTTTGAAAAATTTTTTACCAAGATGAAAAAATTTTTTTTTGCTCAAATTTAAAATTTCTACGTTTCATGGCATTCTAAAACTATTAAAAAAAAAATAATTTTTTTTACCAACATTTTTGAACAATTTTTTTCTACTAAAATGATATTTTTTTTTTCTTCAAATTTAAAATTTCCACGTTTCATGGCATTCTAAGCCTGATTCAAAAAAAAAAAATTGAAAATTTTTTTAAATTTTTTTTTACCAACATTTTTGAAATTTTTTTTACCACTAAAATAGATGGATTTTTTTTTATTTCTTCAAATTTAAAATTTCCACGTTTCATAGCGTTCTAAATCTATTTAAAAGAATAATTAGAAATTTTGTTTACTATTTTTAAAAAATTTTACCACTAAGATAGAATTTTACTTCCCTCGCATACCGAAGGGAAGTATTGTATTCGAGAAAAAATCACCCTCCGAGATTTTTTCGGATTCTGACGTTTGAGAACACGTAGATTCCGAAAATATAGGTTTTTCAATTCCGTCAGTCTGTCTGTCTTGTGTCTGTCTGTCTGTCTGTCTGTCTGTCTGTCTGTCTGTCTGTTGGTGCATTAACTAAAAAACTACTTGACGGAGAGCAGTTAAATTTGGTAGGTAGTTAACCCTACTGTCAGCGAAGAACTGGTAGAATTTTCACTGAAAAATATACAGGGTGGACCGTCTAAATGGAATAAATAGTGAAAAAAATTTTTTTTTGCTCAAATTTAAAATTTCCACGTTTCATGACGCGCTAAACCTATTTCAGGAAAAAAAAATTTTTTGAAAATTTTTTCAATCATTTTTGAAAAAATTTTTACCACTAAAAAAAAATTTTTTCTTTGTTCAAATTTAAAATTTCCACGTTTCATGGCATTCTAAACCTATTTAAAAGAAAAAAAATTTTCGAAAATTTTTTACCAACATTTTTGAAAAAATTTTTACCACCAAAATAAATGAATTTTTGTTTTCTCAAATTTTAAAATTTCCACGTTTCATGGCGTTCTAAATCTATTTAAAGAAAAATTTAAAAAAATTTAAAAATTTTTGAAAAAAATTTACCACAAATAGATGGAATTTTTTTTTCAGATTTAAAATTTCCACGTTTCCATGGCATTCCAAATTTATTAAAACAAATTTAAAAATGTTTTAGAAAAATTAAAAAAAAATAGAAAACATGTTTATGTAATCTATTTATCACCATTATAGAATAGACGAAATATTTTTTTTGCTCAAATTTAAAATTTTC
This sequence comes from Stenurella melanura, assembly GCA_963583905.1. NCBI lineage: Eukaryota > Metazoa > Arthropoda > Insecta > Coleoptera > Cerambycidae > Stenurella > Stenurella melanura. Next base: position 121,766,360 of record OY757315.1, on the reverse strand, counting down.
TCGTTTCATAACATTCTAAACCTATTTCGGAAAAAAAAAATTGCAACATATTTTCACCAATTTGGAAAAAAATTTAACTAGAATAGACAGAAAACATTTTTGAAAATTTTTTCTATATTTTAATCACCACTATACTTCCACTCCATTACGTGAATGTAGGATTGAGAATGTGAGAGATGGCAATAATATTTGGCATATCCTATTATATACTTTTATTGAATAATGGCATCCCAAGAAATAATTGAGTCATGGTGGACATTTATAAAGGTATTTGCGCAAGCCTTCCATATTTTGCACCTGTTATTTAGTATATTGAACTTTTGCTGTTGGATGAACACTCTGTATATTTTTTTGACCAAAAGTTATCAGGTTTTCTTTGTAATAATACCGATATTATATTATTCCCAATGTCATTTCGTAATTAATAATTTTTTGAGTGACTGTCATGCACAAATAACGAGGGAAGTTCTGTGTAAATAATTTTACCGATTTTTTTCTTTGTTCAGATTTAAACTATCCACTTTTCCATGGCATTCTAAAACTATTCAAACAAATTTAAAAATGTTTTTGAAAAATTTTTAAAAAAATTTGAAAACATTTTTAATCTATTTATCACTGCTATAGAATAGACGAAAAATTTGGTTTGCTCAAATTTAAAATTTCCACGTTTCATGACATTCCAAACCAATTTCGGAAAAAAAATGTTTGCAACATTTTACCAGTTTGGAAAAAAAAATTAACACTAGAATAGATGGAAACTTTTTTTACTCAAATTTCTTTTCTTCTATTCTTTTACCACTATTATAGAATAGACGGAAACTTTCCTTTTTGCTCAAATTTAAAATTTCTACGTTTGACATTTTAAACCTATTTCAGAAGAAAATATTTAAATTTTTTTTTTTTTTACATTTTTGAAAAATTAAAATAAAAATGAAATTTTTTAACCACCACTATACTTCCACTCCATTACGCGAATGTTGTATTGATGTGACGGATGGCAATAATATCTGACATATACACCTATTATACTTTTATTGAAAAATGTACAGGGTGGTCATCCCAAGAAATAATTCAGTCATGGTGGACATTTGTAAAGGTATTTGCGCAAGCCTGCCATATGTGGCACCAGTCATTTAGTATTGAGCTTTTGCTGTTGGATAAGCAATCTGTATATTTTTTTGACCAAAACTTATCAAGTTTTCTTTGTAATAATAGCAATAACTATATTCCGATTATTATTCTCAATGTCATTTCGTAATTATTAATTTTTTAGAGTGACCGCCATGCACAAATAACGAGGGAAGTTCTGTGTAAAGACCTTTACCGATTTTTTTCATTTACTTAGCAACGCGGACCTGGCTCTAACACATTAGTTGGTTACGCGCCTTGTAGTAATATACCTAGAAAAATATATGTTTTGAATTCTTTGTGGTAATACTAAGAAGTTTTTTTAGTTAGTTTTTTTAACACCATGTAGGTCGAGCGCGACCCGCATAGAGATAGTAGTGTGGTAGTAAGTAATACAATAGTCACTTACGCCGCAGAACGCTATAGTTTTTTTATCAGTGATAAGTGAATTATAATTGTCCTTTCTTAAATTAATTTAATAATTGTTACGTTAATTGTGTGTGTCGGAGATTTGTTTCTTTTTCTTTTGGCCGCCCTTTGTCTACGCCATCTTTCCAGCGTCTCTCTAGCCAGAGTCGGCGCGTATATCGTCTACTATTCGCTAAACTACTACGCTATTGGTCAAGCATTTGTCATGACTAGCCGATAACATTTAAACGCGTATAATTTAAATTTAAAATAATGAATCAGAATAGTCGCGCGCTTTATCTAATTTAAGGTACTGAGTGTTCTTACAAAACGTGACCGTTACAAATTTCAAGTTTAGATCCGCTGCTAGTGATTTTCGATTTTTGGGGGACAAAAATTGCCAGTTTCTGGCCAGTATTAGACTATTTTGGAAACTTAAATTGAATTTTTAAAATTAAATTTGTACAAATTTGACTGAGCTGACACACTTCGTCAAATTTACTTGAATTCTTTCAAGTTCTATCAGAATGGAAATTTGTTCCAAATTCGTTAGAAATTTGCTTCAATTTTGCGCAAGTTTTATCAGATTTCAACTTTTTGTTGCTGGGTTGAAAAATTTTGTGAGGAAAAAAATTTTCCTGCAGTAAAAAAAAAATTTTTTTTCGCCAATTTCGTTTTCAAGTATCTGATTTGTTTAAGAAAAAAAAATGTTTTTCATGTTCATTTTTTTTGGAATTGGAGAAAAGTCCAAAGTCCAAAGTCCAATCATTCTTGAGCAAAATAATAGCCTTTGCGACGAAAAAAAAAAATGTCCCCCCCCCCACGGGGGGCAAGAAGGAGGGGAAGGGTTTTTTTAGCTTCGGTTCATGTTGTGGCAGCGATCAATGATAATTTATCACTATTTTTGGATCGAATACTGCATGATGAGGACGAAAAATGCATTATGTCGGGAGCGGTGGCAAAAGTGGGGGGTCGTGGGGAGGGCGGGCTTTCAGGATGCAGCAAAAGTAATTTTTTGTTAGTTTATATCCTAATTAACAACATGTGGATACAAAAGTTGCCAAATTTTATATCCTTCATTTCGCAATCGAAGTTCCAATTTTCGCGAATTTTGTTCGTCCCTTTTTAACCCCCCCCCCCCTTCCGGCTGCCCGCGGGCGGATTCGGATGTAGTAAATCGCATATTTGGCCGTCAGGATGTACCCAGGATCGATTGCAACCAATTCCGTGATTTTACCTGTTGGGCTGCCGGGGCCCCCCTAGTGGCCCTATGTCATTATTTTTAATGGGTCATGGGCCGCGTGACCCAGGATGCAGTAAATGACATTTTTATGTTCTTGGACACCCAGAAAATCCATTTCTATCCTTTACTGCATTTCCACCCAACGGGATCCGGGCCACCTCCGGTTGCGCTCCATCTTGGATGCAGTAAATGCGTTAAAACACCTTTTTGGGACATCCTCAACCCCCCCAGAAGTTTACTGCACTTGCTTTTTCTGGGGAATGGGCAAAAAAAAGTATTCGAGATTTTCCCCCACTTCCGCGCGAGATAGGTATAGGCATCGCAACAGCAGACTCAAAGTCTTTAAATAGCGCCTCTGAATTTTCTATGGTCTGTATATGTTAAAATGGGGCGATCAAATAATTGACGAATATTCCAATTTGGATCGAACAAAAGAAATATCAACTATACGAAAAGGATATGGACCATTTCTTATTCGAAATCGGCCAAAAATATTTAAAAAATTGATTAATACTATGTAATATTTCCTTTTGCTATAAACAAAATTGTTTTAAACAATATCAGACCATGTTAAAAATTTATTTCTTAAACACAAATTCCTTTATTTACATGAAGCAGTGACCCATTTCGTTCTAAAAGATTTTCCCTCATTTCTTGCAACCTCAAGAACTTTTTAGAATAAAACTTATTTCATAATTTTTTGAAAAAATAATTTTACTACTAATCATAAACGTTCATTGACACTTTATTTCTTGTTTCAGGTTGGTATTCTAATTGCCTCATCTATCTAGAACGTAAGTATAACATAACATTCCCAGATAATTAGTCCACAGTCGTAATGACCCTTAAATAACTATAAAACAAATTAGGTTTGACGCCCATCGCAAGGGACTATTAAATTTAAATTAGTGTGAAAATGATATGCATAGGCCAGTGAAAGCTCTGGCTACGCTCTATTCAAGGTGAACATATATTGTTAAACCTTTAACTCGCATAATAAATGAATCTTTTACAGAATGAGTATTTCCCTCAAGATAAAAAACATCTTTGGTATCCCCAATTTTCAAAAAGGGCGACACTAGTAACATGGCAAATTATCTACCAATATCTGTTCCCCCTAAAATTTCCAAAATTTATGAATATGCGATACTGTCTCAATTACTTAAATTTCTCGAAATAAATAATGTCTTGAACGATAATCAACATGGTTTTCGTTCGGGATACTCTACTCTTACAGCAGTTCACTCTTTTTACGGACGTATATTGGAGGCAGATGAGGCGGGCGAGAGTCCGACCGGGATCTTCTGTGACCTCAGTCGGGCATTCGACTGCGTTCAGCATGGCTTGTTGCTTAAAAAATTATATGAATATGGCATAAGAGGTAAACCATATGATTGGTTTGCCTCCTATCTTAGTGGATGAAATCAGATAAAAATACAGTATCTAGAAGGAAATCAAAAAACTTTTCATATATGAAACATATTGGATAATAAATTGGATGTGCCGCAAGACTCTATTTTGGGGCTTATCCTGTTTATTATGTACATTAATGAACTGCCAAATATGCTGACTGAGGCTTTTGTTTCTTTATATGCTGATGACGCCACCCTTCTTCTTTCTGATATATCTCCTGTTGCACTTATAAATAAAATTATTACTACTGTCAGTCATTTATGCAGCTGGTTTAAACATCATTTGTTATATTTTAATGTCTCTAAAACAAATCATATGACATTTCGTACCCGTCAAAATAATAATACTTCCACCATAGACATACAAATCAATAATGTTTATATTGAATAGAGTAACTGTACAACATTTCTTGGTTAATTTTTGACAGTACACTTGCATTTAGCAATCACTGTAGTAATCTAATTAATACCTTGAACTCTAAATGTTTTCAAATCAGAACCCTGAAAAGTGTTTAGGTCTGGTCTACTAGTATTTTATTTTGGACAAGTTCAGTCCAGATTAACTTATGGTATTACTATATGGGGAGGCTCATCTAGTGCTCATAATGTTTTTATTGCTCAGAAACGCATTATAAGATGTATAGCAGGCGTACCGCCAATTCATTCATGCCGAAGTCTTTTAAAAAAATTTAATATTCTTCCTCTACCAAGTTTATATGTCCTAGAATTGCTAGTACTTATATGTATATAAAAATCAGGATAAATTTAAGAAAAATGAAATGATGCATTTTTATAATGCACGTCATAAAAATAATTTTCACATACCAACTAATCGCTTAAATATGTCCACAAAATCGCACAATATCCTCGGTCTCAAGTTATATTAATTTACCAATATCATATAAAAATGTAAAGAATGTATATGTTTTTAAGAACCGTGTTAAGGAATACCTTTTAAATATGTGTGAGTATTCTGTTCAGGAATATCTTGATTACAGGAATAATTGCTAGATGTGTCTATAGTTTATTTCATTATTTTAATACAACATTAGCATTTTAATGTGTAAGTAGTTGTGAAATTTTCATGTATATTTTATTTTAATGTGTATGTATTTATTATTTACTTTATGTACATATGTGTGTAATGTGCATATATGCGGCTACATGTTTTTTGTATGCACGTGAATATATGCATATTTAGACGAGACAATTTTGACTTGTCCTATAGCACTTTCTGTATTGCTCTTATTGGATGAATAAATTTATTATTATTATTACTGTACGTTAAAAAATGATATGTGTCTGAATAGAGAAATGTAGAAATATGTAAAGAAAATGTTAAGCGTTCAAGTTAAAAATGCATAAATTAGCTTGTCACCGCCCTGTGAGACGCCCTGTATATTTAAACATTTTAGAATATGCCGCTCTTGATGTCTTAGAATTTTCATCTGAGACAAATTTTTTAAATGTAAAACGGATGAGGTTGACATATTGACAGTCCACTAATGCTTCACCCTGTACTTTTCATTTTTCTATTTTTCAAAAAGTATCAAAGCACCTTCCCGGATAGTCGCATATTTTGTGTCTCACCCTGTATGGCTTCCGTGAAAACAGCAAGTTACAGACTCGCAGGGACACCTGACTGCTTGTCGAGTCAACTCGGCCGGTCTAATTACAGCTTGTATTACAAATTATTAAATTACTCGTAGTGATGTCTTTGTCCTTAACTTGATAGAGTACCGTAGGGAACCAGTGGTTCCCAGCGTACCGGAAATTGTTGCCAAATACTAGAAAAATTAATATCGTGTTAACTTTTTGTCTACATACATGTTTACTTGTGCCCCGTTGTTGTGTGTTGCAATTTAATATATCCGGTTTATTATGCCACTAATGTCAATGACATTCCAGTTATGAATAAGGTGTAGCACAGCTATTTTTCCCAAAAATACGGAGTGTTTACTTGTGCCGGATCGATAGAAAGAGCGCTAGGGACAAAAAAGACTTGAAGCTTGCAATTGTTTTTAACCGCCATATTTTATGATTCGCAACCTGTGTCCAACTTAGCGATTAAAAATCTGTTCAAACTCGAAGTCAAAATAATGACCCTAAATTTAAAAAACCGCTGCTTAAGGAATCACTACTTCCACATCCACATTTTTCATCCAAGTCATTTTAAAGGAAACATCTTGATTAGATTTGCACTTTAGTATGTGGAAATTATTGGTCATAGAATTTTAATAATATTTGGAGCAGATGTCATAGAAAAGTTTGAGGCGTTGCGTTGGTTTCTACAATATACGTTAAAAATGAAGTTTTTAGTTTAGTTTATTTTCCCCTATTCACAACCTACCCACGTCCCACTCTTTCAATAGAATCATCTCAAACCGATGTCATTACAATACATACGTGTACTAACTTTCAAGTGAATATCTCAATTTTACGTTATCAATCCCATTAATAATGGAGTGGAGGTGGTGGGGTTTCAAAAATATTAGAAAGAGACCTGAGGCCTTGGTTTCTAGTATAACACCAAACCCCAAATATCTGTACTCTTCTCAGAATAATCCCAAAATATTATCTAGTTCCTGATTTCATTATAATGTATGCGTGTACCAAATTTCAATTGAATGTCTCAATTTTATTTTGTCATCCCCGTTAATAATGGAATGGGGGGGGGGGGCGGTGGGGGATGAAAAATATTATAAGAAATTTTGAGGCCTTGGCTTGTACATACATCAAATTTCAAGTTTCTGTACTCTTACCAGCTGATTTACATATTTCCTCCTATTTACCCCCCACCCCTTCACCGGATATCTTCAAAGAACAATCCAGTTCCAAATCTCGTTATGATATATACGTGTACAAAATTTCAAGTCAATATCTTCAACCGTTCCGGAGAGAACGTGCGGACAAAAAAAAGTTACAGACAGGCAGAAAATTTGTTTTCACTAAAATTTAAAATCTCGACGTTTCATGACATTCTAAACCTATTTCAAGAAAAAATTTTATTGAAAATTCTTAAGGTTTTGTGCATTTAAGTTGGGGTGGGGTATTTGAGAGATGAATATGATCATGATGACTTTGATTGGAGGCTGCACAAAATACTTAATGGTTATATTCAGTGCCCTGGACCTTACTAATGTAATAACATTTAAAATAAAAGATAGAAGAAATCGTAATTCGGATATATTTCATGTACCATTTCATCATACGAATTATGGACTAAATGGGACGATAACTAGAATTTTAAGGACTGGTAATACAATTCAAAATAAGCTAACCGTTATAGTCTTCGACGATTTACTGTACTTTTTATGTAATTGTTGCACATTCTATAGAATACTCTTCGCAGTTTTTTTGTAAATAATATTAGTTTTAGACATTTTTAGTTTAATTACAAAACCTAAAATAAAATTATGTATATCAGCACATTTTTTGAAGCCTCTTTCTAGGCTCTATTCACTCCTATATTAGCATAGACTATCTTCCAATCGCTTGGATGTAATGAATTTTTTTGTTGAAATAATGCAATCTGCAGATGGATATTAAAAAAATCGCCACAGTCATAATTATGAGTTTTAAGAAGAACGTATGTGAATACCATTTACGAGACATTTAATTAATGTTTTTGAATCATTTACATTTCCCAAAATTGTACAGGGTGGCCAAAAATTAATTTTCAATTAAGAACTTTTTAACTTCAACGATGTGATGTAGAAATGAAAAACGAACATTTTTTGTGAGTACTTCCCTATGGCTAATTACAACTATTTTCGTTTCATAAATAAATAAGTGTCAAATTCAAGAATGAAAAAAAAAGCTACCCTCAAATAATTCATTAATAAAATTTATAATAGGTGTTCGACGTGTTGCCCATTTTAATTGACACACGTCTTTATGCAAATTTGAAATGAGACCATTTAGTGGGACCATTTCTTCCAATCCATTGAAATGAGTAAATAGTATTTAACAGGTCCTTTACTGTAATGTTTTTTTGTACGTTTTTTTGCACACTTTTTTGCCGTTTTCGTTATTCAACAAGCAATAAAACCTCAATTGGTCGTGTACAACGGAGCTTTTCTCATACTTACCGGTCGTTAGTTACAAATTGTATTGAATTTAAAATATTTGGAATTGTACAATATGAATTTTAATAAAGCGAAACTTGTAGACATGACTTTGTTTTGGGCGAGTCAGACAGAAATTGTTTACTTGCCAATAGAATTTATCACCAACGTTATCCTGAAAGATGTATTCCTGATGTTAGCAGCTTCCAAAACATAAAACATTCTCGATAGATTTCTGGAAACTACAAATATCGAATATAAAAAAGTGAAAGAATAAAACGAAGAAAATGAGTTTTCTGCGGTGTTGCAACGGTTGAGAATCCCCATGTTAGTCAAAGAGAAGTGAGCTCATTACTAGGAATAAGTAGACGGTCTGTGGGCCGAATCTTAAAAACAAATAAGTTGCATGCATATCATATTAAAATGCACCAGGAATTATCTGATGATGAAAACCGCCTACAATTTTGTAATTGGGCCAGAGGTAAAATGCTAGATAATGTCAACTTCTTCAATAATGTTTTATTCACTGATGAAACAACTTTTCATAAAAATGGATTTGTTAATAGGCACAATTTCCATTATTATGCTTCGAAAAATCCTCACTTTTTTATGCAAGTTGATAACCAACACAGATGGTCTATAAACGTTTGGGGAGGAATTATTGGAGAACATGTAATGGCCACATTTCTTTGATGGTACATTGACTGGCTATTTATCTTCATTTTTTGGAAACCAATTTGCCACAATTATTGGTAAATCTCCCTGAAAGAATTCGAAATAGGATGTGGTTTCAGCAAGATGGTACTCCACCACATTATTTAAATGCAGTTAGAGACCACTTAAATAATACCTACCCTCATCAATGGATTGGAAGAAGTGGACAAACTAAATGGCCTGCTAGATACCCAGATCTTACAAAAATGGATTTCTTTTTACGGGGATACGTGAAGGAAATTGTTTATAGAGACACACCAACAACAGTACAAAATATGAAGGAAAGAATAATAACTGCCTTTAGATCTGTCACACCGGCAGTCTTAGGAACAGTGGGAACCTCATTTCAAAAGCGCATAGAGATGTGTTTCAATCAAAATGGGCAACATGTGGAACATTTATTATAATTTTTTTCTACCGAGTTATTTGCAGAAACCTCTTTCTTTAAGTTTATTTTTGAATTTTGTAATTATTGCTCAATAAAATTGATAAAATTAGCCATAGGGAAGTATTTACAAAAATTTTTCGTTTTTAATTTCTACATCACATCGTTGAAAAATATACAGGGTGTTCCATTTGAAAAAAATTGAGAAAATTCAATTTAAAAAGTTCTTAATTGAAAAATAATTCTTGGCCACCCTGTACAGTTTTAGGAAATGAAAATGGTTCAAAAACTTTAATTAGATGTCTCGTAGCTGGTATAAACATAAGTTTTTCTTAAAACCCATAATTGTGATTGTGGTGATTTTTTTAATATCCATCTGCAGATTACATTATTTCAACAAACAAATTCATTACATCCAAGTGGTTGGGAGATTTAATGCTAATATAGGAATGAATAGAGCCTAGAAAGAGGCTTCAAAAAATGTACTGATATACATAACATTCCATTTAAAAAAGACACTTGGTCCTATAATTTCGTCTCGACTCGCCCTATATGTTCGAAAATAATTTCCAGTTATAGACTTTCTTATCTAGTTTACTTGTAATTTTTTAAAAAATTTCTACCTCTCGTAGAACTCGAGGTCCGACGCACTATTGCCCCACCCTGTATAACTAACTATTAATAAAAAAAAAATAGGAAATTGCACCCCTCGGAGGGTTAATCGGGGCTGTGGGGATAAATTGATATTAAAAAAAATATATTAAATTTAGTTTTAGCACGTCAAAATACAGTAGGTTTGGTTAAAAACTTCATTTTTTTTGTCGACCTGTGTTATCTGACGCTTGGACTATGTGTTTTGACAAGTTTAGAGCATAGGCAGCTCATCAATATTCCACACTTTTTGCCCATGCCTCTCCTTATTCTATTCCTATGCACCACGGCTTAATTGTTGCATCGGGGAATGCATCACATAGACTTCGATAAGAATTCACAGTGCACCATGCGTTCTGTTCTCTATTCACAGCCCGCAAACGATTTGTATTAGAATGTTGTTACAGGTCGTGTAACCGCACGCATGGTTGCCAATAATAAGACCAGCCAATTACTTGTAATAACATTAATAAAATCAGGGAGTAGCCGTATGGTTAAGTAACGTAATGATACGCAGGCATTTTAAAATTCTGTTTGTTTTACGTTTCGCATGGTAAGTGCCACTGCGGGAAACTATGTATAGTTTGCTTCAGTCATACAGGGTGTAATTAGTTTCATGTCATTAAAAAAAACGTGGTAGGGAACGACAAGACAAACAAAAAAACCTTATATAACATGGGGTCTAAAGCTCATAGTTTTGGAGAAAAAAAATATACAAAAAATTCCAAAATACTTAACAACAGTTTGAGAACTGCTGGCATATTGGGGTAGGCTTTATTGCCTCGTGTCTTGTCGCACATGATACTCTGACTTTCGTGCAAATAAGTATGATGAGCCTAATGTATAATTAGGCCGCGACGGGGGTCATCGAAAAGCATGCCGACAAAGCAGTTAAAAGCGAACGACAGTGGACACCGCCATGTTTTTTCCTTCTTCGCGGCCAAATTATCTTATAACGCGTGCTATACTCTCCCTTTTAATATTCTCAAGTAATAATTTCAGTTTGTGTCCTTACTTGGTAAACAACGTACACACGACGCGACCTACCCGTTCCTTGCTTTTGTTCTTTTTGAACTTTGTGCCACTTGTGTCAAGATTTATTTAATTGACTTATCGTTCAAGTCGTTAGTACTTGGTTACGTAAGAGACTACTACTCGTTCGTGCTTTTTGTGTTACTTTTTGGATTTTGGACCAAGTTTTTCTTTGTGTTTTGTTTATTGATAACGTTAATTCACAGACATTATGAGAGATTACACTTATCCGGATCTTGCGGATATGCACTTGGTGTATGGAGAAAGTGGTGGAAATGCAGCTGGTGCGGAAGAGCCTTATCGTTTAAGGTTCCGTAATCGATGTCATCCTTGTGCTTGTACATTTGTTAGTATCGACCAGCGTCTTCAAGAAACAGGTCGTCTCGATGGACATGGAGGTGAACGAGGTCCACAACACAAAGAAATGTTAATTGACTCAGAGGTTCAAGTTTTGGAACTTGTAGAAGAGGATCCAACTTTAAGCACCCGCGATATTGCGAAACGAGTGGGAGTATCCCATTTTGTGGTATGGAGGACATTGAGAGATATTAACTTACATCCCTATCACCATCAACGTGTCCAAGCACTAGAAACTCAAAATTTTGCAGAGCGAATGCAGTTTTGTAGGTGGATTTTAAGAGACGTGCGGAAAATGAGGATTTTTAAGCGTTCTGTGTTTCTCCGGTGAGTCGTGTTTTACCAGAAATGGAGTGTTTAATTTTAAAAATATGCACTATTGGGCAGACGAAAATCCACGTGTAATAAGACGGGCGCATTTTCAACGACGGTTCAGCGTTAGTTATTGGGGAGGAATTTGCGATAATGAAGTATTTGGACCTATACAATTACCCGCTAGATTAAATGGTGATGTATACCTAAATTTTTTGCAACACACGTTGCAAAATTTGTTGGAAGATGTACATTTGGTATTTGCACAATGGCGTGCCAGTCGATTTTACTCTGGTAGTCTGGATGTTCTAAATTTTTTGAACAGAACGTTTCCTCGACGATAGATTGGACGTGGCGAACAAGTACCATGGCCTGCTAGATCGCCCGACTTAACTCCGTTGGACTTTTATTTTTGGGGGCATTTTAAATCTCTGGTTTACCGTGATCTAAATGACACTTTAGAACAATTGCAGCAACGTATTTTAATGAGCATAGAAACCATAAAAAATGATCACAATACAATGTTTGTTACAAATGTTAATAAACCATTTTTAAATTTTATAAATTCTTATAAACGACAATAAAAGCTACAATAACTTTGTTCCAAATTAACAAACACATGTAAACAAATCCTATTTAAACCCCTGCGGCCATGCTATGATGCTTGCGTTGTGCCGAAAGATTTACATTTTCATAATAATTAGTGGTATAAAAAGTTCCATTGATCTTGAAAGACAGTGGTTCTTAAATGTTTCCTACCTTAACATTAAAAATGTAAACCTAGGTCAGTTTTTTGTTTGTCTAGGCGATCCCTATTACCATTTTTTTTAATGACATGAAGCTAATTACACCCTGTATATAAATCTCGCTCATGTTTTGAATTTTCATGTATTTTTTAATTGAAAATGAGCAAAAAATGTAGTGCAATATTTATCGTGAAAAACTGCCTGTAATTGGGAAAATTAGCAAGTTACAAAACAACTCCAAGAGACAAAAAAATGTTTATAAGGCCTCAATGCGTACGTCTGAATTTTTTCAAATTTTTAAATTACATGTTTTTAAAGCAATTTCAAAAAAAGTGGTGGTTTTTCATTTTTCTCCGGAGAATCTCGGTGAAAACACACTTTACAGAAAAGTTGCAAATAAAAAAGTCGTATTTCGACGATACATTCACCTGAATTTTTTCAGATTTTTTTTTCAACTTTTACGTTTTCCTTCCCTCACTTTTGGTAATTTTCAAATGGTCATATCTCGAAAAATAAGCATTTCTCGAAAAAATTCACCAGAATAAAAATATATTATTTTGGGTCAGAAAAGGTAAACATATTATTGTTATTTTTCATTTTGACCTACTTTTACAAGTTACGGAAGCCGTGATAAAAGTTGTGTTTTCTGTCCCCTCCCATCATTTCCTACTGTATCTTTTTTTTTTACTTTTTTATTAACTTCTTTACAAACACATTGCACAAGATTTCATTAAATTCTACTCTCTAGCACTCAAGTTAGAGGTAAGACCTTCCTCTGTTGACTGGAATATAAGTCTGACAAATTAATTAATAAAAATTGTCAGCCAGGCATGATGTAATAGATAGGACAGATTTTAAAATTCATTTTAAAACAAAAATCAAGGTGTTATGAAGTGCACTTTCATTAAAAAAAATCATTTAAAAAAAGGTAAGTCTGACAAATTAATTAACAAAAATTGTCAGACAATTTTTTTTCAAAAATGGTTCAGTATTTACCACAAATTGCGTAAATTTCAAGCAGGTGTTTCAAAAAGTAGAATCTTTTTTTTAGCTAAATTCAAAAATTCATAAAAAATAACAACAAATTTTCAATAGTCTGGAGGGTGTAACATGATTTTTACATATTGTCTGTAATTGTTTATTTGTGGCATATTCAGATTTTCTTGCTTTTTATTGGGTATTTTGCCACTGAAAAATATTTAAAAATTTTAATGAAAAAACCTCTGCACCAAACGGATAAGACAGTGGTTGGTTCTTGAATAGTTGACTGTTTCAAAAAGTCTCACACCTAAAAATATATAAACTAGAACAATGTAATAAACTAAAAACTGAAAATGAAAGCTAGAGGTAGTTAACGTTTCGGAAGAGAATCTACTTCCGTTCTCAAAACTCTTTTGGCCGTCAACCATGACAGTTCTTTGTTTATGTATTTCCATAGTCACGTGAGACATTAAATCATATTTATCTTATTTTTACTTACTTCGTCTCTAAGGATGTGGGCAACCAACTAATACAACAATCTATTGAATAATTCGAAACGCATCTATCCTCGTTTAATAAAATAATCGCGGATTTTTTTAAGTTTCCTTTTTTTTCAAAATCCTAAATTCTTTATCAGGTTCCTCCGAGTCATATTAAAAATAGCAAACATTTTTTGGAAAAGCTGTCAGCAAATCATTTTAACAATAATCATCTAAGGGTCAGTTTTGATGTACTAAGCCTACTTACAGATGTTCCTGTAGTAGTAGGGAATCTAAGACCTCCAATTCAGCAAGGGGGGGTCAACTGTGACATATACAAAAACCAAAAACGGATTCCCATGTAAAATTTCATGACGGATACGAATTTTGAGTTCACCCCTTCATCCAGAATTGCGAAATGGGAAAAAAATGCAATTTTGGGCAAATTTCTAAAAACTACGGGAAACATTAATTTTTTTGTTTCTCAGTCAATACCTCGTTAACTGTTCGAGATATCTGTTTCAAATTTTGACACCAATATCTTTGGAGACTGACCTCACTTACAGTTTATGTGAAACTTTTTTCGGCAATGTCGTTTTTTGGCAAAAAAAATAAAAATCTTCGCTTAACGCACAAAAACATCAAAATGCATTGCAAAATATAACATGCTAGAAACTTTTTTATTACTAAAGATACATGGTCATATGATCGAGAGAAAATAAAGCTTATGAATTATAGAAACTTTTTTACTTGAAGAATTTTTTTCTAGAATGCTTAGTTTGGCTGTTATGACTGTTGTAAATAAATAGTAGTGTAACGGCTCATATATTGCGCGTTCTCCTCGGCCGGCGCGAGCGCTCTCTACTAGCAACTCGCAACCGTATTCAGTCATATCAGAGATACGTAGGTATTTTATTATTTAGTTCATGTATGTTTTATTTTAAAAATGGTACCAGTGGAAGTTTATCAGTTACCAGTAGAACCGAAAAATACTGTTTTTATTATTGACATCATGTCTTTAATTCAAAGGCATCAAAGCTATGGCTGTTCAACTTTCAAAGAACTCTTTGAAAAGTCTTTAAAATTAGTTATAAACATGAGACCAAAAGGGTGTAACCTACCGAGGGACCAAAGTAAGAAGAGTGCACTGTCTGCTTAAGGTAAACGATGGGGTAGGTATACCGAATTGGAAAAATATTATTTCTCATTCTGATAATACACGAGAACTCTTGAATTTTTTTGCTTGCAAGTTTGAGGAAAGTTATTTCAGAATAGATCAAAACGTTCAGATTGTTATTGCAGGTATGTTTTTTAGAAAATAGCAAAACTATTTTATGCGATCAAAATAATGTGAAAATCATGAAATCCCTACATTTTTCCGATCATGAAGAAGCAGGTACCAGACTTTTTGCTATCTTGTCATTTTTTAGAAATGAATGTACTAGAACAGTCATACAGGGTGATTCACGTAAACCGTTCATTAGAAGTTTAGGGACTTCTAACGATAATTTAATTTTGAAAATCTGGTTACTTACATAGTTTTTTATGCTCTTTTCACTAAAAATACTATATCATTGTTTGAATATCCGTTTCTATTATTCTCCATGACTGATAACCCTTTACCAAATTTATTTATAAAATCGCTATAAACACTTACGTGTTTGATATATTAATAATTGCAACAAATGTCATGTCATGTCATCACAAAAGAAATCCTGTAGGTTATTTTTTAAGGTTCTTTATGGCAGACCTTTATTTAGAGGAAATTTGGATGAGCTACGAGCACATTAATTCACTTCATATAAAACAGATACTTATGAGGTAATTGTTTTAATTATTTTATATAGACACTATACCGATAATGATGAGTAACCCACAAAAGCCAGAGAATATACACTTAAATTCATATTGCAAATGTAAAATGTACACTTGTACCAGTCGCTATCGATGTAAAATGTGGTATAAGTTGTTTGTGCGAAGGCAAATGTTCCTCACTTTTAAATTAGACTAATTATAAAAATTAAATAGTTTTCTTTATTTACATAAAATACAAACATTTTTAATCGAACTGACACAATATAAATATGGTTCATTAAATCGCAGACCCTAAGCCTTTTTCTTACTAATATGGAAGCTTTTATCTTATAATGTTATAATAGATACACAATCGTTAGCAGAGCACGCAATGAAGTGTACACATCGAGCTAGACCAATTTGACCGGGCCGGGCCAACATGTGCGCCAACGCTGAACCAATCTAATCTCCTTTTTTTCACTATTAAGCCAAAGTATAAAAACATATTCAAATGCAAAAACTTCTTTGGTCTTTTATCATCATTTTATGTCGATTAACTACACCTCTATCTCTACTTATAAAAAAGTTTCTCGCATACTATATTTTGCAATACATTTTTGAACTTTTGTGCGACATGTAGGACTATAGTTGTTTTTTATAAAAAAATTATATTGATATAATAATTTGGCTCTATACAGAGCCCAAGAAGAAAGTTAAAAGATTATTCTCCTAAAATTTCAGATCGATCCTTTTACCAGTAAATGAGATATTGAGTGGGGAATGAGAATACTAATGTTTATCGTATTTTTCTTACTTTTGGAAATAAACAACTTTTTCTCTAATTTCGCAATTCCGAATTTAGTGGTGAACTCGTAATTCGAATTCGGCAGACAATTTTACATAGAAAACTGTTTTCAGTTATTGTATACATATGAGTTGACCCCCCCACCTTTAAAACGCATCGTACGGCAAGCTAGATTCCCTACTATAGATAAAACATTAATAATAATTAAAAACAAATTGCAACAAGATGGGAATTTGGCGAATAGAACTAAGTTAAGCATTGAAACTATAATGGAATTACTTACACTTTGCATTAAAACAACTTTCAATTAAATAATGACTTCTATCAACAAGACTTTGGGATGGCCATGGGTTCTTCATTATCTCCAATATTAAGTAACATTTTCATGGAAAATTTTGATGAAAGTAATATTAATAATCTAGCTTATAAACCCATTGTGTGGTGGAGATATGTAGATGACATTTTTGCTATATGGCCTTACAGTAAAGAATGTTTAAGTAATTTCTTGAATCAGATTAACGAAAAAGAACCTTCAGTTAAATTTACAATAGAAATAGAGAATAATAAAGAATTACCTTTCTTAGATATTTTAATTAAAAAAATTAGATAACACATACCAAACCAATGTGTATAGAAAACAAACACACACACACACACACAAACAGATACTTTTTCAATTCAAATCAACATAGTGCTCAGAAAGATGTTAAGTGTTTGTATGACAGAGCCAAAATTATTTCTTCAAATGACGTAATATTAAGGAACGAAAAGCAATTTATAAAAACTGTCTTATTAAATAATCAATATCCTGAGAGTTTTGTTGATAGTCAGTTATTGAACATTGGTAGTAGAGAGAATGTACTATCACAACCTGAGGTATTTAGGTCAATGGCAGTAATTAAATATATACATGGTCTATCGGATAAATTACGAAAAATTGGGAATAGGTTTTTCGTACGAACGGTTTTTCAAACGGGCTCCACGCTAAGATCGGTTTTATCAAAAACCAAACCTCTAAATATTGTTAAAAATTCAAAAATTGTATTTATAGTGTTCCGTGTGAGTGCGGAAAACATTACGTAGGTGAATCATCTAGACCTTTCAACGTAAGGCTTGGTGAACATAGAAATTACGCTAGAAGGGGAGAATTTGAAAAATCCAAAATTTGTGAACACGCGTGGGATAATAATCATAGGATTAAATGGAACTCGGCGAAGATTTTGGAAAAAGAGAGCAACGGAACAAAAAGGAAACTTAAAGAATCCGCGATTATTTTATTAAACGAGGATAGATGCGTTTCGAATTATTCAATAGATTTTTGTACTAGTTGGTTGCTCGTCCTTATAGAGACGAAGTAAGTAAAAAAACCGCTGCCTAAGGAATCACTACTTCCACATCCAGATTATTCGTCCAAGTCACTTTAAAGGAAACATCTTGACTATATTTGCACTCTAGTATGTGGAAATTATTGGTCATAGAATTTTAATGATATTTGGGGTAGATGTCATAGAAAAGTTTGAGGAGTTGATTTCTACCATATACGTTAAAAATGAAGTTTCTAGTTTACCGTACTTATTTTCCACTATTTACAACCTACCACCTCAATGGAGTCATCTCAATCAGATGTCACTACAATACATACGTGTACTAACTTTCAAGTGAATATCTCAATTTGATGTTATAAATCCCATTAATAATGAAGCGGAGGTGGTAGAGTTTGAAAAATATTAGAAATAAATCTGAGGCCTTGGTTTCTAGTATATACACCGAATCCCAAATTTCTGTAGTCTTACCAGCTTGCTTTACTTATTTTCCCCTATTTGCCCCTATTTAACCCCCAACCCTTCAACGACATCATCTCAAATTATGATCTAGTTTCAGAGGTCGTTATAATACATACGTGTACCAAATTTCAAATGAATATCTCAATTTTATTTTATCAACCCTTTTCATATTGGAGTAGGGGTGGTTGGGTTGAAAAATATTATAAGAAAATCTGACGCTGTGGCTTCTAGTACATACACCGAATTTCAAGTTTCTGTAGTCTTACCAACGTTTTACTTATATTCCTCTAGTTACCCCAAATTAACCCCCAACCCTTCAACGGAATCATCTCAAAATATAAACTAATTCCAGACGTCGTTATAATACATATGTGTACGAAATTTCAAATGAATATCTCAACTTTATTTTGTCAACCCCATTAATGGGGTAGGGGTGGTGGGGGGGTTGAAAAATATTATAAAAAAATCTGAGGCCTTAACTTCTTGTACATACACCGAATTTCAAGTTTCTGTACTCATACCAGCTTGCTTTACTTATTTCCCCCTATTGACCCCTAAATAACCCCCAACCCTTCAACGGAATCATCTCAAAGTATAATCTAGTTCCAGATGTTATAATTCATACGCGTACCAAATTTCAAATGAATATCTCGATTTTATTTTATCAACCCTTTTAATAATGAAGTAGGGGTGGTGGGGGTTGAAAAATATTATTAAAAAATCTGATGCTTTGGCTTCTAGTACATACACCGAATTTCAAGTTTCTGTACTCTTACCAACTTGTTTTACTTATATTCCTCTATTTACCCCAAATTAACCCCCAACCCTTCAACGGAATCATCCCAAAATATAATCTAATTCTAGACATCGTTATAATACATACGTGTACGAAATTTCAAATGAATATCTCAACTTTATTTTATCAACCCCTTTAATGGGGTAGGGGTGGTGGGGGGTTGAAAAATATTATAAAAAATTCTGAGGCCTTAACTTCTAGTACATACACCGAATTTCAAGTCTCTGTACTCTTACAGGCTTGCTTTACTTATTTCCCCCTATTTACCCCTATTTAACCCCCAACCCTTCACCGGATTTCCTCAAAAAACAATCCAGTTCCAGATCTCGTTATAATATATACGTGTACAAAATTTCAGGTCAATATCTTAAACCGTTCCGGAGAAAGCGTGCGGACAAAAAAAAGTTACAGACAGACCGACAGACAGACCCGACAGACAGAAAATTTTTTTTTCGCTCAAATTTAAAATCTCGACGTTTCATGACATGCTAAACCTATTTCACGAATAAACATTTTTGAAAATTTTTTTGCGATTACTATACTTCCAATCCACTACGTGGATGTGGAAGTAATAAGATAAATATAATTTAATGTCTCACGTGACTATGGAAATACATAAACAAAGAACTGTCATGGTTGACGGCCAAAAAAGTTTTGAGAACGGAAGTAGATTCTCTTCCGAAACGTTAACTACCTATAGCTTTCATTTTCAGTTTTTAGTTTATTACATTGTTCTAGTTTATATATTTTTAGGTGTGAGACTTTTTGAAACAGTCAAGTATTTAAGACCCAACCTCTGTCTGATCCGTTTGGCTCAGAGGTTTTTTCATTAAAATTTTTTAATATTTTTCAGTGGCAAAATACCCAATAGAAAATGATTTTTACATGCTTTCCAACCATTTTCACCTTTTAAATTTGAGGTGTTCGGCGGGGTACCCTTTTTGCAATGGGAGCTCCGTCTAAATGTGCACTTTCGGATTTACCCTGTGACCGAAGATTAGTTTCGTGCGTGTCTGCAAATTCAACATTCTAAATTAATATTCTCCCAAAGTAGCCACTCGTTCGGCCTCCCACGATAAACATAGTAGCGAAACTGGAAAAAACAAAAAATCCTATGAATAGAATTATAACGAATACATTTTTTGCGTTACCAAAAGTAATTTTTCATAGTTCCTTTGCCAAATCGAATTTCTCCTTAATTTATTTTCGAATAAATCATCATACTTTGTCATCCGATATCCGCTAGCGTGACGGCTTAATTTTACGCGTTTTTTGTTAAGATTTTCAGTAGCATATAAAAAGCCGCAGGGTGTGCGCTCTCACACACACTGCAAGCACATGTGAACTACTTGTCTAACTTCCGCTTGTGGGCTGTGGCTGCAGTCTATAATTTCTAGTAAGTACCGGAAGCTAGAAGCATGTGCAACAAAAAATTGGTTGGGTTTGGTTTGGAACGAGCCATTGTGACACCTGCGTCTTGCCTCGCCCCAGACTGTATATACGCTGTGACTCACCGTCCGAAAATTTGT
The DNA here is from genome assembly GCA_963583905.1 of Stenurella melanura. Classification (NCBI taxonomy): domain Eukaryota; kingdom Metazoa; phylum Arthropoda; class Insecta; order Coleoptera; family Cerambycidae; genus Stenurella; species Stenurella melanura. The sequence continues at coordinate 121,745,737 of OY757315.1, read as the reverse complement.
TTGTTCTAACTTCCCATCATGTGGTTTTTTAAATGTCTCGGAGAATATACGTTTTTGTGAAAAAAATACGAGGGATCTTTCTTAGAGCTTGTGAAATTTTCGTTAAGACACTTGTTACTCCATTTTACTTCCACATCCACGTAGTGCCCACGTTTTCTCTGGAACGGTTTAAAATATTGACTTGATATTTTGTATAGTATACAGATTCGGAAAATGCAGTTTAGGGTATAGGAATGGCGATGTAATTGACCACAATGAATTGAATTTAGTACGGCATGAACTAAGGATGGGTGCGGACGTAGGTAATAATTTCTAATACGTAAGGAGACAATATCTCTTCGTCAAAAGCGAACAAGTTATTTGTCACATTTTTGACAAATAATTTCTTCTATTGAAAGCATTTCTGCAGTTTCTTTTTTAGCCGTAAATGCTGTGGGAATAAAATACTAATTATTATTAAAACCGAAATGAAAATAAAACATTAAAATAAAATTAAATAACTCGGAAACTAAAATCAACTAATAATTATCAAAAAATAAATTATTCTTATTAAATTACAAAAATAGAACATTAAAATAAAATTAAATAACCCTCAGAAACTAAAATCAACTACCTAACAATTATCAAACAATAAATTAATGAAGTAAGGATTCAAACAAACCATGTTCTTGTGCCAAACAATAGCCAAACCGATTATATAATGAACCTCTCATATCATTGAGTTGATTTGGAGTAATGCTTGCACAAAGTTGGATAAGTTTTTCCCGTAATTCAACTAAATTATTGGCTCATTCAAACGCATGTTTGTACGAGGTTTCCTTTAAAAAGTCCCGCAGAAGGAAATCTTGGGGTGCTAGATCAGGTGACCTGGGGGCCATTTTATCATTCCCTCGTAGCTATTAAACGATTGGGAAATGTTCTTTCCAAAAAATTAATAACAGTTAAGGTATTGTGACTTGGGCAGCCGTCTTGTTGAAACCAAATGTCGTCAAAGTTGACGGGAAGATTTTGAACTGCAGGAATTATTTGGTTTTGTAAAAGCTCTAAATATTTATTGCCATTTAAATTGCCATCGATTAGCAGTGGGCCTATAATATGATTGCCTAAAATTCCCGTCCAAATGTTAACTTTTGAGGATACTGAGTGCGCACAGCAACACTCAAATATTTATTTCTTCGAGACCAATATCGTACTACGGATGGATTGTGTTTCCTAAGTAATGAAAAGGATAATTCATCTGTAAACAATATATTCTTTATGAAGTTTTCATTCTCATTCACTTTATTTATCATGATTTCACAAAATTCCATCCGTTTGAAACTGTCCTCGGGAAATATTTCTTGCGTTGTTTGAACTTTGAAACAACTGTACCCATTTCTTTTCAAAATGTTTCTTACAGTTTTTTCCTTTATGTCAACTTCATTAGCAATTTGCCTGCTAGAACAAGGTTCACTAGTTTTTACAAGTGCACAGACATTAGTTTCGCGAATTTCACGTTCTTCGCTTATTTGTTGATGACGGGGTTCGGGTTGACAGCATTCTTTACAATAATTCACGACACACCCGAAATTCTCAATTTTTTTAATAATGTATGAAATTATGCTAGCTTAAGGGATTGGTCTGTCTTGATATGCCACAGTAAATAAATTTATTGAGTCATCAGTGGAATGGCTCCCGAAGTACCACTTCACAATTTGCACTTTTTCTGCAGTTGTATAAACACACGGCATTTTAATAACGAAATTGAGATTAATTTTCTATTCTCACACGTCTAAACAGCTACGCTATTAAAAGCAGAATGGGTGCGCTCGCGCTGTTCTCAACTCGTCGCGGTCAAGCGATGGACCAATGCCCTGCATTGTTCTACGACAAGGCGTGGTTTATCTGCGCAGAAACAAGTTTACGTACCTTAAACTAAATTTGCTGACTCTGTATATTATGATCTCAATTGGGACAGCATAAAAACGAAAACTCGGAGTGAAGTCGGGGTCTCCTTTATGGGACATAGGCGGCGACGGTAGAAATGTAAAAATGCTTTAAATACTAAATAATTATTTTTTAATTGTAAAAGAAAGGGATTTCTATAATACCTTTATTCAATAGAAGTGGTTAATGAAAAAATGTGTTTATCACATTTAATAAGTCACATAAATGATATATTAAGGCTACGTCTAACGGCATAGTTATGTAATATTAGGCGGGAGTTGCATAGATGGTATATAATCCATCCGAAGGGTATAAATCAGCGACTGTCTTGTTTATTAAATGTTAGGCCATGATACTATAAATTTTGCAGTATCATAATGTTAGGCAGCTAGAAAATTTCTACTATTCTATAAAGGAAAGACTCGGCAAAATTTTAAAGGGGAAACTCGTTTCCTGGCATCGGTAATTGGTCTCAGTAGCGGAGATAAGTCGACGTTAAATAAACAAATTTCAAAAAAGCTTTGACTATGAACTTTAAATAAACAATATTTCATTCGTCACTATCCGAATTTTGATAACTTGAATCGGTATTTACATTGATAATAAATTTGGATTGATAGGTGGTAATATAGAATATTCATTTTTCTTTTTTATCACATAGATAGATACACACTTCCTCCATATATCGCTTTTGCCTATTTCGTCTATTATTATATTTATATTCTTTAAGACAGACTCACCTAATTGTGGGGATTGGTTATATTGACGTAGTCTTGTTTTTACATCACCCCACACCATTTCAATGGGGTTGAAAACGCAATAATATGGAGGCAGACGTAAAATAATATGATTGTGTGCTTCAAAAATTTTTCGACGGCATATTCCTTTTTAAAATGTTGCTTTCCAATCAGTTCTAATAGTCTTTTTTGTGTTTTTTTTCTGGTATTTCCAAGCCTTTACCTTTCATAAATTCAATGAATCGCCTTTTCTTGTGAAATTCGCCTGTCATATCCTCATGGTAGTCGGCAGAGGATTGCTTGAAATTTTTAGCAGACAACACTATGTGTAAAAATATTAGTGAAATCTTTGCATTCTTTCGATAACCTGAATTCTTGTTATGCTAGCGAATTAAAATCCTAAAATGAATTTGTCTAATTTCTTATTTGACAATTCTCATTCTAATACTAGCATCCACACAGTCCCCCGGCCATGCAGACTAAACTAGTATCTACATAACCCTACATAACCTGTGTGGATGCTAGTGTTAGAATGAGAATTGTCAAATAAGAAATTAGACAAATTCATTTTAGGATTTTAATTTGCTAGCATAACCAGGATTCAGGTTATCGAAAGAATGCAAAGATTTCATTAATATTTTTACACAAAGTTTTTCTTTTAGTTATAGATAGTTATTTTTCTCTGCTATTTGCAAAATCCTATAACGAATATGATTCAATGCAATCTGGGGATTTTAGAGGTCGCAGTTTATAAACATTTAGTCAATATTCAAGAATTTAAAATGGCGGCTTCAGGAGGACGAATAAGTTTTGTTAGTTGTAGGGGAGATATTTTATGGAACTAACTAAAAAGAAGAAAATAAATAAATCATTTAGAAAATTAAAAAATGCTCTTAAAAACAAACTGAAATTATTAACTTTATTTTCTTCTTTTTGGTGCATTTTACACAGTTTCAGTTATTTTTCAAAATTATTTATTTATTTACATTTTCAGATTGACTTTTCCATCAATTATGATGATAAAGGGTTTGGTGGGTGTGCGACTTGTGGTTTTAAATTTTATTGTTACACCGTATTGTAATAAATAAGTTACTAATTCTTGCTATCATTAACCTAAAACCATGCGCATTAGCACGACCTTCTACTGTCTAATTTGATTCCATTGCATTATAAATCGTATCATGAAAACTATTTCGCAGGTAGGTTATACAAAGGATTATTCAAATAGCAGCAAGAACATCCTTGCGTACTAATTAACTAACCAAACTCGGACTTAGCTAGAGAAACTAGAAATGTGTATACAGGGTGTAATTAGTTTCATGTCATTAAAAAAACTGATGGTAGGGAACGACAAGACAAACAAAAAAACCTTATATAACATGGGGTCTAAAGCTCATAGTTTTGGAGAGAAAAAATAAACAAAAATTTCCAAAATACTCAATAATCTAGTTTGAGAATTGCTGGCATATTTAGGTAGGTTTTATTGCCTCGCGTCTTGTCTCACGAGATACTCTGACATTCCTACAAATAAGTATGCCGACAAAGCAGTTAAAAGCGACCGACAGAGGACATCGTCATGGTTTTTGCTTCTTCGCGGCCAATTATCCTATTAGGCGTGCTATTCCACCTATACTCTCCCTTGTAATATTCTCAAGTAATTCAGTTTTGTCCTTACTTGGTAAAGAACGTACGCATGACGCGACGTACCAGTTCCTTGGTTTTATGTGTTGCTTTTCTTTTTGAATTTTGTGCCACTTATGTTAAGATTTATTTTATTGACTTATCGTTCAAGTCGTTAGTACTTGGTTACGTAAGACACTACTTCTCGTTCGTGCTTTTTATGTTACTTTTTGGATTTTGTACCAAGTTTTTCTTTTTGTTCTCTTTATTGATAACGTTAATTCACAGTTTAGTGTGGTGTTTTAAAACGCAGATTTTGGACATTATGGGAGATTACACTTATCCAGAGCTCGCGGATATGGACTTGGTACATGGAGAAAGTGGTGGAAATGCAGCTGGTGCGGACGAGCTTTAAAACAATTGCAATTGCATAGAAACCATAAAAAATGATCCTAATTTACCAATTGTGTTGAACGGAGTAAGTATGTTATTAGTTCGACGTACCGAAATGTGTATACGTGGAGATGGAGGTCATTTCGAACAATTTTTGTAAAAAAATCAAAAGAATTGTTCAGTTATTGGGTGTTACCTATTGGGCAAATTAAAGGTATGATTATTATTATTAGTGTTCGTTGTCTTGTTTTTATCTGTTTATTATTGTTTACATTGATTTTCATAGAGACCAAAGACTTGATTTTTAGTTTTCGAAACCTGATTGGGAAAAATTATGCGGTCAATTCGTTAAAAAAAATCAGATTTTTTCCTAACTTAAAATACACCACTATTTTCTGTTGTCATATCTCGGACGTCTAACTATTCATTTTCCAATTTCATAAAACAATTAAGTACTAATTTCTTAAGCTTTTAACACAATGTTACAAATGTTAATAAACCACTTTTAAGTTTTATGCATTCTTATAAACGACAATAAAAGCTACAATAGCTTTGTTCCAAATTAAAAAACACATGTAAACAAATCCTATTTAAACCCCTGCGGCCATGCTATGCTTGCGTTGTGCCGAAAGAGAAGGAAGTTGCTTAAAGTTGGATACTCTTCTATAAGTTCCAAAATTTGAACCTCGCGTCCATTAATAGAGCACTAGCAGTGACGTCACAGTATTGCCAGCTGTCAGTTGCCTGGGTGGTAAATTCAGAAATTTGACATTTGAGTTGGGGTCAATTTTCGTTCAATATAAATTAAAGTGGAGGATTTCTTAACATCAGATAGATGTAGTGATGTTTATAAATATATATTTTTTAAATGTACTGTGAGAGAAAATTTTACATATACTTTATTAATGTTGTTTTTACCAGTGTAAAGTTTGGTGTCAAAAACGTTGACATCTTTGTGAACCCATAAATTAGTGAAAATAAAGGCTATATTGGATTTTTTACATTTTTTGTACATATATAATATCAAGACATATTTTAGTAAATGTTTAATTAATATACGCTCAGTTACAGCTAGGCAGTGACATAGGTTAGGTAGTATTATTACACTAGGTTAAAAGTTATCAAAATACTCATTGATTTATGCCAATATATCAATCATATATTAATGGTTTTATAAACCTATTGTAAAATCTACGTTTTTTGACGATTTAAAATATTTCCCTTCAACTTTTTATTGATTTATATATTACTTTTGTTAGGCTCAAAGTTTGTAACGAGTTTAAGTGTTTATCACATTAATAACAACAATCAGAGGTTTGTATTATGAAATGCAGGAGTAATAGTAAATCTAATAAAAAGATAGGACTGTGAGATCATTTCAGTTTCCATTTAATTTAAATTGCGAACAAATATGCAACATAATACGCTCCGAATACTTTATATAGCTATATACCTAGTTTGGTATCTGTTCTGTTTCTTACAATTATAATTACAGAGGTTCAAAATATTGATAATGTACACAAATAAAATACCAGTGAAGATAAATGAGCTAAAACACAACAGAATTTAAAAAATAACACACTTTTAACAGTATCGTCTATCATCATTCAATGTTTTAAATTATACATATACATAATTATAAGGGTAAGTATGAATAATAATAGTCTTATAGTTTAGATATAAATTTTATTTACAAGAAGGGTCACAATGGTTCATTAATTCAATGCTATATTATATTTTTGAAAAACCATCCAACGATATAGTTTCAATCTCTCACTTTTAAATCATATAGGTTGGCTCCATTAATACATTTCAGCTTAGAAATGTAATGAGGGGGCTCCTAAAATGTAGAATATAAATAAAATTATAATATATTCACTGAAATTCACTTACCATATCGAAAATTAATAACTTTTGACAGGTACGCAAGATAACACGCCGGTTGAAAAACACAAATAAAACACTAAATTAAAGTCAGATCAATAAATCGCGAAATGTATAATAGACGAAAAACACCCAAAATTGATGTGACACGAAAAAAACGTTTAAAAAAGCACTACAAATTCTTTAAAAACTCGAATTAATCAGAAAGCACACAAATGCAAAACTAGGTTATTACCACCCAGGCAACTTTGGCGGCCATGTTGTGACGTCAGCTGCTACTGCTCTATTACCCTTTCTTCGCTTTGTGTACATCGTTAATCTCCATGTCCATCTAGACGACTTGTTTCTCGAAGACGCTGGTCAATACTAACAAATGTACGAGCACAAGGATGGCGTCGATTAGGGAACCTTAAAAGATAAAGCTCTTCCGCACCAGCTGCTTTTCCACTACTTTCTCCATACACCAAGTGCATATCCGCGAGCTCTGGATAAGTGTAATCTCCCATAATGTCCAAAACTGCGTTTTAATACACCACACTAAACTGTGAATTAACGTTATCAATAAAGAAAACAAAAAGAGAAACTTCCAAAATCCAAAAAGTAATACAAAAAGCACGAACCAGTAGTGTCTTACGTAACCAAGTACTAACGACTTGAACGATAAGTCAATAAAATAAATCTTAACATAAGTGGCACAAGATTAAAAAAGAACAAAAGCAACAGACAAAACCAAGGAATGGGTAGGTCGCGTCGGGTGTACGTTGTTTACCAAGTAAGGACACAAAATGAAATTATTACTTCAAAATATTACAAGGGAGAGTATACTGTGGATGCGGCAACTGACGCTCATTTTGCTGATTATTATTGAACATTGATCAACTGCTGAAAACGAAATTTATTCGGTATAAAATTCCTCGAAAAAATACAGCGCTACCTCCCGTACTATTTCACACTGACCGACTGTCAAGCCCGTGTACTATTACTGATTTTTTTCAAATGGAACACGCTGTATGATTTCACTTAAAATGTTTCAGTGATCAATTACCTACACGCTGATACTGGTGTCAGCTTTTTTGGACGGTTTTTGAAATATTCAAGTCGAAAAAAGTATTCAGTATGGATATCACCGTATAGGCAGTTAATTGCTGAAACATTACAAGTAAAAATATACAGGGCGTTCCATTTGAAAAAACTGAATTATAATAGTTGAAAAGTGTAAAAATTTGAATCATCTGCTATTTCATTCCTCAATATTATTTGGTCCATTCAACCAAGTCCAGGTTTTGAAGAAATAATCTAGAAGTGTTAGATCAGAATATTTAACTGGCCACTCTATTAGTCCCCTTTTACCAAACATTGTTTTTTTTTCTAAAATATGTTTCCGAAATATTTTATCTCAGTTTAAATGTACCACCCTGTATAATACAAGTAGCCGTTGGTTATTGTTTCCAAGATTAGAGATTGCGGCTCGACAGCTTTACAATAAATTTTATATATATTGTTACGATTGCGTTGGCTGCAATTACAATAATTAATCTAAATAAGATTTACGCAATGCATTTAGATTAGACTTACATCACACGAAAATATTAACGGTAATTAATATTATGCTTATTTTCGTTACCAAACAATGAAATGAAAATATGGATTGCGTAAGTTTTCTAGTCAGAAGTTTCTAGAGTTTCTTAAAAGATTAGAAAAGACAACACAGAAGTAGGTTAATTCGTGATTATTGTAGTTTTATTAGCTTTGTTATTTTAATTGTGTACAATGTCGCGCCACAAACCTGGAAAAGTAGCATTAATCGTTAATTGTTGCCACAAACATACTGTTTAAATAAAATATATTGTTAGGTAAACTTGTAAATACAGGAATGCTGAGAAGCGTTCGTTCTGTCTAATTAAAGCTAGCAACATTTTTCGGAACAGAAAGAAGACCTTAATGGGATTGGAATCTCGTTTCACATTTTTTTTAAATAATTTTTAAAAACCCAAAATACAAAACAAGCTAGCCATTATACTTTTCACCGATTTACTGCACTTTTTATATAATTGTTGCACATTCTATAGGATACTTTTTTTTGTAAATAATATTAGTTTTATACACTTGCTTAATTACAAAACAATTTTTTTTAATTTTAATAATTAATAACTTTTTTATTTATTGGCCGATCTTGTTCAAAAGTAAGGTTCAATAAGGTTCTTCCTCAAGTAACAATTTAAATGCTTCTTAGGTTTTATCAGTGTTTTATAATGGGCACCTCATAAACCACCGATTTATGCCAGATTTATTAAATGCAAAATGCACTTAAAGATAGTTTTGTCGTAAAGAAAGTTTTAAAAAGGCCTGACATTAAAACTAAATTATCTTTTAGTATATTGGCTTATGATTGACTTATCAACGTATTTGTCAAGCCTTCAATAAAACTTTGTAGTTGTTAAGTTCAAGTTAAGAGGATCAAGTTTTATAGAGATTAAGCAAATGTTATGGTTTTACCATTGCTTTATGATATTAATTTGAAGTGGTTGTTAATGTTGTGCTATAAATCTAATATGCTTTGAAATCACTAAGTTTCAGGTCGAACCTTCATAAAACTAACTGCTTGCTAAGTTTTAATGAAGCAAACAAACATCTGTAATAAATCAGTTTTAAACATAAAAGGATTTGGTTTACCTTTGCCCAGCCTATAATGTTGGGTATACGGGGTTGGGCAATAGTCCCGGAACGGCTCGATTACAGCCGAACGGGACCTCGTATCAACTTCGGGTTTTCGACACTGTATTCAGCGAAATTTTTAGAACTTCTTGACATGTATTTCAGGACCGTGACGTCATTACGTTCGGAGGTGTGACATAAGTGTCAATTTTTTAAAATGAAACACCCGGTATATTTTTCCATATTTGTATACTTTAAGGAATCCCGAACTCAACGATGTAACGTTTGTATGGATTCTGTTATGTAATGTGGTCTCAATAAGGGAAAATTAGAAATTACAATCGTAATTAACAGAGAATAGTTTTATTTTATTAAATGTTCAAATTGGAATCCTTCCACTGCCTGACAATGTGCTAGCCTGTCCGCAAATTCCCGCTGAACATTTTGGCGGGACTGAGGTGTAATATTATTAGCAACCGCTAGAATTCTTTCTTGAAGCTCTTGTACCGTGGCAGGTCTTGTGCGATACACCACAGACTTCAAATGACCCCAGAAAAAAAATCAAGAGGGGTTAGGTCAGGTGACCTAGCTGCCCATTCGATATGACCCCTTCTACCTATCCATCTCCGGGGAAAGACAGTGTCCAAAAAATCTCTTTTCGCTGAATACAGTGTTGAAAACCCGAAGTTGATACGAGGTCCCGTTCGGCTGTAATCGAGCCGTTCCGGGACTATTGCCCAACCCTGTATAATTCAATTTGTGATTCCAGATATCCTCGATCCTTTTCCCAGGGATGCCAGCAACTAATAAGTATCAAGTACAGTAAACGCTCAGTTATCCGATATTATCCGGATCTTCTTGATTCCATTGTATTTATTGGCTTGGCATGGCTGATGATTGTATTTTGCATGCAAAATACAATCATCAGTCTAGCCAGGTCAAGCCAATTAGCCAATACATGGAATCAGTGCATTCAATTAAAAATGCTATGCTCAATGCTGTGCCTGGGTGTTGATGTTGTGCTTGTTCTTGTACTCAGAGTGTTTAAATTTGAATCAAAATTGCGTTTTTAAGAGTAAATCTTTAAAAAAATTCTCCCGGGGGAGACCCCCTGGACCTTCCTCCTCGGGGGCATTCGGTCTCGTTTGCCTACCCAGTAACAAAACCTTAAAAAATGGCCTGCTTTTAAGTCACAAAAAAATATATTTAAAAAATTGTGTTTTTAAGGAGTGCACGAATTTTTAAGAATTATCTAATACATGTTTTATAGTAAACATAGCTTCGTTGAAAATTTTAGCACACTATAAGTAGCCCCATCATTTGATTTCAAGTAGTTCATCTTTAACGGTTTTTCTGAACTGTTGTTAGAAGTCGCCAATTGTTTATTTTGTAACTTATAAACTGCTGGCCACTCGAACTTACACATAGAGACTTTAAGGCAAAATTTAAAGTTCAATATTTTCAACAGGAATGCAAATTTTTGAAAGCGGCTTGCAAATTTTAAGAGCTAGTTTTTTTCGGATTAAGCTGCATGACGTATATTTATCGTAGGACCATAAGTTTATTATATACGGGGTGATCAATGAAGTCATGCAAAAAATCAAAAAGTTTGTATGAGTGAAATTTCCGCAAAAAATTTTTTTGGTCGTTGCAATATGGTTCCTTACTAACATCAATATCTCTAGACGGTTTTGTCAGTTTTTGGATTAAGGCCCTTAGGCCTTGTACACACTACTCAACATAAAATTTGGATACCGAAATCTTTAAAATGCTATAACTTGACATTGGATTGACGGTTCTTGATGATTTTTGCGGATTTGGAATCCTTATTTCACGTAGATTTTCTATGGTCTAAGCATTTTATTTGAGGGTTGAAATTTACACATTATACCGGGTCGATAATAAACAAAAACGTAGCGACAAGAACAAGTTTATTACATTAAATTCTACAATATACAACATTGCTTAACAACGACCAAAAGTCAATTCTTAAAAAAATTATAATTCTAATTCTGGTAATTTTTAATAACTGAAAAAAAAATTTAACTAAAAAATTAAAAATTAATTTAATTTAAACTTAAATTAAAATTAAATTAAAATTACCTAATTAAAATCAGGTACATTAATAAAAAAAAGAGAGAAGCTAATATTTTGTTGGTCCTCCTGCTCGGAATATTACTTCCCGACATCGATTTGGTAGAGTATCCACAAGATTATTTATAAAATCTTGTGGAATATTCTCCCATTCTTCACGAATGGCCTCACTGAGCGTTTCTAAGGTTTCAGGGGGTACATCAAGAGATCTTACTTTAAGTTTTAAATAAGACCAAACGTGTTCGATGACATTAAGATCCGGAGACTTTGCAGGTCAGTCCATCCTATTGATGTTTTGTGCCTGCAAAAACTCTGTGATCCTTCGCGCTCTGTGAGGTCGAGCGTTGTCATCCACCAATAGAATTTCTGGGCCGGAATGTCGAGCAAAAGGAACAACAATAGGTTCCAAAATTTCCTCCTGATAAACAGTAGCATTAATGGTTTGGTTGGTAATGAATAGCTCGGTTTTACCATTTCTTATGATACCTCCCCACACTGTAACACCTCCGCCACCAAGTGCTTCTTGAGGGGCCATATTTTCCTCCAAATATCGCTGATTTGGCCTTCTCCAAACTAACATTCGGCCATCGGAGTGAAACAAATTAAATCTTGTTTCGTCAGTAAATAAACAATGGCTCCACTCTGCATTACCCCAATTCGCATGCCGATTTGCCCATGCCCGCCTATTCGCTTTATGGCGTTGTAATAACCGCACACATTTTGCTCTGCGACGGGCTCTATACTTTAAAATGTTTGGCATTATGTTATGTTTAAAAAAAAAATCTCACCTCAAGTTATTTTTATTTAATGTTCTTCTCACTGTTCTGTCCGAAACTCTCACCCCAGTTTGTTGTCTTAAAGAGTCATTTAGTTTTCTAGAGTTCTTTGTTCTATTCCGCATAGTTTCTCTCATTAAAATTCTTTCGGTTCTTTGGTTTATTTTTTTTTTGTATGTCCACCCCTATGCCCATAATTATGATCACCAGTAGTTTCGACGCGGCGGTTCAAATTATAAATTGTCTTTCGGCTGACATTGTAAATGTGCGCAACTTGCTGTTTTGACATTCCTTCGTTGAGAAGTCGAATGCAATTTTCCCTTTCTGCCGTGGTTAAACGCCTCATATTAATTAAACTTTACAAAATTATAGCATTGAAATATGTCAGATAATTTCTAAAATAATGTAAACAGTTTTTAATTCCATAGCAACAAATTTGTTTTTCCAATGCCTACTTTGAAATTGACGCGTCGCGTAGAAATTACACCCGATCATAATTATGGGCATGGGGGTAGACAAAGAACTCTGTAAAACTGAATGATTCTTTGAGACAACAAACTGGGGTGTGGGTTTCGGACAGAACAGTGAGAAGAACATTAAATAAAAACAACTTGAGGTGAGAATTTATTTTTACAAAAACTTAAATAATGCCAAACTTTAGAGCGCGTCGTACCCTACGTTTTTGTTTATTATCGACCCGGTATAATGTGTAAATTTCAACCCTCAAATAAAATGCTTAGACCATAGAAAATCTACGTGAAATAAGGATTCCAAATCCGCAAAAATCATCAAGAACCGTCAATCCAATGTCAAGTTATAGCATTTTAAAGATTTCGGTATCCAAATTTTATGTTGAGTAGTGTGTACAAGGCTTAAGGGCCTTAATCCAAAAACTGACAAAACCGTATAGCGATATTGATGTTACCTTAGTAAGGAACCATATTGCAACGAACAAAAAAATTTTTTGCGGAAATTTCACTCATACAAACTTTTTGATTTTTTGCATGACTTCATTGATCACCCCGTATATAATAAACTTATGGTCCTACGATAAATATACGTCATGCAGCTTAATCCGAAAAAAGCTAGCTCTTAAAATTTGCAAGCCGTGTTCAAATATTTGCATTCTTGTTGAAAATATTGGACTTTAAATTTTGCCTAAAAATCTCTATGTGTAAGTTCGAGTGGCCAGCAGTGTATATAACTATATCGGCCCACAGTGCATGTAGAATAGATTTATTTGCATTTGTTTTTACTTCATAAAATACAAAAAGTCTGCTCAAAGTATGTGTGTGTGTCTTTTAAGTTTTGATAGTGTCTACCCTAACCCAAGTATGGTTTTATAATACTCTTCAGTTACTCTCTCAGTAAAGCATTAGATAATTCATTAAAACTTGAAAGTTTTAATAGTAGTTTTAAAAATAGGCGTGTAGGCCCTTCTCCAGATGGGCCCCTGTACTGTTATAAAGGTTTTAAATCGGCTTCACAGAGTCCTTCCAATTTACGTATATAAGCAGACTTGGAAATAAGTATTTAGGACAATTTATAGATTATTATACTCCTCGCAAATACAAAACGGAGAGTTATTATTGCATTCGATTGGCACATTTCTAAAACCTGTAATATTACACGCAGAGAAAAAAAATTCATATCGCTGTGTTTTTGATCGAATTCTGAACAATTTTCAAAATGTCCGTCCGTCTGTCTACCCGTCCGTCTCTCACGTTTCTTGTAAGCACGATAGCTTAAGAACGAAAAGTCCCATTGTATTGAAAGTATTAATTTTCTAAAATCCAAAAAAAATTGGTGTGTTTTGTAATTAAACAAAAAATGCCTAAAACTAATATTATTGACAAAAAAAGATTGCGAAGAGTATCCTATAGAATATGCAACATTTATATAAAAAGTGCAGTGAACCGGGGAAAAGTGTAATGGTTAGCTTGTTGTAAAATTAGGTTTTTAAATTTATAATTTAACTATAGTCGCGTCATTTTAGCATAAAAAATCTGAAAACCTCTAAAAAAGGTACAGCGTCAATGAGCAACATGCATGAATTTTAGAAATGCAATAATTTTATTATTTTTTCGTTATGTGTGTTATATAAGTTGAGAAAGTAATGAAGAAAAGGTATAAAAAAAAATCGGTAAAGGTATTTACACAGAACTTCCCTCGTTCATGGCAGTCTCTCTAAAAAAATAATAATTACGAAATGACATTGAGAATAATAATCGGAGTAGAGTTATTGCTATTATTACAAAGAAAACTTGATAAGTTTTGGTCAAAAAAATATACAGATTGCTCATCCAACAGCAAAAGTTCAATACTAAATAGCAGGTGCCACATATGGCAGGCTTGCGCAAATACCTTTACAAATGTCAGCCATGACTGAATTATTTCTTGGGATGACCACCCTGTACATTTTTCAATAAAAGTATAATAGGTGCATATGCCAGATGTTATTGCCATCTGTCACATTTTCAATCCAACATTCACGTAATGGAGTGGAAGTATAGTGGTGGTTAAAAAAATTCATTTTTTTAAAATTTTTCAAAAGATGGTAAAATAATTTTCAAATTTTTTTCTTCTGAAATAGGTTTAAAATGTCAAAGGTAGAAATTTTAAATTAGAGCAAAAAGGAAAGTTTCCTTCTGTTCTATAGTAGTGCTAAAAAAAGTTTAAAAATTAAAAATGATGTATTTTTAAAATAGGTTTAGAATGCTATGAAACGTGAAAATTTTAAATTTGAGCAAATAAAAAAAATTCGATCTATTTTAGTGGTAAAAACTTTTTGAAAAATGTTGGTGAAAAAAATTTTCAAAATTTTTTTTCTGAAATACCTAGGTTTAGAATGTCATTTAAATTTGAGCATTCTGGTGTTAATTTTTTTTCCAAACTGGTAACAAAATGTTGCAAATTTTTTTTTCCGAAATTGGTTTGGAATATCATGAAACGTGGAAATTTTAAATTTGAGCAAAAAAATTTTTTTCGTCTGTTCTATAGTAGTGATACATAAATGGATTAAAAATGTTTTCAAATTTTTTAAAAAATTCTTCAAAAACATTTTTAAATTTGTTTGAATAGCTTTAGAATGTCATGGAAACGTGGATAGTTAAAATTTGAACAAAGAAAGAAAAATTCTATCTTAGTGATAAAATTTCAAAATTTTTTTTTTTTAATCAGGCTTAGAATGCCATGAAACGTGAAAATTTTAAATTTGAAGAAAGAAAAAAAATTCATTTTAGTAGTAAAAATTTTTTCAAAAATATTGGTGAAAAAAATTTTCAATTTTTTTTTTCCTGAAATAGGTTAAGCGTGTCATGAAACGTAGAAATTTTAAATTTGAGCAAAAACAAATTTTTTCATCTTGGTAAAACATTTTTCAAAAATGTTTGAAAAAAATTTTCAAATTTTTTTTTTCTGAAATAGTTTTAGCGCGTCATGAAACGTGGAAATTTTAAATTTGAGCAAAAAAAAATTTTTTTCAACTTGGTAAAAATTTTTTCAAAAAATTTTTTTTCCTGAAATAGATTTAGCGCGTCATGAAACGAGGAAATTTTAAATTTGAGCAAAAAAAATTTTTTTCATCTTGGTAAAAATTTTTTCAAAAATGTTTGAAAAAAATTTTCAAAATTTTTTTTTTTCTGAAATAGTTTTAGCGCGTCATGAAACGTGGAAATTTTAAATTTGAGCAAAAAAAATTTTTTTTCAACTTGGTAAAAATTTTTTCAAAAATGTTTGAAAAAAATTTTCAAAAATTTTTTTTTCCTGAAACAGGTTTAGCGCGTCATGAAACGTAGAAATTTTAAATTTGAGCAAAAAAAATTTTTTTTCACTATTTATTCCGTTTAGACGGTCCACCCTGTATATTTTTCAGTGAAAATTCTACCAGTTCTTCGCTGACAGTAGGGCTAACTACCTACCAAATTTGACTGCTCTCCGTCAAGTAGTTTTTTAGTAAATACACCAACAGACAGACAGACAGACAGACAGACAGACAGACCGACAGACAGACAGACAGACAGACTGACGGAATTGAAAAACCTATATTTTCGGAATCTACGTGTTCTGAAACGTCAGAATCCGAAAAAATCTCGGAGGGTGATTTTTTCTCGAATACAATACTTCCCTTCGGTATGCGAGGGAAGTAAAATGTGTAGCCTAAATAAACGACTTTGAAATTCAAAATTTTATGGGAACATATCCACGTGACTGAAAACACCACGCTATTGGTCTGACATCATTCGGTATAATGTCTAATGGTCGTCTATCTGCCAAGGGGTTAAATCGTAAATTGTTTTGTGTTTTGTAAATGTGTATTGATATTTTCATAAAAGAAATCATTCATTTATTTATTTATTTTAATTATTAAGTGGTAAAAATGACGGACAGTGGGTTTTTACGGGGCCAGAGTGACAATTTGCCCTTTGTTGGTGTGTTTATGATGACAAACTTTTTTGCTACTAATACTGATTTTATTAGTGCAGAAATTGGAGGTACTAAAGCAACAAAGTATGTGTCATTCATTATTCTAAACATTAATTCAATTGTGCCCATTTTTATCCTTTTACTTTGTTAAATATAACAAATTATTTATGTAGGTACCTAACCTCAAAATAGGTAAACAAGGCAATGTTTTAATGTTATATTAATTAATATTTTTCATCTTAGAATGCTTTACTTTTTTATATAATAAATACCTCCCGTCACTTACTAAGTACGTACTTTTAGGTAGGTAGGTACATTAATAGTAAAAATAACTGTTGACATACATAGGTATATATAAATATATCACTGGATAATATGTAGAACGTCGAGAAGTTACATTATTCCCACCGTTCTTATACATTTATACATTTTAATTCAAGGTTCCTATTAACAGAAGTTAGTAAACTTTTGTATTCCTATAAATAGGAAAGTGACCAAATTCACCATGATATGTAAACAAATTATCACAATAATATTAGGCTTAGGTACATATTTTCATAATATTATTATAAAATAATTAGTTTTAATGGGTAAATTTACATCAAAATGATCCTGGCAGCAATATAATTTGAGGATGACGATAATTCTGCATTTCGGTCGTCTCGTCTCATAGCTCTGCACCATTTCTTCTAACTTTATCGCGTCTAGGCACATTAAAAAATAACTTTTCTGGAGTTTTTATTGTAGTATTTGTACATTTGGACACAATACAATATTTATAGCTACTTTTCTTTGTATTTTCCATAACACAACATAAATAATGTGTACACATTCGCAATCACAATACGTTTTCCGTCAATGCGATGTGCCCGATGACGTCACACACAAGTAGCGCGGAAACTTCTCCATTTAAACGCAGTTAAATTGACAGCTGCAGTAAATAATTTTTTTAACCTTTAATTAGAACATAAAACAAAAATAAAATGCTGGAAAAATAATGTTTTTTAGTGATCTATTCATCTGTGATGTTTAAAAAAATTATGCATTTTGCTCATTGACTTGCAAAGAGTTCAGAAAGGCATTTAGAAAAAACACTCACTACCTTTTATTTTTTGGCGAAAATGGTTTCATTTTTTTTTCCAATAATAATAACGAATTCCCCAATTTGGGAAATTCAAAATGACGGACCGGAAATCGGGCCATTTTTCAGAAAAATGAGAATGGATATCTTGGCCTTGAAAATCTGTACTCGGGGGTTTTTCGAGGTCGCTGATTATGAATCCGAGGCCTAATATGGTAAATTTTAAATGGCGGACCGGAAATGGAGCCAAATCCTCGGGAAAACATTTTTTCTTTTTTGGGCCGAAAGTATGAAAAATACGAGTTTTTCCTGGAAAATATGCTACTTCCGGTTTTAATTTCGAATTTTCCCTAGTTGGACATCAGATTCGTTATCAGCTATAACGAAAACAACCGAGTTCCCACTTTTAGGCCAAAAAAGAAAGGAACACGAGTTTTTCCGGAGAAATTGACTGTTCTTCCGGTCCGCCATTTTGAATTACGTAAATTGGACCTCTTATTCGGGATCAGCGACCTCGAAAACATCCGGGTACACATTTTCTGTCTAAAAAGGAAAAAATAGGAGTTTTTTTTCTGAGAAATTGGCTACTTCCGATCCGCCAAAATCCCCGAGTACAGATTTTTCAAGGCCAAGATATCCATTCTCATTTTTTCTGGAAAATTGCCCGATTTCTTGTCCGCCATTTTGAATTTCACAAATTTTACTTCAGATTATTGATCAGCGACCCCATAAACTTCCAAGTAACTATTTTCGTCTAATTTTATGGCATATTGTGAATGATAACAATTTTTTCAATTATTTAATTAAATTGGCCAATTATTGGACAAAAAATGAAACCTAACATTTCCGCCAAAAAATAAAAGATGCTGTTTTTTCTAAATGTCTTTCTAAACTCTGCAACAAAAATGAAGTCAATTGACCCTGTACCCTACATTTTGGAAATAAAATGCTAAAATGACGCGACTACTAAGGTATGTGTAATGAGAATGTGTTTTCTCCTCCAGAATCATTAATATTATTAACACTAAACCTTGAGCGTCAATGTCTGAGACACAAAAAACAAACGATATTTGATCCTGTCAAGGGATAAGATCGTAAATCGCGCTCGTTATAAAAGAAGGAAAAGGATGCACGGTTGGTAAATTTACAAACGTGCAATATTATTAACACACTAACGTAGAACGTCCTTCGGCGTTAAAAGCTAATTTAATAAGCACCTCGTAATTAGCGATTGCTGCTTTTTTTCCATAAAAAACCAACCGGGGTCGGAGATATGAAAGCGAATATATTTATTTTACGAAACGGTGAATTGGTTTGATGAAATTCAGAATGAATCACTAGTTCTTTGTACTTTCCTGAATTAGGAAAAAAATACAATAGGATTATACCACTGCCTAGCGTATTAGAGCAGGCGGTATAGTCCAATAATTACAAAAATTTCCATCTCAAAAAATTGGGTGTCGCGCCTTATTTTACTGATAACTCGTTAAAACCGTTGAAGGTATAAAAGAATTGCTCATAATTTATTTATTTATTCAACAATATACTACCCAACAGAGCATTCCAATTACAGGGTAGGAAATAGTAAGTATTTACAAATATATAACGTATGAGAGTAGAATACAAAGTAAACAAATAAAAAGAAAGATAAAACAAAACGAAAAATTTTAAATTATGCAGTTAATCTTTTTATCGCAGCTACATTGCAGTGGAATATATCAAACTGATCTTGTAGATTATTATAATGCTCACACGTTTTGTATAGTGGCGAAAATTTCTGGACGTTAGTTCGGGGAGTCGGCAAATAGAACAATGAGTTATGCCTAGAACCAGGTCTAGGAGTTCGAAAATTTAGTAAGTTTAAGATAGCGCCGCAGTCAGTTATATTATGTATTATTTTAAAAAGAAAAATTTGCTGTGAAATAGTTCTACGAGTCTCCAGACTCGAGAGTGAGAATCTATTTAATAGTTCAGTCTAAGGAAAACCAATAGCAGAATAGACACCATCTTCCTTATGACTCAAAGTCTTTAAAAAACGCCTCTGAATTCTCTCTATGCTCTGTATATGTGTGTTATAATGGGGCGACCAAATAATTGACGAATATTCCAATTTGGATCGAACAATCAATTGATATAGTAGTTTCAGTGTGTTAAAGTCGCTAAAATCTCGAGAACATCGTATTATGAATCCCAGCGTTCCGAAACTTTCATTAGTGATGGTATTTATATGGCAATTAAATGATAGTTTGGTGTCAAATGTTATACCTAGGTCGTGGAATGTTGATGGACGTGTACACACTGAATCTTCTATACGGTAATTGAATTCTACATATTGGTGTTTATTAGTAAAAGTTAGGACGTTACACTTTCTTTTACTCAACTGTAATTTTTTTTAAATTATACCATTCATTAATTTTATCAAGGGCACTTTGTAATATCACACACTCACTCACATTATTTACTTTGTTGTGTAACTTCATATCATCTTGCGTATAAAAGACAATTGACACCCAATTCCTCTGCAATGTCATTAATGAAAATGTTGAAGAATAATGGGCCCAAAACAGAGCCTTGGGGTACACCGGAGGTAGATACTAATTCCGCAGATCGTTGTCCACGGTATTCAATGTGGTGATGTCTATTTTCGAGATATGATTTGAAAAATAACAACAAATTTCTTGAGAAGCCAAATTTTTGAAATTTAGAACATAAAATACTGTGATCTAGTCTGTCAAATGCTTTAGTAAAATGGAACACCCTATATATTTTCAACTTTTCGAGATGACAATAAAATTCTGAGTTCAGGCATGTAGCACACCCTATATCTAAACCCAGTAGTTTCGAAGATATTTAACATTTTATAAAAACATTGACAGGTGCAACGGTTTGCAAGAACCGTTATAACTTTTTCTGTGCAGGACATCCTCATTTGCTCTGTGGCACGAAGAAAGAACACAAGGAGAACTACGTTCTACAGCTGAAATAAATTCAATAATATCATACCAAGTGTTCCGTTTTTCGAGTTACATTTTGTCAACTTCAAACCGCGAAAACTTGTTTAGGTCAAATGGAACACCCTGTATTTTTTTACGTCAAGTTGTGTAAAATTGAATTCCCCTTTTTCTGATATTAGCATTGAGAGGTTAAAGTTTTCAACTTTTTGAAATATTTGCGATTTTATTAGAAATTCATGAATTGTTGTAATCATTTCATCAAAATAGCCATGATTAGAAACAATCAGTCATTATCTTATGTCAAAAAATGCCAGCACGTTTAAATTACACCCACCAAGACTTTTTAAATTTGTTTATTATTTATGGAGAATGTGATAAGGTTATATCAAGAACTTGCAGCACATTTGCTACTCGATATCCAGAAAAACGGAAACCGTCACCAAACGCTTACTGGAAAATTTTAAAAATTATGGCTCTGTCAAGGCAAAAATGCAAAGAAGAAAGACTACTGTTATGACGAAATAGTCATTCTGGGATATTTTCATGCCTTTCTAAGGATGTCATTAAGACAAGCTGTTTTGGAATCCGGACTATGCAAGGATTCGATTCACAGAATCTTATTAAAACATAAGTTTCACCCGTTCTCATTCCATATGGTGCAAGGATTAAAGGAAACAAATTTCCTGAGAAGACAGAATTTTTGTGAGTTTATTCTAATAAGGTCTGAGGGTGACGATTCTTATTTGGGAAATATTATATGGACAGATGAAGCAAAATTTACTAAAATTGGAGTTTTTAATAGACACAATTCGCTTTATTGGAGTGACTGAAATCCTCATATGTTCAAAGAGCGAAACTTTCAGGAAAGTTGGCAATTCAATGTTTACTGTGCCATAAGAAACGATAGAGTGGTGGCATTACAATTTTACCAGGAAAATTTAAACGGTAAATTCAATGTTCTCTTCTGCTAATATGTATAGGTAATTTTTTTTTTTTTTTTAGGTGAAATATATCTGAATATGTTATAAAATTTGAATAATAACTATTTAGAAAATTTACCTCTCGCCGAACATAGAAACATTTTTATCAACACGACGGTGCTCCCCCACATAACGCATATTTAATTAATAACTATTTACAAGTAACTTTTTATGATCAATGGATTGCCAATAATGCACCTTTCTTATGGCCTCCTCGCTCGCCCGACTTATCAGTTCTGGATTATTTTATTTTGGGGAACTATTAAAGATAAACTTTATGAGAGCCCATTAACAACGATTGAAGATTGTATGCAGATAGTAAGAAATACATTTCAAAGCATATCACAGGATTCAATTAGAAGAGCTACCTATGAGGAACTAATCCGAAGGTGCGAAAAATGTGTCGAGGTTCCAGGGCGGAATTTTGAGCAATTATTAAATTAAAATAAAATCATGTTTTAAATTGATCTTATTCTGTGCTATTTTAGTTCATACCATATCTTCAATTTGATTAATACGCATGTTACAGTGTTAGTGTTATTTTCCGTTTTTGTGGATATCGAGTAGCAAATGTGCTGCAAGTTCTTGATATTACCTTATCACATTCTCCATAAATAATAAACAAATTTAAAAAGTCTTCGTGGGTGTAATTTAAACGTGCTGGCATTTTTTGACATAAGATAATGACTGATTGTTTCGAATCATGGCTATTTTGATGAAATGATTACAACAATTCATGAATTTCTAATAAAATCGCAAATATTTCAAGAAGTTGAAAACTTTAACCCCTCAATATCAGAAAAAGGGAATTCAATTTTACACAACTTGACGTAAAAAAATACAGGGTGTTCCATTTGACCTAAACAAGTTGACAAAATGTAACGCGTAAAACGGAACACTTATATGATATTATTGAATTTATTTCAGTCGTAGAACTTAGTTCTCCTTGTGTTCTTTCTCCGTGCCAAAGAGCAAATGAGGATGTCCTGCACAGAAAAAGTTATAACGGTTCTTGCAAACCGTCGCACCTGTCAAATTTTTTATAAAATGTCAAATATCTTCGAAACTACTGGGTCTAGATATAGGGTGTGCTCTATGCCTGAACTCAGAATTTTATTATCATCTCGAAAAGTGGAAAATATATAGGGTGTTCTATTTAAAATAAGCAAGTTGGTATTGACTTCCGGTATAACCAGAAGTACCCATGCATGCTTCTAATTACTTTAGTTGGATTGGCCACAGCGGCATTAGTAACTATCTAAATTTTCAAAAATTTCTGATGCGTACTTTTCTCTATATCGATCGATTCAGCTCTCAGTGAGACACCCTGTATAGATATTAGAGGCGTAGCAAACCAGGCCTGTCCGACGCCTTTCCAAATTTTACGTAAATCACACACTCCGAACTGCTGGAATTCGATTATTGACTTGGTTGTTGAAATTTCCGGTGTAATTTTAATTTGATTGCCTCCTCTAATAGATTTGCAAGATTGATTATATTTACCACTTGACGGGCTTGTAAAATAATCAGTATGTTTAAGTAGCAGCTTAAAATAACCTTGTGTAAAATTAATGAACTTTCTTAAATGTATATATAGGGTGAACCATTAATAATGGGCCATTATTCAAAGGTACGTTCTTTGGACCAAAATATGAGGATATAACCACACATGCTTTAGTAAATTGTTGCTGTGAAAAAAGATACAGGGTGTAAGAAAATGCATAGAAGTTGGACGAAAGTTTACTCCAAGTTGCATCAATTAATTCATAAGAAAGCCAGTGATTTTGGGTAGGTGTCACTTTTAGTTTTTACTTACGTTGTGTAATTGTGTCAATAAGTACAAAGTGTCACAACGTTTCGTAAAAAAAGAGAAAAGATATTCATCATCAGGTATAGATAGATAGATTTATTTTATATGAAATAATTAGATTGTATAGACTCGTCAATTTTAGAACACGGAAAATACAATATAAATAAAGTAGGTACAATTAAAATAAATGACAAGAATAAAACTTATATCATAAAAGGTTGAAACACGAAATATGGTTACTAAGTTCCCAAACAATTAAAATGATATTGGCAAAGAAAATAGTAAAATTCAAACAGACTGGGAGACAAAATAATCAAAGAATTCCTGAACATATACAGAAAATCTCCTCTTTCAGAAAACTTTTGGACTTTTTTTCAAATTTGGTGGATTTCGATTTTCTCTAATCATTTGGTAAACGATTGTACAGTTTTATCGATAAATATCTACAGAAATTCATGTTCTTTGCTAAGCGAGAGAGTCGGTTTATCTTCGTCGAGGACGGACGTGTTTGTGTTGACGCTCCCGAAAAAACGCAAAAGAACTGGTTAAAACTCCATTAAACTCGATAAGATTTAAGCCATCGGTAGATTAAAAAATTCTGCGTAAAATGCAGTGTAATAGAAGAACAAAGCACACACTGAATTACTAATTAAAAAATTATTGTAAAGTGTTAGGTACCAACAATAAACTAAACAAGTGTCTATATTAGCGCAGTGCCTATAGCCGGAGCACGTCGTAAAATTTATACCTGGGCGAAGATGTGGAGCGATTTGTTGCTGGCTAAAGTTTGTTCACCGAGCTCCGAGACAAAACACGCGCTGTTCTCGTGCGCTTAGTTCACCAGAGCCTTCAGGCGTAAAATTATTATCAATACTCAATAACTGAAATTAATAAGTTTAGAACTCAAAACACAATAACAATACAATTGTAACACTACGTAATTTTCGTCATTATCAATACTCAATAACAAATTAAATTACTCACAAGTCGAAGAACATACGTAAATACACTATTACGCCAATTACATACAACTGAAGTCGAGAAAACTGTTTGCAATCTCCTAAAAATCGGTAAAGGTATTTACACAGAACTTCCCTCGTTATTTGTGCATGGCGATCACTAAAAAAATATTAAATACGAAATGACATTGAGAATAATAATGGAAATATAGCTATTGTAATTATTACAAAGAAATCCTGATAACTTTTGGTCAAAAAATAGTGCTCATCCAACAGCAAAAGTTCAATACTAAATAACAGGTCTCCCATAAATTATTTCTTGGGATGACCACCCTGTATATTTTCCAATAAAATTATAATAGCATGTCAAATAGTATTGCCATTAGACAGTTCCACATTCACGCAGTGAAGTGAAAGTATAGTGGTGGTTAAAAATTTAATTTTTTTTTTTTGAAATTTTTCAAAACTGTTGGATAAAAATGTTCACTCCTTTTTCTTCTGCAATAGGTTCAGAATGTCATGAAACATGGAAATTTTAAATTTGAGTAAAAAAAAAAAAATTTCCATCTGTTTTAGTGGTTAAAAATTTTTCAAAAATGTGTGAAAAAAATTTTCAAATTTTTTTTTCTGCAATAGGTTTAGAATGTCATGAAACGTGCAAATTTTAAATTTCAGCAAAAACAAATTTTTCCATCTATTCTAATGGTAATTTTTTTTCCAAAGTGGTAAAAAAAAATACATCTATTCTATAGTAAGTAGTGAAATAGATTTTATCATTTTTTTTTTATTTGTTTGAATAGATTTAGAATGCTATGGAAACGTTGAAATTTTAAATTTGAACAAAGAAAAAAAATTTTTTTTTGAAATTTTTCCAAAATCTTGGTTAAAACATTTTCAAAATTTTTTCTTCTGAAATAGGTTTAGAATGTCATGAAACGTGTATATTTTAAATTTGAGCAAAAAAAAAAATTCCATCTATTCTAGTGGTAATTTTTTTTCCAAAATGGTAAAAAAATGTTACAATTTTTTTTCTTCCGAAATAGGTTTGGAATGTCATGAAGCGTGGAAATTTTAAATTTGAGCAAACAAAATATTTTCTTCTATTCTATAGTAAGTACCTACTTAGTGATGAATACATAAATTTTTCCAAGAAAATTTTTCGGAAAAATTTTTAAACTTGTTTTAATACGTTTAGAATGCCATGGAAATGTGGAAATTTTAAATTTGAACAAAAAAAAATTCCACCTATTTTGGTGGTAAAAAATTTTTCAAAAATGTTGGTAAAAAAATTTTCAAAAATTTTTTTTTTTTTTTTGAAATACGTTTAGAATGCCATGAAACGTGAAAATTTTAAATTTGAAGAAAGAAAAAAATTCTCATTTTAGTGGTAAAAATTTTTTCAAAAATGTTTTTCTTTTCTGAAATAGGTTTAGCGCGTCATGAAACATGGAAATTTTAAATTTGAGCAAAAAAAAATTTTTTCATCTTGGTAAAAATTTTTTCAAAAATGTTGCAAAAAAAATTTTCAAATTTTTTTTTTTTCTGAAATAGGTTTAGCGCGTCATGAAACGTGGAAATTTTAAATTTGAGCATAAAAAAATTTGTTTTACTATTTATTCCGTTTAGACGGTCCACCCTGTATATTTTCCAGTGAAATTTCTACCACGTCTTCGCTGACAGTAGCGTCAACTATCTACCAAATTTGACTGTTATCCTTCAAGTAGTTTTTTAGTAAATGCACCAACAGACAGACAGACAGACAGACAGACTGACGGAATTGAAAAACCTATATTTTCGTAATCTACGTGTTCTGAAACGTCAGAATCCGAAAAAATCTCGGAGGGTGATTTTTTCTCGAATACAATACTTCCCTTCGGTATGCGAGGGAAGTAAAAAATGCAACCAATGGGGATGGAACAAGTCGCAATCATGCATATTTGTTTGTCTCAGCTTTCCGTGAATATGCTTTTAGTGTCTAGCTATATTAAGTAGGCCAGTCACCACGAACTTCTATAGTGAAAGAAAAGTTGGACAAAAATTGCGAACGTTTTTAATCTTTGAGACAATATATGAGGAGGAATAAAAAATCCGGTTTTTACACCCGGTTTCGCCCCCCGGAACATTGTTAAACTATCAAAAAACGTAAATTTGCAATACAAATTTGCAACAAAATCCGATATTTATGCAAATCTTTGAGAACATTTTAATAATTATTAGACATATTCAATCAAGTTGGCACCCTGCTACGATGATCGGAACATTGCAAATAGTTATCAGTGTTTTTTTCCACAACAACAATTTACTAATGCAAGTTTGGTTATATCGTCATATTTTGGTCTAAAGAATATACCTTTAAATTATACCCTATTATTAATGGTTCATCCTGTACATGTACATGTAACGCGATTTCAAGCGTTTTATTAGAATATGTAAATCAAACGGAGCATTTTTGTAACGCTTTAGACATTAAACCACCCACTGCTGTATAATTTCTTAGATTTCAGCACGACACGTGAGTTCTAGCGTATGTTATTTTAGAAGTAGCGTAGGTTTACTGAGATAGGTTTGATCGATTTTAGACGTATCGATTCTAGAACAATTATTTGTATTAATTATTTGTACTGAACATGAAACATATTGAGTTTACGTCAAGCCAAGCGTCCACATACAAGCGGTAGTTAGTCTACTTAATTTTTAGGCGACTTAAAAAAATTTGAAACAATTGGAGGTTTTCAATTCAACTCAAATGTATGTTTTAGTTCCATATCCACGTAGTAAGTATAGTAAAACATTTTTTTAGTGGAAACAGGTTTAGAATGTCATGAAATATTGAGATACAGGGTCTAATTAGTTTCATGTCATTAAAAAAACTGGTAATAGGGACCGACTAGACAAACAGAAAACTTATATGACCTTTTTCTCTAGAGGCACTTTGAAAAAAGCTGACCTGGGTTTACATTTTTAATGTTAAGGTAGGAAAGATTTGAGAACCACTGTTTTTCAGGGTCAATGGATATTATAGACCGAATATTAGAAATAATAAAAAATTGTAATACCCGACTTGTGTTCCCGTCGGTAGAAGTGCGGCACTTTGATGGGATTATTTGTATCGAACTTTTTATACCACTAGTTATGAAAATGTAAATAATTCCTTCTTTTTCGGCACAACACAAGCATAGCATGGCCGCAGGGGTTTAAATAGGATTTGTTTACATGTGTTTTTTAATTTGGAACAGAGCTATTATTGTAGCTTTTATAAGAATTTATAAAATTTAAAAGTGGTTTATTAACAATTGTAACATTGAGTTAAAAGCTTAAAAAATTAGTAATTGTTTTATGAAATTGGAAAACGAACAGTTAGACGTCCGAGATACGATAACAGAAAATAGCTGTTTATTTTAAGTTAGGAAAAAATCTGATTTTTTTAACGAATTGAGCGCATGATTTTTCCCAATCAGGTATCGAAAACTAAAAATCAAGTCTTTGGTCTCTATGAAAATCAATGTAAACAATAATAAACAGATAAAAACAAGACAACGAATACTAATAATAATAATCGTATCTTTAATGGCCAATAGGTAACACCCAATAACTGAACAATTCTTTTGAATTTTTTACAAAAATTGTTCGAAATGACCTCCATCTCCACGTATACACATTTCGGTACGTCGAACTAATAACATACTTACTCCGTTCAACACATTTGGTAAATTAGGATAATTTTTTATGATTTCTATGCACATTAAAATACGTCATTACAATTGTTCTAAAGCTCTTCCGCACCAGCTGCATTTCCACCACTTTCTCTATGTACCAAGTCCATATCCGCGAGCTCTGGATAAGTGTAATCTCCCATAATGTCCAAAATCTGCGTTTTAAAACACCACACTAAACTGCGAATTAACGTTATCAATAAAGAAAACAAAAAGAAAAACTTGGTCCAAAATACAAAAAGTAACACAAAAAGCACGAACGAGAAGTAGTGTCTTACGTAACCAAGTACTAACGACTTGAACGATAAGTCAATAAAATAAATCTTAACATAAGTGGCACAAAATTCAAAAAGAAAAGCAACAGACAGAACCAAGGGACGGGTACGTCGCGTCATGCGTACTTACCAAGTAAGGACAAAACTGAAATTATTACTTGAAAATATTACAAGGGAGAGTATAGCACGCCTAATAGGATGATGTCCTCTGTCGGTCGCTTTTAACTGCTTTGTAGGCATGCTTATTTGCAGGAATGTCAGAGTATCTTGTGCGACAAGACGCGAGGCAATAAAACCTACCCCAATATGCCAGCAGTTCTCAAACTAGGTTATTAAGTATTTTGGAAATGTTTGTTTATTTTCTCTCTCCAAAACTATGAGCTTTAGACCCCATGTTATATAAGGTTTTTTTGTTTGTCCTGTCGTTCCCTACCACCGGTTTTTTTAAAGACATGAAACTAATTACACCCAGTATTTTTACGTTTTATTTTTATAGATTACTATTTCTGCTGTTCGCCAATTCCTACAAAGAATATGCTTTAGTTAGAATATTTTGACTTGAGATTTTTTATCGATAAGTGGATTCATAATCTGGAAGGCAGTGAAGGCACCAGTCGCAACTCTTATCTAGCTAGATCCTAGATCATACATTGTAGTGAAGATAGAGATCGAATTGCAACAAGCTATTAGATTAAAGTGGTTTGGTGCACATTTTCTATTGTTATATAATGTTTGATTTGCTGTAAGTGTGCCACAGTATGTCATTTGTCTAATTAAGATTTTATATAACTGACGCAACTACATATTAAACAGGTAAAAGCGTAAAATTCACTTAATGTTATTGTTGTTATTGTATTTTTCTCGTATTTTAGAAATGAACTCGTCAACAGATTCGTGCAAATCGAAATGAAATCAAAAGGATTATGAAACTTTTAGGTTGGTCATACTTTCGCTGTCACTATTTTGAAACGGATTAAACCTGGATTACTTATTCATTGCTTGAAATGAAAACAGTGCAAGTGGCCGTTCTAGAGTTTTACATTCTTATACTTAGACAAGTCCAAGTTGTAGTCAGGGGCGGCTCTAGCAAGTTTATCAGGTGGTGTGAAATCTCACTGTGGCGCACAATGGGCTAGAATCCCAAATCCTGGCCAATAATCGAAAAATCGTTCGTTATATTCTGTCTTAATTCACTTAGTTTTGTAAAGCAGGGTTTCCTGCGTGTAAGACTGAAACGACAACTACCTACGTTTTATACCTGCCGTTGTACCTTAGTCGGAACTTGGCCATTTTCGAGTGGATAACGACGCAAGAGTCGGTAACGAAATACGCAACGTTCGTATGTTGTGAATTTTTGTTATCACAGCGTGTGTTTTTGCCTAAGAAAAATGGAGGCTACTTCTGAAGGTAATGTACAATATTACCTATGCGTTGAAATTCAATTTTTTTAATTTCATATTATGAAAAATAAATGATAGCAATACAAACGCGCGTGTTAGGGTAGCAAAACAAACGCTGAACCGTCGTTGAAAATGAGCTCTTCTGATTACACGTGGATTTTCGTTTGCCCGACAGTGCATATTTTTAAAATTAAACACTCTATTTCTGGTAAAACACGGCTCATCGGCGAAACACAGAAATCCTCATTTGCCGCGTGTTTTCTTAAAATCCACCTACAAAATGGCATTCGCTCTACAAAATCTTGAGGTTCTACTGCTTGGACACGTTGATAGTGATGGGGATGTAAGTTCATAACTCTCAATGTCCTCCATACCACAAAATGGGATATTCCCACACGGTTCGCGATATCGCGGGTGCTTAATCCTCTTCTACCAGTCCCAAAATTTGAACCTCTGCGTCAATTACAATTTCTTCGCGTTGTTAGCCTCGTTTTCCTCCATGTCCATCGAGACGACCTGTTTCTCGAAGACGCTGGTCAATACTAACAAATGTACGAGCACAAGGATGACGTCGATTAGGGAACCTTAAACGATAAAGCTCTTCCTCACCAGCTGCATTTCCACCACTTTTTCCATACACCTAGTGCATATCCGTGAGCTCTGGATAAGTGTAATCTCCCATAATGTCTAAAATCTGCGTTTTAAAACACCACACTAAAATGTGAATTAACGTTATCAATGAAGAAAACAAAAAGAAAAACTTGGCCCAAAATCCGAAAAGTAACACAAAAAGCACGAATGAGAAGTAGTGTCTTACGTAACCAAGTACTAACGACTTGAACGATAAGTCAATAAAATAAATCTTAACAGAAGTGGCACAAAATTTAAAAAGAACAAAAGCAACAGACAAATCCAAGGAACGGGTAGGTCGCATCGTGTGTACGTTGTTTACCAAGTAAGGACACAAACTGAAATTATTACTTGAGAATATTATAAGGGAGAGCATAGCACGCGTAATAAGATAATTTGGCCGCGAAGAAGCAAAAAACATGGCGATGTCCTCTGTTGCTAGCTTTTAACTGCTTTGTCGGCATGCTTATTTGCACGAATGTCAGAGTATCATGTACGACACGACGCGAGGCAATAAAGCCTACCCCAATATGCCTGCAGTTCTCAAACTATGTTATTAGTATTTTGGAAATTTTTGTTTATTTTTTTTCTCCAAAACTATGAGCTTTAGACCCCATGTTATATAAGGTTTTTTTGTTTGTCTTGTCGTTCCCTACCACCAGTTTTTTTTAATGACATGAAACTAATTACACCCTGTATGTACATACATTGATGACGCGAACATCATTCGGATTTGGACTGTATAATTTAGGGCGGGCCGAAAAAATTTTTTTCGGAAAATTAATTTGATATAGTCATAAAAAGTTGAAGGCTATAAAGACATGTTCGCTAAATTTTTCTTTTATTTTTGCTTAATTTTTGGCCGCGCCCCATGGGCCTTAAAAGGGCAAAATTTTCAAGGTCATATATTGTTTTCGTTATAGCGTCAAAAAGTTAGGAATCAATGTATACAGTAACCAAAAAAAATATGAAAGAAATAAAAGAATTTTTATCCGCGCTCCAGGGCCCTTAAAATATATAAAAGCAGCTCTTCGTTTGAGTAAATGATAGGCTGCCTCATATTATTGTATTGATTGTCTTTATTTAATATAATATACATACTTTATCAATTACTCAATCCAGAACTCACCGCGAGGAGGTGGCTGCTTACCAAGTTCCTCCCACCCCTTCCTCCCTTTTTCGACTACTTGTACTTATTCTAATCGTAGATCTAACTTACTTATTACTCAGTTTTGCTTTTTTTGGATCTATAGTGTAGTATAGATTTTTGGTTTCAAATGATGGCGGATCACTCCTCACCAAATTTTACGCGAATGTACCCGTCTCTTGAGTCACGACTACAAACTTTGCCTGAAGCTTCAGTGGTGATCTTTACACATCACTCGACAGCTTGAGTGTGGCATGGAAATTGTTTAATAGTGATGGCAGATTTGCTCTGAAGTGCTGTCATTAAATCGTCGGTAGAAATGGTCATTGTAAGAGGCGGTTCGGTTACGGTACATTTGTTCCAGTCAATTAAATCGATATAGTCCTTAGCATTGTAGTTGAAAGCAGATATTTTAAACACTCTTACATATTTTGAATCTCTCGAATTCCTAGCCCTCAAAATGCGATAAATCCCAAGTTCTCTTACATGACTCCGAAAATCTGTGATGGTTAACAAAATGTTTTCGGGGTGTCCAAAATAAGCGTTTGTGCTAATAACACTGTCAATAATCTTCTTTATTTCATTTGGAAATTCTCTGGATAGACTTATCGATTTCCATAAATATTGCCGCTCCATAGTGGCATAATGACGAGCAGACTTTCATAATAAAATTTGTTAGTACAACCAAGGTTTCAGAAGGCTCACTTAACGTGAAACTAAATAAACACATTATACTTGCATTGTACCACATACATACAGGTCGACACTCGTAACTATCACGCAGTAGGCAGTTATTACCAGGACCGGGATAAGTCTGGATGAAGCGAAAAAAATGTTTTTAGGTTGGGGCGCGGCTAAATATTAAGATAAAATTACGAGATTTGATTGGTGATTTAGACCCATTATTTAAAAAGTATTTACGGCTATACCAGATCCAGAATAGTAATTTTACAAAAATTTTATTTTAAGGCCATTGGGGCGCGGCCAAATTTCATTTAATACTTTTCATAAAAATTCAGGACATTTTAAAAGTTATTTTACAACTTTTTTTGCTATACCAAATCAAATTTCAAAAAAAAAATTTTTTCAATCGTTTTCGGCCCGCCCTCCTACTGTTTATATCATTTTTACTTAAAATCGTACCAATTTTCAAACGACAAAGTTTATCACAGAGCTAGAAATTATCGGAAAAAGTACAACACTGGTTTGAAAATAAGCAACAGGCAGACCAGATCTCCGTTTTGGGGTATAGTATATTAATCACTTCAGGCGCCACTTGGTGTGCCGCTAAACTTGTAATGTTGTAATCGTCGAAGATAACATTTTTCGCCTTTTACGTAACCAGAACTGTTAACTTACAATTTCCCAGTTTATTTAGCACAAATTGCGGCTTTTGCCACCCACCGATTTCCCTTTTTGCAAAGTTTAAGTGTCTCTGGTGGTCTCGAGCGTAGGAATTTAAACAGCTTAGCTTTAGTTTTATTTTTTACTTATTTATGTCATAGCCTTAGTCACTATAATTTCTTCGTTAGAGGACAGTGCCACCTCCGCCCGTATTAATTTGAATGAAATTTCTTATGCAAATGGTACTTGAAATGGTATAATTGGCAATTATTTATCATGAGAAGTGAACGAAATTTCAATCATTGTCAAAAGATCTGAATTATAGCCCAAGAGTCGGTGACATTGAACGTGCCGTCATGCGTCATCGCGGGTTTTTAAAATTCTAGTGAAAATTGATTGTAGAAAACCATACGAACAAAATGAGCCCAGTATGAGGAGGTTTCTCTATCCGGAAGTATTTTTAATTTAATGAATTATCATTAAAAAACAATAATGTTTTGCTGTTATCGCGGAAATTAATTTCAATTAGAGCACTTTTTAGGAAATTTCATGCTGTTTCAGAAAAACCTGGTATGACGACCTCTACTCTGCCAGGGTTCGGCCTCACCTGGAAAACCTGAAAAACCTGGAAAAGTCAGGGATTTTAAGATCATGTGAAAAAGTCATGAAAAAGTCAGGGAATTTTTAAAATATTGATAAAGGTCAGGGAAAAAAATTAAAAACCTGGAAAACATAATTAAAGCCATAGCTTCTCTTATTTTGACGAAATCATCAACTACAGTTTAATAGTAGACAATGTCTTTATATTTTCTCTTTTAAACCAAGAGCAATGCTTCAAAAAAGGTGTGATATTATACCGCTTGGATACTCTTTAATCTATTTTGTTAATGCCTAAAATAAAAGGCTTAGAATCTAAAAACGACATTAACTGATATACTGTCGTACCTTTTTTGTAGTTATTGGTTTAGTAGCTCATTTTAGTATGACTAATAGAAAATCTTGACAACGCTAGAATAACGCGAGTCTAAAAGGCTTTAACCTTAATGAATGATAGATTACAGGTGTGATCAATAGTGTGTGTACTTACAGTTAAATATTTTTAGCGTTATCATATTTTTACAGTGTGTTTTTATAAACCAAAGAAATATTATTATGTTTTTAAAATGCGGCTTATTATACAAGGTGTAATTAGTTTCATGTCATTAAAAAAAACTGGTGGTAGGGAACGACAAGAGAAACAAAGAAACCTTATGTAACATGGGGTCTAAAGCTCATAGTTTTGGAGACAAAAAAATTAACAAAAATTTCGCAAATTTTCAATAAAATTTTTTGAGAACTGCTAGAATATTGAGGTAGGTAGATCGTCGCGCATGTCTGCCTTATACTCTGACTCTCCCTTGTGCAATATTTTAGTTATTGTGGGAATTTCGTTATCTACACACGTCCAACCCGCCGTTCGTTGTTTTTGTTATTTTTGAATTTCGCGTCATTGTCTATATTTATTTTATTGAATTACCGTTCAAGTTGTCAAATTCTTGATTACGTACAGACACAACTTACTTGTTCGTTCTTTTTGTATTCCTTTTTGGCTTTTGTACCAAGTTTTTATTTTATTTTTCTTTATTGACAACGTTAGTTGATAGTGTAGTGTTTAGTGTTGAATGAAGTGCGTATGTCCTTAATTCGACGTACCGAACTGTGTATTGATGCAGATGCAGATTTTGAATCATTTAGTAAGCTTTCAACCCAGGTCACTCATTTATGTTACAAATGTTAATAAACCACATTTAAATTTTCTAAATTATAAACAATCCAATATTTTGTTCCAAATTAAAAAACACACATGTAAAGAAATGCTCTGTTTAAACCTCTTTGGCCATTATTTGCGTGCAATTGTGCACGAAAAGAGAACGAATTATTTACCTCTTTATACTTGCCTCAGTTCAGTTGAGGCGATCCATCAAAGGCGGTGGATGATCCTTCGACACCGCGTGTGCCTGCGAGCACTTTTTTATGACAATTTAAAAGTTGTATAATTGGGAAGTACAAGTCCATTGACCAAGAAAAGCAGTGGTTCTCAATAGTTGTCTACTATAATATTAAAAATATTGACCTAGATCAGTTTTTTCAAAGTGTCCCTAGAGGGAAAAGTCATAAAGGTTTTTTGTTTGTCTAGTCGGTCTCCATTACCAGTTTTTTTAATGACATGAAACTGATTACACCCTGTATACTGAATTGTTCTGAAATCCAGAACGGAGAAATTAGATGTGAAAAAATGCACTTATTTTCAAATATATGTAACTCTTTAACTATATACGCTATTGGGTCAGTCAGACCTGTTATATAGTGTCCAAGGTTAAAATATTTTATTAATATATATTATCTTGGCATTGCCTGATTTTAAGAGCTTTTAAGTTGTGCAAAACTGAACTTTTTTTTACCCGATCAATAATTAGAAATTTTTATTTAATTTTGTTATTTTCTTGTTAATTTTAAAAGTAAAGAAATTGCTATGTTTTATAAAATATATAGTTTATATGTATAGTATAACTCTTATTCTTAAATAAACTAATGGTGAGTAGTAATGTTTTTTAAAAAAGCATTCAGTGTGTATTCCATTACAAGTATGATGGCTAAAATAGTTGAGTATTGACAAAAAAAAAAAATTAATGTTATTTTAATGTTACCTGGAAGTTAGTTCAAAAAAGCCATGGAAAACCTGGAAAAGTCAGGAAATTTTATGGGCTATTAAGAGTCCGAACCCTGTCTTACCCATTTGAAGGAGGTGATAGGTAACAAAGTTTTATCGTTATGGCGTAGAAACATTTTTTAAAATTTTGTTCGATTTTGTGCGCTCTTTCAGAATATTATGGTATGATAGCCCAAAAACGGCCGGAAATGCGTCATATCGGTTGCACCTTTAGTGGAGTCAGGAGTCGGAAGGACATGCAAGTTTCTGCTACTGGGTCAATCCCAGTTTACTCCACCAGTTTTCGAGGGTGCCGAAACCGATTCTGGGGTTCAAAAAAGTTTTCGGCTACCCCCCCGAAATCGCCCCGAAACCACCCTTAAAGTCTCTTTCCCGGCGCAGGCATCAATCCAATCCTGTATTTTGGTGAATTGGCCCTCCTTATAGCTTAAGGTGGTAATTCTAGACGGGAATGACCCCAATCACCCCTCCCCCTCGATTCAACCCCTATAGGGCGTCGAATTTTTTTTTTCTAAAAATATTTATAATTTTTCAAAACGGGATTTGTTGGAGGGAAGATAAAGATGACCAGGGTTATAACCAGAGGTTTCAATCCCTCTAGGGGTGGATTTTTTTTGTAAAAAATATTTAACATTTTCAGAGGGGGGAAGGTTGATGGAGGGGAGAAGGTGACCAAAATTATAACCAGGGGTGACTACAACCCCTCCATGGATTTCCACTCCTGAGGGTTGTTACAATCCTGGACGCCGCTCATCTTCCCTCCATCAAACTCCCTCTCTGAGAATGTTGAATATTTTTTGCAAACAAAATAATCTATCCCCTGGAGGGATGGAAACCACCCCTAGTTAAAACCCTGGCACCTTCATCTTCTCCCTTTTTAAAAATTGTAAATATGTTTTACAAACAAAGAAAAAATTTCAACGCCCTATAGCAGTTGAATCGAGGGGTAGGGGTGATTGGGGTCATCCCATCTAGAATTACCACCTTAAGTTATAGGGAGGGCCAAGTCACCAAAATACAGAATTGAACTGATGCCTGCGCCGGGAAAGAGACTTTAATCTCCCCCTTAAACCTCCTTGGAGTGACAGTTACCCATTTAAAATTTTTAAATGAAACGAGGGTGCGTGCGATAGCTCATTCGAAAGGGTTTTTAATTCTCCGTCTATAAGGTTTTTTGAATTTTGTAGAGTATTTAGGATACTCTACAAATACATTTTAAAATTTATTTTATTCTATTTATTCTAGGAGCTAGTGTCGAAAAGTGAAAAATGTATCAAGCCACTAACCGAAGTAGTTTGTCCAAACAAGCAACGTATTTCATAGTAATCAAACCACTAGGTTCTTCGGTTTGAAGAGAAATTGTACCTTTGTAATATTTTAAAACTGTTTTGAGAATTACTGTTGTCTGCAAAAATATTTAAAAAATAAATGACTTATGTTATTGTTGCTGTACAGGGTGCCCCAAATTGCTTGATTTTGGCTGGTTTTCCTATTTTCAGACCAGGTAGAGAAAAACTGACGTATGAGTCTAGAGCTCGATTTTTGTGAAACGTCGATTGGTGAAAACCGCATTTCGATATCTCTAACCGTTTCCGAGATATCGGCAAAAATTGACATTTGGCAGATTCCGAAAAACTGTCATAACTTTTTTATTTGCGAATATCT
The DNA here is from genome assembly GCA_963583905.1 of Stenurella melanura. Lineage (NCBI taxonomy): Eukaryota > Metazoa > Arthropoda > Insecta > Coleoptera > Cerambycidae > Stenurella > Stenurella melanura. Next base: position 121,708,559 of record OY757315.1, on the reverse strand, counting down.
TTTAAAACAGTAAAAACTTTCTAATGGCACTTTTTGGCGTAGAATAAGATGCATTTGTCAAAAAAAATATATCACTTTTCAATTGTTCGATATCAAAGCTAACTTTGTTATTTCAAATGGAAACCATAGTTGGCTTTGACTTTGGAAAATAGGAAAAAAAATAAGCTTTCCAAAAATATATATGTCAAAATATGTCTAGTCATCCTTGCTGCCAATATAACACATTTCTCTTTAAAAATGACATTTTTTTAACATTTAACATTTTAACCCAGTTGGCCACACAAAAACAGTTGCTTTGCAGATCTAAAAGTTAGTTTGACAGTAAATAAAATAAATGTTAAAGTTGACATCTGTTATAATCTCTCTGCATTATTCCAAAATGTATGAAAACTTTGAAAAATGCCAGATATTTATATGCTATACTGAATCAGGCCGAAATTCTGAAGATGCCTTAAATCTATATTTCGAACGTTACCCTGAACGCCAGCCGCCAAGCGAACAAATATTTCCTAGATTGGAAAATGCGTTGATGAATTATGGATCATTTGTCAAGCCCAGACCTAAACAGTATGCTATTGAAGGTAGAGACGAGGTGGAGGCAGAAGTAATTGGAGCAGTTTTAGAAAATCCTGAAATTTCTACCAGATAAATAACTGTAACTAAGGGTGTGAGCAAAGCCGTAGCCAAAGAATTCTCAAGAAATATAAATATAAACCTTATAAAATCAGGCTCACTAATCAAATATTCCCTGGTGATCAAGAACGCAGGATTAATTTCTGCAACTGGTTCATCAGAAAATGCAATGAAAATGAAAATTTTCACCGAAATGTCATTTGGACCGACGAAGCAAGAGTAACCAGCAACGGAATATTTAATCGACATAATCGGCATCGTTGGTCGGACCATAAAGAGCATGTTTTCCAACCTAGACATATGCAAGGATGATTTGGTTTCAATATTTGGATTGGAATAGTGGGGCAACGAATGGTGGGACCTTTTATTTATGACGAAAACCTTAACGCCCAACGGTACGTTAATATTTTGGAAACATTGTTGAACTATATTTAGAAGACTTGCCCCTTGCCGATTTGGTACGAAAGTTTTATCAACAAGATGGCGCACCAGCCCATAACGCGGCGGTTACAAGGAACAAACTAAATCAAATGTTCGAGGATCGGTGGATGGGAACAAGGGGGTCCAAACCATGGCCTGCAAGATCTCCGGACCTAAGTCCTTGTGACTTTTTTATTTGGGGTTTCGTCAAAGACCAGATATTTAAAACCATACCAGAAACGCGTCAAGATTTAGAGCAACGAGTGAGAAATACAATCGCTGGGATAACACCTTTACAACTCTTAAATGCCGAGAAATCAGTAAAGGAGAGATGTCAATTGTGCATCGACCAAAATGGTAGACAATTTGAACACTATTTGTGATACTTCAATCGTTAAAGATTTGTTACCTACTTAATGAAATATGTTTAATTAATAAAATTAATTTAATAGAAAAACTATTGTTTTCATTTGAATAAGTGAAACTCTTGTTTTCCATGGTCAACTCTGCTAAAATGTCATTTTTAAAGAGAAATTGGCAGCAAGGATGACTAGACATATCTTGACATATATATTTTTGGAAAGCTTATTTTTTTCTATTCTCTATATCTCTATTTTCTAAAGTCAAAGCGAACCATGGTTTCCATTTGAAATAACAAAGTTAGCTTTATATCGAACAATTGAAAAGCTATATATTTTTTTTGACAAATGCATCTTATTCTACGTCAAAAGTGCCTATAGAAAGTTCTTACCGTTTAAAAAAATATTCACAAATAAAAAAGTTGTGACAGCTTTTCGGAATCTGCCAAATGTCAATTTTAGCCGATATCTCGGAAACGGTTAGATATATCGAATTGCGGTTTTCACCAATCGGCGTTTCACAAAAATCGAGCTCTAGACTCATACGTCAGTCTTTCTCTACCTGGTCTGAAAATAGGAAAACCAGCCAAAATCAAGCAATTTGGGGCACCCTGTACATAACAAAAAAGTATCAATGGAAATAATAACACAATGCTTATAAAAATGTTTTGTCGTATCTCGAATAATTTTATAATTATCGTCTACAAATTTTTTAAATCCTATGTAAACGTTTATACAAGTATTTTATAACACCCGTGAGAGCCATTATAAAATAAATTAAAGAACTACTTTGTTTTGTAAAAATGTGCCCATTTTGCGTCTATAAGCGTTGTATAAACGTTTTGAAAATGTTTATATCAGCAATCTTGTTTTATAAAAAATGTTCTGTAAACATTCTTTCAGCTTCTACAAAACATCAAATTGCTAGTTCGTTTGATATATTAATAAAATTTCTATTTTTGATTAAATAGATAAGTGTTTTGTAATCGAATTCTCTTTAGAATTGTTTTATATTCTAGTATAACTGGAATATGGATTACGAAAATAAGGCAGACTGGAAATTAATATTTTCGTATATTACTTTTTTCTGCTGTTTGCGAAATCCTATAAGATATGTATCTTTATTATAAGTAAACAAAAAATAATACACTTTGAAACATTAAAGGATCCTCCTACAGTAATTAACCGAATCGTTCGAATTTCCGCATACTTTTAACACGTTACGTCGTAAATAATTAGTAATTATATGGGCATATAATTAAATTTAAGACACATACGCGTCCTTGCGTGGACGATATTAATCTATTGTATCCACCACGTGCTGAAATGTGGATCAACATAGCGTTAGCCGTGCCATTTTTCCTACACTTATTATTTTAAATGGTCTCAAAATAATAATTTGTTAACAATGCCACCACTACTTGAATAATACATTGAAATTACAGCTATTAGCTTTTAATTCTATCCTACATGGTTTAGTAAATTAAATTTGCTATGATTAATCCACTGATTGACATGGAAGCTAATGAAATGCAATTTTTTGTGGTTATTACTATTACATCAATCACATGTCATTGTTAGTAGTAAAACAGACTAGATCGGCTTTTGACAACACGAGTATGTATACCGGGTGGCCACGAGTCAATGTACGCCCCCAATATTTTGGTTGTTTTTGTATTTAAAAATTTGGTTTTTGGTACAAATAAGTTAGACTATAATAGGCTACTTTTAGACTAACAGGAATGAAAATATCATTTCCGGTTGAACCGGAAGTGACATTAACTTTTTTTTCTTAAATGGAATAACTATATTTTTTTATGGTTTCTCATTAAGCATAAATTTCTAAATGCAACAGTTTGTTCATATGTAAAAAATAATAAGCGAGATACGAACAATTTTTAAATTTTTTCAAAATGGCCGCGTCAGATGAATGCGATGTAAGAAAATTACTAAGTAGGCTATGGAAATTATTAGTAAGGTTGTAAACTTGTCTGTAAAGCAGAAAATTTGAATTACTGATAGGTACCAGTATATTTAGTTTTTTTTTTTTTTTAAACGGAATTTCATTTTCATTTCCGTAGGGGTCCTATGGATTTTTTTTAAAATGGAACTGTGCTATTTCTTTTATTAATCAGAAATAATGATTCATAAACTATAATTTTTTGGCCATTAATCATTTCTTAACGATATCCTTCGTAATAATAGAAGTATTTTTAAAAAGTAAACACAAATTAAACTAGAAATAATTTTAATAGGTATAACATTACAACCATGAATAAATTACCAAGAATAACAAAACTGTTTAAAACCTAAATTACAATGAACCATTATAAAAATTGTTCAAATTGTTCATCGTTATGATGAATACACAGAGTAGTGCGACTTATCGTTGCACGTCTAACATTCTGTAATTGTTGAGGTGTTATTTGTGAAATTTCGTGTCGGACTCTTTCTTTCAGATCTTGCCTTGTGGTTGGAGCAGTCATGTAGACTCTATTTTTCAAATGCGCCCAAATAAAAAAAAATCAAGTGGGGTTAAGTCTGGCGACCTTGCAGGCCTTCTGACTGGACCATGGGTCCCAATCCAACGATCTGGAAATAATTGATTTAAGTAATCCCTAACGATAATAGCATTGTGTGGTCCAGCCCCGTCATGTTGGAAGTAAACCTCGTCAATATTGGTATTGGGAATTTGATTAATCTGTGGAACTATTATATTTTAGAGAAATTCTAGATATCTTGGTTCAGTTAAAGTTTCGTTAAAAATTATTGGACCTATGATATGGTCGCCCAGTACGCCTAACCAAACATTGAAGCCAAACCGCTCCTGGAACCGCCCCTGTCTCATAATGTGAGAATTATCAATTGCCCAATATCGAGTGTTGTTTCGATTAAATAACCCAAGGTTTGTAAATCTCGATTCATCACTGAACAAAATGTTTTTGATAAAATTCTCTTTTCTTAATTGGCGTAATTGTAACCAATTACAAAAGGTTATTTTTCATTGATAATCATTCTCATACAAAAATTGATGCAATTGATATTTATTAGAACGATAGCCGTGTTTCTTTACAATTTTTCTGGCTGATTCTTTGGAAACTGGTAATTCATGTTCAATTTGTTTTATCGAAATGGTTGGGTCAACATGCACTAAAGCTAATACATTAATTTCCATTTCTTCATCCACAATAAATCTTTTTTCAATTTCTATATTAGGTTCAGTTCTAAATTGTTGCTGCAACCGGGCGAAATAGTTTCTCGGAGGTTATCTTCTTTCTGGATATCTCCGTCCATACAGACTTTGTGCTTTAGTTGCATTACGTCGAGTCTCTCCATAAATAATGATCATGTCAACTTTTTTATCTCTTGAATAATTTTCAGCCATTTTATATTAATTTTCTTGTTTATAACAACTTCAATACACTTGCTTCAGAAAAATAGTGGGTAAGTCAAGACTAATTCAATTGTTGCGAGTGTGCGAATATAGATAGGTACCTTATTAAAATGATTTGTTGGCGCTTACTTTTTAAAAATACTTCTATTATTACGAAGGATATCGTTAAGAAATGATTAATGGCGAAAACATTATAGTTTATGAGTCATTATTTCTGATTAATAAAAGAAATAGCACAGTTCCATTAAAAAAAATTCCGTAGGACCCTCACGGAAATAAAAATGAAATTCCGTTTCTCTGAAAAAAACTAAAAATAGTGGTACCTATCAGTAATTCAAACAACTATTTTCTTCTTTACAGACAAGTCTACAACCTTACTAATAATTTCCATACCCTACTTAGTAATTTTCTTACATGGCATTATATCGAAAAAGCTAATTTGCATAAAGTGAGAACACCTAATTATAATAGTTTATTTTGATGAAAATATTTATCCTTCTAGGCATACCCCCCATTGTTGCCTCTGTTGTTATGATTTCTATCCTTTATTATGGCTATAAAATGTGATTATGTTGGGAGCAAAAAAGGTATGTATTGAAGAGATAGCTGTTATGTAGAGTCGGGTCCAGTTTAAAATGACCGATGTGTGAATTCATGTTGTGCATACGTTTTCACTATCTCTTGCACACAAACTTAAAGCAGTAGCCTAAAAACATTGTCAGTGTATGTCTACCAAGATTCTTTGAGGCGAAAATATGAAATGTACACTGAGGAGTGAGGAACATAGTCATAAGCTCAGCGATTCTCAAACTGTGTAATTTGACGACGAATATTATTTATTCCCGTGAACTAACCACTCTAAATGTGAAAAACGTCTTTATATGAAATATTTAAGTTATTTTTAGTGGTAAATAGTGGATATTCATCCGTTAAACGAACAATGTCAAACCACTAAGTCTTACAATTTTCTAGCATGTACTTGTACATATTATACGTTTTAGAATATAAGGAACGTAGGATCGCGTAGCTCAATCGGTAAGATACTCGAACAGCAATAAATGTAAATGGGGTGGTTGTGAGTTCGATCTCGATACTCACTTCTACTTTTTTCTTATTTAAGCTCTATTAAAAGTTAATAATTTTCTTTCTAAAATTTTTATTTCATTAAGCCGCGCCGCGAGTTTTGTTAAAACTTCATTTTCCCCAAAAATGTGTCTTATTACTACTAGCGCGTGTTTATCTCTAATACAATCGACTTACCTTACGTTATATATTAATACACGAATGGTGAAACGTGCGTCGAGTAGATAAATTGTTCAAGTGTAGTGTTGTATTGTTTATGAAAACGTGTCGTAAATTGTTAAGTGTAGTGTTCAAGTGTTTTAGTGTTTATGAAAACGTACCAAAGTGTTGTTCTTTCAGAATTGTTTTAATTTATTTGTTTTAAAATTATTGCTAATTTTTTTAATATATATTTTGTCAACCAGAATATTTATTTATTACCGCTAAAAGAAAAATAATTTATTTTCGTTATTATCATAGAGATTTCAAATTTTTTTTTTATTATATGAAATATTTTATTTTTACTAACTTTATTTCCCCTAATACTACAATCCTATCATTTCCTGGCAAGAAATGCCCATACCTCCCTGTGGTTCTTGCTGGACTGTAACAATGTTAGTCTTTGATTTATTTTCCTGATAACACATTGTTATTGACTGAATTGGGCTACTCATTTTTTGTTATCAGTTTCATTTGTGCCCGAGTCTATACATATATCTACAGTGTCCGTCATAAAGTTTGCCACATATGAGAAAAATTTGTATTATTGAGATTTCAAAAAAATACTATATTGGGGGTTCGTTTCTTTTTTTACATGCAAATACCTGTATTCAACTAAAATACATAAAGTATTTGTTGAAACTAATCAAATATTTGTGAAATAGACACAAGAATTTATGATTTTTCATACAGTAATTAATGGTAGGGGTAAAATTTGCACTAGTATATTTTCCTCATATCTACTTTAAAATTGATATATGGGGTCCTTGTTGTATTCTATGTACTTTTCCTTAATAACATGTTTCGATATCTTAACAATTTGACCCATTTTTCGATACTACCGTCAACTATTTTTTACAGTTCTGCCAAACCGGTGATCACATGACATGTGTCAAATGTAATTTTTTGTTGTCGGACATGCATAAACGAACCCCCAATAGAGTTTTTAGAAATGTCAATAATACGTTTTTTCTCTTATGTAGCCAACTTTGTGGCGGACACTGTATAATCAGAAGTCCACTAAAATGACAAAGTTACTAAATTAATAATCTTAACACTTTATGACAACATCTTTCTTATTTTTTTTATAATTATTTATGAACATCGTTGCTGTTACAGGAAAGAACTGTTTGAGAACTACTGGCATTTCTTATGCATCAAATAAAATCTTAGTTCAGACGTTTTAGCGGCCATGACACAAGTCAGCTAAATTGTACCCGATTCTAGTCTTGTTATGGTTCTACTTAGGTACTCTTATAGTTTTTTTAAATATACGTACTAAGAAAAAAAAGTTATGGGCAAAAATAATAAATATTTCCCTATCGGATGTCTCTTTCTAGGGAATGGCCACCTTAAGATGGAAAATTATAAAGATGTGTTGGTATTATTATTGTTATTATATATTTGTTCCTTTCCTCGTAACAGTTTTGCATAACATCTAGATGATTTCATAGATAATCAACGTGCATGTAATAATTAGTAGGTACTAAAACTTATAAAAATTGTTTTTAGAATTAATGAAGAGTTATTAAAACAAAATTAATTATTTCGTATCTTTCATTTTCTATATGTAACAGGTGTCTAATATAATAAAGGAGTGGCTTTGCAATATGCAATATGGCATTTTATTTGGCTAATGCCTGGTTTTAATTGGCCTTAACGTTATGTATTGTAATGAACAGAAATTATTTTTTATTAATAATTAGTAGCAATATAGACCGAATGGTAATAACGTTTATTAATTATTTTAAAAAAATTCACAGATCTTGCATCTTTCGCAAGTATCTTAAGCGTATTGAAAATACCAGATGCAACTATAATGCTCTTGGAGTCCAATGATGGATGGCCAGGATGATAGGTACTTTCAGTATTTGCATTAGGTACCATTAGCGATTAGTGATAAAATAAAAAAAAATTAAACTTTTACCAAATTTGATAATACTATTTGGGTTCATTGTATTGGACCCATGTTCATTGATAAAAATTTGTAGATTAACCCAGCTATCATCTGTCAAATTTTGCCATAAAGTTTGTAGAACACCCTGTACAGTGCTTTTCTACTGTACTTTTTTATATCATACTCAGATGTGTTTGATCATTTTATTTACATAAGTTTAAATATATTTGTCCATACGATCTAATTAAGCTAGCCCATGTTTTATTGGGTTATTTTGTTTTTTAAAGTTAATTTGAAAGTGACGGTGAAAGTGAAAGTGTCTCTCAGGGGACTCACCCTGTACATAAATAAATACACAAAATACAAGTTTAAGTTACAAATGATCTTTTATCATCCACAATCAAATAACAGAATTGATTTGTGACAAGCACAAGGCACATGGTTAAACTGACGCAATAATTTTCACTGCTTGAATTGTTATTGAAACGTGATATCCCTAATAGCATAACGTTGAGTGAACGGGACGGTTACAAGGCCGGCGCAGCGGCCTCGACAGAATCTGTCGCTCTCGATACGTTTTTTCTAAGATGGGTCCTATATCATGCGCCCAGTAGTATTTTCAATGCTAAAAATTAAATTAATTATTGTTTGATAGCATTCCACAACAGCACCCGACGTACCTAATCACCTGTATGAGAAAGCAAATCTCGACTATATAAAAAAATCAGTATAGTTCGCTACATACATTTAAGAGCATATAAAAAAGCCATAAAAACTGATCGTAAATCACTGTCTGATTTGGATAAGGGGATATCCCACAGAGGCGTAAGAAATGGTTTTGGAATGAATGAGTCGCTTTTTAAAAACCAATTTTATTGTTCACACATGAGAGATCAAGACAAGACTGACTATCATTTACAATTTGCTTCTATTTATAACATTCAATATGCTTACTCTAACATTTATTTATAAAAGGATTACAATATGCTTAGATATATAACTCCTCCATCCCTTGATGGAAATCATCCCTGATTTCTTAGATAATGATGTCTTCATTCTTCTGTGTCTTCTTTACATTTTTCTTGGATATATATTTATTTCTAATAAGATTACATACATATAATATAATAATGGTAAATATGAATAAGTATAGGAATATTGTCCATATACTAGTTTTGTTAATAATTATGGGCTCATTTAATCCCTTAATTATTTTCTGTTGTTCCATCAATTCACTTTGGGTTTGTATTAACTTATGTGTATTGATGGTATTTAGGTTCAAAGGTCCTGGGTTATAATTAATATGATATTCTCTAGGTTGTGAGAAGTTAAGATAAGGTAACTCAAATTTATAGATCATTTGATTGTTACTATGAGTTTTCAATACATGGTTATTTATGGTTACTTCACAACTTTTATTTAAATTTAGTACATAGGTACCTTTTAATTGCATTTTATTTATTAATTTGTCACAAGTTTGGGTTATTACAGTTTCAGTAGGTATCACTAATATCCATTTATTAGTTTTAATTTTTTGAATTTGAATTTTGTTAATTTCAATTGAGATAGGTGAACAATCTAAATTGTCTTTACTGAAAGTTAGCAAACTAATTTCGCATGGCATGTTATTATGAATTTTAACAGTGTTCACACTCTTGCAAAGATATTCGTTATCAGTGATACTTTTACATTTGTCGTCGGTAAATACATAGCTTTGTTCATTCAATGCTACATATTTAGATCGTGGTATAATGATTTGATAAGAGTCATTTGTCTTTACTGGCAGTGAATACAATTGAAAGTATTGATACATTTCTTTATCTACCAGAGGAATTTCTATAATAAAGATTATAGTAAAGTTAATTGAATAGGCTTTTATATTAGCTATATTTTCAAATTTTAAAATATTTTTTATATTTGCTTCGAATGGCAATTTAACTTCTTTTAAGTGAATTTCAGTATCTTTTATTTCTTTTAATAAATGGAATGGGTTAACAATTGAATTATGCAATGTGTTGAGCTTAGCAAATGTAATTGCAGTTTCTATTTTATCTAGCATATTATAAATTGTCTGATAGATAAAATTTATTTGATTTAGTATCATTTGGGTTAAGAAATAGTGATGGCTATTAATTTCATGAATTTTCATTTCTTTAACTATTTTCTCTATTTGCAAAATTCTTGATTCTAATATTAATTGATTGTGTGTTATATTTTGAGTAATTTCGTTAAAGTTATTAATTGATGAATTAAGTAGAGTAACTTGATCTTTAAGTATCGATTTTATTTTTTGTTGATTTTGTTGTAAATATGAAATTTGTTGGTTATATCTTTCAGCGTCTTCATTGTCAAGATTTCCAGTTATAATTTTTACAATTGATCCTAAGCCATTTATTAATCCGCGTTTTTGCCGGTTTGACTCTAAATAAGTTGGGTTAATTTGACTGATTTGTTCAATTATTTTACTTTCTAAATTATTTATAATGTTATAAGAATTAAAGTATTCTGTTTTATACTTTTCATCCAAGTTTAATATACCTTGTAGATTATGAAAATGTTTCTTAATCTGATTAAATTCAGTTATAATAGGGTTTAAGTCAAGGATTTGTATGTACGTCCAATAGTCATTGCTTATTTGTGTTTGTCCAAGTTGTAAGGGTAGTAATCCAGGATTGTTGTTAATCTTTGTTAATTCTGGGTAGGCTGAGGCGGTTCCGATGGTATATCTGAAAGATGAGGTTTCTTTAATTCTTTCAAATGTATTATTTCTGTTTGTTTATTACCGATATTTTTTATTTTGGCTTTATTATTTTGTAACAATTCAATAATAATAAAAGGGCCTAAATATTTATTCTTACTTTTTGCTGTTCGTTCTGGTGCCTTTTTATAAACTTTTTGATTTACTTTAAATTCATATTGTTTGGCTCCTTCGGTATTATGTTTATCAATCATTTTCTGTTTATTTGCTTTATCCTTATTTTCAACTTCTTGATAGAGGGTTTTTAATTTTTCTTGATGGGAAGTAATATAATCGGAATAAAAGGTAGTAGTGACTAGGTCTAAAGGATCTCTAGATTTTGTATGTCCAAAGGTCAATTCAAAAGGTGTAAAATTCGTGCTGGAGTGTATGCTGTTATTATAGGCAATTATTGCATAAGGCATTAGATTTATAATAGGTGTAGAGGGATCATTACTTCTAAGAATTCGAATATGTTCGATTAAAGTAGAATGAAAGCGTTCTACAGGAGAATTTGATTCATGATGACGGGGAGTTGTAAAGTGTACTTGGATTTTTTGAGCTTTGAAAAGTTCTATTAGGCAATGATTTTTAAATTCAGTTCCGCTATCGGATACTATTAATTCAGGGGTGCCATAATAAGAGAAGTAATTTATTAGTTTATCTTGAATTGAAATTGCATTTTTATTACAAGGAAAGGCTTGTCCTAATTTTGTAAATTTGTCAATAATCGTTAAAAAGTATTGGTTCTCACATATAAATAAATCCATGTGTAATATTTGAAATGGTTTCGAAGGTGTTTCAGTCAATACTAGGGGTACATAAGGGGTGTCTCTAGAATATTTAGCTTTTTGGCAAGTAGTACAGTTATTAATATAATTTACTACATCTTGTTTCATATATTTCCAATAATAATTAATTTTTAATTTTGCTAAAGTTTCTGTAATACCGCGATGATTAGTTTTACTTTCATGTTGGTGTTTTATCATTAATAGGCGATCGTCTTTATTTATTACCGTGTTGACTAATTTTGTACATTGTATAATTTTTAATGCTTGAAAGTTATGCATATAAGTTTTTACAAAAATGGGTATAATTTCTTTGCATTTAAAGTAGACATAAATAGTTTTACTAGGGTTAATATGATCTCTTAAAAGTTCTATTATATACTTTTGGCTATATTTTGGAATTTTTGCGGTTTTAACAATATTTCCATCGATTGTCTTTTCTGAAATTTCTAAATTTGGATGTACGTTTCTATCTAGAATTAATTGAAAAGGTTTATTGTTTATAATATCATCTAAAATTGGTATTTCATTATTATCGGTTTCAGCTGAGGTATGTACTGTTTCATCGAGTTCGTCCAAAATTTCGATTGCGTCATTATTATCATTTTGATTGTTAATAGAATTATCATCAAGTCGTATATCCTGGAGAATATTAATTCGTTGATTATTGTTGGGGTTTACGTTTGGTAATTCGTTATTATTAGGATTTATATCTGGTGGGTCATCTATTGGATTTTCTGCTAATTCGCGTAGATAATCTAAAATGTCTTTATTTATTTCACCGGGTTGATTTATAATTGATTCCGTTTCGTGTGTGTTTAATTGAATGCGACTTAATGCATCGGCGTTAGTATTTTGTTTTCCTTTTTTATATATTATAGTATAGTCAAACTCTTCAAGTTTTAGTCTCCATCTTACTAATTTCGAACTTGGGTCTTTCATGTTAAATAACTATGGTCGGTATATATAGTAAATTTACGACCAAATAGATAAGGTCTAAACGTCTTGACAGCCCAGACAACTGATAAGCATTCTTTAAGTACCGTAGAATAATTAATTTCATGTTTATTTAATGTTCTAGAAATGTATGCTACTGGTTTATCATTTGGGGGTGTTCCTTGAGATAAAATGGCTCCTAATGCGTAGTTTGAACTATCTGTTGTTAATACAAAAGGTTTTGAGAAATCTGGATACTGTAGTATCGGTGCATTAATTAATAAATTTTTTAATTGATTGAATGACTCTAAAAATTCAGGTGAATGTACAATTTTTGATTCTTTTTTTAAACATTGTGTTAAAGGTTTCGATATTTTAGCAAAATCCTTTATAAATTTTCGATAATATCCGGCTAATCCAAGGAATGACTTTATGTCCTTAGGAGTTTTAGGAATAGGAAAGTTTTTGACTGCAGATATTTTATCGGGGTTCGGTTTTATTCCGTCCGGTGTAATTATATGTCCTAAATAATTTACGTTTTGTTTTAGAAATTCGGATTTATCTAATTGAATTTTAAAATTACTCTCGCGTAATCTTTGAAATATTTTTCTAAGTCGTTCTATATGTTCCTGTAAACTTGTCGAAAAAATAATAATGTCATCTAAATATACTGCGCAAATTTCATTTTGTAATCCGCGAAGAATATTATTCATAACGCGTTGGAATGTACTAGGTGCGTTTTTCAATCCAAAGGGCATTCTTTTAAATTCATAATGTCCAGAGTCTGTAGAAAATGCTGTTTTTGGTATGTCTTCGGGTCTCATTTCGATTTGATGAAAACCGTTAGCTAAGTCTAGTGTTGTAAAATAGTTACATTTTCCTAGTTTGTCAAGTATGTCAGAAATATTTGGTAGGGGAAATTTATCATCGATAGTCTTTTCATTAAGTTTCCTATAGTCTACAACCATTCGCCATTTTGTTTTACCTGATGCGTCTAATTTCTTTGGTACTATCCAAATTGGTGACGTCCAAGGGGAATTAGAATGTTGGATAATATTTGAGTTTAACATTTGATCAATTTGTTTATTAACTTCTTCTTTATGAACTATCGGGTATCTATAAGTTTTAGTATAAATAGGGCTTTCATTAGTTAAATTTATTTCATGTTTAATTTGATTTGTAAAGCTTAAGGGAATTTTATCTGAATAGAATATGTCTCTGAATTCATAGCAAAGTTTTCTAATAGCATCGTATTCTTCTTGATTGCAATGATTTAGTCTCAAATTTTTTAAATTTTCTTTTTGAAGGTTGTCGGTATTTTTGTCAATATGTTTTTCCGTTTCAGTATTTTCTAAAAAGTTAATTTCATTTAAATCTATTTGTTCTACTTCCAGAGGTTTAAGTAATGTAAATTTTATTTCATTTTCCGTATTATTTACTAAAGTTGTTATTGCATGATTATTCTCTATTTTTACTAATGCTTCAGGCGTTTCTAATTCGTCAAATTGTTTATAAGGCATAATTGCGTATCCTGAATTTTGATAAACTGGTAATGTTACAATTTGTTGTGTACGGGGTGGAATTACTATTGAATGTGGATTTTTCAAACTAATAACTTTTTGATTGGAAGTTGTTTTTTCATAAGAATTTAATGTCTGAGTGAAATGCATTGGAATGTTGACATTTGGTATTTCAAGTTGTTTTGTTCCTAAATTTATTTTTGCATTTAAATTTTCTAAAAAGTCTAAT